>CM035150.1:99477383-100677383 GCA_020205605.1 Panax ginseng
TCACTGTTGACTTTTTGACCAAATAGTGAATCCGAAAAATTTTGTGTTTATAGACTATTTTTACTAATTTCGCCGTTAGAACTCAAATATCACGTCCAGCGTCTCCAAATTCAACTCAAGAACAACATTCATTATTAATATTATAACTCACAATATTTATCAACCGAAGTCGTTCCCGAA
This sequence comes from Panax ginseng, assembly GCA_020205605.1. NCBI lineage: Eukaryota > Viridiplantae > Streptophyta > Magnoliopsida > Apiales > Araliaceae > Panax > Panax ginseng. Next base: position 99,477,564 of record CM035150.1, read on the forward strand.
AAAAGAGGGCTTTTGATAAGAATTTCTTCCCTGGTGGCCATGATTAGGTGACCAAACCTCCTCGATGAACTTACAGACATTGTAAATATTGCGGTTTATAATATGAATAACTTTAATAAATCTCAAGTATTGATTTAATAAAAAAAAATATTTTATGCAGATGATCTTTGTGACAATAATTGAATCAATAATATGATAGATATGATCAACAATTCTTCGTAGTAATAATTGAGTATAAGCGAGTGACTTCTCACGTAAAGCATCAATAATCAATACTGGATGCTACTCTTATCGACCACGCGTATTACTTATACTTTAAACGGGTGATTCAACAGATTAACGGTAAAACTTTCGTCGTTATTTTCATAAAAGTATTTTTTTGTCGTTTTCAATCCAAACAATAATTACTGCATTGTGGGGTCCACCAATGATTGTCTTGATGTCTGAATATTCCTGTTAAAGCGAATATTCCAGAACCAATCGAATATTATATAACAAACTTGCGTCTTTGCAAAATTTGTAAATATTACCCACAACTATAACATTATATCAAATCCACACCATAATATTCAAAAATATATTTCGAAAAAATTTAATCTTTATTTAAAAAAATATGGGGTCTCACAATCTCCCCTCTTTATGAAATTTAAGCCTCCGAAATTTACGTGCGATACTGGTATCTTAGAACATATGAGGATACCTTGACCTCACTTCAAATTCTAACCCCTTGAGGTATAACCTTTGAGTGTCAAATATAATCCTTCTTATCCAAGATTTTAACACGTATCTCCTCATACGTTAAATCATCCGCATTATCTCGTCCCGGTTCTAAATTAATAATGTGGTTCGGGTCATCCCCTATATTTACGTAACGTCGACACGTTAAAAGCGTTATGAACACGCCGACATACTTGGCAGTAAAGCGCAGTCTATAAGCCGCGGTTCCTACTTTATCGAGGATTTTAAATGGGCGATTAAATCGAGGGTTGAGATTTCTTCTCTTCGTTAATTCTTGCTTCTAGAATAACGCCTCTTGAACCATCTTAATTCTTCACATTCATCGACTCACGGGTGTGTAGCTTGGCGGCATTAACTTTTATCGATTAAAAGTCGATTAATTCTACTTTGTATATTCGTTATCTTCACGTGGGTTCTAGAGTCTTTAACTCTATCTTTATCATTTGTAAGTCGTGCGAAATGGGTCTTTGTGTTAACAACATCGCACTCAAACGATACGTCGATCTTCTACTCAACGTCGTAATACCACGTTCGCTTTCCACGATGGTATTGAATGGATACGATCGTAATCTTAATGATTTCGAGCCAACGTCTTTCAAGGCGCGTATTACGTTCATTTTAGTTGAAGAAATATTTTGAGGGTTTTAGAAATGGGTTTTGTCTTTGAAATTGATACAAAATTTGATTTCACGCTTCTAGAGGTAAGCTAAGAAGTCTTCAAGAATACGTAAGAAAATTTATTAATAATAGAAATATCATTCAAAACTGTGACTCTCATCCAAGACTTGGGTAACACGTCACATTGATACCTATCAACTTGCCATCGTCATTCACAGAGTCGCTTTATAGAAAGTCCTGCCCGGTGCATTCCACACAATGAAGTCAACAACGAAAGGATCGGGGCTCTTTACTTATGGCTTGATATGACCATGATTGACTTTAGTGATTTGGTTGCTTGAATTCGCATAACAGGTTGGTTAGGAATATGAAAGCTAACAACCTGACGAAAAGCATGATGAATAGTTAACCAATCGATTCCTAAAATCACATCAAAGGCAAGTATTTTCAAAGAGATACGATCGACAGGTAACGTGAAAGTGTTGATTTGAACAAGATTTATAAATAGGAAATTTTATCTTCATTTCAGCTTGTGAACAATCGCTCAAGAACTCGAGTTCCTTCACTCTTTCTCAAGGAATGATCAGCATCAAAGTTCAGTGTTTAACATAATAGGAAATAGAGATGGCCCAAATGTTGAGTTTTGTTATCTTAAGATTCTGATCATGAATAACAACATACAACTTCATTACACCCAAGATGGAACAAACAGAACTTGGCTTCAACTCATTCTCTTATTTTAAGCCCGCAAGTTCTCCTATTTATTGATTCAGGAGAGCACTTACACGTTTGGTGGTGGCCATATCTTTCCAAATAACTCCTCAACCCGCTTCGCTTGATTAGCATAGCCCTCCAACCCAGCAGTCAGAAGCTCCACCCCAGCAGGGCCCATAGCTGATGCTAAGCTGTTTTGGTCCCACTTCACAAGCTGAAATGAAGATAAAATTATCTGTACCTTCTAGTTACTTGGAAGAAATCAAAAACTCTATGCAGGTACAAAATAATAAGTAACGGACGATAAATACACTTGAAAAGGAAAAAGTAATGGGCAGATAAATTTAATAGACTGTGGCTTCTTTAAATTTCCTTACTATAAATAGATATTCAAAAGGTATCATTTATAATACTTGTATGGAAGCCCTAAGATGGTACCTTTTTTACCATCACAGATTCACAAAGTATATAGACTTAAAAACTTCATTATCACTTTGACCGCGACAGAAACACTTGGAAAGCTTTGGTGCAAAATCTTGGACCAAGAATTTTTAATGTGTTGAAGAGTTTCCTACAACTAATTTTTGTGAACTTAAAAAGTAACTAATGAAAGGGAAAACAAAGTATTTACAAAAAGCAGTAGTACAGTGGTCTTCCTTCTAAAACCCCCTCTAATTTAACTTACCAACCATCATTAACTTTTTTGTATCAAGTCAGATTTTTTTTACTGTTTGGAGCAACCTTTATGAATTTTAAATGATGGATAAGACCAAGATACATTTCTTTATCCTGAAGGACCCTTTTCTCTTGGATTACATTAGCTTCCATGCGAATGTAAAAATATAAGCATTAATTGAGATCAAACCTCTTCTTCACTAAATTTGTACGCATCAGCTGACTGTGGTGATAGCCTTTTCACAAAAGAGTATTTCTCATCAGGAGGATTTACGGATTCCTTAAGAGACTGCAATATCTTCAATGGAGTGATGATATAGTCAACCCTGAAAATGTAGGAAATAGAGTTGGAGATAAAAATTATCATTATTGAGGTGAGGATTTTCAAAGGTTCCTAATTTCGATTTGAAGGTGAATATGGTTACCCTAAAACATTAAATACGTCCTGCTTGTTTCGAATAGCTGCTGCCATCAACTTTGATTTATGCCCATATTTGTGAATGTAGTTGTAAGCTTTAGTCACCTGCAACATTGGAGAACACGTAGTGAGATCATAATTCATTGAACTCTTAAATTAACTTTCTGAGAATTACTTGATTGACACTATACCGCACCCAAAAGCAAGATAACTTGACTGTTTGTTCTGAGAATTACTTAATTTGACACAACCGCACCCAAAAGCAAGATAACTTGACTGTTTGTTTGAGAGGAAAATAAACAAAAAAATATCATAAAAAGAAATATCTAAATTCCAAATATTTATGCCACTTACGTCAAATGCAAGTAATTGCTTGGTATACTATTTCCAATTCAGAAGCTGTTAACAACTTGTATCAGGATATCAGATTAATTTGTAATCATGCAAGAAAATTTGAAGAAGCGATGCAACATATAAAAGCTTATAAATGTTTTCGAATGTCTTACACATCGGTAACAAAACTACCATCACTTTCAAATTGCCTTAACCTGACAAGCCCTCTAAAACTTATTTAAATTAACCCTTTATATATATATACACATACACGCACCTGACAAGCACTCTATTTTTTTTCAAGAATCTAGAACATGTGTATACTCGACAGGCACTACAAAACCTACTTGAAGACAAACCATATATATATATATATGAGATAACATATTTCCCTATGGATACTTATTTAATGGGGTATTCTCATGCTAACTAAGGTTGCACCCAATCACATGAATAAGCACTATCTACAGCAAAATTAACGATTGATATGTGGCTGCCCTACACTACAAATAATTTGCACACTTTGCACAATGACCAAGACATAACCCTTGTTGTTTGTAATGATTAATAGTAAGATTCAATCAACAGGTTGTGAAGCTAACCAAAGCTAATCCAGGATCTTCTCCTCTCTTAAGAGCTGCTTCTATCTCAGGGTCACCACTGTGGTTACGTGCCCAATCCTGACAATGTGCACAGCTTATTAAAGCATTAACTTAAAAATTCAAAATAATCATTTATAAGGGAAAGGACTTAACCCTTATTCGACCAACAAAAATCTGAATAACAGAAGAACCAGCTTGAGCTGCAGCTGCAGCTTGACAAAAGCTGAAGAAGCATGACTAATCATTAGTGATTGAGCATTATTTGTTAGTTCCCTAAGCAATAGAACGGACATAAAAATGTAACAGTATACATATAGAGTTTAAACTAAAAGAGGTAAAACGCCAGCAATAGAACCTAAAATGGAAGAAAACGCATTAGCAGCCAATTATTTTCTTAAACTCTAGTTTGTGACATTGTAGATTCACAAATCTAACATTCAGAAGAAAAAAAATCTGGAACAATTTTAACACGCATAGCAAATGATCACAAGAAACTAGTAAAATGACCTTGCCTCATTGACAGAACTATATCCTGGCACATTACACAGCATGCCAATCAGATGAGCATGACACTGACTAACATGCTGAGATCTACCCTAACTAACTCATTACGGCATCATAGAAGTGCGCTAGAAATCAAATATAAACACGACCAGAAGTTGGGGCTTATATATGAAGTTCCTTTTATGATTTCATCAAATCCTGTGTAAACCTAGTTCTGGACAAACTGACAGCAATAATATTTCAATAGACCATAATAAATTTTTTATAAAAAAATAAAAAATTAAGCTTCATATGCAAGTCAGTCAAAACTTGATAACGCGAAAGGATAATGTCGGAAGAACAAAAAGATTACTACACTGGGATTTTAATCAATTATTCTGGTCAATCTATATCTCTGAACAAAGATGGAAATTTAAAAATGCAAGATGAAGTTCAACCATTCATAAAGGAGATAACACATAATCTTTTTAAAAAATTTGATTCTCGCCCAGTTCCTCAGCCCTACTCAATGGGTAAACTGAATCAAAAAATACAACATGTTTTTCCTATTTCCAAACTTCACCCGGTACATGGAAGAGCATGTACCCAAAATTGCTTGATTTAAGTGGATTTTTAAGCTTGGTCCAGGTCTAGATCTTTTTAAAATATAAATAATTAGTCACAATCATAATTATCAGGGAGTGGGGTACTTGAACAAAAGTGTTATTATATATACCTGTAAACAAAAGTCATGTGCGTCCGTATACCCTCAGACTCCAACAATCTTGATGCCTCAATTCCCTGAACAGAAAGAAAAAAATAAAAATAAGGTAACGTGTAGCCAAGAATAGTTAGAAGTTCTAGTTCCATGTATACACGTTGATTTCAAAGGAAACATTAGAGATTTATTTCTTCTCAGATACTCACTTGCCAAGTTGAAGGAATTTTAAATAATAAACGTTCTGGGGAGACTTCAACTTCATTGTACAATTTCAGCAGATCATGCACCTGCAAACAAGTGTGTGAAATACATAGGAATTTAATTACATAAAGGGTAACATATTGGACATGACATTGAACATGTCCTTTTTTAAATTTGTGGACAGTTAGCATAACATGATTTTTGAAGATTGGCACCATCCATGAAAGAAATAATAGAGTAGCTCAATAAAAACAGAGGGAAAAGTCATACTTCCTCATCTGATTTTTCTAGGCAGCAATAACTAAGAAGGATATGCAATATGATATTACCAGATATAGAAGACTACTTAGTTAAAAGTATGAGTTGATGCTATAAGACATTCATGAGTGAGACACTGCAAAATTGTGAACTAAAGAAAAAGGTAACAAAAATTGAAAGAAAAGTTCTTGTGAATTTACATAAAGTTTATGAAATGCCAAAAAAAAAATCACCTTAAAAGTTAAAATTTCAAACTAAAAAGCAAAATAGAATAAAATTTAGTTCATATAAGAATTTGACAGAGGCTATAAATCATTGTGGCTAAACCAGGTATTACCATGGTCCATGGTAGATGATGATAGACGAAAGTAAAACAGCCAATGAAAATACAATTAAACTTCCAACACGAAGAACTACTGATGAAATCAAAGCTGAAACTTATAGAAAGATGAAAAACAGTTGCATGATTGTAAAAAGATTTATACCTTCCTAACAATGGCATGTGTGTCATATGCAAGACGAGCATCCACTTCGGTCGAAACTCGACCTGGCACTAGCCTTGCCAGGTCACTACCAACATTTATTAAAGCCTGTCATTCAGTTGCCATTTATGAGCAATAGAATCCTGAAACAGATGGGGCACATAAATGCCATCGCATAAGGAACTATACCTACCTTATTAAAGAAACACGACATTCGAGCATCTGAGCTATCTAACCCAGTGCATTCCCTATCTGCCAGTGCAGTGTCCACAGCACCCTACACCCCAAAGAAAGTAAAAATGCATATTAGTGCATGCAACTGCATGGTAGTATATGCTCGCGAAAGTAATCATACAGATCAAAAAATATGAGTCCAGTCTTTTATTCATTATTTCCTTGTTTATTACTTTCTCCATCCATTTTAAGTGACAAACCAAGTTCACACCGCACATAGTTTAAGAAAGATAAATCCTTGGACAAGACTTAATTTTGTTTCCCATTATACACTTAAAATAAAGCACTGATATTTGGACTGCGGTCTACAACTCTCACTTTAAACTTTTCAAACATAAGGGGAAATACAATCAAATTGAACCGTCAATTTATTAATACACAGACATTCCAAACTAGAAAGAAGGTCGCATTAAACAATTCAATAAAGTATAGAAAGACATTAATCACACATATATAAACATACCCTAAATGTGGTATCAGGAAGGCTGCAAATACCAAGGAGCAGGGAAGAGCTAACAGTGGCAGCAGTAGGAGGGAACCTAATTAAATTGAACAGAAATTTGGAAGAAATAATCACCAAATTATGAATCGATCAAGCTAATCAATTTCAGTTTCTAGTTGAAAAGGATGCATGAATTTGAGTAGAAAATGAGTAGGAAAAAAATAAAGGAAGAAGAGAAGAAATTTGACCTCTCAAAATCATCGAAAATGACAGTATCAGGAACGATCTCACTGTGAGTAGACACAGATTCCAATTCAGTGGTTAAACCTAAACGTATCAACAGCAAATTGATGAACATAAGCAAATGAGGAATAATATAATCCGATGCATGTATGTATAGAGAGAGAGAGAGGGAGGGACCAGTATCAAGAGAAGAAGAAGGTCGTATAATATGGGGAAATGATCTGCGAGAGTTGAAGGTGAAAGTTGGCCTTGCAGATTGAACTGCTAATCTCAATCTTCTATCCTGTTAAACAAATTTCAATAAATCAAATATACACATATATATACATGTAGAGGTATAGAGAGTGGCGAAATTACCAGAAGATCAGTGGAGGAGAGAGCTGGAGAGGAGAGAGAATGAAAGGAAGAAGCCATTAGTGTTATTCAGGTACACAGCGACTGAATGAGAGAGAGAGAGGGAGAGATGGTAAATAAGGAGTTGAAGCTCCTCGCCTCGGTGTGATCGAAGGAAGTAGTGATGACGACGTTTAAACAAGTGTTTTAGTTTGTCTTGTTGTTTTTTTATATACCAAAATTAAAAATACAATTTAATTTCATAATCTCTTTCGAAATTAGACCAGAGATATATTTAAATTTTTTAGACCATAAATTTCTAAAATTTAAAATTAATAAAAAAAATTATGTGTGGAATAATTATTTTAAACCAAATGGATTGGATTTAGTACACGAATCATGAGTCCAGTCCAATGTATAATGGCCCTATTTATTTGGATCAGCCCTTATCACTAGAGATTTGATGCCTCTCCAATGCCATTTAATATTTAGAAAAAATTCACTCAATTCTTCAAAGAGACATATTCATAATAAATCTTTTTGTTACATTTAAATTTAGAACAACAATTTTTTTAATAAGTAAGATATTTTGTTTAAAAAATAATTTATTAGTGTCCCTACCTTTCTTTTTATTTATACTTGTACGTGTTAATTTTCCAATAAGCTTAAAAATCAGATTTTCACTTGATAATAAATAAAAATTGTTAAAATAAGAGAAAGCAAAGTATATTGTTAAAAAAATTGAAGTAATTTAGAAAGGAAAATCAATCATTTTACTTTTTTTTTTTATTTTATAGCAAAAAAAAGAAATGGAAGGACAGGTAATACTATTTATAGTTATGCATTTACTTGTTCTTTTTAGCTTTTTAAATGGAGAAAAACATATTTGAAAAGGCAATCTTGGCGGTGGAGAGAAGAGGCAGTTGGACTTCCACCAACAATCTTGCTAGTCAACAGTACGAGTACGAGGACTCCTCCAAGTCAGAGTGAGGAGTGAGGAGGAGTTAGTTATTCATCAGTTTACTACGTACTAGTAGTCCATATTTTAACAGTTAGTTAGTTTACTTCTCTTCTCCATCTCCAACTCCAAACCACAAACACAACAAGCAAAAAAAAAAAAACAAAACATATGCCTCGTCATCTTATCTACAAAAACAGTTTCACTCACTAGTTAATAACCAACCAATCAAACTGTAACAAATGATCTCATAACAAAAATCCAAAACAAAAAAATCACTCCCTCCACCCATCAACCACCACCATGCCACCACTTTTCTTCTTCCTCCTCTTATTCTCTCTCCTCATCAACCCCACCACACCCCAAGATCTGGAATCAGAATGCACCGACCGTTGGATCCACATAAGACAGTTGCCACCGCAGTACAACCTAGACCTCCTCGCAAACTGTTCACAATACCCCTTATTCCATAACTTCTGTCCTTACATTTCCAACCACGGCCTCGGCCTTAAAACCCACAATCGCTCCCACTCCTGGTTCCGCACCGATCCCTATATGCTCGAACTCATCTTCCACCGCCGCATTCTCGAATACCCATGTCTCACCTCCGATCCCCACGCCGCCGACGCCGTCTTCCTCCCGTATTACGCCGGAATCGACTCTCTCCGATACCTCTACGGCTCTGATGTCAATTCCAGCTCCCAACACGGCCTCGATTTGTTCCAATTTCTTCGCTATTTTGATTCTCCCTCCCTCTGGGAAAAAAATCACGGCCATGACCATTTTTTAGTCATGGCCCGCCCGGCTTGGGATTTAGTCAGCCGTTATTAAATGATCCGTCCATTTGGGGAACTTCTTTTCTTGAATTACCCGAATTTTTTAATGTCACTGCATTAACTTTTGAATCCAGGGAATACCCATTTCAAGAAATGGCAATTCCATATCCAACTTCATTTCATCCTCCAAATTTAGCCCTTTTTGATTCGTGGGTCAATAGGGTTAGAATGTCAAGAAGAACCACATTGATGCTATTTGCTGGTGGTGGTGGATTTTCGGCAAATCCGAATGTGAGGCGAAGCATTCGATTGGAATGCGAAAATTGTACTCATTGGAGCAATCAAAGTAAAGTGTATTCAAAATTATGCGAGTTTGTGGATTGTTCTAATGGGATTTGTGAGCATGATCCTATTAGATTCATGAAGCCAATGTTGCAGGCCAGCTTTTGTTTACAGCCTCCCGGGGATACGCCAACAAGGCGGTCGACATTTGATGCCATTCTTGCCGGGTGTATACCAGTTTTCTTTGAGGAATTGTCTGCAAAATCGCAGTATAGGTGGCATATGCCGGAGGAAAAGTATGAGGAATTTTCAGTTTTTATACAGAAAGAAGAGGTTGTGTTTAAAGGGGTGAGGATCTTGGATGTATTAATGAGCATACCAAAAGCTGAAGTTAGGAGGATGAGAGAGAAAGTGCTGGAGATATTGCCTAGAGTTATATACAGAAAGCATGGAAGTTCACTTGGTTTGAGGACCAAAAAGGACGCATTTGATGTTGCAATTGAAGGCACTTTACAAAGGATCAAATCTAGACTTAAATAGGTTGGACTTCAATGAATAGACGTTTTTTGTAAATTTTCTCCCATTGTAACTGGTAATTTATTATCATTTTTTTGCATCCTATTTGTTCAGCATCAGGTGTAAATTGATTTTGTATTCCCGCAAATCACCCAACTTTGTCCAGCTTAAAATGTCTTTCATCTGCACTTTATATGTATAATTAGTTCATTTAATTCAACTTATAAAATACTACTACTGTAAAACCAACATAGTAGGAAATCTCATTCAATACCTACAAATGCACAAGTTCTTTTATACAAAGGGTTGAAAGGATGAGCAAAAGGCAAAGAGAAGACTGAGGAAAAGAATGAAGTTTATTGATCTTTCCACAGTTTAAAAGTAAGAAAACTAAAATAAACAAAAATGACTCGAGGAGATTATACAATGGCAACCTCCCAAAAGTAACTAACCAACATATGAAATCGGAAGCAAGATCGGAGGTCTGTAAGATTTTTAGTTCCCTATCTGTAATGATAATTCAGAAATTTGTTTTTTTATCCCCATCTTACAATAGCAGAACCCCAAGTCAGACCAGCCCCAAAACCAGCTGCTGCAATAGTGTGGCCTGGTTGCACCTTCCCACTTCGAACAGCTTCATCCAGTGCCAATGGGATAGACGCAGCACTTGTATTACCATAATTCGCCAAATTTGAAATTACCCGTTCTGATGGGACTTCTAAACGTGAGGCAACAGCATCAAGGATCCGCTGATTTGCCTGCATGTAACAGATCAGATCAAGGACTTGTGTATAACTGGTGCACTCATGCATATTATATAACACATTTGAAGTCCATTTCCTTATCAGGAGTATGGAATTAAGAGATAATGCTCAACAGCTTTAATCAATTAAACTCGGTTGATAGGTTATTCAGACTCCGTTTTCTTATCAGGAGTATGGAATTAAGAAACAATGCTCAATAGGTTTACTGAATTGGGCCAGTAAAGCAATATGACTATTCTACTTCTACTGAAGACATAAATAACACAACTCTGGCAGATTTGGAAGGAGGTGTTGAAGGTGAAATCACAAATTTACACACATTTCAACAATCTTTTATCGAGGAAGGAGAAGGTATTGCAGATCAGTAATTGACCTATTTAAACACTTTTCACCATAGGATTTCTTAGAATATGCCACGCTTGCAGGTGTAATATGTTTGTCTGAGTTACCAAAAAAAATTATTAAGTTAATTTTGTGAATTCAGGCTCATACCTGATGGAGCAGTAACCAATCAATGCTAGACCCAGTAAGACCAGCATTCTGTAGTGCATACTCAATTGACTGCGGCACAGCACGAACAGCAAAGCGAAAGACCTCATTACCACTCATCTGGATGAATGAATAAGAGGCACGATTTGGGGGAAACCCTAACACCGAACCATTAGAACCCAATGCATGATCCGCTTCCTTTTGTTTCATGGTGGCATTTAAATGCCTGCACATTAAGCACATAGTGTTCACGTCTGATTTGGACATAAATCAAAAAAAATCTATTCTCATGAAGGTAATGACACAAACCTCTGACCCTCACCATCACTATGCAAGTCAAAACCAAATAAACCGTCATCCTCACTATCACAGGCCTGAAGAGTAACTGTAAAATCAGTCTAGATGCAAGAATTTATTTCCCACAAATATGTATTTACTAATTACTTAAAAGCAACAGGAAGTTGAGTACATGATCAGCACAATCAAAGATATCATGTAATAAAGGTTAAAACAGGGATAATTACTCCAGAATGTGTTATAGTTTGATTGGAAAGTACGTGAATCATCTTAAATACCATACATAGGAAAAGGTCTTTAAGGACAGTTTCAAAGTGATTACTCTTTTCCTCTGCATTGACACTTGCACAGACGCACACACACGAGCGCACTTAAATATATGTTTACGAGATATAATTTGGACGGGATATACCATCTGCACAATAGGCACAATAGTTGTGCAGACGACATTAATCATAGACCATTCGATCTTAAGATTAAATGGTCAAAGATAAGTTGGAAGGTTAGAAGCTCCTATCCAACTTTGGATATCGATCTAAACCAATTCACGAAGCAGTACACTGCTGAGCAAACCTTTTTTCTCTAGTTGTCAAGATTTACAAACTTTTAAAATTCCTATCTTAGATTCTGTAGCAGATCCAGTGAGTTGGTGGAAGATATAGATTAACTGTACTAATCTTAGTATACGCTTTTCAGCATAAAGCAAGTAAAATTATTTGTACTGAAACTATTTCTAAACTAACAGATCTAAAGAAAAGCTGAATGCAAATGCTCCAAGGACCCCCCCCCCCCCTCCCCACAGCCCGGGTTTAGATATAGTTACAACCTAAAAAATATTACTAAAGTGTTAGAAGTATCCTGAAAACAACGTATTGTCAAGACTGCAGAAACAGAAATTAAGTAATGCCAGAGCATGCATTATAGCACATTACCTGCAACAACACCGCACCAGCAGCATCCCCAAAGAGGATACAGGTCCCTCTATCAGTCCAATCAACAAAACGAGAAAGGGCATCAGCCCCAATCACAAGAACATTTTTCAAGTCAGCCCCTGCAAAACATATTGCAGGTTTAGTACTTGTCAAAAATAATACTCTCTCCGTCTCAAGATAAAAGTCCTTATTACTATTTTAGGTAGTCCCAAGTTAAATGTCTAGTTACCTTAAATAATCTAGTTTTTACAATAATTTGAATACCCTTACTATTAATTGTCATATTTTTATTCTCTATGCATATTTATGAAGTATCACTAGTTATGTGCAGAAAACTATGCAACTAAATAGGAATTTAAATATGGACAATTTTGTCATTTTATCCTCTTTCTTAATATGATCAAAAAGTCAACCAGAACTTTTATTCTGGGACAAAGGGAGTAATAATAAATAAATTTGCAGTTTCAAATCATTGACAATTTTAAACCATTGTTAAATCTCAGACAGTTATGAAAACAAACTTTTACCTCGGATATAAGAAGACCCCGAGACTAACCCCAAGATAAACCCACTACAAGCAGCAGTGATATCAAAAGCTAGTGGATTCCTTTTGCAGCCAAGCGCTTTTGGTATCTGATATGAAAATTGAAGATTAAGAAATAGTGTAGTTTTAGACCAGTAAAGTCAAAAGAAAATACTCATGACATCACTTGAAATGGTGTGCTCCAATACTCAAGTTCACACTATAAGCATATAATTCCTGTGTACAGATAACAATTTGCAACAAAAATTAATAAGATAGTAGTATAAAATTTGTCTTCACAAATCACAATTATGTTCGTGAGACGAACCTAGCAGGTTCCACTTCAAATGTCCTGATATGATATATTTCTACAATTAATACCTGAGGGGCACTGCCAAATAGATCCTCCGGAGTTGATGTACACAACAAGACTAGGTCCACATCATCAGGATCAACCTCTGCCATCTCGAGAGCTTTTTTTGCTGCCTCTGCAGCCAGAGCTGTCAAGCTATCCGTCCCTGTAATTGCTTATGTCAGACTGAGCATATAGTGCTTGAGCTACTTGTGTACAATTTCCAAAACAAATATACTTCCAGGATGCTAAAAGCCAGTAAAAGAAAGGTGATAGGACCATGAGCTTTCGACATGAACACTGTGGAATCATTAGGAATCATCCTAGAAACTACCACAACATGGCACTCCCACATATATCTTTCTTTACTACATGTTTTGCACCAAAAAATGGTTAATCAATTCCAAAGAATATCCTTTTTTTAGTTTTAGCAAGTGTAAAAATCATATTTAAGGTGATCGTAAAACGTATGGCTAAATGGTAGCACGGTGCCCTTATGATTGAGAAGAAAGATAGAACTGAAGCTTGCCCTGAAACCTTTCCTAGTAACAGACAAAAAGAGGTTTTAAATCACAGTTCTCCAGTTACGCCCACATAGAACCAGCAAATAAAATTCAGACATATATGACAGCAACTGGAATCCACTGGATTTTAGAAAGAACACTAAGAACTTGCAGAACAAGATTAGCTTAGTTTGGCTGCATCATTTTAGTATTCAGATGGTAATGACTCAAATATCCTACAGGTTTGGGTACCTTGTAGGTCCACACCTTTCAATTATTTAGTTATGGTGATTCAATTCTTAATTTCATAACCTACAAGATCTTGAAGTTAAAATTTTTTATCAAAACAACATTATTTTCACGTGCACGTAAAAAATTTCCAATTTTTTCAGCAAGAGCCCCAGACACTAATTACTATTAACATTTTCTTCAGCTACAGCTTAGACGACTCCTAAATCTAAGGTGAACTCATAGCAAGAAAAACAACCTTGAACTTTTGTAAATCCAATGGTTAGACCTTGAACTGTTCATCTGGTGATTTATATAAGCAAGCATGCAATGCAATAAAAATCTGACCTGAAAGTACTCGTCGATTCCGTATTCCAGTTCGAACAGAGATCCATTCATCATTAGTTTCAACAAGTTTCGCAAGATCGTCATTGGAAACCTTTAAATTTGGTATAGCAGAACCACATCCAACTAGTTTGCAGCCTTTACTGAGGAGCCTGTAAAGATATGCTATCAAAATCAGAATGGAAAAAGGAATATTCTTTTAATCACTTGCCAATTCTTGACCAGCCTCATGCCAACAGGAAAAGGGAAATAAGAAAAAGCAGCAATAACTACAATCCTTAAACCTAAAGAAAAATATATAACGAGCAATGAGACCTGAGTCAAAGCTGCTCAAACAAAAATATTCTGCACAGCTTCTAAAGCACTACAAATTTGCACAATCACAGGTAAGGTACTAATTGTCTACCTTGTCAAATACATAGAAAGATAACAAATACATAAGCACGTATTCATTCAGATTTTAAGTAGTAAAATTGAAATACACTGAAGATTTTGATTTGTATGAAAGCTAGAAGTAGTTGGCAAGGCATGCACACATTTCAGCTGAACGATTGGCCTTAAGACTAGGCCCATAAACAAAAATGATATTCCTGATGCCATAACTGAAACTAACTAATAATTTTCTTTTGAGCAAAATGAAGTAAAATGTACATTCTATGGAGGCAAGAGCCATGCACAGGCTGCATAGACAAAATAAATAACAACCTATACAAATTTAGAATAATTGACTAAAAAAATGCAAGGACCCAGCACCCAGGGGAGTAAGACAAACCTCCTTAAGTGCAAATTGCAAAGAAAAGAACACTGAGCTCAATTCCAAATGCTTTTTTTTTTACTTAGAAAGCATTACACCTTCAGGAGTCTGAAATTTTTTAACCTTTTTTTTTTCACCACAAGACGAAGATCAAAGCTACTTCCTAAGCCTTCCCCATCATTGGGAAGTTATATTCACTTCTAAGTTTCAACATCGCAATCAATACCTATATTACCGAACTTGCCATGACCCAAGTAACTTAAATTTTTTGACAGGTGGTGGGGGGGGTGGGGGGGGGGGGCTATAACCACCTCGACCAAAATCTTTGATAATATTGGTTACGAGTTGTCGTTGCACAATCTTTGCAGTGTCTTTGATTAGACCGAACTCTTCAGAAGTAAAAGAGTTTGAAGATTTTTTGGCTGGGAAGATTACGGATGCAAATGAGGAACCTCCAACAGAAGAATCTCCCCAAGCCGATCCTCTCACCACTGAACCACCCACTGTTGATCCTCATATTGATGAACCACAAATCGATAAGCCCATTGTACCTGAAGAATCCCTCAAACCCCGACGAAGAAAGAGAGCTGCTAGGAGATCCAAATCCATCCGCCCAGATACAGACCCTGAGATAGATCCGAAGCAAATCCGAGTAAACCCTTCATCCATTCCCCTTACGCACCTCCCGAACCCGCTCGACCAAGAGAAGTCTTTTTTGACATACCTGCGCGCGAGCAGGCGAAAGTCCTTCGTGTCGAAATTGAGGACAAAGATTACCCCTTAGCTCGCAAGCCGAACTTCGAGTGCCAACATCTTCGACCATCATTCCTCCAAAGAATCCCCATAGAAATTCAAGTGCCGATGATGATGAGCCGGTTGAAACTATCCTTTCACTCTCTCGCAAGAGAAAGCAACCGTCTGATAGTCATCCGGGTTCATCTTCTGCTCCTTCACCAGTTCACGAACCTGTTCCTGCTCGGTCGCCCTCTCTAGAAAATATACATAAGTATCTATCACCAACTCATGATCAATCTATGCCCTCCCTCCAAAACAATCATCTTAGAAGTTTGACATGATGCCGTGGCATCCCCGGACCATGTGGCCAACGTTTTAATGCTAACTTCCATTTTCAATTGTTCGAGGCTTTCGTCGGGGAAGCAAGCGATCACCGATTAGGAAGCAGATTCGAGCGGGGATCCGCTTAACGAAGGCATGAAAGCTATCTGGCGAAGGTAAATGGGTCTCTCCTTAATTTATGCATTTATCTCTAAGCTTAGATATTTGAAATTGATCAAACAAATGCGAAATATGTGTAGGCTATCTTTGTATTCGGACGTCTGCGTCCAAAATCTATCAAGTGAAGCGAAGAAAAGCGATGAGAAGGAGAACGCCATCCTCAAGTCGGCTTTGGCTCGGGAAAAACTCAGCGTGAAAGCGTTCTCCACACTAATGAAGGTCTTGAAAGGAGTTGGCTCGGACAAAGAAGATGTGAAATCGTCCAATGAAGAATTGAAGTCGACCAAGGCCCGATACCAAGAGATCGTCAAGATGAGCGTTGACTTGGTTGGAGGAATGAAATAAGGATGGGAAGATCAAAGAATTGAAGGCTAACACTAAGATCCGACCAAATTGATTTCAATTTGGAGTTCTGAAGAGACTCTCCATCCGAATAGGCGTCGAAGCTCGAAGAAATCGGGGAACTCAAGGGCTCTTGGGATCTGGGACCTCCTTAACAAAGATCTCCGCAAGCGGATCTGCGAAGAGTATCGAAATCGAGGCGAGATCAATGAGAGATCATGAAAATATACTAATTTGACAAGTGGTGGGGGGGTGGGAGGGGGGAGGGAGGGGGGCTATAACCACCTCGACCAAAATCTCCTTAACCAAAAGCACATAAAATACTAACCATTCCTTTTTCAGATTTCAGTAGTCAAAATCAATTGCAATGTTGTCATTGATAAGGATCAGTCTGTAAGACCAAGCCTTTATGTACACCAATAATCAAACTAGTCCTCACATTTTTTTAATGTGTCTTCCTTTGTGGTATTGCTGACATTTCGGCTCGATATTGCTTAGGAGAAGTTAGAAAAATGTCTTAAACATATATATATATTTTTTTTCAATTCTTATAAAGCTAATATAATTTTTTAGTTTTTTAATCAGTGATCAGCAAGATAAGAGTTTTTAACAACTACCTTTTAATATGTCAATCAGACAGAATACCCATACCCTGAGCATAATCAGCAGCTCCATCTATACCATTTCTCTATACATTCCAGTACACAAATTAAACTCAATTTCCCTATAAAGGAGTCCAAAATAGTTGAAATTGAGTTGCTCAAATAAGATAGACACAACTTTTAACAGATGAACAACATAACCTATTAAATTATAAGCATTCACAAAGCAAGTCCTACACGATTAGTTCAGCTACTCCACAAGGAATCAACATGAACATTCCAACCAAATACCAACCAAAAAACAAAAAAGGCACGCCGAATAAATGTATAATTCAAGTTTTCCTTTTGACAAATATAACAACAAATTTCAAATCCAATTGCAGCAAAACACCTATCTGACAAACAAATCGCAAACAAATAAAAATAGGTAAACAAAACCCCCCAATTGATGAATTATAAAGAAATGGGGAAAAATCAAGAAACATGACTTACCTGGGTACCCGAGATTCAGAAGGGGACCCAAGTTTCTCTGCACCTTCAGTAGTGCTGTTGCACAGTACCCTTGTGTAGATTCCCTCCTGGGAACAAAGCCCAGATCGATATATGGCTATAGATGGATAAATCCTCCCTCTAATCCTCGGAACTGAAGGTGTAAAGAACCCGGATGCATGTGCCATTAATAGAGCAAAAAAAAAGTTGCACTTTAAATTGAATACAGAGAAGAAAAATAAGGTAAGATTTTGAGCTTAATAATGGAATAACTTGAATGTGAGAAGAATCATGAAGGAGATCCAGTAATTATAATGAATAAATTTGGTAGCAGAAATACAAGAAGATAGAAACAGAGGTTTATAGGCTTTTTCACAATCTTCGGAGTAGTCTTCTAAGACGAAAGCAATTGGAGAATATGCCAACCCAAATGGAGGAAACTCCAATGCAGACGCACACACGAATGCAGTCTCGAAACCAGAGGAGTCACTCATGCACAATTGCGCAGCTTCCTTTAATCCAAAAATTTTGATTTTAATATTGTTAACGCCAAGATCTTTCTCCGCGCCCCGTCGCGTAAAGACGTCCCGATCTCCTGCGACAAGAAACAAGCGATTAACAAGAAAGCAGCTTGGCGGTTCCGTGAGAGGATAGCTTTCGAGCGTGAGAATTAAAAGACGTGTTCATGAGGTTAACAATGGAGGAATATATGATTACAGTGTATTGAGAGAATAAAAATCTCGGTCGTGTGTATGGGAGAATATGATTAATCAATATATGAGAGAAACATACCTCTATATCGATGGCTTCCTTGCTAAGTTATATTACTTTTGCTTGGATTATTATGCCACCCTTTATTACGACACCCTCTCGATCGATGGACCACCAACTATATCGGGTTTCTCTTCTAACTTTTGGCCATTGTTTTTTCTCTCCGTACGTGGTTATGATCCCATCCACATTAATGCATGGCGGGGAGGATTAGTCAACCGTCATGCTTTTCATCATCACAAGTCAAAGTATGAGATATTAAAATATCTAATGGGTCGATCCATTTGGTGCGGCCGGTCGATAGAATTAAATAAAGTTGACCTGATAAATGGGCTCAAAGAGTCCGTGGCTTAATAATAAAAGCCCGATAGATTATCTTGATAAATGGGCCCAATCTATCCGTACCAAGATAGGAGAAATATTATGACCCAACATTACCCCCTAGTTTTTTAGTTAAACAAAATGTTTAATGGAAAACTATATAAGATTCATGATATTTAGAATTTAATAAAGGCTCGAAAATAGGAAATAAGTGGATCATACCCACTTTTATCATACGAAGTGGAATAAGGGAGGATCGGATAGTGGATACCCCGACGATAAGCCCGATTTGATAAAGGATCTGAATACGAGCGGCGTGGGCGATAAGATAGAGATCAACAATCGAGCCCAATCGATAAGATATTCAAAGGTCATCAAGCGTATTCCACTTTAATTCCCATTATTCTTCGACATTAAATCTGCTTGGCCTTCATTTCGTAGCGTAGCAAATCGATATAAAGGTAAACCTCACCAAAATTAACGGTTTTACCTCTTGATTTGAAATTGAACCTTTGAGCTTTCTTCTTCCTACTCGGAAAACCCTCTTTAGCTTTCACAAACTTAACAATGGTGAATCAAGCCAAAACCCTTCAAATTCTTCTCGTTCAAACCACAACGGGGGGTTGAGTGCCGATCCACCATCTCCCTTTGATTTCTTGAGGATGGGGAACAATTTCCTCATGCCAACATCACCTCCACCATTTCGAATCCGAAGCTGCGAACTCTAGGATTAGGTTATCGTGTTCCGGATAACTTTCTGCTATGAGGGCTCCATCTCTTGAGGAAGCGAATGTACCCGGCGACCCAGACGGATGGGTCGCCATGCCGACTCTTTCTGCTTTGGAAAAGGGGTTCGCCACCCTCCGCGCCCATGAGTTACCTGCAGGGTTTATTGGAGTAGGCTTTGCGAATTGGTGCCCAACTCTATATCCATATATCTTGGCGTTCATCGCCATAATGAACTGGGGTTACCCCCTCTGTTGATCTCTTCTTTACCTCTACCATTTGGCGAGATCCAGAAACGAGGGTTCAAAATCTTTGAAAGCAAACGGTCCCCACGCCCAAACTTCGAAATTCGAGAAGAGGCCCCTAATGAGCACCCTCGAGCAACAAAGGATGGCATGAGAAATGGTTCTTCGTCCTTTGGTCTGGAATCTCTTCCCTTCCGATTGGACCACTTTGAGCGTATCTCTGCGACTTTGGTGACATCCGAAAAGGGCGCGTGAGGAGATGGGCGACTTCATGAATAAGATCCCTCAAGAGTGGAGCTTCACTTTCTTGACAAGCAAAGCATGGTTGTATGACCGTAAGCGTAAGTCTTGGACCATTACGTGATATAATTTTTTGAAATGTTTATGTAGTACAGATTTTAACTTGTGATTATTTGCGGTGTCTTTGATCAAAACCAACTTCCGGAAGTAAAAGACTTGGAAGATTTCTTGGCGGGGAGGATTCTTGTCTGCAAATGAAGAACTCCACAATGAGGAGCCTTCCCGGCCGAACCTCCCTTGCCGAGCCAACAACAACTCCCTTCGGGATGATGACCTGAAGTCGACAATCCTATCATCCCGAAGGCGGTCCTCCGACCTCGTAGAAGGAAGAAGAAGCGCCAAAGGGCAGGACTCCTCGCGAGATAAATGAAAAGCTGGCGAGGAGAGTACTTGGGAGGTAAACCCCAAACGATTCCTTGTTGAACCCACAACAACCTCACGAACCAAACCTACCAACTTACGAACCAATTCTACCAACTTGAACCAAATCTAAGAAAGAGAGTCTCTTGACATTCCTCCACACGATCGGGCGAAAGTCCTTCGTCTTTAAAAATTGAAGCAAAAATAATCCTCTTCTTCTTAAAGCGAACTCGCGTTCCCCTCTTGACATCCGACCCATTAAATGAAAACCCCAACACCTAGTATTGAAAGCGGTCGGCCAAACCCTTCTCCGTCCCGAAAAAAGCGATTTTGGACGCCAATTTCGGTTCGACTTGAACCTTCTTGACTCTGAGCCAATGCCGACTCGATCACCTTCTCCAGGAGAGGCAATGCATGCGGATCCTTCAGCGGTTCGCGATAGCCTATTATGCCTCCTCCTCAAGGATCAATGACATCCGAATTTGAAAGATGATGCCATGGGTTCACCGACTATGTGGCCTCGGTTTAATGCCAACTTCCCCTTTCAATTTGTTTGAGGCCTTTGTTCGTGGAGGCCGAGATGACCATGGTTGAGGAACAGATTCAACGAGGGATTTCTTTCGGTGAGGGCATGAAGCTTCTTGGCTAGGGTAAATGACTCTTCTCTTCCTTTGCTTACTTACTTTCATACTCATACATCTGAAGGTTGATTGAATAACATTGAACATGAGCAGGGCAAATCTTTGTCTTGGACGTCTGCGTCCCAGATCTCTCAAGTGAATCCAGGAGGAAGCGTTGAAGAAGGAAAATTCCTCACTGAAATCGCTTGCTGGCTCGGGAAAGGACTCATCGTGAAGGCCTTCTTCATACTAATGAAGGTCTTGAGAAAGAGTTAGCCCAAAGCTAAAAGGGAAGTGAAGGCCTCAGGAAGAACTAAAGTCGACTAAGGCTCAAAGACTTTGAAATTGTCAACATGAGCGTCGACTTAGTTCGGAGGAGTGAAGCGAGGATGAATAAGATCAAGGAGTTGAAGTCAACGCCAAAATCTTGACCAAGACGATCAAGTAAGATGGAAGCGAGGATGAAAAGCTTCAATTGAATATCTGGCAAGCTATTTCAGCAAGAGATCCAGAACTCGAGGCTCTTGGGACCTTGGGCCTCCTTTAAGCGATGCTCTTCGCAAAGAAATTTGTGAAGAGTATAGGAACTTCAGACGAAATAAACGAAGAAATCATGAGGATTCACAAAGAAAAGCTACATTTCTGCTAAGAAGTCTTGTGCGAGGAAAGGTTGATCAAGGCTAACTTAGATCCTTACTACTTTGGACTCTTGGATGATGATGGAGCTACTGAAGCACCGACTACATGGATTGTCTTAGGTCTTATTATGAATATCTGTAGAAATTTTATGTTTATTTCCTTGTTTGTAAATGAATTTAAATATTAATGAGAAATGATTTTCTTCCTTATGACTTGATTGTACTTTTTATTTTATGTCGATACTTGATATGAATTTATATGGACAAGTATACAAAAAACCCTTTTCGAGGATTTAACTTCAAATGATTAAGCATGTCATATAACAGATAAACATGTCATATAGCAGATAAAGTGATGTTAAGGGATTAGAGGCATTCGAACTCAACACTTAAATAAAATAAAGTACGAATACTACATCCATTCAAAGTGTGAGATCGATCATTATTTGTTTACCACTCGGGATGAAACAATTATCTGAAAACCAAGATATAAGGATCAAGACATAAGGACCAAGATATAAGGATCGAGACTTAAGGACCAAGATATAAGGATCGAGATATAAGGACCAAGATATAAGGATCGAGATATAAGGACCAAGATATAAGGATCGAGATATAAGGACCAATTGTGACCATTGACTTACCACCTGGTAAAATCAATATAGGATCCTTCAAATACCACCACTCGGGTAGAAACGACAAATGAAACGCCATCGAATGGCCGGTGAGTCTACCATACCTCCTTACACCACGGTGACCATAGGACAAAAATAGGACCGGGACGATAGTGACCATTGATTTACCACCTGGTAAAATCAATATAGGATCCTTCAAATCACCACTCGGGGTAGAACGACAAATGGTACGCCATCGAATGGCCGCCGAGTCTATCATACCTCCTTACACCCACGGTGACCATAGGACAAAATAGGACCGGGACCAATAGTGACCATTGATTTACCACCACCGGTAAAATCAATATAGGATCCTTAAATCACCACTTCGGGGTAGAAACGACAAATGGGTCGCCATCGAATGGCCGGACGGAGTCCTACCATACCTCCTTACACCACGGTGACCATAGGACAAAATAGGACCGGGACCGATAGTGACCATTGATTTACCACCCCGGTAAAATCAATATAGGATCCACAAATCGCCCACCACCTCGGGGTAGAGCGACAAATAATGGTCGCCATCGAATGGCGGCCGAGTCCTACCATACCTCCTTACACCCACGGTGACCATAGGACAAAATAGGACCGGGACCAATAGTGAAAAAGTGTCTTTTATTGATAATGAGCGATAATATCTGAGACTTAGATGAACTAACTTGATCTTTATTGAAAGTATTTAGAAGCTGCCAACAAGGCGTCTGCGAAGTGTTTTTGATTTGGAACCATCTAATGCCCTAAACGTAAGTGCCTTGTTTGGATACTTGATCACCTCATATGGTCCTTCCCGGTTTGGCATTAACTTTCCGTATTTTGAGGTGTAGAAGTTTTGGCTTCTCCGAGGACGAAGTCTCCTACTTGAATCTGCTGAAGTTTGACTCCTTTGTTGTAATGTCATTACTCTTCGTTGATAAGCGACCAATTTAAGTAGAAGCGACCTCTCTAACTTCTTCTAGTAGATCTAAATTGGCCTTGATCCTTCGTCATTGTATATTTCTTTGTATTGACCGACGAAGACTTGGAGATCCGATTTCGACGGGGACTAAGAGCATCGATACCATAAAGCGATCGAAAGGGTGAATCCCGATGGTAGTCCTTGGTGTAGTCTGGTAAGCCCACAACACGTTGAAAGCAGCTCCTCCGGCCATCTTCCTTTAGCTTCTTCAAGTCTCCGCTTGATCCGATTCAAGACGTCTGTTGGTCACCTCAACTTCGGCCATTCGACCGTGGATGAGCCACATCAAGTCTTCTTATGTTGAATCTCAACTCCTTTAAAAATGCTTCAAATTTTGATCCCACAAACCGACGTCCGTTGTCCGATATTAATACTCTAGGGATCCCGGGCGAAACACTACGGATTCTTTTATGAACTTCAAGCATTCTTGCTTTCGTAATTAATCAAGCGGCCGCTTTCTACCCACTTAGTCATGTAATCAATAAAGAACTATGACAAAACTAACTTGACCTTTAGCTTTAGGCAATGGACCCAATATATCTACCCCAGCATGGTGAAGGTATAGGAGATAAAATCGAGTATACAAGCTCTTGGAGGTGGTGATAATGGGATCTGATTTATTGAGTTGACACTTTTCACATTTCTTGACATACTTTCTGTAGCTTCCTTGAAAATTGTAGGCCAATAGTATCCTTGTCGAAGTACTTTGTAAGCCAAAGATTTAGCGACCATATGATCACCGCAGAAATGCCCTCGTGAACTTCCAGAAGAGCATATTCCGCCTCAGATGGGACCGAGCACTTCGATAATGGTGAAGAAAAGGCGATCGGTCCAGAAGATCGCCATCAATAAGAGTAAAGTTGGCGCTCTTGTATTTGATCTTCTTTCTTTATCATCGATCCGGAAGGAAGGACGCCATCGCCAAATATTCGATGTAGGGGTCATCCAAAGAAGATTAGTTCGATTCGATACACATCACAACTTCACGTGAACACTTACCGTTGCGAGAACTTCCAAATAAAGCGATCCGTTAAAAACATCTCGCATCCGTAGTAGCCAATTTTGACAATGCATCGGCGATAGAATTGTCATTACGCTCTATGCCCCTCGAAATTGACGAAGCGAATATCTGCGATTGGCCCTTTAACTCCTTGAATACTTGATCATTCGATTCCTACGAAGCTTCATAGTCCCTCGACAATCGCTTGACAACCAACCGAGAGTCATCAGTAGATGATAAGGTTCCGGACCTCTAGACTCTTTTGCCAATCGAACACCCGCTAACATCGCTTCATACTAAAGCCGTTGTTGGTCGCTTTAAATCCAAATCTGATGGCCTGTTGAACTTTGAACCCGTCCGGACTCGTCAAGATAATTCCTGCCCCACTAACAGTTAGGGTAGAAGAACCATCTGCATATAGGGTCCAAACATTCTGATCCTGCTGAAGAACTGCAACTGCTTGATCGGAGGATTCAGCTTCCGGTAACTCGGCATCTGCTTCTGTGAACGAACATTCTACTATGAAATCGGCCAAAGCTTGGCCTTTGATATGCGGTTCGTGGATGATATTCGATGAAAAATCGCGGATAACTCCATCGCCCACGCCGCTAACCTTCCGAAACTTACGGCTTGCCCATCACCTTCTTCAATGGTTGATCGATGTAGATAACCGACGAGCCGACCTTGAAAATCTGCCAAGCTTCCTACTAGCAATTATCAAAGTCAAGGCAAATTTTTCAATATTTGGATACTGGTTTGACATCTCGCAGGACGCGACTAACATAATAAGGATGGATCTTGTCTTCCATCGATCTCCCGAACCAAAGATCGCTTCCAACCGCTAATGAACTTGCCGCCAGATCATGGATATAAGGTCTCTCATTGGAATGGGTTTCACCAATAAAGGAGTCGAGGAAAGATACGCCTTTATGCTCGGAATGCGTCTTCACAATGAAGTCCACTGGGGCGTCTTCGCATTCTTCTACCTTTTAAAGTATCAAAGAAAGGAAGGCACCCTCTGCAGATTTGGCGACGAACCTCCTTATCTGCGCCGCATCCTCGCCAAATCAGGACGTTGGGCGTCTTTGAATGGTGAGAGTCTTCATATCAAGAATGGCTCGAATCTTCTCCGGGTTGGCCTCGATACCCCTTTGACTAACAAGATAACCCGAAACTTCCTGCACCGAGGCCGAAAGTGCATTTGGCCGGATTAAGCCTTAGTTAATGATGACGACGATCCCGAAAGCATTCTCTAGATCGTCCAAATGACTCTCGAACGCATGCTTTTCACAATCATGTCATCAACGTATACCTCCATGTTCCTTCCCACCGCTATCGAAGATGAAGTTCATCATTCTCCGGTAAGTGGCTCCGGCATTTATAAGGCCAAAAGTCATCTTCAGTAGGCATAATCGACGATGTATGTAATAAACGCGGTCTTTGGGATGTCCTCTTTACGCATGGATATTTGGTGATAACTGAAAAAGCATCCATAAAGCTTAGTAATGCATACCCAAGTGGCATCGATAATTTGATCAATATGGGGCGAGAGGATAAAAGTCCTTCTGCAAGCTTTATTGAGAATTCGGTGCAGTCGATGCAAACCCGCCATTTTCCATTCCGCTTCGCACCAACACCACATTCGCCATCCACTCGGGATAATCAATTTCATAGATGAAGTCAATGACCAACGACTTTGCTATTTCCTCATCAATGATTTTTTGTCGCTTTCGGGCGCAAAGATCCGCCTTTTCACGAACCTGCTTCTTCGAGGATCTACATTCAGCCGTGCTCACTATCTTCCCATTAACTCGTGCATGTCCTTCGGTTCCCATGCAAAAATATCCGCATAGCAGAAAAGAACAACTCTATAAGGTTTGTCCGAAGAGATTTCGTATAGCCGAACCGATCTTCACGGTCTCATTCGGGCTTCCAATGATCAACTCGACCTCTCCTCCGCTCTCCGTGCAGAATCACCATCGGTTCGGAACTACTTCTTAGGTAAAGGGCTCAATCTCAATTGCCATCGCTCGCTTTTTTCTTTGACGACCCACTCGGGAGGAAATAACAAAGATTCCGATAAAGATCGTCGGGCGAGATCTAAGTCCCCCGCCACCTCTCCTACTCCATGAGCCGTGGGGAACTTGATTTTGAAATGAGGATGGAGGTCACGACTTGAGAAGCGATTAAAGTAGGTCTTCCCAAAGATATAAGCGTTGTAAATTTGAATCAGCGTGCACAACATAGAATTTACACACTATTTCGACTCTCTTTGGCGACGTCAAGACAACCGGGAGTTCAATAGTACTCGCTTACTTTTACGGGATCATTCTTTGGCCAGATAAAGAGCTTCTGCCCGACCTCCATTTTCGCGCTCGTCGAGGTGCATCCTCCGATAGGTATGGGCATACAGGATATTCATCGAAGATCCATTGTCTATCATCATGCGCTTCATGTCCACCGTGCTCCACTTGCATTTGTGATCACCAAAGGCCCCTCACGCGGCTCGATGGGCTCAAAAGGATAATCGGCGTCGGTGAATGATATGACGATCCGGGGAATGGTCTATCTGCTTTCGAGGGAACATCTGTCGTAGTCATGACCGAATTCAGTAAGCCCTTCTTCTTTCCTATCAACTTCCGCGGACCCACCCGGTTATCACATCGATAACTCCGCCTCGTTGGCGATATTGGAGCCCTCGAAGCCGCCTAAACAAAGACGGTTAACGTTCTTAACGATTATTTACTACCACATCATCGCACTCAACAAGCCGTCTTTAATCTTCCTCTCCACAAAGTCTTTCAAATTGCAACACTCGTTAGTGTCGTGGCGGCGACTTTGACTGATGATAATACACAATACTTACGAGAGTTACCACCTTGATTCGGTAATTATCAGGGGTGGCTCAAAGAAAGGTTGGTTTTCGATCTGGTCCAAAATTATCGATCTATCGGTGTTTAGTTTGGTGTAGATCTTATTCACTTTCGGTAGGAGACGGAGGATGACCGCTTCCTCGACGCCAGAATTGTTGTACTTTTTGAAGCGCCTCTGTTCGATCATTATACCCCCATTCTCCTCTGCATTCAACTTCGGCTTAGAAGCCACCAACTCTTTCCCCGACCCAAAGAGGATTTTTCAGTCGTTTCATAGCTTCTTCCACAACGATGTAGCCTTACGCTTTGTCAAAGGCTTGACCAAGCTCTTCTGGATGATTAAACATCAACTTCTTCACCAACTTTTCGGACTTGACCAGTCCAATCCATTCGGAACAAACCTGACTGGAGGTCATTAAGATCGGACACTGACCGATCGCTTCCTCCGAACCTCTTTCATCATCGGCCCAAAGATTATTTGGCAAATGCCGAAATCATGTCAAAGAACCTGTGGGCTTTCCTCTTCTTGCGGTTACTCCAAAAGCGAGCATGGAACTTATCACAAAGTTCGGTCCATGAGGATATGGAATCAAGGCAAAGTTCAACAACCATCGCCTCGCATCTTTTACGAAAGCGTTGTAACAAAGGTGTGGCACTTGGCAGCATCAGTAAAGTCGTAATAGTCCATTAGTCGGTCGAACGCCTGGCTATGGTCATAAGGATCTCCGGTTCCATCGTAACTTTCCATGCGAGGCATTTTTTTAGTGATATCCGCCTTTTCCTTGAGAATAGCTGAGGAAAAAGGGGATGCTTTCTTTCCCGGAGCGTCCTTCACCTGCTGGACCTCAGCCAGTTGTTTTCTAAGCTCTTTAAGCTCCTTTACTAGAAAATCAACGCCTTCAGGCTGCGGAGAAGGCTCTTTCTCATGAACAATATTATGTCTCTGAGAGGATCGACCCCTCCCGCCGATCCCTACGCCTGAGGACTTCTTGATCCGCCCGTATACACAACTCTTTCCTTGTGGTGAGAATGATCACGTTGATAGTCCATTACCGGACTTGGTATGACCTCCTTCGACCTGCTCCTTTGTTGATAATCATCTCGATCTCGGTGAAATAATTAGCCATTATCGCCTTCTTCGAGGCCATGGGAGTTCTCGCTCGATCTTCTCCTACTTGAGAATGATCCCTAGAAATCATGAGGACCTCTTCGGCTTCCTTACCCTTTCGTCGAGTCTCTCTCCTTATGCCCATCGCGTCTTTTCGTATTGATCACGGCATTTGGATGCTTCGTCTTGTAATTCCGCCAATTGAAGCATCTGTTCGGCTATATCTTCTCTTTGCTTTAATAGACCGCCATGGCTCGCTCTCTTCGTCTTCGCCATCTTCGCCATGACTTGGCACTCTATCTCCTGGCTACTACTTATGATGAATCTTGGTGGCGAGCCTTCCATTCATCCTCGACCACGACCTCGCTCCTCATTCGCGATCGAAAACCAATCTTCGCCTAGCCCACTTGGGAATCTTGGACGGAGATCCCCGAATTATGCTTAGAAGCCGTGTCTCGTGAGCACTCTTGGAAGGACCTGCGATCCTTATCGAAACACGAGGCGGTGACGAAATTAATGACCATCGCTCGCTTCTTCCGGTGTACCATCCTACTCCTCATCTTCCAAGTAGGTTAAACGATTGTGATTGAAAATTTTTATGACACTAGAACTCGAAAAAAAAGCCCTCCTTCTAGCGCCGATGTTAACGCCTAAGATCTTTCTCCACGCCCCAATCACGTAAGACGTCCCCGATCCTGCGCGAAGAAACACAAATAACATCGAAAGCCGGTTACGGTTCCGTCGAGGGGGATAGCTCTCAGCGTGAGAATTAAGACGTGTTCATGAGGTTAACAATGGAGGAATATATGGTCTAGTGTATTGAGAGAATAAAAATCTCAATCGTGTGTATGGGAGAATATGAGTAATCAATATATGAGAGAACATACCTCTATACGATGGCTTCCTTTCCTTTAAGTTATATTACTTTTGCTTGGATTATTATGCCACCCACTATTACCCGACACCCTACGATCGATGGGACCGCCAACTATATCGGGTTTATCTACCTTTTGACCATTGTTTTTCCGGCCGTGGGTTATGATCCCATCCACATTAATGCATGGCGGGAGGATTGGTCAACTGTCATGCTTTTTTCATCATCACAAGTCAAAGTAATGATATTAAAATATCTAATGGGTCGATCCTTTGGTGCGACCCGGTCCAATAAATTAAATAAAGTTGACCATAATAAATGGGCTCAAAGAGTCCCATGGCTTAATAATAAAAGCCCAATAGATTATACTGATAAATGGGCCCAATCTATCCGGCCTAAGATAGGAGAAATATTATGACCCAACAAATATAATTTGTGAACTAATGTGAAGACGCCACGTATGTTGTTTGGTTTTCTTTTCATTAGTCACAACTCACAAGTTAAGCAAATTGTGTTTTGGTAGTAAAAAAAATAGTTGTTGAGTTGACTTGGTTTAATAATGCAATGTTAAGCTTGATAAGCATATTGAATTTTGGTACTCCACTGAAATAGTTGTTGAACTTTGTTTAATAATGCAATGTTAGGCTTGATAAGCATTTTGAATTTTGGTACTAAAATATTTAAATGGAGAGGTACCAATGAAATATGTTGATACTATGGAATTAATATTTTGATACTATGATATATATAACATTGCATATTTAAACAAATATGTTGATACTATGGAATTAATATTTTGGTCTTGTGAATGGAGTTGTGTTTTCATTAATGTTGTAATATCATCATAACATTAATTAAATAAATTAATCATGTTATAAATTATTATTAAATTATTTATTATCATATCATTTAAGACCTATTTTAAAATTAAAAAAATAAATTAAAAAACTTGCCATTAATCTAATATAATATAAGGCATGATGAAATGCTAAATTATACACATTAGCTCACCACCACCAATAACAACGAGACATGGACACGAGGATTATTTTAGGAATTTATCTCCCTTCAGTTTTTTTCTCTCTAATAAATCTTCAGTTTTCTCTCTCTAAAATCTTTACCTCTGGGCTCTCTCTATATACAGTCTCTGCTTAGTTTTTTGGTGAATGAAGCTGTGTCGTTTTGAAACTCTAGGATCACTCAATCTGCTGATTCTTCTCAATTGAAAAAATAAATCCAATATTGTTCATCTTTCCACTCCCGGTAATCTCTCTCTTACTTGCTTTGCTCTTTATTTATGTAGTATTTAATAGACGCAAAATGTTTGCGATTTTATTTTATTTTTCTATTTTGTTGTTGTTAAAGTTAGTGTTTGAAATTTGATCTTGGTTGATTATTAGTTCTTTGCTTAATACTTCAAGCTTTATGGATTAATATTCAGCGTAAATTGCTCATCTTTTTCTATATCTGTATATGTGAGAATATGGAGTTAAAAAAAGATTGAATCTTTATTCTGATTAACTTCAAAACGCAATTGGGTTTTTGTTTTAACGTTAGAATAGAATGGAATTGAATGGAAGTGATTTATATCGTTTAATACTCTTTTGTGTTTCCTTAGATTTCTCCACATCCAAACACGCTGTTAAGATTCGTGACTAGGTAATATTGTAAAAAAAATTTAGGACTGTTAGTAATGACGCTAAAGTTAACATTTCATTTTCGACTTGATGGGTAAATTTGTCTGCCATTTTCCAACAAGTTAAGGAAAGCATTCAGTTTTTTGATTCTCTATTCTTAGCATTGTGTGACTGTAGAAACTATTAATTGCTGCTTTAAGCTACAACGGTTTGTGTTGGGTCCAAACATTCTTCTTGTGCTTCATATGTTTAAACTGGAAATTGACATTGCATACTAATCCAAGTAATTATGTGACTTTTGAGTAGTGAGAGAAGCTGATATATATGTTGATACTATGGAATATTTTATTTTTAAGAGCTTCCTTTTCTATGAAATAGGTTGGCAAGAAAAGTGTGATTTTACATGCTATAAAAGGATATGGGCTTCCACTTGAAATAAAACTATGACTATTGCTGTTTATTTCGTTCTTCTTGTTTTCTTATTCCATTTTCTTGTTCAGTTCATTCACAAAGTTTAATGCCTTCATATGACTGCATTTGTTAAAGATTGGATGTCCTTGATTAATTGGCAGCATAACCTATCTTACACCTGACGGTTTGTGTGAACACAATTCAGGGATGGGGCTTGAAGACAGTGTGAAGGATCCTCGTACAATTATATGATCATCTCTAAAGATGCCCAACTTAATCTGACAAGTTAAAAAAACTCTTCTTGGGAAGGCAAAATGTTGATGGGAGGAGATTACGATCTAAATTCTTCACATGTGAACGCTAATTCTGTTAAAGAAAATTTGAGGCAGACAATCCTCAACCAGGAGGTTGTGTTCAGGAAGCAGGTATTTGCACCAATGCTAGAGAAAAATTCTGGTTCCTTTCAATCAATTTCATTTATCTGATCCTCTCAAAGACTTGGGCTTGCTTATTTCATAAGAAATAATAGTACAGGTTATCTATATTCAGTTGTCTTTAGCTTGATTTTGTGGTCCAACGCTGGTGTATTTGACATAAAACTAAATCTCTTGCCTGATTTTAATATTACCGAAATTTATTTGTCTTATGTTAAGAGTAGATGTCTAATGCTGATGATCAACACATAACACTGGCTTGAATTAGTTGTTTATTCGTCTTGCCACTGCCTATTATTAGGTCCATGAACTCCATCGGTTATATACAACACAAAAGACCTTGATGAAAGAATGTGGCTGGAGAGAGTTGAATGGATGCAAACTAGGGAATGGAAGCACACAATCAACAGTTTGCTCCTTTTATGATCAGCTAAGATGTGAACCTCTTGCAACAGAGAAAGCATATTCCACAATTTTCATGGTAAAAGAAGACTGCAACTTTGGAACCACCCTCAAGGGAAAGTGATTTATATTTTTCTATAGTATTAAGTATTTTCTTGTGTTTCTTTTTGGTCAGAGTTAGCTGTCCTTCATTGTTAAATGTTGTGTATGCGCCTATGTGGCATACAATATTTCTATGACCATGAAGATGAGGGTCGATGGTTAGCCGCATCAAATGTCAAAGGATGTTGTAACACAATGTGTTAATTGGTTAACTATTTGACGTCTTCTGGTGTTTCACGTGTCTTTCAGGTGGGCTCGACACAATCTGTTAGGAATAATTCTTCTAGACTACAGCAGAGCTCTTTAGATCTTCAACTTCCTTCCATCAACTGCACGAATTATGTTGGTCAGGACTTCTCAGTTAAGGGAAATAAGTTTGACTTTATAGGAATATCTAATGAGAGAAATCATTACTTTCGCAGTGATGGTGTATATTTTCCAGAGGAGGTAAAGCTTTCCCTGAGCATTGGAGGGAGCAGTACAAAAAAGGGTATTGCTGGGGAACCTTTGAATGACAAGATTAGTTCTGCCCCCTCCCAAGATATTATTGAAATAGAGGAATCAGCAGAAATGGTATCAAATGATGACAGCGAATCAGTGGTTTCTCTAAGGTGTGGTGCTCATATCACTTCTGGACATAAGCATGACTCCCAAGTTCCTGTACAATCTGATCAAAACTTAACAGATAGTCTGGTGAAAGATCCGTTTCATGCATTTACAATAACTGATTCTTTCATAGTTGGCAATGGAATCTGTGAGGAGCGGAACTCCTCTAATGAAGGTTGGTAAAGTGATGCGTGCTTTATAGTTGTAACCTTAGAAAACTATGTTAAGCATATGATTAGTCATTATGATTTGACTGTTCTGATTTCTGTTGCTTCTGCAGGACTTGATGAATGCTATGACGATGGTCCATGTGACAATGTGTTCACCAAGGGAAAACTGTTCAATTCCAGCGTTCCTCCTATAGATTTGGACCTTAACAAGATCCAGCTTGATGAATCTTCCTTTCACTCAAATGATTCAACCCTGTCATTTCCTTCATCGGCTAGCTCCTCAGGTATTTCTTGTAAAGTAAACGATAAATTTGATGGAAGTGCATGCTCTATGGATAACGACTCTAAGGAGACTTCTGTTTTGGGGCTAGGTGATGCAGTTCCAGGCTCGAGGGATTCCAACAGCAACGACAATAGTAATTATGTATCGGCAATAAGTCCTAAATTTAAGGAAGAGAATGGAAATAACACACACAGTACAGATCTTGAGTCGATGTCTGAGCTCCGATCAGACCTTAGTGAGGAACATGGCAACCATAGTAGGAATGTGGACCTTCGATTAAATATTCAAAATGGAAAACATAAAGATACAACTAGGCCAGAAGTAAACTGTGGGAAGGTGAATGAAGAGATAGATCCTGCACGTCCGTGTAGCAGTCAAAGTGCAAATGGAGATGCACATTGCAGCAGATGTCCTACTCCAACTGCATGCACGTTTGACTGCATTGCTGAGGAGGACAATCCAAACATCACAGGGGCCATGCTGTCTGGAACTGATTTGGGAGGATCAAGTCTTTCTCCTTCCAGTATGATCCAAAATTTTGAATCATCTCAAGTTGCAGAAACTGCACATCAGCCAGACTCGGGATCTTCTGGCACTAGTGAAATGAAGCATCAATTCTGTGTCGAGGAAAAAGGAGAGTCAGCAGAAATAGATATTCTTGTTCAGAAAGCAGCTTTATCACTTGTATGTATTTCTTTGGAAAATCCAGTTAGCAACTACACTGTTGAAACCACCATATCAGGATCAAATGAGATTCGAGCCAGTGAGAGGGAGCAGCCAGAGTGTTCTATTGATTCTTATGAAGCAATGGTGCTGAATTTAACCGAACTCAGCGCAGACGACTATTGTGTTACATCGAATCCATTTGAAGTGAATGAAATGGACAAAAAGGAAGGTGGGATTAAGTTGAGAAGGGGAAGGAGACTAAAAGATTTCCAGAAAGACATACTTCCTGGCATGGCATCTCTTTCTTGGCGTGAGATTTGCGAGGATATAAACATCATGGAAGGAGTGATGAGATCGAGGGAATACAAACGACTCAGATCAAAGACGGCCAACGCAGAGAAGTTGTTTACACCTGTGAGAAGTAGGAGATCAAGACTCAATTATGTTGGCCGAAGATGAATATTCTGTTATTTATGGTTTCTTGTTTTCCCAACATTACAAGTGTTATACCTTTACAAAGGGAGGCTATCTTTGTATTGATGCATAAGAATACTAGAAGAAAATTTTGGAATCAAAAGATGTCATCTTTATTAACTTATTGTTTCTCAACTACTATGGATTTTGGAATCCATTTTGTTATATATTTATAAAATATGTAGACCATTACTAACAAAATATAAAAATATATAGAATTAAAAAGAAAAATGAAGAGAAGTGGAATGAAGAGGAGTTAAATGCTTTTTTGTCCATGATAATTTGTATAGGAAACATTTGCACCTGGAATCATGATTACTACTTAGAAAAAACTCATTGGTGTGCTATATATGTTTGTGCACTATAATACCCCATATGTCACTAGAAACGTGCCTAAAATGGAATAAAGGAAATTGTTGATTAATTAGTCATTAATTGTTTTTGTGAAACAACTAGTGGACTAGGTGGGTGCGAATTAATTTTGGTATGGCCAATCTTAATGTTATATATATAAGGAAAAAATAGAGTTGCACAACTGTATAAATTTCAAATATTATACTTGTACAGTAATTAAACTGATAGTAGAGTGACTTAACTCTACGATTGTAGAGTGATTTAATTTTACGATCGTAGACTGTGTACATTTGAACTATGTAGCTCTATTAACTCCTATATATAATATATTATATATAATATATAATAGTATATAATAGAAGTTAATTTTGAAATGATTTAAGAAAAGGGGTATCACCTCTGTAACTAGACTAGTACACGTTCTTGGTGGGGTTGGGGACTCCTATTCAATAAATAAATGGGTCCTTAACACTAATATACAACAATTAGAAAGTATTTACAAAAATAAAACACAAACAAAATAATTACAAAAATAAAACAATACAATATAAAGTTGCTAAAATCACGTATATACGTCAGTTACAGACTCTTTTATACACAAAAAACCGCTCCTAATCTCCTACATTCAAGCAACTGAACAAAACATGCAACTTTGATATCGGAGAAATTCAAATCTTCTGGCGCGACACAACACTGAGATCGGAGAAGACGGAACTTTTCGTCGCGACGGAATGCTGAGATCACAAAATAGCATACAAAATTAACAACAACTTCAAGTTCAGCAACCAAAAACAATCGAACTACCGTGATTGTTGAAGTTCAGTAACAAAATCGCAGCAACTTTGATAAAAATCTGAATACTGAGGTAAGTGATTCATATGCATATAGTTACCTCTGCTTTCACTTAATTCCTATATTGATAACTTTTCTTAAGTTTTTCACGCTTAAAATGGTTACTATTAAATAATCGCAGAAGCATTATACGGTTCTTGACTAATGTCGACTTGGTTTCTTGTGTAAAATTATATTCTTCGACTTGATTTATCGTAAAATTATCTAGTGACTAATGTCGATTTAATTGGTTACTGACCAATCTTTGAATTCGTTATTGACTAATGCAAACTTAATTACTGCAGAGATTAATTGGTTACTGTAATATTGGTTGCTGAAGCATATTACTGTATAATGTTGTCAAGTTTGGAGTGTCGGATTTTGGCATTTTTCGGAGCCTAACGGTCAAAAATCACGAGCTTTGCTGGTGAACTGCATGGTTTTTTGATCAAATTCCATCATTTAGGCCTTCAAAACTGCATGTAAAAATTTGGTATATTTTCTGGTTACTAAGATTATGTAGTTTGGTTACTGTCTAATATTGATTTGGTTACTTTATAATGTTTATTCAAATTGTTTATTAATGGAGATCGACGAAGAATCAATACAACAAATTTAATTGTTTACAGGAATATATAATTGTTTAATGTTAGTAACCATTAACCACATGGTTGGTAACATTTTTGATGGTGTACAATGTAAGACCCCGAATTTTATGAAATAAAATTATTCAATTTTTCTTATAATTATTATTAGGTAAATGTTAAAATTGATAAAAGTTTAAAGTTATGGGTGAAATATGCAAATTTTACAAAACACATGTTGGTTATAAAATATTCATTGTTGTCGGAGAATATTCGTTTGGTCGTGGAATATTCTTTTTGTTTGGGAATATCCGTATTTATTTGCCAGATCATTTGTGGGCCCCATAACGGAATAACTGGCGGATGAAGAAAACGACAAGTTTGAGTTTTTACCGTTAACATCGTTGGAATACACGGTGGTTAAAATATAATAATACTGCGTTGTTGTTAAAGAAAGACACCAGATTATTATAAAGTATTTTTGAATTATTGATTCTTACGTAAAGAAGGCACTACTCAATAATTGTTAAAGAATTATCGCTCAATATTTTATTTTATTGATTCAATAATTCTTTGCGTTGATATTATATATTATTATTATTTCAATAATTGTCATCAAGACAAGATTTTCTATTATCGATCAATAATTCAAATTATTTGAATAATATTATCGAGATAACATTATTGGCAATGTCTAGAAAGTTTCGTCTAAGGAGAGGTTTGGTCACCTAATCATGCTACCAAGAAGGAGAAATCCTTATGGAAAGCCCTCTCATCCAGGAAACTACCGTTGTCAAGATCTTGTGAGAAATTAAAATTATTTGTGAATAATTAATTATTGATTATTATGATAAAGAAAATATTTATTGTGGATATAGATGGAGAAAATTTTAATGTGACAACTATTGAAAATTAATATTTTATCTTTTTCTGATAAAATAATTCATTTAAATATATTATTTTAATAATATATTAACGGTAATATTTTTACAATGAATGTGGGATATATGAGTATATGAGGAGGAAGAGTATTTTTGTGGCATTAAATATTTAACATATGTTTTGGGTGTTGTGGACACAATTCTCGAAGAAAATTGATTATGTAATCGTAAAATCTTTCGTTTGTTGATTTTGGTCAATTTCTGTTTGGAATTTGGAAAAATTTTCTTCTGTAAAGTTGTAGAGAATGGAATTTCCCATGGAAAATCGCGAGTTTTGAATTTTTCTGATAAACGGGCTATTTTCTATGAATTATTGAAGTTTCAAAAAATAAAATGATTTTTA
This sequence comes from Panax ginseng, assembly GCA_020205605.1. NCBI lineage: Eukaryota > Viridiplantae > Streptophyta > Magnoliopsida > Apiales > Araliaceae > Panax > Panax ginseng. The sequence continues at coordinate 99,515,150 of CM035150.1, forward strand.
TTAAATTATATGGTGGGACCCACTTTGGTTGGTGTTAATAACATGTGGGTCGCTATATTTTTTTCGTAATTGGCATGCTTGGATGGTTGGTCTTGGATGGTTGGTGTGTAGAAAAAATAATATTTTATTATTTTAGTCTCCTTTCATGCGTTTCTAAAGATTTTCCTATAAATAAGCTTAAGTTAGAATTGAAAATCACACCGTAAACCCAAGTTTTCTCTATTTCTCTATATTATCAAGTGTATTCTTGTATCTTGAGTGTTGCTATACGGTGCAAGTTCGTTCAGCGTTATTCCAGTCAGAAATACTGCTCTTTTGAGGTAAGGGATTTTAAGGGTTGTTATATTTTTCATGTTTCGTAACTTTGCAGACCTTCAAAAATTCTGGAAAAATTTGAAATGATAATTTGATAAGTTTTGTTGATTGTGTCCAAAAATGGCGATTTTTGGATGTATAGATTAAGAGTTATGAATTTTACGGGAAAAGACTATTTTAAAAGTAACCGCTTATAACTCCTTGTGATTAACTCCAAAATTGATGAAATTTTTATTGGGAGTACATATATATAACATGGGTATATTCTATAAATTTTAGAATTTTTGGATAAAAGTACAATTTATGATAAATGTTTTAATATTCGGCAGTTTTGGCCATATGAAAAATAGTAAATGAATTTTAAAAATTATGAGAAAAATATATGTTCAATATGAGACTATATTCTGCTAAATTTCAGAAAAGAAATAGTTTTGGAACTGATTTGGTATTTTTCATGAAAATAGACTAGTTATGAGTAAATGAATTAAATATGTCGTGTGAAGTAAGAAAATTGGAAAATAAGATTTTATGGCTTGAGAATCCTATATGAGGTATATGCAGATTTTTGATGAGGGTTTTGGTTATTGGTGATGAAATCTTATAAGTTTGGCATTTTAGAATGATTAAATGCATTATTTAGTAAAGTGTAAACAATTAAAATAAATTGTTTATAAGCTTAAGAAATATTATTCTTTCAATATCATTATACAGAAATATTGGTATGGATTTTATTGTGGAATTTCTACCTTTTTCATGTTGGGGTTACTATTCATGAGTTACTATTCACGAGTTACTATTCACGGGTACTATTCACTTAACAAAATTGGTTTTTTTCTAACCAAATTATAGTTGATTTATGAATATTACTCTTGAGATTAAATCTAGATGTTTTGATTATATTGATTTTACTATCATATATAACATTTTTATAACCCTAATGATGATATTTCTCTTTGACTTGAGTGTAAAAATGGGTAGATTTTTGGTATGATCGTGACTATGGGTTCTTTTTGGCAAGATGGTAAAAGTTGAATTGTCATTTGGTATGATCATGACCATCAATGAATATATAATCTGAATATCTTTAGCTTAAGTGCAAAGGTGAAATGATCAACATGGTTATAATTATTGTTTATATAAATTCTGAAATGATTATATATTTCTTTGAGATAATAATATATTTGGCCTATAGTGCAAATATGAACTGTTGAGGAATATCTTTGGCTCAGTAAGTAAAAGATGAATTATTGATGAATATCTTTGGTCAGAAGGCAAAATGACATGTTGTTGAATATCTTTGGCGAAGAGTGCAAAGATGAACATGTGTTGAGATGAACATGACCAACTGGTGGTGATCTAAAATGAATATCTTCGCCATAGTGCAAAAGATGAAATTATTAGTATGATTATGAACAAGAAATGTGATTTGGTGTAACCATGATCTTTGATGTTTGATGTAAAGATAGGTGATGAAAATTATCTTCGTTCCGGATGAGAAGAGGAATTTAGAACTACAATTATGATTATGAGTTATTCATATGATTGTGGACCGTAATTGTTGATTGATGTTACAGGATAAAACATTGTTGGTGGATTTTAACATGGAGAAGATAATAGACTTTATAGTCTATTTATTCGACTCTTCTAATGGATTTCTCGTTCAATACGCAACTATGGTTGAAATTTTTATCATCTACCATATGTTCTAAATCTCTTATTTATTATTGATGGAGGCTATTGATAATTTAATTATCTTTAGTCATGATATTCTTTATCGAGCTAGTTGTGCTCACCCTTTTGCTTTTTACAATTCCTTTCGTGTAATAAGAGTGTAGTAATGGGTCGGCGGGGTAACATGTGGGGAATAGAGCGGTGGTCATCGTTTAGTAGTTATATTTGGTGAATCTAATAGGGTGAAAGCGAACCCAACGTTGGAAGGGTGTTTTGTCACTATCATACAAGATGTCTAATGACATACAACCACGTATCATCATAAGATGCGGATGTGCTCATCTACTTGCTGCGAGTATATATCTGAGCACTACCTATATAATCTTGGTGTTTGTTTGAAGTATAATTCTCAATTTGAGATAGTGGAGATAATGATAAATCAAGAAGACTCACCATTGGGAAGAATATGATAGTAATCTTCTCGCTTTTTCTTTGGGGTCTATTAGGTCAACCAAGGATAATTCTCCGGACATATGATATCTATCATAACCTAGACGCATGGCCTCCCATGTAAGGTTTCTTGAGCACTTCCCAAAGATTTTAGTTTCTAAAACGGTCTTTGACTATACCTTTATGTAAGGTGTCAACTGTGAGGTGTCTGTCCACGGTTGGGACATGTGTCACATTTGGTATATATTTGTATCCAAACTCACAGTATATGTGTTGTTGTATTTTGCACGACAATTGTTGTAATAAAGTTGTAGTTGTATTCTGTACCATGTATTTGGCAACTCAGAATGGGTTGGATTGAATGGACCTATTTTGGGGTCGTCACATACAATAACCAAAATTGATGTTGATTAACAAAGTCAGTATACTAACTGTTTTAATAACAAAGTCAGTATACTGACTGTGTAACATTATACTGTCTAATGTTGTCTTAGTTACTGACTAATGTTATCTTGGTTACTACATAATATTACTAATTAATGCTGACTTGGTTCTTGATTAATCCGACTTGGTTCTTGCATAATATTACTAATTAATCTTTGACTTGGTTCTTCGATTAATGCTGATTTGGTTACTAAGTAATATTATATTAGTTCTTGACTAATGTTGACTTGCTTCTTGTGTAACACTATAATGGTTATTGACTAATTTCGAATTGATTCGTATAAAATTATAATCTTGACTTGGTTCATGTGTAAAAATATTATTTAGTGACTAAATGCCGACTTGGTTCTTGATTAATGCAAACTTAATTCGCAGAGTTGATTAATTGGTTACTATATTATTGGTTGTGAAGCATATTAATGTACACTTCTACTTATGTTTTTATATTAATGGTTACTTGTTAGCCAAATTGGTTACATTCTTACAAAAATATGCCTTTAGTTGGTAACAAACAAATTATCTTTGGTTGTTTTTTTACCAGAAATGCAATGAAAAATGTGTTTATGTTACGGTTACTAAATAGACATATGTTAGTTCTTTGTCTAATCTAAATTTGGTTACTGTCTAATGTTGTTATGATTACTGTATAATATTAGTGTTTTTTATACTGGTTTGTTTTATATTGATGATTATTTATTGACTACATTACTTAACTTCGTACAACTTTTAGTCTTTAGGTAGTAACAAACTGATGCGTTTGAAGAGCATGCGTGTCAATTTATGTAAAGATTTGATCCAGTGAGAATTTGGTAATTTTTGTCAAGTTTGGAGTGTCAGATTTTGGCATTTTCGGAGCCTAATTTCATTGGAAACGGGTCAACGATCAAAAGTCACAAGCTTTGCTGGTGAACTGCAGGGTTTTTTTTGATCAAATTCCAACATTTAGGCCTTCAAAATTGCATGTAAAAATGTGGTTTATATTCTGGTTACTAAGATTATGTAATTTGGTTACTATCTAATATTGATTTGGTTACTTTACAATGTTTATTCAGTTGTTAGAAAATAGAGACTGACAGTAACCAATACAACAAATTTAATTATTTACAGTAATATATAATTGTTTATTGTTAGTAACCATTAACCACATGGTTGGTAACATTTTTGATGTTGTACATTAAACAAAATTGATGTTGATTAATATTTTAATTTTTGATTCCATCATGAGTTATCAATATAAAGTAAACATATACAAGCTTTATAACGGTCTTGATCTGAGCTTATAACATCTTGATTGATACAAGTTTATAATTATCGGTTACTAACAAGCTTCAGAATAACTATCTATGATAATTATCCGCTACTAACAAGCTTGTAACAATTGATGTTTGTCCCGACACAAGCTTAGAACTATCCGTTACTAATAACAAGAACCATAATGTAACATAATAAAATAAGAACCATATAATTATATGATAAAGAACGAGCAGGTGTTTTAATGGTAACCAAAATGAAACATCATGTAATGAAACCTAGTTTAAGCAATCCATGTATACTAAACAATTACATATTAACCGAATAAAAAAAAATAAAAGTATCCGAAATCCCACATTGAGGACACACAATAATAAGAGAATTAAACCATAAAGGTAACAAAGAACAAATACATAATAAAGAAAGAACAAATAGTTATATGAAAAGTAACGTAACATGTAAGATGTAAGACCCCAACTTATTATTAATGAAATTTAATTTTTCTATTTATTATTTTGAAATAGTAAGGGTTGATTTGATTAATGTGGATAGTTATGGGTAAAATCATAAATATTTCAAAAAATAAGCAAGTGGTTATAAAATATTCATTATTATTATTAGAATATTCGTTTGGTCGAGGGAATATTAATCGTTGGAGAATATTAAATACGACGAAGTAGCCATGTATGGGCCCCATAACTAAAAGCGATTGGAGGAAGAAACACACAAGAATAAGTTGTTTAAAAATAACGGCGTAGTTATTCTAGAATTATCTTATTAAAATACTCGGTGGTTAAAACACAAGAAGCTTTGCAGTATTGCACCAATTATTGATTCTTACGTAAGAAGGCACTACTCAATAATTATTACTGATAATTCTTATCAATATTTTATTTTATTGATTTAATAATTAATTGTGTTGATATTTTATATATTCTTTGTTATTTCAATAATTGTCCCTACACGTATTTTTCATTATCGAAGCAATAATTCATATTATCTGAATAATATTATTGGATAACATTATTGGCAATGTCTAGAAAGTTACATACAGGAGAGGTTTGGTCACCTAATTGCGCGTGGCAAGAAGAGAAATTCTTATTGGAAAGCCCCTCTTTCCTAGGCCATGCAGTTGTCAATATTGTGATTACGTAATATTATTCGTGAATAATTAATTATTGATTTATATGATGAGAAAATATTGATTTTATGTGGATATAGATGGAGAAAATTTTTTAATGTGACAATTGTTGAAAATTAAAATTTTATCTTTTTACGATAAAATAATTCATTTAAATATATTATTATATTTTTAATAATATAATAATGGTGATATTTTTACAATGAATGTGTGATATATGAGTATCTGAGGAGAATGAGTATTTTGTTGCAATAAATGTTTAAAACATGTTAAACATGTCGGTGGACCCCATTTCTCGATTTGAAATTTGATTATAACAGTAAAATCGTCTGAGTTTATGAATTTGGTCAATTTTTTGTTTAGAATTTGGAAAACCTTTCTTACGTAAAGTTGTAGAGAATTGAATTTCCTATAAAACACATGAGATTCAAATTTTTCCGACAAAAGGGCTATTTATTGTGAATTATTGAAGTTCGAAACTCGAAATAATTAATTTTTGAAGTTTTAAATATTTTAATAAGAAAAACATTTTTTTGAGTTAGGCAAGGTGAGTCACTCTTGGTGGCTGATGGTTTGAATGAGATTTTGGGTGCGTAGGAATTTAATAAATATATATTAATATTTTATTAAATTTTCTGCTTTGGTGTTTTAAGCATTTTCCAATAAATATGGTGCTTAGGTTAGAATTGAAAATCACACGAAATTGAAGTTTTTCTCTATATTATCGGCGTATTCTTGTGAGTATTTTGAGTGTACTTTGAGTATTGCTATCTACGGTGCAAGTTCAAGTTATAGCTTATATCCGATATTAAGAGTTAAATAAATATCTTTCCAGAGGTAAGGGATATTTTTTTTTCGTAATGATATTATTTCTTCAATATCATTATCTTTGAAATATTGATCTGAAGTTTTATCAAATTTGGAACTTTTGGTGTGATTACTATTCACGATATCGACCTTTATTCACGATAATGATCTTATTCACGAATCGGCATTATTCATTGAAAAATAAAAATTTTCCTTTTCGTCTAAAATATCTATGTGGATACTAGCTTTGATTGTATCCATGTTTTGATCATTCTTGAATTTTACACCACTATGATTATTTTTGAGGTATTTTTGGACATGGATAAAACAAAGTACGAAGCCTTAATCCTTAATCCTTGTCATTTTGTTTCACTTTGGATTCGTTTTTTAAAAATATTTTCATCATCCTCGATCTTAAATGATGATATTATTGAATATCTTTGGCTGTAGTGCAAAAGATGAATGATTTCGATGAATATCTTTGACCCGTAGTGCAAAGATGAGCAGTGTTTTAGATGAAACATGACTAAGTGATGAATATCTTTGGCTTTTGTAGTGCAAAGATGAATATTTGATTCCAGATATATATTGATTGATGTTACTGAGGATAAAAGATGAGCGATGAACTTTTAAATTCATACATAGAAGATAGTAGTTTGTATTCTCTACTTAAATCTTCTAATGAATTATTATTTCGCTACTACGAATATTGATTTAAAACTTGTTGTCTATTCAGATTCTATTAGATTTTTCCTGTTGAAGACTAACGATAATTTGTTGTATATTATCTTAGTCATAATATTCTTTTTGGGCTAGTTGAGCTCACCCTTTTCCTTTTTGTTCCATTTTTCTTCTCGGGAGGCGAGAATATAAGCGAATACTGAGTGGGGTATGGAATGAAGGTTCTAGAGAGAGTTGTTTAGTAGTCCTCACCATTTTGTAAAATAATGTATCAATAAATGTGATGAGGATTTATTTGAGTATAGATATTGTCTGCAGAAGATAATATTTGTATTCAAACTCACGATTTCTTGTTGTAATAATAAAGTTATAGTTATTTACATACCATGTATTGACAACTCGAATGGGTGATGTATACCTATTTTGGGAGCGTCACGGTTGGTATCAGAGCTTAGGATATGATCTCCGGTGGAGATCGGGGGAATAGAACTAGGAGGGAGAGAGACGTAAATCCTTCGCTAAGTGTGTCCTACCTAAGCTTATTTGTTAGTTGGTCAGTATATAGGGATATTATGTGATATATTGATTTCCTTAATTAACCCTTGTTTTATGACAGTATTTGAGAATGTCGACTGAGAATATTAACAATAGAAATGAGACCGTGGAGACGCCTGTACTCACCAACGAGGAGAACGTGCAACAGGCTGGCAATGTTCCTCCTGTGAACAACACCACTGAGCAGATGATGAATGAGGGGATGTTTAGAAGCTTTTTATAGTTCATGCAAAATCAGACGATGGAGACTCGTGTTCAAAATACAGGAGGAAATGATAGCAATTCACGGGTTGTCACAGCCAAGCAGTTCAAAGAGTTGGGACCACCAGAATTTAAGGGAAAGCCAGATCCGATCATGGCGGAAACATGGGTCAAGCAAATCACCAAGATATTCGATGTCTTGGGATGCACGGAGGAACATAAGGTTCCATTCGCCACCTTTATGTTCCATGGCGGGCGGCGCAGACTAATCGGTGGAGGTCTGTGATGCGTACTCCATCCATCCGCGACTCAACATGTCTTGGGAGACGTTTCAGAAACTATTTAATGGCAAATACTTTCCGAAAATGTTTCGTCATATGAAGGAAGTGGAGTTCATCGATTAGAGCAAAACAACATACGATGTGTCTCAAAGACAAGGCAAAGTTTGCAGAGTTATCGTGTTTGCACCTCATTTGGTGGAGAATGAGGAACGATGACGCGGATGTTTCTTAGAGGTTTCAAACCCAAGATACGTCGAGATCTCATTTCTCATAAATTTTCTCTATTCCGGATGTTGTAAAAACAGGCTCAATTATTAGAAATGAGATAACGAAGTACGGCCAACCTGAGGGACCACAAACCAGATCATACAGGAGATAAGATTAACAAAACAATGATAACTTGACGGAGAGAAGGAAAAAGACGGACAAAATGGTAACCACTCTGGTGGTAATCATGGCCATGAAAATAGAAGAAGCGAGTCGGAGGAGATTTTAAAAGAGGAGATTTAACAACCACCATATGAAGACGACGACACCAAAGAAGAATCTGGTTCCGAGGAGGAGCGACCACCGGTCAGATGCTTCTACAAACGCGAAAAGAGGACATATCGGTCAAAGCGCCCACAACAGTTCAAGGTATGCTATAATTATGGAAAGGAAGGACATATCGCCGGATCAGATGCAGATGGCGAAACCTAGTTCGGTGGGGACGGTGGTGACTCAAAAGATTGTCCCAAAAAGTCAAAGTCAATCGGTTCTAAGAAGGCGTTTGTCATGATTTGGTCAAAATACGAGGAACCCAAACGAGGTGATCACGGGTAAGCTAATCATAAATTCTTATGAAGTTTATACTTTACTAGATACCAGTGCTACCCATTCATTTATCTCTCCTACTTGTTCTCAACGTTTAAATTTGACTCCGAAAAAATTAGACTTTGACTTATCTGTGGAAACTCCGTTAGGAGAAACTTTCATCACATCCACTGTTTATAAATCTTGTTTGATTCAAGTTGGCACCATCACCTTACCTGTTGACCTTATCTCTTTAAAGATACTTGCTTTTGACGTGATTTTAGAGATTGATTGGTTAGCTACTCATCATGCCAAAATTGATTATTTTCGTAAGGTTGTTAGTTTTCATATTCCTAACCAACCTGTTGTTCGAATTCAAGCAACTAAACCATTAAAATTAATCACTGTCATATCTAATCATAAAGCTATTCGTTTATTGAAAAACGGATGTCAAGCTTTCTTAGCCCATGTTATGGATTTGAATAAAGAAACGTCAAATTTGAATAATATTCCTGTTGTTATTGACTTTCCTGACGTATTTCCTGAAGAACTTCCCGGTCTACCCCCAGAACGTGAAGTTGAATTCTTTATTGATCTTGAACCCGTACAAAGCCCATTTCTAAAAACCCTATATCGAATGACTCTATTGAACTTGAGAGTTAAAGGTCCAACCTCTGAGAATTGTTGGACATCTGGTTTCATCTGGCCCCAGTACATCTCCTTGGGGTGCTCCTATTTTATTCGTAAAGAAGAAAAAGACGGGAATATACGACTTTGTATTGACTATGGAATTGAACCATGTCACCATCAAGAATAGGTATCCTCTACCTCGTATTGATGACTTGTTTGACCAGTTATGAAAGGCACAATTTTTTCAAAGATCTATCTTCGTTCTAGATATCATTAACAAGATTAAATCGAGGATATTCCAAAGACTCGCTTTAGAACTTGAGACGGCATTATGAATTCTTAGTCATGTCTTTCGGGTTGACTAATGCTCCTATGACTTTCATGGATATGATGAATCGAGTATTCAAGGAATATTTGGATCAATTCGTTGTTGTCTTCATTGATGACATCCTCATATATTCCAAAAGCCGTGAAGATCATGAGCACCATTTGTTCGGTACTCCAAAGGCTTCGTGAAAACAAGCTTTATGCCAAGTTGAAGAAATGCGAGTTCGCCAAGGAAGTAGCATTCCTTGGGCACGTGGTGTCGAAACATGGAGTATCTGTTGATCCCGTGAAGATTGAAGCAATACAAAGTTGGGAGCAATTTGAAGTCGGTGATCAAGACGTAGTTTTTTGGGCTTAATTTGGTTATTATCGGAGATTCGTGGAAAGGGTTTCTCGAATACTACTCCATTAACCCAAATTAACTTGGAAGGATACAAAATTTATTTGGGAGCGAAGAATGCGAGAAGAGTTTCCAAGAGCTTAAGAGGAGACTTATTTTACCCATTCTAACAATATCATCCGGTTCGGATGGATTTGTTATCTACAAAGTGATGCTTGTGCAAAGGGCTAGGATGTGTTCTCATGCAACGTGGGAAAGTCATAGCCTATGCCTCATGACAACTTAAAAAGAGTATGAGAGGAATTATCCTACTCATGATCTAGAGTTAGCAGCAATGCGTTTTTGTTTAAAGATATGGAGGCACCATCTATATGGGGAGAAAGTGGAGATATATTCGGACTCAAAAAGAACTCAACACGCGCGGCAAACAACGTTGGCTCGAGCTATTGAAAGACTACAACCACACTATTCAATACCATCCTGGAAAAATGAATGTGGTAGCTGACGCGTTGAGTAGAAGATCATATGCAGGAATGAGTGCAATGATGTCAAGTATACGACAGAGAGCCAACTTTAATAGAAAAAGTTAAGGTTTTCGAGCCACCAATGACTTGAAAATGATGCATATGAAGAAGAAAGTACAAGAAGGAGTTATTCCTAAGCGAGAATTGATGAAGAAGGAATACTTGAGTCCACTCTGCACTGTGGTTCCTAAGGACTCTGATTTGAAGTACAAGATTATGATGGAGGCACACAATACACCATTTGCAATCCATCCTGGAAGTACTAAGCAAATATATGGTAACCAGAATATTAAGCAAATATATAGTAACCAGAATAACAAAAAACATACTAAAGAAGTAGCCAAATATTAAGCAAATATATGGTAACCAGAATAACAAAAAACAGTAAGCAAAATCCCAACTCATGGAAATAAAAATGGAATCCAAATCAGAAACTAACAGAAACCAAAAACATACTAAAGAAGTAACCAAATATTTATATGATAGTAACCAAAATATATTTTAATTGTAACCAATACATAAATAACATGTACACCAAAACCAGTTTAGTCAACCATGTATACTAAGCAAATACATGGTAACTGTGAGACCCCAGATTTTTTTAAATAAAGATTAAATTTTCTCAAAATATATTTTTGAATATTATGGTGTGGATTTGATATAATGTTATAGTTGTGGGTAATATTTACAAATTTTGCAAAGTACGCAAGTTGTTATATAATATTCGATTGGTCGGGGAATATTCATTTTAACACGGAATATTCGTGACAACGACACAATCATTGGTGGACCCCACAATGTAATTATTATCGGATTGAAAGCGATTAAAAAATACTTTATGAAAATATCGGCGGAAGTTTTACCGTTAATCGTGTTGAATCACCTGTAAGACCCCAAATAATTAATAAATGAAATTTAATTTCCTCTAATTATTATTTTGAAATAGTAAAGGTTGATGTGATTAATGTGGATAGTTATGGGTAAAATCATAAATATTTCAAAATAAGCAAGTGGTTATAAAATATTCATTGTTGTCGGGGAATATTCGTTTGGTCGTGGAATATTCGTCATCGCTTGGGAATATTAAATTTACTAGCAGCGACCATGTGTGGGCCCCATATGTGAAAGCGATTGGAGGAAGAAAACGCGACAAATATAAGTTGTTTAAAAATAACGGTGTAGTTGTTACAGATTACATCTTGTTGGAATACCCGGTGGTTAAAAACACAATAATCTGGCGTTGTTCAGACAAGAAGATACTGCGGTATTGCACCAATTATTGACTCTTACGTAAAGGCACTACTCAATAATGGTTCTGATAATTCTTTATTCGATATTTTATTTTATTGGTTCAATAATTGTTGCATTGATATTTTATCTTCGTTGTTGTTTCAATAATTGTCATTACACGGTATTTTTCATTATCGAAGCAATAATTCATATTATCGAATAATATTATTAGATAACATTATTGGCAATGTCTAGAAAGTTACATCTAAGGAGAGGTTTGGTCACCTAATTGCTTGCGCAAGTAAGGAGAAATTCTTATTGGAAAGCCCCTCTTTCACAGGAGGCGCACGGTTGTCAATATTGTGATTCTGTAATATTATTTGTAAATAATTAATTATTGATTCATATGATGAGAAAAATATTAATTTTATGTGGATATAGATGGAGAAAATTTTTAATGTGACAATTGTTGAAAATTGAAATTTTATCTTTTACGATAAAATAATTCATTTAAATATATATTATTATATTTTAATAATATAATAATGGTGATATTTTTACAACGAATGTGGGATATATGAGTATACGAGGAGAAAGAGTATTTTTGTTGCAATAAATATTTAAAACATGTTAAACATAAATTGGACCCCATTTATCGATTTGAAATTTGATTATAGCCTCTAAAATCGTCAGTTTGTAGATTTTGATCAATTTCATTTTGAATTTGGAAAACCTTTCTTCCGCAAAGTTGTAGAGAATTGAATTTCCTATAAAAAACACGCGAGATTCAAATTTTTCGATAAAAAGGCTATTTATTATGAATTATTGAAGTTCCAAAATAATTGATTTTGGAAGTTTAAAATATTTTAATTACAAAACGTTTTTTTCATTTTGAAACTCATTTAACATGTGGTTAGGAGGCTGAATTCAGATGGTAGTGTGCGTAGAGATATTTAGAAAAAATATAATATTAATTTATTAAATTTTTCGCTTTGTGTTATTAAGCATTTTTCTTATAAATAAGGTCTTGGGTTAGAATTGAAAATCACACAAGAAATCAAGTTTTCTCTCTATATATTATCGGCGTATTCTTGTGAGTATTTTGAGTATACTTTGAGTATTGCTATCTGGTGAAAGTTCAAGTTATAGCTTTATATCCAGATTCAAATTTAGAAATCTTGATCTTTTTCGAGGTAAGGATATTATTTTTTTCGTAATGATATTATTTCTTCAATATCATTATCTTTGAAATATTGATCTGAAGTTTTATCAAATTTGGAACTTTTGGTGTCGGATTTTATTCACGATACTGGCCTTTATTCACGATATCTGATCTTATTCACGAATCTGAGCACTATTCATCGAAAAATGAAAAATTTTCTTTTCGTCCAAAATATCTATTGTGGATACTAGATTTGATTGTATCCATGTTTTGATCATTCTTGAATTTTACACCACTATGATTATTTTTTAGGTATTTTTGGACGTGGATAAAACGAAGTACGAATCCTTAATCCTTAATCCTTGTCATTTTGTTTCACTTGGATTCGTTTCTTTTAAAAATATATATATTTTTCATCATCCTCAGTCTTAAATGATGATATTATTGAATATCTTTGGCCTGTAGTGCAAAGATGAATGATTTCTGATGAATATCTTTGGCTGTAGTGCAAAGATGAATGATTTTGATGAATATCTTTGGCGTAGTGCAAAGATGAATAGGTGTTTAGATGAACATGACTAATTGGTGAATGTCCTTCGCCTATAAAGTGCTGAGGATGAATATATGATTCGAGATATATATTGATTGATGTTACGGGAATAAAAATATTGATGATGAATCATTAAATTCATAGATATTAGTAGATTTCATCCTCTACGTAACTCTTCTATGAATTAATATTTTCATCCATCTGCAGTATTGATTTAAAACTTGTTGTCTATTGTATTCGATTAAATTTTTTTCCTGTTGAAGACTAACGATAATTTGTTACGTATTATCTTAGTCATAATATTCTTCTTGGGCTAGTTGAGCTCACCCTTTTCCTTTTTGTTCCATTTTTCTTCTCGGGGAGGCGAGAATGTAATGCGAGTACGCAGTGGGGTATGGAATGATGGTTTTAGAGAGTTGTTTAGTAGTCCTCACCATTTTGTAAAATAATGTATCAATAATTATGATGAGGATTTATTTATATGTGGATATTGTTTAGATGGCAATATCTCGTATTTAAACTCACGATTTCTTGTTGTAATAATAAAGTTGTAGTTGTTTACGTACCTTGTATTGACAACTCGGAATGGGTGTCATATACTTATTTTGGGGTGTCACGGTTGGTATCGAGCTTTAGGATATGATCTCTGGCGGAGATCGGGGGAATAGAACCAGGAGGAGAGGCGAGTAAATCCTTCATTAAGTGTGTCCTACCTAAGCTTATTTGATAGTTGGTCGAAGATATATAGGATATTATGTGATATATTGATTTCTTAATTAACCCTTGTTTTATGATAATATTTGAGAATGTCGATTGAGAATATTAACAATGGAAATGAGGAGTGGAGAGCGCTTTGTACTCACCAACGAGGAGAACGTGCAACGGTGGCAATGTTCCTCCGTGAACAACACCACCGATCGATCGACGATGAAGCGACGTAATGTTTAGAAGCTTTTTGCAGTTCATGCAAAATCGGACGAGGAGACTCGTGTTCAAAACATAGGAGGAAATGATAGCAATTCAAGGGTTGTCACAAATGCAAGAGTTCAAAGAGTTGGGACCACAGAATTTTAAGGAAAGCCAGATCCGATCATGCACGGCGAAACATGGGTCAAGCAAATTACCAAGATATTCGATGTCTTAGGATGCACAGGAGAGCAGAAGGTTCCATTCGCCACCTTTATGTTCCAGGGCGGCGAAGCGGATCTCTTGGTGGGAGTCTCGTGAAGCGTACTCCATCCATCCATGACTCAAAGATGTCTTGGGAGACGTCGAAAAACTATTTAATGACAAATACTTTCACGAAAGTGTTCTCATATGAAGGAAGTGGAGTTTATTAGGCGGAAGCGTAACAACATACGACATGTCTCGAAGACGAAAGTAAGTTTGCAGAGTTATCCGAGGTTTGCACCTTATTTGGTGGAGAATGAGGAGCGATGACGCGGATGTTTTCGAGAGGTTTGAAATCCGGCGATACGTCGAAGATCTCATCTCTCATAAATTTTCTCTCTATTCGGATGTTGTAAGACCCCAACTTATTATAAATAAAATTGAATTTTCCTTTATTCATTATTCTAAATTAATAAGGGTTAATTTGATATAATTCTTTGGTTATGGGTGAAATGTGCAAAGTTTACAAAATAAGCAAGTGGTTATAAAATATTCATTATTGTTGGGAATATTCGTTTGGTCGTGGAATATTCTTTTTGTCGGGAATCTCGTATGGTATGGTAGCCATCATTGGTGGGCCCCATAACGAAAAAGCGGTTGGATGAAGGAAAACGACAAAGATTGAGTTTTATAAATAACGACGTAAATTATTCTGAATTAACACTTTGTTGGGTTACTAGTGGTTAAAATATCTGATGTCTGGCGTGGTTAAGCAGATAGGCTACGGTATTGCGATATTATTGAATTATTGATCCTTACGTAGAAGGCTTTACTCAATAATTGTTACTGAGTAGAATTCTTTATTCAATATTATATTTTATTGATTCAATAATTCTTTGCGTTGATATTTTGTATTATTTGTTGTTTGATAATTATCATTACACAAGATTTTCCATTATCAAATCAATAATTCATATTATTTGAATAATATTATCGATAACATTATTGGCAATGTCTAGAAAGTTACATCTAAGGAGAGGTTTGGTCACCTAATTGCTTGGCCAAGTAAGGAGAAATCCTTATTGGAAAGCCCCTCTTTCTGAGGAGAACTACGGTTGTCGATCTTGTGATTACGTAATATTATTTTAAATAAGTAATTATTGATTATTATGATAAAGAAAATATTTATTTTATGTGGATATAGATGGAGAAAATTTTTTAATGTGACAATTGTTGAAAATTAATATTTTATCTTTTTACGATAAAATAATTCATTTAAATATATTATTTTAATAATATATTAACGGTGATATTTTATAATGAATGTGGGATATATGAGTATATATGAGGAGGTAGAGTATTTTGTGGCATTAAATGTTTAATATATGTTTTTTGTGTATTGGTGGACACAATTCTCGTAGAAAATTGATTATAATCGTAAAATCGCTTTGTTTATGGATTTTGGTCAATTTTGCATTTGGAATTTGGAAAAACTTTCTTACGTAAAGTTGTAGAGAATGGAATTTCCATGGAAAATCGCGAGTTTTGAATTTTTTCGATAACCGAGCTATTTTCTACGAATTGTTGAAGTTTTAGAAAATAAAATGATTTTATTAAATTAATGGGTGGGACCCACTTTTGGTAGGTGTTGAACACATGGGAATGCTATTTTCTTCTAATTTGGCTGGCTTGGTTGGTGGAGGCATGCGTAGGAAATTTGAAAATTAATAATATTATTTTATTATTTTAGTCTCCTTTCATGGCGTTCTAACATTTTCCTATAAATAGAGGCTAAGTTAGAATTGAAAATCACACCGTAAACTAAGTTTTCTCTTTCTCTCTCTAAATTATCGAGCGTATTCTTGTGAGTATACTTTGAGTGTTGCTATATCTGGTATGGGTTTACATCAAGACTATATCTGAAATTCTATCGTAAGACGATTATTTTGAGGTAAAGGGTATTATTTTCTTCTTAAATGATATTTTTCTTCAATATCATTATGCCGAAGTATTGGTGAATTTTTTATCAAATTTGGAACTTGTTGTGCGGGGTTCTTATTCACGATACTTAAGACTTTATTCACGATATCTGACACTATTCACGAATAATCAAGATTATTCAATTAAAAATAAAAATTTTTCTTTTTGTCCAATATATCTATTCTGGATACTAGCTTTGATTGTATCCATGTTTTGATCATTCTTGAATTTTACACCAATATAATTATTTTCGAAGTATTTTTGGACATGGGTAAAACAAAGTACGAATCCTTAATCCTTAATCCTTGTCATTTTGTTTCACTGGATTCGTTTCTTTAAAAGTATTTTTCATCATCCTCAGTCTGAAATGATGATATAAATGAATATCTTTGGCCTGTAGTGCAAAGATGAACGATTAATCGATGAATATCTTTGGCACTGTAGTGCAAAGATGAGCAGTGTTAGAGATGAACATGACCAATTGGTGATATAAATGAATATCTTTGGCACCTGTGGTGCAAAGATGATTAAAGATGTATATTGATTGTTATAACAGGATAAACTATTGATGATGGACTTTTAAACCTTAGAAGGCGGTAGAATTCTTTCTCTACGTGACTCTTCTAATGGATTCTTTCATTCCATTGCATTTGTTGATCTAAAACTTGTTGTCTCATCAGATTCTATTAGATTTTTCCTGTTGAAGACTAACGATAATTTGTTTTATATTATCTTAGTCATAATATTCTTTTCTTTGGGCTAGTTGAGCTCACCCTTTTCCTTGTTGTTCCATTTTCTTCTCAGGAGGTAACAGCATAGCAGGATCGAGTCTGGGTATGGAATGAAGGTTCTAGAGAGAGTTGTTTAGTAGTCCTCACCATTTTGTAAAATAATGTATCAATAATTATGATGGGGATTTATTTGCGTGTGGATATTGTTGTAGCGGCAATATCTCGTATTTAAACTCTCAAAGTATGTATTGTTGTATTTCACACGACATTTGTATTATTGAAGTTGTAGTTATTTCGTACCATGTATTTGGCGACTCAGAATGGGTTGGGTGGAATGGACTGCTTTGGGGCGTCACAGATGTTGTTAATGTGGCTCAATTGTTAGAAGCGAGATAACGAAAGTACGGCCAACCGAGGTACCACAATCGAGGATCATCACTAGGAGATAGCGATCAACAAAACAACAATAACCAAAATGGAGAAAGAAAAAGACGGACAAAAATGGTAACCACTGGTGGTAATCATAGCCATGAAAATAGAAGAAGCGAGTGAGAGGAGATTTTAAAAGAGGAGATTCAACAACGACCATGTGAAGACGACAGCAGTGCGAAGAATCTGGTTCCAAGGAGGAGAACAACCACCATTATATGCTATAAATGCGGAAAGAGGATATATCATCAAAGCGCCCACAACGATTCGGGTATGCTATAATTGTGGAAAGGAAGGACATATCGCTTCGAGATCGCACTGCATAGCGAAACCTAGTTCAATGAGGGACGGTGACTCAAAAGATCGTCCCGTAAAAGTCAAAGTCAACGGTTCTCGGAAGAAGCGTTTGTTGTGGATTGGTCAAAAATGCGAGAACCCAAACGAGGTGATCACGGGTAAGCTATTTATAAATTCTAGTGAAATTTATACTTTACTAGATACCTGGTGCTACCCATTCATTTATCTCTCCCGCTTGTGCTCAACGCTTAAATCGACTCGGAAAAATTAGACTTTGACCTATCTGTGGAAACTCCGTTAGAGAAACTTTCATCACATCCTTGCTTATAAATCTTGTCTAATCCAAGTTGGCACCCTTATCTTTACCTATTGACCTTATCTCTTTAAAGATACTTGTTTTTGATGTGATTTTAAGGATTGATTGGTTAACTACTCATCATGCCAAAATTGATTATTTTCGTAAGGTTGTTAGTTTTCATATTCCTAATCAACCCGTTGTTCAATTCAGCAACTAAACCATTAAAATCAATCACCGTCATATCTAATCATAAAGCGATTCGTTTATTGAAAACGGATGTCAAGCTTTCTTAGCCCATGTTATGGATTTGAATAAAGACGTCAAAATTGAATAATATTCTGTTGTTATTAACTTTCCCGACGATTTCTGAAGAACTTCCTTGGCCTACCCCTAGAACGTGAAGTTGAATTCTTTATTGATCTTGAACTGGTATAAAGCCCATTTCTAAAACCCCATATCGAATGGCTCTATTGAACTTCAGGAGTTAAAGGTCCAACTAGGAATTGTTGGACATCGGTTTATTCGCCCTAAGTACATCTCCTTGGGGTGCCTCTGTTTTATTCGTAAAGAAGAAAGAGCGGGACTATGCGACTTTGTATTGACTATCGGGAATTGAACCATGTTACCATTAAGAATAGGTATCCTCTAACTCGTATTGATGACTTGTTTGACCAGTTGCAAAGAGCACAATTCTTTTCAAAAATTGATCTTCGTTCTGGATATCATCAGCTGAAGATTAGAATCGAGGATATTCCAAAGGCGCCTTTAGAACTCGTGACGGCATTATGAATTCCTAGTCATGTCTTTTGGATTGACTAATGCTCTGCGCTTTCATGGATATGATGAACCAAAGTATTCAAGGAATATTTGGATCGATTCGTTGTTGTCTTTATTGATGACATCCTCATATATTCCAAAAGCCGTGAAGATCATGAGCACCATTTGAAGTTGGTACTACAAAGGCTTCGTGAAAACAAATTTATATATGCTAAGTTAAAGAAATGCGAGTTCGCTTGAGGAAGTAGCATTTCTTGGGCACGTGGTGTCAAAACATGGAGTATCCGTTGACCCGCGAAGATTGAAGCAATACAAAGTTGGGGAGCAACCAAGACGGTGGATCAAGTACATAGCTTTTTGGGTTTATTTGGTTATTATCGGAGATTCGTGGAAGGGTTTCTCGAATCGCTATCTGTTAACTCATCTCGACTCGAAAGGATACAAAATTTATATGGAGCGAGGAATGCGAGAAGAGTTTCCAAGAACTTAAGATGAGACTCATTTCTAAGACTGTTTCTAACAATACCATCCGTACGGATGGATTTGTTATCTCTGCCGATGCTTCGAGCAAAGGGTTAGGATGTGTTCTCATGCAACATGGGAAAGTCATAGCCTATGCCTCGCGACAACTTAAAGAATATGAGAGAAATTATCCTACTCATGATCTAGAGTTGGCAGCAGTCGTTTTCGCACTAAAGATCTGGAGGCACTATCTTTATGGGGAGAAAGTGGAGATATATTTGCACCATAAAAGCCTTAAATATTTCTTCACTCAAAAAGAACTTAACATGCTAATGACGTTGGCTCGAGCTATTGAAAGACTACGACCACACTATTCAATACCATCCCGGAAAAGCGAACGTGGTAACGACGCGTTGAGTAGAAGATCATATCGCGAGGAACGAGTGCGATGATGTCAAGTATACGACAGAGCCAACTTTAATAGAAAAAAGTTAAGGTTGCTCAAGACACCCAACCCGAGTCGATGCATATGAAGAAGAAAGTACAAGAAGGTGCTATTCCGAAAGTGAGAATTGATGAAGATGGAATACTTCGAGTCCACCTGGACTTTGTGTTCTAACGATTCTAATTTGTAGTACAAGATCATGATGGAGGCACACAATACACCATTTGCAATCCATCCCGGAAGTACTAAAATGTATCGTGATCTTCACATACATTTTGGTGGAACAATATGAAGAGAGAGATTGCAAAGTTTATCTCAACATGTTTAACTTGTCAACGTGTAAAGTGAGCATCAAGTGCCTAAGGGACCATTGCAACCACTTGAGATTCCGAAATGGAAGTGGGAACACATTACCATGGATTTCGTTCGGGTCTTCCCACGGTTTCTCAAGGCATAAATGCTATTTGGGTTATTGTTGATAGATTAACCAAGTCTCGATATTTCTTGCCGTCACGGAGACTTATTCTCTCGAACGTCTTGCTAGTATGTATGTAAATGAGATTGTGAGGTTGCATGGCATGCCAATATCTATAGTTTTGGATCGTGACCCAAGATTCACTTCAAGATTTTGGGTTAGCTTGCAAAAAGCTATGGGTACGGATTTACGATTGATTCGCAGATACCATCCTCAAAGCAGACGGACAATCGAGAGAGGACTATTCAAACTCTTGAAGATTTATTAAGACTACGTGTCCTAGACTTCAAAGGCGATTGGGATAAGTATTTACCATTGGTGGAATTCTCCTACAACAACAAGCTTATCAGCAAGTATAGGTGTGGCCCCATTCAAGCATTATATGGACAAAAATGTCGCCTCTCCGGTATGTTGGGACGAGGTGGGTGAAGCAACATTGTTGGGACCGAAGTTAAGACGTACGTGATCACCGAAAAGATCCAAATGATTCGACAACGATACAAATGGCACAAGATCGACAAAAGAGTTATGCGGATCTTCATCGAAAGGACGTGGAATTTAGTAAAGGGATCATGTATTGTCATGAAGTTGCTTTCCATGGAAGGAGTTACAAGATTTGGGAAGAGAGGATACTCAATCCACGATTTATCGTCTTCTATTCAAATTATTGACCGAGTAGAAAATGTAGCCTATAGACTCGCGTTACCTCCAAGTATGTCTCGTGTTCATAATGTGTTTCACATATCCGCACTTCGTAAATATGTGAAAGACCCGAACCACGTTATTGAGTTAGAACCGGACGAGATAAGCCAAGACTTAACGTATGAGGAGGTACATTGCCAAGATCTTGGATAGGAAGGAGCATGTCCCACGACGAAGGTCATACCACAAGTTAAAGTCTTGTGGAGGAACCATCTTATAGAGGAAATGACCAGGAGTTGGAAACGGAAATGAAAGCGAGGTATCCTCACCTTTTGAAACACTGAAGACGTATGTCAATTTCGAGGACGAAATTTCATAAGGAGGGAGGTTGTAAGACCCCAAATAATTAATAAATAAAATTTAATTTTTCTAATTATTATTTTGAAATAGTAAGGGTTGATGTGATTAATATGGATAGTTATGGGTAAAATACGCAAATATTTCAAAATAAGCAAAGTGGTTATAAAATATTCATTGTTGTTGGGAATATTCATTTGGTCGTGGAATATTCAGATTGTCGGGGAATATTAAATGACGACCAGCAATGTACCATGTGTGGGCCCCATAACGGAAAGCGATTGGAGGAAGAAAACGACAAATATAAGTTGTTTAAAAATAATCTGCGTAGTTGTTCTGCTAGGCTTTTAATTGTTGGAATACCCGGTGGTTAAAACACGATGAATACGCGTTGTTGACAAGAAGACACTACTCGGTATTGCACCAATTATTGACTCTTACGTAAGAAGGCACTACTCAATAATGGTTACTGAGAATTATCGCTCAAAGATTTTATTTTATTGGTTCAATAATTGTTGCGTTGATATTTTATACTGCTGTTGTTTCAATAATTGTCATTATACGATATTTTCATTATCGAAGCAATAATTCATATTATCCGAATAATATTATTAGATAACATTATTGGTAATGTCTAGAAAGTTCTCGCTCTAAGGAGAGGTTTGGTCACCTAATTGCTTGGCCAAGAAGGAAAAATTCTTATTCGAAAGCCCCTCTTTCCTGGGCACTTCGATTGTCAATATTGTGATTCTCGTAATATTATTTGTGAATAATTAATTATTAATTTATATGATGAGGAAAATATTGATTTTATGTGGATATAGATGGAGAAAATTTTAATGTGACAATTGTTAAAAATTGAAATTTTATCTTTTTCGATAAAATAATTCATTTAAATATATATATTATTATATTTTAATAATATAATAATGGTGATATTTTTACAATGAATGTGGGATATATGAGTATACGAGGAGGAAGAGTATTTTTGTTGCAATAAATGTTTAAAACATGTTAAACATGCTCATTGGACCCCATTTATCGATTGAAATTTGATTATAAATTTCTAAAATCGCCTGCTTTGTAGATTTTGGTCAATTTCGCATTTGGAATTTGGAAAACTTTATTCTCAGAAATTGTAGAGAATTGAATTTCCTATAAAAACTCATGAGATTCAAATTTTCGATAAAAGGGCTATTTATTATGAATTATTGAAGTTCAAGTTCAAATAATTGATTTTGGAAGTTTAAAATATTTTTAATTACAAAAAGTTTTTTTTCATTTTGAAACTCATTTAACATGTGGTTAGGAGGCTGAATTCAGATGGTAGTGTGCGTAGAGATATTTAGAAAAATATAATATTAGTTTATTAAATTTCTGCTTTGGTGTTCTAAGATTTTCCTATAAATAGGTGCTTAGGTTAGAATTGAAAATCACACGTAAATCAAGTTTTCTCTCTATATTATCGAGCCTATTCTTGTGAGTATTTTGAGTATACTTTGAGTATTGCTATATCGGTGAAAGTTCAAGTTATAGCTTTATATCCAAAGATTCCAAATTTAAGATCGATCTTTCGAGGTAAGGGATATTATATTTTTCGTAATGATATTATTTCTTCAATATCATTATCTTTCAAATATTGATCGAAAGTTTTTATCAAATTTGGAACTTTTGGTGGCGGAGTTACTTATTCACGATATCTGAAGACTATTCACGATACTTGTACTTATTCACGAATACTTCAAGACTATTTATCGAAAAATGAAAATTTTCTTTTTCGTCAAAATATATATTGTGGATACTAGCTTTGATTGTATCCATGTTTTGATCATTCTTGAATTTTACACCACTATGATTATTTTTAGGTATTTTTGGACGTGGATAAAACGTAAATACTAATCCTTAATCCTTAATCCTTGTCATTTTGTTTCATTGGATTCGTTTCTTTTAAAATATATATATATATTTTCATCATCCTCGATCTTAAATGATGATATTATTGATTATCTTTTGCCTCAGTAGCAAAAGATGAATGATTTCGATGAATATCTTTGGCCTCATGTAGTGCAAAGATGAATGATTTTTCGATGAATATCTTTGCCCGTAGTGCAAAGATGAGCAGTGTGTTTAGATGAACATGAACAATCGGTGAATGTCCTCGGCCCTGAAAGTGCAAGGATGAATATATGATTCCAGATATATATTGATTGATGTTACTGAGGATAAAAATATTGATGATGGATCGTTAAATTCATAGATATTTAGTAGATTTCATCCTCTACGTAACTCTTCTATGAATTAATATTTTCCGGTCATGTATTGATTTAAAACTTGTTATCTATTGATTCTATTAAATTTTTCCATGTTGAAGACTAACGATAATTTGTTGTATATTATCTTAGTCATAATATTCTTTAATGGGCTAATTGAGCTCACCCTTTTCTTTTGTTCCATTTTTCTTTTCAGGAGAGAATGTGAAATGCTAAAGACGAAGCTCGGGTATGGAATGATGGTTTTAGAGAGTTGTTTAGTAGTCCTCACCATTTTTGTAAAATAATATAATAATTATGATGATGATTTATTTGTATGTGGATATTGTTTAAATGGCAATATCTCAGATTTAAACTCACAGTTTTATCGTTGTAATAATAAAGTTGTAGTTGTTTTCGTCTGTGTATTGACAATAACCCGAGAATGGGTGATGATATACCTATTTTGGGGTGTGGTTAAAAGTAAATAGTATAATGTCGCCAAGGTATTGTAGTAGACATTGTATTGAATATTGATGCTTACGTGAGAAGTCACTCGGTTATACTCAATTATTACTACAATAATTCTTTGCGTGATCATATCTATCATATTATTGATTCAATTATTGTCACGATATCATCTGCATAAAATGTTTTTTATTAAATCAATACTTGAGGCGACAAAGTTATTCATATTATAAATTGCAATATTTACAATGTCTAGAAGTTACATCGAGAGGTTTGGTCACCTAATCAGCTGCCAATAGGGAGAAATCCTTATTGGAAAGCCCCCTCTTTTTCTGGGAACGACATGGTTGATAAATATTGTGAGTTATAATATTAATAATGAATGTTGTTCGGAGTTGAATTTAGAGACGCGAACGTGATATTTGAGTCCAGAACGACGAAATTAGTAAAAATAGTCTATAAACACAAAATTTTCCGAGATTCACTATTTGGTCAAAGAGTCAACAGTTGACTTTTTCGGAAAAAGTCAAACTTCGAAATTTCAAAATTTATATTTTTGATAAAAATGATTGCATTGTGTTGGAATTATTTGTGTTAGTGAAAATCGACAATTATTTCGATAATAATTGATGTCTGGAGGTTATATTGACCAATCGAGTATTTAACTGGATAAATGAGCAATTGATTGCTATTATTTCACATGATAATAACTATTTGTTCACATGTGTATACTATGGTTTCACATTCTTGTTACTATTAGGGGAGTTGGTGCAAGATTGATAATACTTGCATGACTAAGTTAAAAATGGAGGTATAGATGGAGGTACTATACTATAATTCGTATTTTTCACATGATTATACTATTGATTCACATGATTGAACTATTGATTCACATTATTTACTATTAGGGGAGTTAGTGCAAGATTGATAATACTTGCAGGACTAAATTATAAATGAAAGAAAAGTTGGAGGTATTATCTTTGTAATTTTTTGAGCCCCAAAACGCGTGCGATTATCGAAACTATATTTTCCTATAAATAGAAGCTCATTCTTCCTTCATTTCTCACCAATTCACAAAGCTTTAGAGCGATTATTATAGAGAAAGAAAGAAGAGAAATTTGCTACTCTTTATTCGGTATCCAGTTTTTTCCAAGGTAGGGAATATTATTTATTATTTCTTTAATCTATGAAGAGAACTTACATTATTCCATTCTTATTATTCATTGGAATAACTTTTGTATACATGGCTACCCTATACTTGGTGAAATTCTTACATTGTTCCATTCTTTATCATTACGTTGGAACATCACATGCATGCGTTCTACTATTTGGACTGGTTAAAATCTTTATTATTCATTGGAATATCCTCAGATGTAATGCGTTTCTACTTGGGACTGATTCCGTCTTTATTATTACATTGGAATATCACATCTACATGCGTTTTACATGGGACTGATTCTGTCTTAATTATTCTATTGGAATATCTTGTGCATGCATTTATGCCGGACCGATTCCGCTCTTTATTATTACATTGGAATATCACATGCAGACGTTTTCTTGGGACTGATTCCGTTATTTATTATTACTGTTGGAATAACCTCCCATGTGATTCTATCGCATGCCCGGTGATTTCTTTTGTTATTCCATTCCTTATTATACTCGGTTGGTTAAGTTTTGACTTCTATACTCCATGAAATTAGTGGAATATCCTTGATATTTGCGCTTCATCCGAGATCTTTTCATGGAAATATTCTTACGAGCATTCTTGAATTTTACTCTACAAAACAGTATCATGTTGACAATTTAGACGTTATTAGATCCTGGATAAAATAATTCTTGAACTTATTTTATTGAATTCTTATATCATTGTCATCATCCTCATGTTTATATTTTGTTGAAAGTCATTTGGTGGCCTATAGTGCATAGATGGACTTGGTATGATTATGACCGAGGATTATTGATTGTAATCATGGACCGTAATGTTACAAATGATGTGGTAAAAGTCCTCATTGGCCCGTAGTTCATTGATGGACGGTTGTTGGCATGATCATGACCATTATTGAATACACAAATATTGGCGGCGTAGTGCATGGATAATTGTGGTCGTGATACTAAAGAATATCCTTGGTAGTAGTAGTGCGGGGTGATTCGATGATGTGGATTATTTATTAAAAGTGAGTCCCGCCGATAAAAGTGATGAAAAACCTTCTAAATCATAAAAGATAGTAGATTTTATTCTCTACTTGACTCTTTTAATGGATTGTTTGTTCATTATGATTAAACTTGATGGTTGTTATATTGTATCGGTTTAACATCATTGAAGGCTAACGATAATATATTACGCATTATCTTAATCATAATATTTCCTCTTGGGCTAGTTGAGCTCACCTTTTTTACTTTTATTGTTCTCTTTTAGGAAATGAGAACGTAGCGAATGGACTAAGTCGGGGAGCGGAGTGATGGACGAGATGATAGCATTAGTAGTCCTCACTATATTCGTGAAATAGTGTAATAATAATTGTAATAAGGACTCCTTTTGAGTTTGTATAATCTCTAGTAGACAATATTTGTATTCAAACTCACAGTTTATGTTTTGTCGTATTGTACACGATAGTTGTATTATTAAGTTGTATTTGAATTTATGTACCATATAAGTGGCGACCCAAGATGGGTGACGTATACCTAATTTTGGGGGCGTCACAGTTGGTATCAAAGCTTAGGGATATGATCCCTGGCTAAGATGTGAAATAAGAACTAGGAGGGGAGAGACGGGGAATTCCTTCGCTAGTATGACCTACCTAAGTTTATTTGGTATTTAATTGGTCGGTCAAAGTATATGGATAATATGTGATATGTTAATTAACCTTTGTTTTGTGGCAGTGTTTGAAAATGGCATCCGAGAATGTTGAGATTATCAATGGAGCACAGGAGACCGTTGAGTCTCCACAGATCAATAATCGAGGATAATGTGCTGACGGAGGACAATACTCCTCATGAAAACAATAACACCGAT
Source organism: Panax ginseng (assembly GCA_020205605.1). NCBI lineage: Eukaryota > Viridiplantae > Streptophyta > Magnoliopsida > Apiales > Araliaceae > Panax > Panax ginseng. Next base: position 99,542,235 of record CM035150.1, read on the forward strand.
GAAATGGTGAATGATGGGATGGTCAGAGGCTTTATGCAATTCATGCAACAACAGGCGAAGGAAACTCCTGTCCAAAATGCAGGTAGTAATACTGATAACTCTCGGACGGTCACCGCTAAGCAGTTTATGGAGCAATTCATGCAACAACGGGCGAAGGCAACTCCTGTCCATAATGCAGGTGGAAACAATGGTAATCCACGGTTGGTCACCGCTAAGTAATTCAAGGAGCTGGGACCACCGGAGTTTTTGGGAAAGCCAAAACCACTTAAGGCAGAGACGTGGTTAAAGCAGATCACCAAGATATTTGATGTCTTGGGATGCTCCAAGGAGCAAAAGTTTCTTTTGCCACCTTTATGTTGCGTGAAAAAGCAGATCACTTTGGTGGGAATCAGAAACGCGTACCTGACTGGCGCACTCAAGATGTCTTGGGAGAAGTTCAAGAAGCATTCAACGACAAGTACTTTCCGAAAGTATTCGTCACATGAAGGAGGTGGAGTTTATCAAGTTGGAACAAAACAATATGACCGTGTCGCATGATACGAGGCTAAATTTGCGAGAGTTATCCCGGTTTGCATACCATTTGTCGCGATAATGAGGAGCGAATGACGCGAATGCTTTTAAGAGGTTTGAAGCCGGAGATACGCCAATATCTTATTTCTCATAAACTATGTTTGTATTCGGATATTGTAAATAGGGCTCAGTTAGTGGAGCGCGATAACGAGTCAACGCAACCAAAAGAGAGCATCCGACAAAATGATAATAATCGGTGATGATACTTGATCATAAAGCGGTGACAATAAGCATAGATGGAATCAACATGCCGAAATGGTAACCACTTGGTGGTAATCATGGTCAAAACAATAAGAATGGACATTTCAAGAAGAGGAGATTCAACAATGATGGAAAGGCGTCAAGACCAAAGACCCGTTGTTAAGGAAGGAGAACGACCACCTATCATATGCTTCAAATGCGGAGGGGAGACACATCGGTCCAAAATCGCAGCGATGCCAGTCAAAGCATGTTATAATTGTGGAAAGAAGGTCACTTAGCCGATTTTGTCATTCACCAGAAGACAAGTTAAACTAGGATGGAGAGCACCAAAGGTCCGTCGGAAAAAGTCAAAGCCAGGTAGTTTAAGAGAGAACGTTTTTTTTCGTGACAAGGAACACGAATAAAATTATCACGGGTATGTTAGTTATAAACTCTTGTGAAGTCTATACCGTAGTGTTGAATCTGGGTTCTACTCAATCTTTTATTTCACCTAGTTGTGTTCAATGTTTGAATTTAACTCCGGAGAAATTAGATTTTGATTTATCTGTTGAAACTCAGTTGGGAGAAACCTTCATTACCTCCACTATTTATAAATCTTGTTCAAATCAACACTTTCACGTTACCTGTCGATCGTATCTCTTTGAAAATACTTGCCTTTGATGTGATATTAGGAATCGATTGGTTAACTACTCATCATGCTTTTCATCAGGTTATTAGCTTTCATATTCCTAACCAACCTGTTATGCGAATTCAAGCAACCAAATCACTAAAGTCAATCATGGTCATATCAAGCCATAAGTAAAGAGCCCCGATCCTTTCGTTGTTGACTTCCTTGTGTGGAATGCACCGAAGCCAAACTTTCTGTAGGCGACGCTGTGAATGATGATGGCAAGTTGATAGGTATCAATGTGACGTGTTACCCAAGTCTTGGATGAGAGTCACAGTTTTGAATGATATTTCTATTGTTAATAAATTTCCTTACGTATTCTTGAAGACTTCTTAGCCTACCCCTAGAGCGTGAAATCGAATTTTGTATTGACCCCAGTACAAAACCCATTTCTAAAACCCTCAAAATATTTCTTCAACTAAAATGAACGTAACATGCGCTAAAGACGTTGGCTCGAGCTGTTGAAGATTACGATCGTACCATTCAATACCATCGTGGGAAAGCGAACGTGGTAGCTGACGCGTTGAGTAGAAGATCGTATGCGTTTATAAGTGCGATGTTGTTAACACAAAGACCCATTTCGTACGACTTACAAATGATGAAGATAGAGTTAAAGACTCTAGAAACCCACGTGAAGATAACGAATATACGAGTAGAATTAATTGACTTTAATCGATAAAGTTAAAGTCTCAAAGCTACACACGGAGGTGATGAATGTGAAGAATTAAGAAGGTTCAAGAGGCGTTATTCTAGAAGCAAGAATCGACGAAGAGAAGAAATTTCAACCCTCGATTTAATTGGCCCATTTGAAATCCTCGATAAAGTAGGAACTGTGACTTATAGACTCGTTTTACCTCCAAGTATGTCGCGTGTTCATAACGTTTTTAACGTTTCGACGTTACGTAAATATGGGGATGACCCGAACCACATTATTAATTTAGAACCGGACGAGATAACGGATGATTTAACGTATGAGGAGATACGTGTTAAAATCTTGGATAAGAAGGATTATATTCGACACTAAAAGGTTATACCTCAAGGGTTAGAATTTGAAGTGAGGTCAAGGTATCCTCACCTGTTCGGCAGACCAGGTACGTACGTAAATTTCGAGGGCAAAATTTCATAAGGAGGGGAGATTGTGAGACCCCAGATTTTTTTAAATAAAGATTAAATTTTCTCGAAATATATTTTTGAATATTATGGTGTGGATTTGATATAATGTTATAGTTATGGGTAATATTTACAAATTTTGCAAAAGTATGCAAGTTGTTATATAATATTCGATTGGGTGGGGAATATTCGTTTTAACGAGGAATATTCGTATAACGGCACAATCATTGGTGGACCCCCACAGCGTAATTATTGTCGGATTGAGAAAGCGACAAAAATACTTTATGAAAATAATTGGAAGTTTTTACCGTTAATTTGTTGAATCACCGGTGTTAAAAAAATAATGTCTGGCGTGGTTGCATAGTAGCACACGGTATTGATTATTGATGCTTACGTGAGAAGTCACTCAGTTATACTCAATTATTACTATAGTAATTGCTGCATCATATTTATCATATTATTGATTCAATTATTGTCACAGTATCATCTGCATAAAATGTTTTTTTATTAAATCAATACTTGAGACGACAAAGTTATTCATATTATAAACTGCAATATTTACAATATCTAGAAGTTACATCGAGGAGAGGTTTGGTCACCTAATCAAGGCGCTATAGGGAGAAATCCTTATTGGAAAACCCCTCTTTCACGAACGACTGGTTGATAAATATTATGAGTTATAATATTAATAATGAATGTTGTTCGGAGTTGAATTTAGAGACGCGGACGTGATATTTGAGTCCGGAACGACGAAATTAGTAAAAATAGTCTATAAACACAAAATTTTTCGGGTCAAAAAGTCAACAGTTGACTTTTTTCGGGAAAAGTCAAACTTTAAAATTTCAAATTTTATATTTTTGATAAAAATGGTTTCATTGTGTTGGAATTATTTGTGTTAGTGAAATCGACAATTATTTCGATAATAATTGATGTCTGGAGGTTATATTGACCAATCGGGTATTTAACCGGATAAATGAGCAATTGATTGCTATTATTTCATATGATAATAACTATTTGTTCACATGTGTATACTATGGTTTCACATTCTTGTTACTATTAGGGGAGTTGGTGCAAGATTGATAATACTTGCATGACTAAGTTAAAAATAGAGGTATAGATGGAGGTACTATACTGTAATTCGTATTTTTCACATGATTATACTTTTGATTCACATGATTGAACTATTGATTCACATTATTTACTATTAGAAGAGTTGGTGCAAGATTGATAATACTTGCAGGATTAAATTATAAATGAAAGAAAAGTTGGAGGTATTATACTGTAATTTTCGAGCCCCAAAACGTGCAATTATCGAAACTATATTTTCCTATAAATAGGAGCTCATTCTTCCTTCATTTCTCACCAATTCACAAAAGTTTTAGAAGCGATTATTATAGAGAAATTATAGAGAGAAAGAAGAAGAGAAATTTCTTTACTCACTATTCCAAGTATCCGATTTTTCCAAGGAAGGGAGTATTATTTATTTCTAATCTACGAAGTAGAACTTTCTTATTCCATTTTATTATTTTGTTGAATAACTTTTGATATGCGGCTACCCTATACTTGGTGAAATTCTTCATTGTTCCATTCTTTATCATTCGTTGGAACATCACATTCATGCGTTTCTACAGGACACCGGTTCGCGTCTTTATTATTCTCGTTGGAATATATCATGCGTTCTCACGCGGACTGGTTTAAAATCTTTATTATTCATTGGAATATCCATGCTCAGACGTTTTACGCCGGACTGATTATCTTTATTATTCTCATTGGAATATCGCATGCATGCGTTTTATCTTTGGACTGATTCCGTCTTTATTATTACATTGGAATATCATATTCATACGTTTTTACGGACTGATTCCGTTATTTATTATTCTATTGGAATAACATGCGTATGCGATCTATCGCATGCCTGGTGATTTCTTTTGTTATTCCATTCCTTATTATACTCAGTTGGTTAAAGTTTTGACTTCTATACTCCATGAAATTAGTGGAATATCCTTGATATTTGCGCTTCATCCAGTATCTTTTCATGGAAATATTCTTATGAGCAATCTTGAATTTTACTCTACAAAACAGTATCATGTTGACAATTTGGACATTATTAGATCCTGGATAAAATAATTCTTGAACTTGTTTTATTGAATTGTTATATCATTGTCATCATCCTCATGTTTATATTTTGTTGAAAGTCATCTGTGGCTTATAGTGCATAGATGGACTTGGTATGATTATGACGAGGATTATTGATTGTAATCATGGTAGTAATATTACAAATGATGTGGTAAAAGTCCTCATTGGCCCGTAGTGCATTGATGGGCCAGGTTGTTGGCATGATCATGACCATTATTGAATACACAAATATTCTTGGCCCGTAGTGCATGAATAATTATGGTCGTGATACTAAAGAATATCCTTGGCCGTAGTGCAGGGGTGATTCGATGATGTGGATTATTTATTGTTGAGTCCCGTGATAAAAGTGATGAAAAACCTTCTAAATCATAAAAGATAGTAGATTTTATTCTCTACTTGACTCTTTTAATGGATTGCTTGTTCATTGCAGATTAAACTTGATGGTTGTTATATTGTATCGGTTTAACATTGTTAAAGGCTAACGATAATATATTACGCATTATCTTAGTCATAATATTTCCCATTGGGCTAGTTGAGCTCACCCTTTTACTTTTATTGTTCTCTTCAGAAATGAGAGCGTGGCGAGGACTAATCGGGGAGCGGAGTGGCGGACAGATGATAGCATTAGTAGTCCTCATTATTACGTGAAATAGTGTAATAATAATTGTAATAAGGACTCCTTTTGAGTTTGTATAATCTCTAGTAGACAATATTTGTATTCAAACTCACAGTTTATGTTTTTGTAAGTATTGTACCTGACAGTTGTATTATTAAGTTGTATTTGAATTTATGTACCATGTAAGTGGCGACCCAAGATGGGTGGCGTATACCTAATTTTAGGCGTCACAAAGAACTATAACAACATAAAAAAATAACCAAAATACCAAATCAAAGTAACAAACATGGTATCCGAATCTCAAGTTAACAGTAACCAAAACATAATGCAGAAGTAACCAAACAGTTATATGATAGTAACAATAACAAAATAATATTAATTATAACAGCGCCACATTTCCATAAAAAATATTTATAATATGTGCTCTAATGAACTAATTCCAACATAAATAACAATAATTTTTACATATAACAACCAAAAGATTAATAATAAACTACAAAAACTCTAACTATAATTGGTTGGAGATTCAATTTTTCTCCCAAAAATAAAAAGAAAAAGCATAAACTTTATAAAGTAGCACAATAATTCAAACTTGAGTGGCGAAATCTTCGAGAATGCCATCTTTGCTGATGTCGTGCTCGAGGCAAAGTTGCTTCCAAAACTCCATTCCGATCTGGTTCCCGCATTGTCCCACTTGCAATGTTATAATTTCTTTCGGCATTTTCCTCTCCTTTTTTTCTTCTTAGGATTTCAATCGAGGAAGACAACTTTCGGATTTTCTCTCTCTCCCTCCTTTGGCGAGGACAGTGTTTTAAAAAGATAGATCCGAAAAATAATTAGAGAAAAAGAAGGGTTAATAACAGATATTCACACGTTTCCCTAAATTAAGGAATTCTAGTTGTACTAATATTATAAATAAATATGAAAAAGTGTATTATTTTTGTAATTATTTTATGAATGTATAATTTTTATAATTACTTTTAAAAATGTACTATAATATGTAATTGTTCCTAAATAAATAGACCAAAACTAACTACTATTAGTAGGTGTAGTCAATTTTTATGTTCTTAGCTACATCTAAGATCTAATATCGTACCCACACAATTTTAAAAACTAAAGAATAAACTGCGTTTAGACAAGCAAACAATAAATCATTTGGGCTTTCAAACTACAAAAACCTCGAACCTAACATGCATTAAATATTGGATTAATTACATATATTAGTACTTTTTAAAAAATAATTACAAAAACAAAACACCCATAAAATAATTACAAAAATATTACACTTTTTTAATTTTATTTACAATAAGGACATGTTTTTAAAATGCTTGATAACCGCAAAGATGTACTCTTTCGCTTTTTGTATATTACCTTTATACGTAAAACCCTCTTTTATCTCTCCTTCTATGTTTCAACAATCTCCATCGCTCTCACAAGATCGCTCTCGCCACCATCGCTTCAAAGATTCTCCATTGTTTGTTATCGAAGTTCATAGCCATTTCGTTTTTGGTTTTCGCTTTGTTCGCCACCATCGCTGTACTCTATTTTCGTGATTACACAATGTTGTTGCAGCTTGGTTTATTATTCTTCTAGATCGATTATGGTCGTGTATATTTTTAGGTTAGTTATTTTGAAATAATTTAACGATTATATATATTAATGTTTTTATCATCGAATGTAGTATTGATTGTTGTGTGGGTTTGTGTTATTTTTTATGTTTTGTATAGAATGGTTGATACAAAGAAGAAGGATGGTAAGAGGAAGAGAATATTGGAGCGTGATTCTGTCAAGGAAGTGAAGAAGTTTGTTGTGGATATGAAGGGGAAGGAAAAGGATGTATGTCGGAAATCGAGTAAGAATGAAAATAGGCTGGTGATACACAGTGATATCAAGCATTCTGAAGTGCAGTTAGATTCTGAGCTTGACGACGCCCTCGTAGTTAAGGCCAAAGGTCAAGTTGTTTATCCGTAATATAATTCCAATACGTAGAAATTTAAAGGTGTGTTATTTTTAATTTTCATATGGTTACCATTATATAATTATTTGGTTACTTATTAGTATGTATTTGGGTACTGTAAACTTTTAATGATTTGGTTACTTATTAGTATGTATTTGGTTACTGTGATATTATATTATATTATTGTGTTACTTTTATGGGTCAAGTTACTTATTAGTATGTAGTTCAAGTTCATGTGTGAATTTTATTACTATGTATTTGGTTATCGTAAAATAATAATTATTTGGTTACTTATTTGTATGTATTTGGTTATTGTAAACTTTTAATGTTTTGGTTACTTATTAGTTTTTTTGGTTACTCGTGATTTTATAGTTTCGTTATCTTGTTATATCGATTTTTGTTATTGTATTTTACGCTTGTTACTATTTTGTATTGTTTATGCTTAGTTAATCCTATTTATTATTTTGAAATAGTAAGGGTTGATTTTATTATTGTCATATAATTGTTTTGTTACTTTATCATATTCTTGTTTTGTTAATATAAGACAACTTTTTTGGTTAATATTATATAATTGTTTTGTTACCATCATATATGTTGATATGTTGATATATAAACATGTTTTGGTTCTTATGATATAAGTGGGTGGTTACCGCCATATAACCTTTTTTATCGTCATATAACTGCTTTTGTTACTATTATATTATCGTTTAGTTACTATGTTACAAACTGTTTGGTTACTATTATATAATTGTTTGGTTCCTATCATATATGTTATATATATGTTTTTGTTACCATCATATAAACCGATATGTTGATATATAAACATGTTTTGGTTACTATGATAAAAGTGGTTGATTATCGTCATATAACTGCTTTTGTTACTTGCTATATAACTTTTGTTACTATCATATTATCATTTGTTAGTTACTATGTTACAAACTGCTTAGTTACTATTATATAATTGTTTGGTTACTATATATATATATATATATATGTGTGTGTTAAGTTAAGATCATACATGTTTTATGTTTTTTTCTTCAAATTATGTTTTTATAATTATGGTTACATTATTTAGTTGTTTAGTAATCAAGCGTTAATAAAGGTGTTGGTTACATTGATTACATAATGTTATTTTTCAACACTATTAATATATATATATATATATATATATATATATATATTTTTGTTCAGCATATCAATGTTGCATTATATTACTTCCGTAAATTGGCCAGACATTCTGATACTGTGCATATAAGGGCAACGACTACGGATTGTTGGTTCCATGCCAAGATGACTCTCTTTTCAAGAGTATACAAGAAAAAAATTCAGATAAGAGTGTATTGTCTGGGGAGGGTGATGTTGCTGAGTACATTCATGGACTGTTTATGGATGTCAACACACCATGGAAAAATGTTGACTATGTTTTGTTCCCCATACATATGTCATCACCGGACCATTGGTTTTTGTTAACATTTGATGTGCATCGTGAGACGCCTAACTGCTTATAATTCTCAAGTAAATTTCAAAAGGAAATCCATGCAAACAAAAATCATGGATGTTTGTGAACCGTATATATTTATTCTTTCCACTTTATTGCGTAAGGTTGGATTTTGGAGAGATAGGAGTGATATCGACTTTTAGCAAAGGAACCATATCGCAATAAGGAGGAAGATGACATAATTGAGTTAGAATTTGCAAAGTCGGTTCTGAAATGTGGAGGGGTAAGGGTTGCATTGTTTACAATTTTGAATTATTATATTTAATTATTTTGGTTATCATCATCTAACTGCTTTTGGTTACTATGTTGTAAATGTTTCGTTATTGATAAACCGATATGTGTTATATATAGTCGTTGATTCTAGTATTGATTTTGGTTATCTTTTGTGCATTTGCATACAGTTGATTGCGGTTGTTGTTCACAATTTTTTTTTGCCGAGCATGTCATTCATCGGAAGATTGATGAAATTCTATTCCATTTCCCGTCATTGTAATATCGAAAGAAGTTATGTACAAACCTATATATGCATGCAAGGAACAAACAATTGGAAGGATATGAGACCCATGAGAGAATTTCCGTGAAGATTTATTCCAGATTTTGATTAGTTCAGATATTGTTGTGTTGTCAAGATGAATTATGTTATGTATTTTATTTTTAATATACACAACAATTTTGTATGGTTCATTAAGGATGATTATTGAATCTTATATAGATGGGATTTCATATGTTATTATAATATCGCTTTTGGAATTAATTTTGTGTGTTATTGGTATTTGATTCGCTTTTAAAGGTCGTGTTTGCTACATTATTTTGAAATGTACAATTGGTAACCAAATATATATAAAAGGGTAACCAAACTAATGTTTTGATAGTAAATGAGATGTACAATATTGTTTCGTGACATATAACTCATTGTTAAATATATTTTTAGATGTGCGCTTAGTATCCAAATTGTTATATAAGAGTAACCATTTGACTTTATGTTAGTAATCAAATAATTTACAATTTATATTTGGAATATTTGTCAAGTGAACAATGTACTTTTGTGGGTTCCCATTTGATTGCTTTTAGTCAGGTTTGCTACATTATTTTTAAATGTACAATTGGTAACCAAATATATATAAAAGGGTAACCAAATTAATGTTTTGATAAGAAATGAGATGTACAATATTGTTTCGTGACATATAATCTGCTAGAAATGTATCGTGACATATAATATGTCGCTTTGTGACATATAATGTAGATGTAAAATATTGTTTCGTGACATATAACTGTTGTTAAATATATTTTTGAGATTTGCGCTAGATCCAAATTGTTATATAAGAGTAACCATTTGACTTTTTATGTTAAGAATCAAATAATTTACAATTTATATTTTGGAATATTTGTCAAGTGAATAAAGGTATTTTTGTGGGTTCCCATTTGTATTGGCAACTCATAATGAATTCAAAAATCAAATGCTTTAATCAATAAAATGTTGGTTATCAGATAAAATTAAAAATGCTACCATCTATGTGGTTTATGGTTAATGATAGTAAACAATTATATATACATGTATCTACACTCTTAATATAAATGCATTATATCGTGGGTTTTTTGGTCTTAAAACAATTGGATTATTGCAGTTTTCCTGCTGTGTCCTTTCTCTCGCTTTCTTTTGCATTTGTTTTGAATTTTGAATTTAGATCCGTGTTTGTATTCTCCCTACTTTTGGTCTTCCAAATTGGTCTTCTTGTGTTTGGTAGTTTTACAACCATGTTTCTTACTTCTTCCGTACATCCCGCTTTTCTTTGTCATCTAACTAAGCATAATTGAAGTTCGAATATGTGTTGATTAAAGTTGTTTTATAGTATTTTTTTGAGCAAAAATCATAATACTCAAATTTCGCTCATTTCATAATAAAGAAAGAAGACGCGGACATGGCATCTCATGGTAATGAAATTTTCCATACGTGCATGTCCTTTTGTCGATGTCCACAATATATTGTTTGACGACATCGTAAAATAAAGAAAAATCACTAAGTTTGATGTCTCAACCTACATCACAAATTAATCCTGTTGTTAATACAAAGACAACCGGAATCATTTTCATTATCTCAAAAAGAATACATATTAAAGTAAACAACTCAATGTTATAATTACAAAACAAGTAAAGAAGCGAAGAACCAACTTAGCAAAGAATATTATAATTATACAAGAGTAACCAAATAAACATCAGCTAAGAACCAATATAATGATACTATCAATAACCAACTCAAAGAAAGAATATTTTAATTATTAAGAGAGAACCAAACAAGTATCACTTAGTAACCAATATAATGATACACAAAGAACCAACTTAGCAAAGAGTGCAGAACCATTGTAATGATATGCATTAATCAATTAAGTATTAATTGAAAACCAATACATATAATATTTCATAAGAACCAAGTTACCATTACCAAAGACACAAGTTATTATTAGTTAGTAAATATTATAGTAAAGACAAGAACCAAATCAAAGATTAGAAAGTAAACAATTCAACACTAATTAGTAATATTTTGCAAAGAAGAAAATAGTATTAATAAGTAAACCAAAGATAACGATACACAATAACAAACTCAATAAAGGTCAATTAACCATTATAATGTTTTTGCAATAAGCAATTAGGTATCAAGTTAAGAATCAATATAATATTACATAAGAACCAAGTTATTATTAATCAAGAACAAGTCAAGATTAGTCAAGAAACATTATAGTTTAAACACAAGAATTAAGTCACCGTAATAAGTAAATAATTCAACATTAATTAGTAATATTATGCAAAGAATCAAGACATCATTAGTCAAGAATAAATACAATATAAAAATTAATGCAATAAATTATAATTTGTATTTGTTACCTTAAGTTTCCTTGATTTAATGATATTAGATTGCAATCTTTCTTCATTGCTGTGGAAAGTGTTGTGAATGTTGATAGGTCGCATTGTTTGTTTGTGAAATACCATCTTTGAACCTGACAACGTAGGCATTCAATCATTGATGCAACCGGAAGATCCCTAATCATCTTAATTGCGTTGTTAATAGATTCGGTGTTTGAAGTCATTGTTGAGTATCTGCTATGTACCCCATTGAGCCTGGTGCACTTTTCCAACTCGACCTCTTCCTCCAAATATATCCTTATTCGAGGATCAATGGCATCAAGTTCAAATGCCCATGTGTTTGTTGAATTGTTCAATGTCAGATGCTCTACATGCCCCGTTGTAAGACCTGCTTAAGTTCTTCTCTCTCTTTTGAATCTATTTTTATATTTTTAGTATATGGTATGTGCAGGAAGATGCATGACATCCCGAAACACATAATTCACCTTGTATTATGGCTTCATGTCTATCCTCAAACAATGCATTGGCCTTCCCTTACTCCACAAGTTAGATTCTTAAATTCATGAAAACCATCTCCATGATAATTCATTTTTGCCAACCATCGCAAAAGCAATCTAACAATGTTTTGGTCAGATCTTGTAAGCTTCTTTATCGTGAGTGTCCTCCCGTAAGTTGATTGTATGAATGTGCCATCGATTACAATAATTGGAAAGCAATGATGCCATGCTTGAATGGATGCTCCAATGGCGGCAAAGAATAAATATTTGAAACTAGCATTTGATTCCAACTCAGAGAGTCAGAAGGAACTCGTTATGAAACATCAACATTATCAATAGAATTATAAGTAGTATAATGCTACAAAAGTAACCAAGACAAAGATTAGATAGTAAATCAAATTATTGTCATACAAAGAACCAAGACAAAGATTGGACAATATAATTTTATACAAGAACAAGACAAGAAGAGAGATAAAGAACTAATGTACTTAATGTCAAGATTCAAGACAACATTAGTCAAAGAACCAATTATCCAAACATTAGCAAAGAATCAAAATAGTAAGGAATATATTGTTATACAAGAACAATCAATAACAATTATATTGTTACACAATCAAGAATCAATATATTGTTACACAAGAATTAATACAACATTAGTCAAGAATCAATAAAACTTTAGATAAAGATAATGTTACAAAGAAACCAAGATAGCATTAGACAAAGAATCAACATATTTCTTACAAAGAACTAATACAACATTAGATAGTATAATGTTTCCAAAGAACTAAGACAACATTATACAAGAAACAAAGATAAGATTATACAGATTACTAAGATATCATTTTATAAAGAACCAACAAACAGAATGTGATAAAGAACTAAGGTAAAGATTAAACAAGAACCAACATATTGTTTTAAAGGAACCAAGACAACATTATACAAAACAAATATATTGATATAAAGAATAAAGATATCATTAAGAATTAACAAACAGCTTTCATTAGACAAGAACCAATGTATTTCTTTGAGTAAACATTAATATAAAAATCAAGAGAACTCATTTAAAATTATAAATATGAGGTAGGTAACCAATGCACATTATAGCAACCAAATCAGCTTGAATTGAGTAATCAACTAATCATGAAAAATAATAATGTGTTTTAAATTGTTACCGGATTTGTTTTCTTCGCAAACGTGTAACCATGATGGGATCAATGAGTAGTCGTGTGTATTTCCTCTTACCTTTTCTAACGCTTTCTCCTTCGATCTCCATGCTTTTTGGTAAGAGATAGACACATTATATTCTCATCATGTCCTCGATAATATCGGTCCAGCGTGTATATTTTCTTCAAATTTGTTAATTTACGCATTATGCATTCGCTACCAACTCACTATTTGCTTGTCCGTGGTCTCCCAAAGAATACGTTAATCGAACACGCGGAATGTCATTGAATTCCCTCACCTCAACAGATCGGGTTTTTCAATACTTGATGCTCTTATCTTCCATTTGCAATTTTCATCATCTATTACATTAAGACAAAGTCTCTATGACCGCTCGCTGAACTTTGTGTCATTCTGCTTTTCTTGATTGAATGCAATTTCATTGATTGTGATAGAATTTTTTGTCTTCAGTAGGTTTGATGTAATTTTACTTCACGCTCATTCGGATCCGTTATTACATCATCATATCGTCCTTCCGTAATATGATTTGTCATGTTGTCTGCCTCGTTGTTGTTCCATAATTTTATTGCAAGTCGATCAAGATATTGCGCTCCAATTTGGCAATCTTGTGGTTGCTAGTGGAACTAGTGTGAATTCCTCTGTGTTGATCTCGATTGGCGCTACATCTTGAACAATGATTCTTCTATATTTGTCAAGTTATGCAAGATTGTCAGGCGTACCGCTTCTTTTTCAATATCTATAATCGGGAATTTTCCTTGTTCATCGATTTTCATCGACTTCAATAAAGAATCTCAAGGTCGCTTCATCCGATATACTGATCGGTGGAATGTTGAGTCTAATGTGAAATTTAATCAAAAATGTTGTTTTTTTCAGGTTCATCAAGAATGCAATGCATATCATGTTTTGCATTTCTCCGAAACTAACAAGTTGATGGAACTAATATGCTTCAGAAACTTCAAAGTTGGTGTATTGGTTACTATCACCCATGTATCGATTGAAATAAAGCACAACAGAATCATCTCCATTGTTCAAAAATGTAATAAGTCTTGTAAAGTAACCAAATCAATGTTAACCAAGAACCAAATTATATAATGTTAGTAATCGAGAATGAAACACATTAGTACATTCATTTTACAATGAAAAAATCAGTTTAATTTTATTTGTTAGCAATTAAATTATGATAGTTGTAAAAAGGTAACCAATGTAGCCAATTAGTTTCCATCATAATAAAACAAACCAATATAAATTAATCAAATATTGCACAAGAATCATAACAACATTATACAAAGAATAAAATCCAATGTGATAAAGAACTAAACACATGTTTAGTTAAGTAACTATAAGATAAAAACATCATCCATTTAATTGTTATAGTGAAAAACAACCAAAGATAGAGGGTTTGTGGGCGCTTAAAAATAATTGTTGTAACCAATGTAGTTAACAAGTAAACATTAATATAACCAATGTAGTTAATAAGTAACCATTAATATAAAAATATAAGTATAAGTATAATTAGATTAATGCAGCTTACGATTCAAAGATTAATGAGTATCCATTATATTTTACATAAGATCCAAATCAAGATTATTCAAGAACCAATATAATGTTAAATAAAGAACTCAACTCAAAGATTAGTCAAGAAACATATACATATTCATAGGTAACTATATACATTTAATTGTTTCTATAAACATATATAACCATAGGAATTTGTAAAGAACTATATGTAAATATATACATATAATTTTTATAATTGATACACCTCAATATTAGATAAAGAACTAATACAATGCGTACCAATGAGTAACCTCAATTATAAAAGAATATAAATTTGTAATCTTATACAAAGAATCAAAGTCAAGACTATCGAAAGTATCCGTTATAGTTTTATATAAGAACCAAATCGTAATTAGTTAAGAATCAATATATCAAAGTCAACATTAACCAAGAATTAATTCATCATTTTTCATTAACCAATTCAAGATTGTTCAAGAATATTATATAGTAACCATTATAATTTTAAACAAAGAACCAGATTAAAGAATATGCAAGAACTACAATAAAGTTACCCAAGAATCAAATCATCATGAATCAAGAATCAATATATTGTTACATAAGTAACCTAGGAAGCATTAGACAAAGAATCAGCTTATCATTAGATATTATAATGTTACAAAGTAACCAAAACATCATTAGACAATAACCAACATAGCTTCATACAAGAACCAAGACAACATGAGACAATATAATGTTACAAAGTAACCAAGACAAAGATTAGACAAGAACTAACATATTGTTACATAAAGAACTAAGATATCATTAGACAAGAATCAAGACAAGACTCGAACAATATAATAATATACCAGAACCAAAACAACAATAGACAAAGAACTAACAAATTAGACAAGACAAGAACTAATGTTTATGATGAGTAACCATTAATATAAAAATTAAGTAGAACTCGTTTGAAAATTATAAATTAATCAAATAAATAGTTAATGAACAATTTATATTTATTTAGTAACCATAATCTAAAACATATGAATGAATCAACCAAACGCTTATAGAATTTGTAAGAACCATTTTAATTGTGAAAACTTAATAAAGGTAACCAATATACATACGTAATCACCAGTAGTAACTATATGTAACTATATGCATACGAACTTTAAACTCACATACCTCGGAGTTCGATTTGTATCGGGTTGTTCTTTGTGATATTGTTTTTGGTTACTGAACTTGAAGTTGATGATGATTTTGTATTCTATTTCGCCTTCTCCGATCTTAGATGTTACCGAAATTGAACTTGAAGTTGCTGTGATCTTAGTTGTTGATGATGATTTTGTATGTCGCGATCTCAGAGGTTAGTCGAAGGGAAACGTCGACGTAAGATTTGGATTTGTGCGATATCAATGTTCATAGGTCAGATTTAGTTGCTTGAATTTAGGAGCGGTTAGTGTTAGATAGGGAAGTTTCAGAACTCCACGTGTGTGATGTTAGTAATTTTATTATTGGGTTATTTTATTTTTGTAATTATGTTGTGTGTGTTTTATTTTTATAATTATTTTCTAATTGTTGTATATTAGTGTTAAGGACCCTTAAATATTAGTTTCCCTTGCTTATTATTTCTGACTTAGTGGATCTTATTGGGCCAAATCTAGAAGTGAACTTCAACTTCTACCTTTTGGGCTATGAGCTTACTGAAAAAGTTTCTTGGCCCATCTTAATAATTGGCGCCTTAACCAGTTTTAGTTGGTTTTTGAAGGCGGTGAATTACGTTAAACAGGTAATAATTACGTACGTTATTTGTTTGTTTGGTTGGGGGTAATTGCTACTACTTATTAGTCTCTAGGGTTTTGCTTGGAAGAAATTCGATAATTAAATGATGATTAACTGTGCTCGTTTGTGTATTTTTGAAGATCTATTTGTGTTTTGTTATCTCAATTATTAGACTTTCAGTTGACAAATTGTAACTCTGTAAGTATTTTTCTTGACCCACCCATTGTGTAACATTTCCTTCTGAAATTGTTTTCCATTGTTCAAGTGATGAATTTTATCAATTCTAAAATTATTAATGTTTTTGTGGCATCCATTATTGGCCAAAACACTATCTGTTATGCTGATTTAGCCATTTGCCTGTGCTGATGGCAGATACACTGCAGTAACTATTGAACAAATTGAATTGTAATATTGGATTTCAGCGTTATAAGGGTAAAAGTTTAGTCCTTGTTGCTTTCTGTATCTTCATAAAAAGTTGTTGTGGCAATAATTAGCGTTAACTGGAACTTTTTTGTTGCCTTTACTCCCTTCTTTCCGCAAAAAAGTCTCATTTACAAAATAAATTTGGATATCAAGGATATCCTTTGTTTGATGTATGCCCCTAAAAAAAAAAAAATCTTAGTTTACTACTATGTTATTATAGTTAAATTATGATGACAAACTTAAGGATATTGTTTTGTGAAACAAATTTTTTTTTTTGAAAAAAAAATGTGACTATTTTTGTGGAACGGAGGGAGTATTGTTTTCTGGTAGTGGGTGCGGTAAAAGGTATGCTGGTGCGGGAAGAAATGCAAGAATTTGGTGGCTGGATAAGTGGGCTGCATCAGTTATTTAGTGTTTTCATTTGAAAGTCAGACTTTCTTTATTTAGTTTGAGATAGACTCTTTTATAAGCTGTTTTGAGCGATTGTTTGATTGTTGTGTTCTATGTCACCAAGTGAAAGTAAATTATATTTAGCGAGCTTTTTAGTTATTGTTTGAAGCACTTGATGTTCATTATTTTGATTATGATGCATGAAACACAGTAATGTGATAGGAGTCTGAAACTTCCTCTTCACATGAATTTGAGTTGACATGTGGGGTGGGTATCTGGTGGCCTCAAGGGAACCAAAAATATCTCAGTTCTATGTGTTTGGTTGTTAGATCAAAAGAGGCCCTAAAATTCGTAATACTTGTTGTCTTACAACGGGGCATACCTATGGTTCTGTATCTCTCTCTCTTATATGTTGCTTAACTTGCATATTCTTTGAATTCTCCTCAAAATTACTGTGAATTTTTATGGATATCATGTTGCTGTGCAGAACCGTAGGATGGTCCTGTCCCTAAATCAAGTTAATGATGAGCTTTCTTAATAGGGTATAGTGTCTTTAGAGGGACTACCTAGTCCATTGTCCAGACCAAGGACATTAAGCATCGATTTTTTATTTTTTTGTGGCGTTAAATGTAAGCATGCTTAAAGTTTGGCTTTATTGGCTGGTCCCCATTAATTGCTGTAGATGAACTTAGCTGTCTGTTGATAATGTAGTTATTTTGTTTTGCTATTGAAATGATAGTATAGTTTGTCAAATTATGGGAAACCTTATACCTGTTTGTGTCTTTTAATCTCTACTTTGTTTGTGATAGTTTTGATAAGCCAAGGGGCACGCTCCACTAACTATAAGTTGCACTGAAATAATAAGTCATCCTAGCCTTTCGAGCATGTATTATTGGTTCTTGCCTAATCTGATTTTCGTCTACATGTGGGATAGGATGCATCCACTAATGGTAGATGTGGAGAGAATCTTTTGACAATAATTTTCGGTTCAATGCTCTAACAAATAGAAAATATCCATAAGCAGAATGAAGATCTGTATAAGAAACCAATTTTATTATTTGAAAAAAGTTGAATTTCTTAGAAATTAATCAGCAGTAAGCATATAGCTGCGAGTTCCTGTTTACCTAACTTTGGGAAAAAACCAATTTTTGATGTGTAGCCTTACCTTCTCAATTGCCAAAGAGAAATTCAAGAGGTAATGAAACTGAGACTTGGTCATTCCGGTTATCACTGTTGTGGACTGAACTAGAACAGACCTGCTGAATTATGTGTAGTCTTTGTTGAACTTTATGATTACGACTTTACTTTCAGAGGCTATCTAAGCGCCGAGATGGATAATCCTAGCTTAATCTCGTTTTCGTATTTTTATTGGGTACATTTCTTTCCTTTGTAATTTTTTTTGGGTACATTTCCTAGTCTCTATACTACTTTAACTTAGCTAGTGAGGGAAAGAAAATCCAGAGTAATGCAAGCATGTGAGGCTGCATGGATTTGAACCAATGGATTTGAAGTTTTGATTAAATGGGAATTTTGATTGGATCTGGTCAATTGTACATTGTAACGTTGAATTGGAATCTGGACATATGCAAGCAATCAGCTCAGACTGAGATTGTTTATTGTTGAAATCAACTGGACCACTAAGCAATATTTTGACTGATTTCAGAGCAAGAGAATTGAAGGAAGGGATAGATATGGCTAGCTGTTTCTATAGTTTTCCAATGTATATGTACCCGGTTTCATCACTGCCATAAGATAACATGGGCAGAGAGATTCAAAGAGGAGAAAAAAATATAGAGACTGACATCATGGAAAAGGATTTGTTGAAAGAAAATTGAAGAGACGAAGACGGATCAGCCACTAGAAGCTCTGTCCACAATACCCCACCAGTTATGATGCAGAAAAAGCTCTAGTCCAGGTACTTGGTTTTTATTTTTTGTTTTGTTTTGTTTTGTTTTGTGAGTCTGATTTTGTTACTTATTCCTCTGTTTTGTGTTGCCATTTGTGTTTTCTTTTATGGGTATTTGATTATTTTTTAGGGAAAAAGTGAAGGGTCGAGGCTATGTGGTAGCCTAGTGGGATGTTAGTAAAAGGTCGAGGTTATTTTTATTTTTGAGCTAGCTGGTGGAAAAAATTTCCGATTGAACCAAAAGGTGACACTCCATGCATGTAAATTGTAATGAATGAAAAACCAGTTTATCTAGATTTTGAAAACATTACATTATGAATTTTCTTTAGTGATCAAGTTATTATTATCGTTGGACCTTTTATTTTTGCAAACTGTACAGCCTGTACTGATAGTACTCTGCAGATGTAAGTGTCTCATAAATAAATTACCCCTATTTTTTAAGAGACAGTCCTTCCAATCTCGTGGCCTTTGGAATTAAATACTCAAATTTTGGATATATCCTCGAACCCAGTCTGACTTTGACTCTAGCCATTCAATTTAAGCCTTGCAGATTCGTTAAAACATGCAGAAACTCTTCTAACATACTTTAGGATACTTTTATATATATATATATATATAGATGAATCATCCTTACTTACTAATTAGTTACTGGTCAACATCTTAGATATTATATGTTACACTTGGTTTAATATTTAAGATAATCGATTGAATAAACATTGTCCAACATATAATAGGTAAGACGATGACTACTCTGTAGCTGACTATGGATTTATATATATATATATATATATATATAGAGAGAGAGAGAGAGAGAGAGAGAGAGAGAGGAGATTAGCATTCGAATTGTGGCTTGTGAGGAAGTTATGGTATGGGTAGCTGGACACGTTTTGTGCTGGAGGGACACATGAAATGATACAAATATCTGAAAACATATATATAGGCAATCTAGTCTAGATAAAATTACATAATCCAAGCATGCATCATCATGCATAGAGAAAGAGAAGACATGGTAGGGGTAGCGGAGGGGAGGCGAGGGGAGGGGAGGGGTACGTATTTTTAGTGCTAAAATGAGTTGTTTCCAACTGTAAGGTCATATTGATTCCATTAGTTATATATATATATATATATATATATATATATAGAGAGAGAGAGAGAGAGAGAGAGAGAGAGAGAGAGAGAGAGAGAGAGAGAGACGAGTAGTAGGAGTTGGGTTGTGAGACTTTTTTTTTCCAAAGGAAAATAGTTTGTATTGTTATGTACTTGTGGAACATGGACCTGATGGCCACCATGTTGTTTGGATCATCATTACCCTGTTAAATCTGACTTTCATGTTCAAAGTTAGGTACTAATAACTCCAAATGAATACCAAACCAGTCTACATAAATTGATTATGTCCACATGCATGCCCTTTTTGCACTCATGAGCACAACAAATTAAAGCTATTCAATGACTTGTGGCAGTGCGTACTACGTAGTTATATATATTAATCTACTAAATACTTAGTTGATGGAGTACTTACTTATAATATATAATAATGGGAAAACAGAAGGATACAAATGAAACACACAAACTACTTTTCAAATGTTCCAACTGCAACCAAGTCATAATTGTTTTGTTTCTGTAGGTATGCTTCCTCGAACGTTATCAAATTAAATTAGTTGGTCATGAAAAAGTAGTAGTAATTAAGAATATTCGTTTGTAATTGTTATATATACTTGCATAATATAATACATATATATGGTTGGAAATGTGGCAGCCAGCTTCATTGAGTCATCGTCGTCTCTTCTCTTTGATATATAGTAGTAGTGTGTTTCTATCCTTATATTATACTATTATTATTTCCAGAGAGAGAGGATATGTGGTGACTGGTGACATCCCATCAGAACAGAATGGCCTGTATGTATGTAGTATTATTAAGGTAGTATTATTAAGGAAGGAACAAAGATTTGGTTAGCATGAAGTTTATTTTGGTAAGTTGATTAATTGATCAATAAAATATTGATACATGTAAAATTTCGTATGCGTATCAACACTCTATTGACAAATTAATTAATTTACTCAAAAATAAAGTTGATGCTAATCATTTCTTCTCTCAACACATGATCCTCATCATCATCATGTGGATCCCCGCCATCTTCACTCTAAAAAAGGCCCCACAAGATAAGCTTTTCTATTACTACTACTATTTTAATATTATTATTATATACTATGATTGTACTATAAAACAAAAAATAATACTTCACTTGTATCCATAACCATGTCAATCAGTGCAAGCAGGGTTAAAGTTGGAAGAATGATCATTAAAAAAGAAAAGAAAAAGGGTGTTGGGTCTGCATGCATATACATATACACATACATGTGGTTGTAAAGTAAGATTTGTTGCTTCTTAATTATGTGACACCACTTAAAAACAAGTACTCCATATATATATATATACCCTTTTAAGTTTTAACTAAAAAAGAAAAAAGAAAAAGAGACGAGGATTATTTAGATTGATTTGGAAGAGACTTGTGATACATGGGAATCGTTTGATTTTAGAACAAAAATGAAATGAGAAAGCATAAAATTACTACTACTTTATACCCTTTAATTGTAAGTATTTATCCTCCGTCCCTCCCTCCCTCAGCTTTTAATCTGTGTTCAAACTTGAAACATACGTAACATTTTTAAATGTAAATTGAATTGAAGCAAAGTGTCCTAGGAATAGGAATAGGAATAGGAATAAGAATAGGAATAGAAATGACCGAATTAGACTAATTCGGCCATTCCTATTTCTATTCCTATTCACATACAAGCAAAGTGCTTTGATTGTATCTCACGCGGCAAGAACCTTGATTACAAACAGGAATTAGCTTAGCTAGTGTGGACCTTGGATCTGGAAAGCGTGGGCTTTGTATATTCTAGAATCAATATCTATCTACTACTACTCCCGACCCGACCCGACTCTTGTCAGAACAAAGGAGGCTCCATCGGCCATCTCCCACGACTAACATTAACATTCATTTATTTACACAAAAAAATGATCATGAATGAATATGATAATAATTTTAAAAAATACTACTAGTAAATATTTTCACTCTTACAAAAACTCTCTCTATGTGAGTCCAAACTCCATATTAATGTAGTAGTAGTATGGGCTTATTATATACTAACACTTTTTCTTTTCTTTTTTAAAAATAAAAATAAAAATAAATATTCAACTAAGTTTTTAAGTTGCTAAGTTTCACTCGGTCGGGGCGGGGCATGTAAATCATGACTGTCGAATAAAATATTGATTTGAATTCATCAAATTATAATTAAATTTACTTATTTTATTAGTCACACTTTATTAAATCATTCAAAATTTTATAATAATAGACGTATTTATTTTTAATTAAAATATAGTAGTAATTTTGAACCCCGGCCAAAGGAATTTGTAGAATTGTTGTTTAAACTGTATCCCAAAATTCTTTTTAAAATTTGTACCGATTAAAAGTGAGTGAGTGAGGCAATTACATTTTGTTTATGCAAAATTTGCCTTTCGATTCTCAACACCAGTTCCAGTAACATGGAGGAGAGGAGAGGAGAGGACAGGACAGGACAAGTCGTCACTCACTCACTCACTCTACTCTAAGTCTATCATTTTAATGGCTTCCAGCATTAAATTACAATTCTGCCACTCGTATTAAAAACATTTTTAATCCTTCTTAAGCAAAGGAGATTCCTTATTTTAGTAAACTCCTCTTCAAATTTATCCATCTCCTACACCTGAATCTCTCCCTCTCACAAATTGTATGGAGATTTGATCGGAGAGTTCTTTTTTTTTTGTTTAATTTAATTTTACACAATGCGAGTCAAGGAAATGCATCCGTTATGTTGTATAACGCTAGACAGTCCGGCCATCGGAGACCAGTCGCCGGACGTGATCGCCTCAGGAGTGCCAAGGGAGATGCTTTCCGCTGGATCTCACTGCAATGCCGGATCTGATGGGCTCACCTGCTTCGCCGGACTCCTCTACAAGTGGACCAATTACAGCAAGGGCTGGAGATCCAGGTGGTTTCTGTTGCAAAATGGCCTCCTCTCTTACTCCAAAATTAACCGCCTCGAAAACCTTGCTCTATTGCCCCCAGGACATGACGTCACCCTCATCGGCGACGCCTCCTCCGGCCGCCTCTCCAGTCTCGATAACTCCGGCAGCCGTAAGCATCACAACAAAGCAGGTGGGATCGTTCGTCTCAAGGTAGTACGACTCGCATATTATATATATAGGGAGGGTAATTATAGTATACATTTTCTTAGCATAATGAGGAGGTTTCCCATGGAAAAAAAAGAAAAAAGGCATGGTCTTTGTGCCTATTTGACGCTACTCCACAAAACCTTCCACTCAGCAATCCATTCAATCCAAAAATTTACTCAAATTGTTACTATTCTCGTCGTTTCTGGACTATGATATCATCAAACTAACATCTATTTTTTTTTGCCTTGCATTTTCCTCTCTCCCTTTTTATCTGTCATCAAAGAGTTTAGATATCTGAGCTTCAGTACTCGATTAACCGTAAGTTTCTTTAGAGTAGCATATATTAATATTATTATAATCGTCAAATTTCTCTTTTTTTGATATTTACAGTATATACACTGGGCGTTTATCTATAGTGGGTCACATCAGCAGGTGAATTGTGGCCACGATTCCCTATCTTTGTAGGGCTAGGTTTTTAGTTTTAACCTTTGGTCACATCATCCCTTTGTTCAGATTCAGTTTTTTGTTAATCTGCTTATTAAGAACTCCCTTTTCCTTCAGACCTTGGTTTCTTTAGCCTGCACAGTTTTCTCATCTTATACTTGGCTCTCTGCAGTTTGACGAACACTCTACCAGTATTTCTTTTCATATTAAAATATTACTTTGAAGAAATGGCCAAACTTTTTCTTTTTAAATATTAAGAAAATATATAGGAAGGTAAACACGGATCAAACGGTGGATCTAGCCTCTCCCTCTTTCTCTATTTTTAATTTTGACTTGTCGTGTCTTGGGACTAGGCGTGAGTATTTGGGAATTGGAAAAGGATAGTTTTTGAATTTTCCCGGAATATTCTTGCACTGCTGGTGCTGTTCCTGCTTAAAAGGTTTACTAAACTCGATCCCTCCTATGGTATTTCTAAGATCGTCCTGGGTATTGGTCATTTTTGTTTTCCGTCCGAAAAATATTACAGTGGGTTGAGGGTTTGGATCCACTTGGGGTTTTTGTTAGTGATCTAATTATGCATGATAATTTTTTTTACTATTACTAATCTGCGTTACCGTGTTATATTTGTATTAGAGTATGAATTGATTGCAGTATATGCTAGGCGTTTTAGGAGTCTGTTGGATATATGTACGATGGTGGCCTTAAAATTGGAGTTCTTTCTTTTGATTTAATAGCAGATTTCTTCATTCAGAGAGAGCAAGTCTGACAATAGACGGTTCTACATATTTACTGCCACAAAGACCCTTCACCTGAGAACTCATTCGAAGAAAGAAAGGCTGGCGTGGATAAAAGCTTTGGTTTCAACTAGAAGCCTTTTTTCAGTGAGACCATTGAATGATAGTCTTTCTCTCATATCCAATGATATATCTTTATCGACTGCAAGACTTAAGAAACGCTTGCTTGAAGACGGGATCAGTGAGGTACTTGTCAAAGACTGCGAGCAGATTATGCTCTCAGAATTTTCAGAAATACAAGGACAAGTTAGAGTTCTTTGTGAAGAGCGTTCCAATTTGCTAGACACATTAAGGCAATTGGAGGTAATTTCTACTTAATAGTCAAAAGTAGTAGTTATTAGTTATGCAGTTGAATTGCATGGAACCTCTTTGTAAATTAGTATTATCTTCCAAGTTTAGTATCAATTTATTTATAGTTTTAAAAATAAAATACAAATACTAATTCAAATTAGTTATCAACTTTAAAAGAGCTACTTTGTACATTTGCCAAAGCTCTAAATACCACGCACTTCAGGTTGACAAGTGTTTTTCTCAATCAGGCCAATACATCCATATTTTGGATAGATAATTGTGATTGATTGCAAATTAAAGATGCAACAATCTGACAATATACACGAAGCCTTAATCTCAGGTATTTGTGGTTGATAGGATATTAGCTCTATAGTCTCCATAGTCCATGTGGCCATTTGGAAATCCCCTTGTCCTGGGATTGAAGTCTACTTCAAACACCAACTTTTTTGGTGCAGTTATTAGGCAGGAAGGTTGTATTGGAACTCTCATCCCGCTATATCTGTTTCAACCTTTCTTATGGTAGACTTGCTTCTTCACAAGTCACCGGCACACCGTATCATTCTCGCTGATTAAGTATATTGCTAATGATGCTGGAGTCAGAAAACTAGGAAAATCTTGAATAACATCTGTTGAAAAATGCTTCAACGCATTCTATGTATTTGATAACTATTATTAAATACTTTTTTTAAGTGCTAGACCTGATAGCTAGTTGTTACAAATACCCGCACCAAGCTCTTCAAATTGTGCAATATCTTATTGATTTTTCTTGCTCGAGGTCTTATATCATAGATGCTATTCAAATTTATTGGAATTTATAACAGGTATTTGTAAAGCCACCGAAGCTTGCAGTTCTTTCACCAAAGAAATGTAATTTTTATGTTTTAAATAAAAAAATAATAAGTCCAGTAAGATCAGTATTCAAATGGTGGAGAAGTGGTTTCTTGAGCCTGGATGGCATTTAAAAAATTAAATATCCTCCAAGCCTTTAGCATAACATTGCTATATACTTTGTATTTCAAATTTAAACTCTAGTTGAAGAAAATAATTTATAGTTTTATTTGCAGTGTTAGAAGTAAAATATTCACCACTATATGGTTACACTCTAGCTGATTTGATCAGCTCTAACTGTAATAGATAACGTGTGGTTGTGGAAGTTTCACTAGTTAGGTATTGCATTGTTGGAGATGGCATTGAAGCAATTATTTTGGTTATATACATACCCCTCGGTACTATTCCATGTATCAAGGTTGACCTGGCACCAAGTTTAAGAAGAATGGTTCCTTGGTTTATGCCTAACTGAATGTATTTTAGTAGTTATATTCACTTGATATGGCTGTGTAAATCCTGCTAAAAGATGCTTTAATGGTTCCTTGATTTATGCCCAACTGTAAGGTCCCTTTATCACACTTAGCAAAGCATGTACATTTTGCATGTGCAGGCTGCAAATTTTGAAGCTGAAACATCTGGTGTTCAGGATGATGAATATCACTTGACAAAGCATGAATATTCAAGTCTAGGGTGTGGAAAGTACAGTGGTTCGTGATATATTCTCCCCCCTCCCTCTCTCTCTCACACACGCACACTTGATGCAGTCCTTGGCAAGTGTAGGAACTTGTTGGGTTTACTTTTACATATATTTGAGAGTCAATGGGATATTATTATATATTTTATGTTCTTTATTAAGCGTTCATAGGCTTATTATTGTTATGTCTTAGTCTTTCAAACAAGGAGTCCAAGTCCTATTGAATCTAGGAGTATACCAAGTTACATATTGGAATATCAACATGTGATATTTATTAGAAATTTAGAATAGAGAGACCGGGTCAGAAAAGTCTATGAAGTTAAACTTTTGAAGCCATTTGTGATCGATAAAGCATTTTGTCCCATTTTGATTTGTATGGTGTGTAGATGTTGCCTAGAGTTTCTTTCTCTTTCGGCTTATAAAAACTTTTGATAACATTCCTAATTTTAGAGAGTAAACCCCAATGTTTAATGTCTAAGACATTAAGCCTTGAAGTTCAAGAATTTTGAGACATAAAACCTTACAATCAGTGGAAATTGACGTGGCATCCTTAAAGCTACAATACATTATGTAGCAGCCTCATGTAATGCCACATCAGTTTCTGGTGACCATGAGGTTTAATGTCTCGAAATTTAGAAACTTTAAGGTTTAATATCTTAAGGGTAATTCTATGTATGCTAACGGTGCAGAAACAGTTGTGCACAAACACTATTTCATGTGTTGAACAGTAAAAAAATGATATTAAAAGTTTCTAAACCTTATCAATAATTTAATACGACTCATATACTACTTTTCTCTTTGTTCGCGCATAATTTGTGCATATTGAACAACTCATATCTTAAACATTAAACGATGGGGTTTCATTTTTTAAAATTAGAAAAGTTATAGAGTCAAAAGTATTTTTAATCCTTCTCTTTCTTGCACCTTGTTTTGTTTTTTCTTTTCTTTATCTCATCATTTTTCTTGGTATATTATTATGGTATACAGAATACAGTACAACTGAATCATCAGATGATGTTGAGAAGCAAGAGCTTGAGGAAGTGTCAGATGACGAGGATACAAACTTTTTTGACACTAAAGAGTACTTTCCCGAACCAACCACTAGTTCTGGGTGTATAGGTGTAGGACGTGAAAGTCAAATCCATGATATGATGAGCAAGATGAATGACAAAAAGGATGTCATGGACTCTAGATACCCTCCACTAGAGAGGCGAAAAAAGCTCCCAGATCCTGCTGAGAAGGAGAAAGGGGTCAGTCTCTGGTCCATGATCAAAGACATGGTAGGAAAGGATCTAACACGTGTTTGTCTGCCTGTATACTTTAATGAGCCAATATCTCTCTCCAGAAATGCTTGAGGAATTAGAGTATTCCCATCTATTAGATCGGGCATATGAGCATGGAAAAGAGGTACAATCTATCTACATTGCCTCTTGTTACTTTTTGTGTATCTCTAGTGTAAACAAATCTTTTTATTACTTTTTGTTTCTTTTATTGCACTTCCTTTGCTATAGTTGTCATACATAAGTTAACTCCTTCATTTTGATTGATCAATTCAAGTGATTACTACTAGATATTGTTAGAGCGGAAATGGGATTGGAAAATGTTCTATGTAATTTGAAGCATATTGTCTTACACATAAAGACTATAAATGAACCTTTTATATCTGTAATAACATAAAGTATGCAACATTTTTGCTTTTTATTTCGTAGTTGGGTCTATTTGTATATCTTTCATAGTTAGGTTTTAAAAGAAAGCCTTCTTACTATGTTGTCTCTGTGCAACATTCAAGATAGAAATATCTATAAGATTATGACTACCTAATTTTTTTATGTGAAATCTATGAGATATTTCTATCTTCTTAACTTTTTTTTAAATATATACACATATATATATATATATATATATATATATATATATATATATATATATATTAGAAATGATCCATAGCAAGTACATGGACCAAAAATGGGCATACACCATCATTACCATACATTATTGGAAGGAACGACCAAGATCAAAAACACAAAAATTGAGTATTAGTAGCGGACGGTGGTTGGTCAAAATTGGATACAAAATCATTTTAAAATTCCAGTCAAAATCCAATTCGTGCAGCAACGGAATCATCTGGCAACGGAATCCAATTCGTGCAACAAGGAATTGTTTCAAAATTCTGGACTCATGGCCACAGAATCCAATTCATGCAGCAACGGAATCGTTTCAAAATTCTAGTCAAAATCCAATTCGTGCAGCAGATTAAACATTGACATATCCAAACAATCATGGTACCCAATTATTTCACAAAACGAAAATGAATCATGAAACCCAATTATGCTTTGTTTTCAACTAGAAACCCCAAAATTCCAAAAACTTACCGATTATATGTTGATTTAGTTGATGTAGATCCCAAATCTTCCTTCAAAAGCATATAAATTTACCCTCTTATGGCTGGTCTATGAGTTTTGGGGAGAGAAAGATGGGATATAGGCGGGAGAATTGTGGAGAGCTATTGTGAACTGGCAGCAATGGAGAGCTATTGCGAAGAACTGGAGCGGATAGGGATTTTTTCAACGTAATTTCAACAATCATCTGGCATTGACTTGAGGGATAATTTGGTAAAAAAATTGCCCGCTACTGTTAGTAGCGGACCATGTTTTTCCAGCATTAATTTCCTCCGTTGGATCTTAATGATGGTATATGCCCATTTTTGGTCCATAGCAAGTACTTGCTATGGATCATTTCACAATGGTAATGATGGTATATGCCCATTTTTTGTCCATAGCAAGTACTTGCTATGGATCATTTCCACACACACACACACACACACACACACACACACATATATATATATATATATATATATATATATATATATATATACATCTTAATTATTTATACACTGAAGTCATCTAAAATTTACTTCTCCAAAGGAATATGATAGCTATCTGTGTTTTTATGAATTCTTTTGTGGAGCTCTAATTTTACTAAGTAGCCTCAAGGATCATAAACGTTGTATAATTTTAAGCTATTGAGCCATTGAGGATGCAGCTTTTGGCTTATGGAAAATTCATGTATCCAAGTTTTCCAAATGAAGTTTTCAGCAAACATTTCATCCTTTTTTTTTTTGGCAATTTATGTAGTTTTAGGACTATACCTTTTTGAACAATGAAAACATAAATTCTTATGTATTTGTCTTTCGAGCCTTGAACATTTGAAGTTATGCATTTAACCACTCGAATAGTATTGCCTTTTTTCTTTCCTTTGGTACATGTGAGCAATTGCAAGATCTGACTTTTCTCTATACTTCGTTTTTTGAGCGATTATTATGATCGAAAAATATTTCTTGTAGACAACAGTTACTTTCTCATTTGTTATCCTTATGATATTTGGATCTACATGTTTTGTATTATGCTTGTAGGGCAACAGTCTCCTAAGAATTTTGAATGTTGCTGCTTTTGCGGTTTCTGGATATGCATCATCTGATGGTCGGCATTGTAAACCCTTCAATCCTATGCTAGGGGAAACTTATGAAGCTGACTACCCCGAGAAAGGAGTACGCTTCTTCTCTGAAAAGGTATGTACCTAAACCAAAAAAAATGAAACCAAAATTTCATTTCCACCCCTCTGCGCATAAATGGCAAGATTTATAAATGGAAAAAGAGAATTACTGAAGTGTAATCAAAATACCTCAGCTTTTTTCCTCGACAACCTGGAGGAGATTGTAATCTTATTGAAAAACTCCTGTTGTTTGAACTGAAATATGAGTTTCTCTCGTTGATTCGAGAAAAGATTACTTATGAAACAAAGGAACTCAAATCCTACTTGTCTGAGTTCCTTTGGCACAAAACTGTTCATTCTTCATTTGTCTGAAAGCATAAAAATGCAATTAGTAGTTAAAAAAGCAACATTTGCAGCATTTTTCTTTATCAAATGGCTGGTCGTTATGGTACTCTATTACTACATATATTTGTGTCAATTGGGATTGATTTCATTTCACCAAATATAACATGGGAACATTTACAAGGGGCATTCCCCTGGATAAGACCACAACCAAGGAAGTAAACCTAATATGCCTGGTTCTCAATATAAGAAAGAAACGAAAACCAAGCCAATCTAGTTTAAAAAACAAAATACAACAATATAAGCCAAAATAGGCAGCATCTTCAAAGGCCCAAGTTTACATTGTATACAAATTTAGAATTACGCTACTGCAGATACAACTAAAATAGGAGGTTCTGGTGTATTACACTAAACGAAAAACAACACCTAAAAACCCAAGTATGGGCATAAAAAAGATATATAATGGTTGAAATAAAATCACCAAATTCATAAATGATTTCGCAACGCATGATATGGCTGCTGGTTGGGAACAACCTTTAGAGGAAAAATATTTAGATGTCAATAAAATAGGTAGAAACAGCAATTTGAAGTTTCCAAGGGCTATATGAGCCGTGTTTTTTTTGTACCTGGAAATTATAACACTATACATATTTGTCTTGTCAATGTTGGTTTACCTAACTCTAATCTTGTTTATGTTTTAAACAATAATAAATTTTGATTTCTTGAAACAGGTAAGTCACCATCCTACCGTCATTGCCTGCCACTGTGAGGGCAAAGGGTGGAAATTTTGGGGGGACAGCAACCTTAGATCAAAATTCTGGGGTAGATCAATTCAGCTTGATCCTGTTGGAACTCTTTCCTTGGAGTTTGATGATGGCGAGATTTTTCAGTGGAGCAAGGTGCTAACATTATATATCTAGATTCTTTTCCTCTTATGTGTTGTTTTTTGGCTTCTATGGTTCAACATATTCTTAAACATTCTCATGCTTCCCTCAGGTTACAACCACCATTTATAATCTTATCCTAGGTAAACTATACTGTGACCACCATGGAACAATGCAAATATGCGGCAATCGTCAATATTCATGCAAACTCAGGTTCAAAGAACAGTCTATTCTTGATCGAAATCCACACCAGGTAAATAAGGAGATCAATCTTGTACTAACTTTTTTTTTTGTTTCTTTTTACCTACACCAGTGTGTGGCTAATTGCTGTTCCACTGTTTTTTTTAATATTCACCACGATTGATTAATTCAAGAAATCATACTTAATGTACAGGTCCATGGA
Organism: Panax ginseng; assembly: GCA_020205605.1. Taxonomy (NCBI): domain Eukaryota; kingdom Viridiplantae; phylum Streptophyta; class Magnoliopsida; order Apiales; family Araliaceae; genus Panax; species Panax ginseng. The sequence goes on from CM035150.1 coordinate 99,573,917, forward strand.
TTTGTTGAAGATGTCACAGGGAAAAAAGTCGCTACACTATGTGGGAAGTGGGATGAGAGCATGCATTATACTCGTGGAGACGGGACTAGCAAAACAAAGGATGTTTCTGATGCATCTTTGTTATGGAAAAGGAATGAGACACCTCCTAATCTTACTCGATACAACTTAACGTCTTTCGCAATCACTCTAAATGAGTTAACACCAGGACTGCAGGTAGAGATGGCATATTGAACAATTATTTCATATGCATCTTCATTTTCCTCTTATGCATATCTAATTTTCTTTTATAGCTTTGTCTGATCCCGGGTATTTGATCACGGATTAAGGAGAAGCTTCCGCCTACGGATTCAAGACTTAGACCGGATCAACGACATCTGGAAAATGGGGAGTATGACAAGGCAAATGAAGAGAAGCTAAGGTTGGAAACACGTCAGAGGATGGTATGTATCACACTTTTGCAGTAAGATCGCGATGTGTAAGATTTAGTTTCATAATTGCATAGAGCCATTAAGGTTATTGGGATCAATACTCTAACATATCTAAATGACTATGCTAGGGATTTCAACCATGTTTTACCAACTTTGTATAAAGTCTATTATATAAATAGTAGTGTTAGAAGATTATTCTAGAATCATATCATGATTTTATTAGAGTATATTATTATTAAAACTTAGTCACCAAGTATGTTGGTCCCTACTCAACTAGTAGCCTATATATAAGGCTTTAATACTCTTTGTAATGAGACAACAACAATATTCCATACATCTATTTTCTCTTTAATATGGTATCAAATTTAGTTTGATCTTGGGAGGCTAAATAGAAGTCTTGTTCTTATTTTCATTGACGACAGACATAGCCTTCTTGAATCTTTTCTCTTCTTCTTTTTTTTTTTTTTTTTTTTAGAGAAAACAAAATAAAAATCCTAGGTCGCTATTTGTTTATGTGGTGAAACAAAAATGGTTTGTCCTTAGTAGTTACTGGTTGAATATGTAAATGGATAGTTGATTGGAAAGTAAGGATTGCATGAGGTCGAGATTTGAAGAATGAGTGCGTCCTTCAATCTTTTGGGAGGCTAGAGAGTCCTCTGATGTCAAGGAAGACAAGTAGTCCTTCGTAATTGTTTTTGAAAGATAGAGTCTTTCGCATTAATTGTGGGAGACAAGTGTCTTCATTATTGTCGGTACATGTTATCCTCGAAAAGTGGATGTGTGAGGTTATATACTGAGGATCTATGTTACTCGGACTCGGGTGCGGTACGAATCTAGGTGTCGGACACGTGAAGTCAAAAAATAGATGATACGCGGATATGGATCCGAATTTGGACACAGATGTGGGGATACTGTATGTTATGATTTTTTAACAATAATGTTTCAAATTATATCACCAAGTTTTTTTGCTCTAGGGACTGAAGTGCAAAAATATAAAGAAACAGGGGCATAAATGAAAAAAAAACAAAACTACAGGGACTGATATATAGTTTTCCAAGGGCTATTTTGAACTTTCAGAAAACTTGGGGGACTAAATTAATTTTTTTTAAAAACTATAAGGTACCTAATTGTAATTTTCTATGGATATTTTAAATCTCAATTCTTCTGTCGAACAGACGCTCCTCTCTTCTTCTTCTGTCATATCTCACTCCTCCCTTCTTCTTCTTCTTCTGTCGAACAGACGGCTCCTCACTTCTTTTTCTTCCTCTCAACAGACTGCTCTTCTTCTTCCTCCTCTCGCGTCTCTACTTCCCAAACAGTCGTATCCGGATTTATGTGACCGAATCCGCATTTAATCTCAAGACTCGCATTCGTGCGCGTGTCGTGTAATACACACAGTACTCCACCCAAAAATGACGAGTTCGAGTAACACAGCCGATGATGAGAAATATAACTTTGGACGGAAAAAAGAATCAAAATTTTCTTCTCTTGCAAATTGAAGAGGTCCTTAATTTTAGGGGGAGTGTTGAAGATAAAATAATTCCATGCTATGGTTGGTTTGAGTCTTTTATTTTAAGATTATGTTATCTAACAAATTTGTAAGTCGTGATATAAGACTTCCAACTTGAGGGGGAGTGTTAGAAGATTATTCTAGAATCATGATTCTATTAGAGCATATTATTATTAGACCTTAGTCACCAAGTATGCTTGGTGCCCATACATACTTGACCCCTACTCAACTAGTAGTCTATATATAAGGCTTTTGTACTCTTGTAATGAGACAATAACAATATTCCATACATTTGTTTTATCTCTAACAAGTAGAAAATGAAGCCTAATCCCAGAGTACTGTATGACTTAAAAAGTGAAAACTTAGAAGTTTTAAGTTGGTATAAAAAGCAGAAGATACAAGAATTGATGGTGGCTTATGTGGCTCACTATTTCTTATTAGTTTTGAGTCTGATGATTACACAAATTTCTAAAATCTTACAATGAAGAAATATTGGACAATTTTTCTTTGAGTAATGGAACATAGTTAAGACTATGTTGTGTTAATGGTCAATGGACTGAGTGGACTGTGTATGGGAATTGGAGGAAGAGGCTGAGGCCTATAATGACATTCCCATACACATAGCTGGGAGTTGCTGTCTTTTCAATTTTAGGTAATACTCAGAACAATTTGGTTAGTTTTCATCATCTTGCTTAGAGTTCTGAAAGCATGGTCTGTTAAAATTCAGATTTAAAAACCACAATATACTAGTCTGGAATTAGTTAGGTGGCACAGTTTTTGTTAAAACATAAAAGCAATATAAGTTTAAGATATGGAGCCTTAATGTGCAATTGTGCATACTAGTTCAGGACTGGTAGCTACGACATTCGAATAGTATAGTGTAAATAATAAGCTGGAGATTATTTGAAAGAGCTTTAGTCACAATGGGAGCCTAATATGTATACTAGTTCATGGTTCTTGTTTACTTTTTTTATTCATATATTTGTTGTTTTGTCAAACAAAATTATATGTGTTGGTAGTAATAATATTTCCTTTCATATGTTACAGTCAAGAAAATTACAAGAAAATGGCTGGAAGGCTAGATGGTTCAAGAGAGAAAGCGAAGATGGACCCTTCCGCTATGCGGGTGGTTATTGGGAAGCACGAGAGACGGGAAAATGGGATGAATGCCCGAATATATTTGGTGAATTCTGTGAAGCTGTTGTTAGTTCCTATAAAGGATCGTGATTTTAAAGAGGTACATAATTTCTTTTGCTCGAGTCTCATAGACTCATTGTTCAATCAGCAAAAATGAGATTAGCTCTGCTCCAATTTTAGAAGAAAAAAGATCAGTGTCTGGTCAGACAATGAAATTTATTTTGAAAAGTATATACTTTCACCATCCAACTTTAGATATCTCAAGTGAAACCTTCATTTAAATAAATGTAAGAACCTATTGTGACAGGTAACTATATTAAATTTGAAAGGTAAAAGGTTAATGTTACCAGATATGCGTAGTAATTAAAAACTCGAAAGCTGCCATGGTTTGAGATAGTTGAATTGGTAAGGGGGAGACATAATTTATTGGCACGTCCTACTCTTAATATTCGGGTGTATAGTATATATTACAAATATGATATATGGGTCTATGCTGAATTAAATTCTACTGTGGAATTATATTATAATCTCTGGGCTATTTGTTGTTCATATATATGCTTATGCCATAGTAAGAGACTTGATTGTGCATATCTTTTCAGCTGAAGCATGAGAATAAAAAGCCTCGAGGACTAATACAGAGCAAACTCTGCACATAGTAGCCCAATGGACCATGATTCATGTCAGTTTGTGGGAGAATTGATTGAGATCGACAAAAGTTGATCCACAGGAGATTGAAAAAGCATATTGATTTTTGGGACATAATTTTATGCTGCAATGTAGTTAGTTCCTTGGACTTGGGCTAATCATTTGTTTTGATAAATCACTTGTATTTCTTTGCTAGAAATAATGAAACAGTATGTATTGCAGAGAATTAGTGAAGTTCAAGTTTTGTATTGTTATATGTGATTACTACATTTGTTGACTACAACATTCAGTAGGGCAATATGTACTGATGCTGCAACATAACTTTAAAGCAGTTTGAGATGTACTAAACCCAATGTTTCAGGTTCAATTAATGGACTACCCCTAACCATATTAATCAATGAGCTCTGCTAACGTTTGTTTTATCTGCAGTAAGAAAATAGCTCCACTAATTTTCAGTAAAAAATAGTTTATTTTTTGGCAATAATTTCAGTAAAATAGTTGATATTTCTGTATCCTCTAGAACATTAATAATAAATCTTAGGACTACCATTAATGATTTAGTCCTAAGATTTGTTTACAAAAATGGTAATACTAAATCTTAGGACTACCATTTATTAAAAGATTATTGTTATTTTTTTATAATAAGTTTTAGACATTAAAAAAATTATCAATTTATTATTATTATTTAGCAAGTTTTAGACATTACAATAGATGCAGAGTAATAAACCAGGATTCTACTTTTGGTCGGAGAGAGTTTTTGATTTGTTCTGTTATTTCCAGTGAAGGAGGATTGTACAGTGCAGACTTGGCTTCTTTAATTTATATAGTGTAATTATGTGCTTTGATTTTTTACAATGGCGGCGCAACAATATTTATTGATTATCTAATTGTATCGATTCTTTAATTGATATGCATGTGCTTAGACTCGGAAAAACAGATCATAAAGGGAAGAAATCTCCTAAAACTGCTGATAATTTAAATTTAGTGATTTTATTATTACCAGTTAGCGACTTACTATATACTTTTTCACCGTAGCAACAAAACTTCTTAGAAGATCGGAGGAGGATAACAATTTATAAATGAAGTTTTCGTCTGCATTATAATAGTGCGGATGATTGCTTTTTCTACCTGGGTACTTTTTATTTTAAAATAATTCATAGTCTCCAGTTTAATTTTGCTGACGGTAATTTACCTTAGAATGCCATTGTTTGAAGATTAATTAAGAATATATTAAACATTCGCAGTTTAATTCTGCAGACATGTGATATGAATAAAACGTCGTCGTATTAATGATATTAATATTTGACATACATTACTTCCGCAATTTAAATTATGATGAATAGGAGAGATATATTTTAATTAATTTTTTTTTCATAATTAAACATAATTCTAAATTAAGAATTCCTCCCCAGATTCAGATTGATTTTCAGTCGCATGCATCTTATTCATCTTTCCATCTCCTTTTTTCATAGAAAAAAGTTATCTCCCCATTCTATTTGTACACAATAAAGTCACAACAGCTTTGGTAATTAAGTTGTAACCGAAGCACAAAAGCACTCATAAGTACTTAAAATTAACAACAAAAATAAAAGCAAGTTCTAATTAAAGAAAGCCCTTATTATACATGGCAAGTAGGTTCTGCCTCTTCCAATTCAATTCCCATTTCGACAAGCCTTTTGTCCTTATACACATACCATCTAGCCCCAACCGAATACAGCACAAGGTTCATGACACTCAGAACTGCCAGTAGCCAATAGAAATTATAAAGCTTCCCTCGGTTAAGATTATCAGCTAACCATGGCTTATTATCTCCAGTAATCTTGTGAACCACGGTTACCAAAATTGAGCTAAAGAAAAACCCTAGCGAAAGCGTGCTCAAAAATAGCCCCGTGCTCATAGTTTTCATCCCTTTAGGGCACTCCCTTAGGAAGAAATCAAGCTGTCCAATGTACGCGAACGCCTCACCGGCTCCCACCAAGAAAAACTGTGGAACTAACCAAAACACACTTAGGGGCACCACGGCTATCGGATCCTCGACCAAACCATTTGACCTGGCAACATGTAGCCTTTTAATTTCAGTGGCTGCAGCTGCAACCATTGCTAATATTGATAGAACAAGTCCAACACCGATACGTTGCAACGGGGTTAGGCCTTGAGGATTCTTGAGCATTTTTCTGGATATTGGCATGATAACTCGGTCATAAACCGGGACAGTCAAAAGAATGCTGCCAACAAAGAAAACCGTCAAGGAGGCTGCTGGAATTTGAAAAGATTTGCCTATGTGACGGTCCATGGTAGTAGCTTGTGACACTGAAAATGTGGTCATTTGGGCATAAACTGTCCAGAATATGATTGTGGTTGCCCATATTGGTAACATTCTAATCACTAATTTAACTTCTTCAACATCTGTTAAAGTTGAGAGGTACCATTGATTGATCATGCTACTAGACATTTCATTGCTAGCATGATCTATGATGGCTGCCTTGTCCAAGAAACTGCAACAAAACAATAATAATTATGTAAATGGGGAGACCACAATCACCAAGTACTGTATGTATCTTTTTGTCGAATACAGAAAGGTTTATATATATATATATAGGTTATAAAGCTATAGACAATTATGTGTATTATTCAAAGATTTGGACTGCTACGAAATTCAAAGAACTTAAACAAATGAAGACGGATTGATTGTCCTTGATGGTGAAAATAAATGTACTCATGCAACAAAGGGGAGTGAATATCCCCTAGGGGACAGCTGGCATAGGGGCTCGTGATCTATATATTGATTCGATTTGGTTTTGGATCTCATAAATATATATTGTAAACGAATATATATAGGCATGATCTTTCGGTCTCAGACTCTCAGTTGCATCAATATATACTTTTGTTTTGTTTGGTTTCATTGGGAGGGAGGGAGGAGGGAGGGAGGGAGGGAGGAGCTTGTTTCAAAAAGAGAGTTTCAAAATAATATATATATATATATATATATATATATATATATATATATATATATATATATTTGTGATAAACAACAAGAATTTCATTTCATCGAAATAACAGCTGCACAAAAATATAAAATTAAGAATTGAAATGTTCGAACATGCACAACACACAGACAACAATATTGCTCTACACAGACAAATTTTGCATGTTCATAGGTAGATGATATCCAGTAAATCTACTATTAATTATTGTAATTCATCAGAAAAAAACAAGGAGAATGTCAGACTATAAGCTGCTATTAGTCCATTCACCGACCTATATTTTGGCTGGCAAATGGGAACACTAGATCAATTATTTCTGATATCTGATTGGTTAACTGTTCATGAATATTCAAGAATATGACCCACCTAGAAGATAAGTTCTTTGTAGCTTGCATTTGTGTCACGCTTCATATGCTTCGGTTTTATTTTTTTTTAATTTTTTAATTTTTTTAACCTTATAAATTTATATATAATATTATTTTATTCTATACAATTTATATACACAACGAATGAGCGACTATTATATAATAATTACTCCCAATAATTAGAGTATTCATATGCATAATATGTTGGAATTTTATTATTTTAATTAATATTAATTTTATATTATTTCAACCAGTTAGGTTTTGAATGCACCCACTTCATAGTTATATAAGGGTGTCCATGAAAAGGGAAGTCAATTTTTCGTTCAAAAAATATGGTATAAAATACTAGGTCGTAGTTCATGCATGGTCGATAAAATATTAAGCAGTTAGTTAGGCAGATAAAGAGCACTTACCGGAACTGCTTGCTATGTGGTAGCTTCTGCTTCTTCTTAAGCCCTTCACTTTTAATGTCATCAATGTTGAATAGAAGCGATGAATCCGAAGGTAGCTCCAAATTTCTCTTTCTCAAAGCACCAACAAACACAGAAGCAATTTGGGTTAACGGGCTGCCCGCAAGTTTCTTGAACCGGTGTCTTCGGGTGCCCAATAAGAACACAAGAAGGCCAACCACAATAGCACAAGCACATATACCATAACCCCATTGCCTCCCTAAATTATCTTGTATGTAAACAAGTATTGTGACAGCAGTCAGTGATCCAATGCTTATAAAGAAAAAGAACCAGTTGAAAAAGTTGGTCATTCGGGTTCTTTCTTCTTTATCCGTGTCATCGAATTGATCCGACCCGAATCCCGAAACACTTGATTTTAGGCCACCGGTGCCAAGTGCAGTGAGATACAGTGCTATAAACAGAACCACTAGCTGCATGCCGTTTGCAGAAACACATGATGCTCCGCCGCGATCGCATTTTGGAGGACGAAGGCTTGGGATTGTGGTAGAGTCACACCCTAGTGTAATCAGGGTTAATATTTTGTAAAAACATTATTAGATTAAGAAGGGATAATCAGTTCAATGGTTAATTTTTTTGCTATCATTTGTACCGGAAATTTTTTTAGTAGAAATATATGGATCCAGATTAAAAAGAGGATCGATAAAGTACTTACAATTCCTTGAACGGTGGCAAATATGGCAATCGTTAGGTACCTACAAGAAAAAAATTGAACAAAAAAAAACTAAAATGTTTATAAGTAAAAAGTAGTATAATAATTAATTAATGGTGAAGAGATCTATATAAATGGATATGTATAATCTGTAGTGACATGAATTACCTTCCAAGAAAAGTGTCGGCGACGAATCCGCCAAGTAAACACAACATGAAAGAGGTTCCAAGAAAGTTGGTGACGGTGTTGGCGGAGCTAGCATTGCCCAAATGCATAGTATCTGTCAAGTATGTCACCAAGTTAACCGCAATGCCCAGAGTAGTCAACCTTTCACATGCTTCAACACCTGATCTTCATGAACCAGCCACAATTTAATATTTAATTAAGATATATATACGTACAATTGTTACTTAATTAACAAGACGAACCAACTAAGTTTCTCCAATGTCTAAAAAATGAAAGAATACGGACCGACCTAGAATCATGGCCGCGCTGGTCCAGCCGCCGGTGGTGGTTCTTTGGGCAGGGGAACCTTTGTAGTCCCAAGCATCTCGGAGAGTTTTATCCGCTTTTATTACGGGTAGTGACATTCTATATTATTTTTTGTTATGGAGTTTTGATAGTATTGAATAGAGGAGATGGGGTTTTTGGTTAAGCTGGGGAGAGGGCAGCTAGCAAGCAAGATAACAAGGGCGATAGAGACTAAGTGTCACAAGATATAAGCGAGGGGATATGCCTTTTTTTATAGCTGTGGTTTAGAGAGTCTTTTAGACGTATGTATTATATACTATAATCTAAAAAGTTTCAAGGCCAACTCATTCCTTTCCCCTTTTATTCATTCATTTATTTAATTATTTATTTTATTTTATCCGAGTTTAAAATTTTGTTAATTAATTCCTTTCAATCCAATATATATCATTGGTAGAAAAGCCGGATATAGGTATAGCACTGCGCGACTACTCAAAACAATATGTTGCTCATGGCCTTTTCCTACTAAGTTCATTCTTGCATGTATTATTTCGCTTGTTGTAAACGACGTAGGTTTAATGAAACCCCTGTCATTTTTGATTATTTTCAACTACAAAAAAAAGGATAAAGATCGACTAGGAATGTTGTTTTTGTATTAATTTATATAATTTCATAGTTGAATTTTTTATAAATAATATTAAATTAATTTCAAATGTTGTATTAAATATAATTTCTTTATAAATAATATTTAATTTATTTCAAATTACATGTGGAGGAGGACGATCTCTTACATAAAACTACTTAAGAAGGCCAAATTATTGTAATTAGGTCATTAGTTATAAGGGCAGTACTAGGGTTTTTAAATTTTAAATTTCAAATAATGATTTAAATGATGTGTTAATTTTATTGGCGATGATTTAATAAAATAATATTTGTAATTATTTAATACGTACATTATTTGGATTTAAAATTTAAAATTCGATCTTAGCATTCATTATTCATAGAATTTTTATGTGGAGGTTTTACGGGTGAAAGTTCTAATAAGAAGAATCAAGAAAATTGATTGTGTTTTGCGGTAACCTTAAAATTTAGGTTTCAGTCATGACCAGCAATCAAATCAATATATACCACAATTTTTTATGCAATGGGATGTGTATCTGTGTGTGAGAGGGAGAGATAGAAATTATTGGTACAAGAAATACAAAACTGAGCTTTCTGGTGCATATATATATGATCAGTTCTGAATTAATCAGAATTTATGGATATATATATATATATATATATATATATATATATATATATATATATATATATATGATCATATATATATATATAGACGGAATTTAATATTAACTTCATGGCTATTTCTGATTCAGTACCGGCCAGCTTCATCATATCATATAAATAATATATTCTGTGAGTTCTGTATTGAATCACATATATATATACAATATGAATATATATCATTTAGTTCTAACATTCTATAAATTTATGATCATGAATAAATATTATCTACAATATGAATTCCAAAATGATCATTTAGTAAAAAAAGTTAATGGACATTGGCCATGAGGTTATATATATTAAATCCAAAAGTTGGGAACAGCTACTATCAAAAAGTTAATGGACATTGGCCAAGAGGTAAAATAATGCATATTTTTAATAAAATATATTATTTAAAAGATATTTTTAGATTCATTCTAGATATATATATATATATATATATATATATATATATATATATCCCTATATATCTTCTAAAGTCTCTATTGCTTTTAAGCTTAATGTTTTGCAAGTAGTCGATAAATTACATTTTACGACATTTTGTGACTTTTATTTTAGAGGAAAGACATAAATGACATTTTACAGTATGTTTTTGATTGTGAGTATTATTTTACAGGAAGAAAGGGATGACTGTTAAGACTGATGATCGTTAACTGAAAAATTGGTATTCCCCAACCTTACATAGCCCTATTTAATTACTATAATTACAAAATTTAAATGAACGCGACATTAACTTTAAATTAGTTTTTAATTGATTTTAAAGTAAAAGGATATCTTTTTTTTTGTGTGTGTGTAGAACGCATGGAATAATTAATTAAAGGGTTAATTAAACTGAATAAAAAACGTGTTCTGCTAAGCCATCCCTAGGTTTTTAATCAATACAAGGGAGTTATGTTCAGTTTGTCACAATTTCATTCGAATAATTTTGCAAGTTCTGTCATATTAGAGTGAAGTGATTCTCGCCTTTATTGAAGAGGAGAATTAAATAAAATCAGTCAAACGAACAAGTGAAAAGAATAAAAAAAAAAGAAGCAAAATTATATGGTTTGAATGTGACCGCCTATAAATGAGGAAGACGGGAACAAATTAAAGGACACACATGATGCAATGCAGCAAGTCTCCGTATGCATGGACTATATATATGAATCATTTATGGTACAAATTGCAATATCATATTGTTTTGTGTGTCTGCGTGCTCTCCCCTTGCACCCACCACCCCACCACCCCACCTTATCTTTTTTCTTTATGGCATACTTGCTACACTGTTCAATTTTTATTTTTGATATTATGATAACCTCAAAAATTTAGTGACCCAACCAAGTTGCATCAATTATTTGCCTAACGGAGCAGATTTCAAGTAATACAAGAATCCCATCGTTATCTTATTGAAATTATTTGTACATTCATATAGGGAGCGGATCAGGTCCGGACTCCTGTATTTTGTTAAAATGCGGATTTTTTTTTTCCTTTTTTTTTAAAACAACTAATTTTTTTTTAGTATTTTATGGAACTGGAATTTTTCATATCTGATGTTTTGGGTGTGATTTGGATTGATATAACAAAACATATCTGCATGCATCAGTATAGACTGTACATACATATTTTGTTATATATATCCAAATCACACCCAAAACACTGTATTATGAAAAAATTACAATTCCATAAAATATTAAACTTTTTTTAGTTGTTTAAAAAAAAAAGAAAAAAAAAATTAGTCCGCATTTTATGAACCTGATCCTTGTTATATATATATATATATATATATATATATATATATATATATATGACAGGATACACAAGTTTTTCTTTATATATAAAAGGAATATTAACAATTTCAATCGAGTAATTTATTGATTTTGATAAATGACGTACACATTTTTAAACACCCATATAAAGAAAGATGTCGAGATGAACTTATAATAACCATGATTAAAATGGGACAGAGGGGTTATAAATTCATTAAGAAAATTAAAATGTTTATTTTCATTGTATGGAGGGATACAGACAACTATAATTAGGATTATGTGGAAAGGGTTACTATATAGAAAATTATTCCTCAGTATTCCTTTTCATGAGCAGCAAGAGGCATTCAACCAGATACGACATGACAAGTGTCTGAATTATTACTTGTTTAATGTTAATAATGCAGTAATAAACTAATAGCCATTATTTGGCTGACTGCTTGATTTTCTTACTATTATATATTAAAGTTAAAAAGTTAGATATATTGTCCCATTTTTTATCCACTAGTACATGCACGCCTCTAATATATATGCGTGACGTTCGGAAAAAATAATAAGAAATGTAGGGTTGTTATAAAACCTTAGCAAAATATAGAAATATACTCCTATAATTATTGCATAAATTTAGAGAGAATAAGCAAGAGAAAAGGAGAGAGAGAGAAACTCTTCTGAGAGAATTAAGTTCTCCACATTTTCATTCAGTACTCCTCTCCTTTTAAAGGCAATGAAAGGAAGAGTCACGGAAGGAAGAAAAGGAAGCAAAGTAGAAGCTGGCATACTAGCATTATTAGTTCCTTCCTGTTGAGAGAATCTATCTTTATAATACTTCCCCTGATTCCTTACTATAGAAGATTATGTCTCATTAAAAACCTTGTTAAGAAAACCCAGTGGGAAAAACTTAACGAAGGAAAAAAGAGTACATATCTTTTACATAAATATTCTTTAATTGACTGCCTCGTTAAAACCTTGTTAGAAAAAACCCATTGGGATAAAAACCGTGACTAAGAAAAAAGATTACAGTCTTCCCCTCAAAAGGAATTCATTACGTCTTGATGAAATGTTGTCATAAGTCCTTCAGTCGACACATTCCGATCCTTTTTTCGAAGTTTTGCAAACGTTGCATTTGGTAGCGACTTTGTGAATAAGTCGGCTAGATTATCACATGATCGAATTTGATGCACATATATATTACCCTTCTTTTGTAGCTCATGTGTGAAGGTGAAATGTGCTTTGTTCTATCTCCTTGATGTACCTCCTCTAAGTTGAAAGATAACGCATGCAGCTGTTATCCTCATCTGTAATTGTAGGAATGTCTTTGATTGATGGTAATCCACATGATTCTTGAATATGATGAATAATTGATCTCAACCAAACACACTCTGCTTCTTACATGTATAGCGAGAATCTCGACGAGTGATTTGAAGATGTAAGTCGTCATGGTTTTGCTTTGTGGATTTCGAGGATATAAGCAGGTGTCACAATATGTAAATACATAAGCATTTGTGATCTTCCAACGTGTGGATCGATAATTATCCTGCATCCAAGATAGCCAACCAATCGCGACATTGAATCTCTTGGATAAAATAACCCAAGATCTATACTTCCACCGGAGGTATCTCAAAATGTGTTTGATCACATCCCAATGTCTCTTATTAGGAGAAGAATTGTATCTTCAGCTAACAAGTCGATGACAGCAAAATCGTGTCGTGGTATGCAGTTTGCAAGATACATAAGATCACCTATCGTGACTTAGGTATGGAACTTGGTACAAGAACTTCTTCCATTAGACTTAGGCATGGAACTTCAGGTCCAAGAACTTCTTTCCTACTTTCTAGAGGCCGAAATGGATCTTTATCAATTTCTAAAGATTGAACAACCATCGGGGTAGTCAAAGAATGAGCTTTATCCATATGAAAACAACAGAGAATCTTTTCAGTATATGTGGATTTATGAACAAAAATTCCAAATGCTAAATGCTCCACTTGTATTCCCAAATAGAATTTTGTCTTTCCAAGATCTTTCATTTCAAATTCATCTTTTAGATAAGTAGCAGTTCTTGTGAGTTCTTCAGAGAAAGACTACAAAATTCAAATCATCCACATATACAACAATGATGGAAAAACCACTTTGTGATATCTTAATAAAAACACATGGACATACATGATCATTTATATATCCATCTTTTATTAAATAATCACTAAGTCGATTATACCACATATGACCAGACTATTTCAATCCATATAATGAGCGTTGAAACTCGATTTAATATATGTGACGTGGCTTTTATGATTCAGCCATTTTCAATCCTTCAGGGATTCTCATATAAATCTCACTTCAAGTGAGCCATATAGGTATGCTATTACAACACATATCAGATGTGTTTTCAAACCTTCCATGGTTGTCATACCTATCAGAAAGCAAAAAGTGACTCCATCCATTACGTCTTTGGAAGTCGTATCCACGATAATCAATATCGATTTTGTGAAAAACCTTGAGCTACAATCTGAGTCGGGCTTTATATCTCACAATTTCATTTTTCTCATTTCGCTTTCGTACAAATACCCATTTGTTTCAACCAGGATTACACCCAGCGGTGTTTGAAACTACTGGTCCAAATATATACTTCTCTTTTCAATAGAGATTTTATTTCAATGGGATTACACCCATGGTGTTTGAACCATGGTCCAAATACTTCTCTTTTCAATAGAGATTGTAGCTCAGTTTGAATATCATCTTTATATTTTGGCCAATCTTTTCTTTTTCGACATTCTTCCATGTTTTGTGGTTCAGGATCCGTGTCAGGAATCAAAGTAATATCTTATGCTATAAAGAAAATAAATATATCGTCAATCATGACTTTGCTTCGATCTCATATTTTTTCATCATGTATATAATTTATTGAGATCTCTTGGTGTTCATCTCTTATCCCTTTATTGAGATTTTAAACCACTTCTGGGGCTATTCCCATTCTTGGAATATGTGCTTCTTCTGGAGCGATTTGTACCTCTTCTGGGGTTATTCCCACTCTTGGAATACGTGTTTCTTCCGGAAATGTGTATTCCTTGCAGGATTCCTTTATTTACTTTTGATTATCGTGGGTGATGTTGTCTTTTGCACCAACTTGTCTTTCCACGCTTACACGGTGTGGTTTAGATTCTTCTATTACCTTATTTGTCAATTCTTCGTAAATTGATTTTCAATAGGTATTTCTATCTCTTTGGAGTATTCACTGCGGTGTATATGACTTTATCATTTTTCTAGCATCATTAAATGCATCCGCATTTGATTTGCAATATTTTATAAACAAATAATTCTTTGAACTTTAATTTCACATCATTATGCATCACGAGGATCAAGTGAATTTAATTGATGCATTCCATGATATGTCGAGAGGATTTTTATTTAAAACTTTCCCTTCTCCTAATGGTGGAAATCTGATTCATCAAAATAACAATCTACATAACATGTAGTAAAAATATATCCAGTTAAAGGCTCAAGAATCTGATAACAGAAGGAGAATCAAAACCAACATAAATACCTATTTTTCGTTGGGCTCCCATTTTAGTTCTTTGTGGATGTGCAATTGGAACATATACTGCACTTCCAAAAACTCGAAAGTGTGATATGTTGGGTATCTTTCAAAGAACTAACTGTAGAGGAGAAAATTTATGAAGAGTCGTTGGTCTTACTTGAATGATGACTTCAGCATGAAGAATTGCATGACCCCAAACTGAGGTAGGTAAGTTAGCCCTTAACATCAATGGGCGTGTAATTAGTTTAAGTATCTATTAAAAACCAAGAAATATCAAAATGGACTAGACAATGGGTGAAGGGGTCCACAAATGTCTCCTTGAATTCTCTCTAGGAATTCTGGGGCTTCTTTATAAACTTTTACTGGTGATGGTCGAACAATTAACTTTCCCCGAGAACACGCAGCACAAGAAAATTCACTACTAGGAAAAATCTTTTTATTTTGAGAGGATGACCAGTAGAATTTTCAATAATCGACGATCATAGAAGTACACGGATGACCAAGGAGTCTTTCATGCCAAAGCATAATGGATTTGGGATCTATGATTTTGGAATCATAAGAGTATGAGACTCAATTGCTCTAATTTTCATAGTATATAATCTAAAAGAAATTTAATGAAGTTTTTCTAGGATATTCTATTTTTCAGAAATAGTAGAACTAACGAGAAGATCTTCATTAAAAAATGGTCTGACACATGTAAAAACATAAATAAGAAATATTATTTATGAAAAACACATACCACGTATGTAAGCGAAAACTAATAATATTATACATGCGAGGTGTTTAATTAAAACAAAATTAAACGTTATCCCAAAAGATACTCTCGGAAGGTCCGATAATATCAACAACCTTTTCCTCATCATTTGGTGGTTGGTGGATCATCAACAATATCTAATTGATAATTAACAAAGTTTGTTTTACCTCCATTACTTTGTTCTTTGAGACTCTGGAATAAATCAACCAGATGCCTCGGCAGCTGACGATGACGCGTGATTAATGCCCATTCATCCCACACCTAAAACAAACATCCGTTTGTTCTTTATCTGTGTTGCATTTTCTTTATTTTTACCCGACTCAGACACTTGCCACTTCCAGTGGCCTGAATTGTCGCGGTCTTGGAATTTGTTGTTATGATGGCCTCGTTTATTCTCTCGCCCCAAGGCTTCTTATTATATGGCCATCTATTTTCACGTTTATTCTGCTGGAATGACGTGTTGTTAATATCCGGCAATAACGGGTATCACCAGATTGATCAGATTTGATAGTTTTTCAACAACAATTCATTATTCTTTTCTGCAACAAAGAGGATAAACAATAAGTCACTGAATTTTGTGAACTTACTCTGTCTATATTATTGTGACAGAATAATGTTGGTGGGATAAAAAGTTGAGAGCGTTTTTTCTAACATTTGGGTTTCAGAAACTGGATCTCCACATAAAATCAAAGTAGATGTTATTCTATAAACATTAGAACTATATTTCGTAATTGTCTTTTCTAACTCATTTGCACTAAGGTGCAATTCTGCATTAAGTGCCCAAGTCAAATAGTTGTCTCAAGTAATTTTCAAAATAGAAAAATCTATTTTTTTTTCAAAGTTTATCATCTATTCTGGGTTAAAACACAATTCTATTGTTTATTAAAATAATAAATAATTGCATGTATGATATAGAGAAAATAAACTATACCACAACCTCAAGTGGTGATAAAATGCAAATATAAATAATCTTATATTTATATTATTAGCATATTATTTTAGTAAAAAGAATATGCAATTGTTAATGTATATATACAATTATAAAAATATATATATACAAAACTGCAAATGGATCTTCACCCGCCATGCGGTAATCCACGTAGACAGATCATTTTCACAATTTAATAAAGAATGAATATAAAGGATCATTCACCATGCATGTGGTAATCCACATAGACAGGTTATTCCAACAGAATAATAAATAATGAAATAACATAAGAATTTCACCATGCATACGGTAGTCGCGTGGCGAGTTATTCCAATGTAATAATAAATGCGGAATAATAAATGATGGAACGAAGTCGTGAAATTCACCAAGCAAGATATTATTCCGAGAATATTAAATGCGAATAATAAAAGAATTTCACCATGTATGCGATACTTGCGACAAATAAAGTTATTCCAACATAATAATAAATTATAAGAATTTAAAGGCAATTATAAGAATAAAATTATATTATTGGTGGCATAGCCAAACAGGTAATATAATAATAAATTGCAAGAATTTAATTTTACCGCCTACGGGTTGGTTAGAGCTTTACGTCTTTGATAACGTGTTATAAAACCTTAGCAAAATATGAAATATACTCTTATAATTGCTGCATAAATTTAGAGAGAATAAGCAAGAGAAAATGAGAGAGAGAGAAACTCTTCTGAGAAAATTCTTATTAAGAAGTTCTCCACATTTCTATTCAGTACTCCTCTCCTTTTATAGGCAATGAAAGGAGGAGTCACAGAAGGAAGAAAAGGAAGCAAAGTAGAAGCTGGTATACTAGCATTATTAGTTCCTTCCTGTTGAGGAAATCTATCTTTATAATAAGGGTGGTTTTGTTCCAATATTTATTTATTTATTCGTTAATTTGGGAGTGAGGGTTCAACCCAAAGACCTCTTGCAATTTGCAAAGCAATAGTAAGTTGGTAAATTTTGTTCTGTTTTGTTCCAATATTGACTCTTTATGTGTCATATTTTTAAGTGGTTTATTTTTTTATTTGACATGGAGTCAAGACTATGCAAAAACATATTTACATAGAGCTCTTTTAAATGAACATAAAAATTAGATATGAAAATTGGACACGAGTGTATTTGAATTTTACTTATTTATATTTTAACCCACTATTGGGGGTCAAAATACAAATAATTAAAGTTTAAATACACTCATGTCTAATTTTTATGTCCAAATTTTATGTCCACGTAGAAAATTTGTATTTATATATTATAATTTTATTCAAAATGAGGTTATCATTATATTTTTTTAGTTAGAGAATATTGCGTAAGATACTAAAATACGATTGACCTCTAGAGATAGTAGTATTAAATTTTCATGATAAACTTTAACTTTTAATTTTTTTTTGAAGTGTATCCCTTTTAAAACTTATTATTTGAAAAACTAAAACTAAAATAGGAATCTTATTAATTTCATATGGAGATAGTATAATTAAAGTATGCACGTGTATATATATATATATATATATATAATATCCTAATTAAGAAATGATTATAATAGTTAGGACTTGGATGAGTACTCTTGAGGATAATTTGACTTGTTTTCAAGTTTGGGAAAGGCTCACGAATAAAAGTTTGAATATAATACGCTGAATAACTCTTCGTGTATCAATAGATCAACCCTAGTTACGTTGCGCCACTAAAATAAGATTTTGAGAGTACCCTTTATCAACTAAAAAGAAAAGTATATATAGCCAATATTAAAAGAAGATGAAATTATATACTCTCTCTCTGTTCTTAAAAGATTGTTGTTTAAGGTTAATAGGGAATAGCGCAGGGCCGGCCTTGGACCTTACTTATACGGTGATCGCTTTTTCTGGGTTGTTTTTTGAAGGATATTAAGGGTAATTGAGACATAATGTGAAGTAGGGTTAAAATATGATTAGTGACTTTAAATACTATCTATTGTAAAGCCCTATGTAACCAAGGAATCATCAATAAACAACAAGCTACTTGTGGAGTACCCAAATTAAAAAAACCACGTAAATCTTTGTATGTGAATCTTAATTTTCTATTATCGTGTGTGCGTGTGTGATCCTAAATTCTAACAATTTATTAATTGTACGTTTTCTCCTGTGACAATTCTTATTAGTAGCTAACAATATAATTTATTTATCTTCTTCAGGAGGGCACACTATATAATTCACTAAAAGGACGGTATTATATAAGTAGTTATATGGTTAATTATTTTATGTGCGTGCGGTGATCGTGTAATTAATCACATTTAAATTACAGACAACGTATATTTTCATTCTAAGGATGGTTAGTACTGATGGATGACTATAATTTTAGGAATTTAGGATTAAGGACAGTACTGGTCCCAATTCTAAATTAAATTAAAGAGGATTACTACTATATTAACAATTTTAATTTCTTTCAGTATCTGTTCATGAGTTCCAAAAGCCAATTCATCACCATGTATGACTTGACAAATGAGGAGTTTTACAAATGATCAGACTATGTGGATATATATGTTGAGTTAGGTCGATCGACTTTGTCCTAACTATTATATATCCAATAAGTGATCTGCTATATATATATATATATATATATATATATATAATTGATCAAATGAAGGCAATATATCAGTAACATATATATATATGGATTAATTAATTCAAAGGCATGAACTTAATTTATATTTTGAGATGATAGTCATATTTAAGTAGTGTTTTTAAACTGTCATAAAATTAATGGATGCCGCGTGTAGTTTAAGCTTGTGTGAGCACTTCAGCTTTTAAGTGCTTATCTTGTTTCGGTTGCTGACAATAGTGGCATGTAGACATGCCAGGTCATCAATTGGGATGATTAATTAATTACTTACTTGATAATACTTATAATTGCTTACACCAATTGTTGTACTTCCTTTCTAAAAATGTAATTACTTTTCTTAATTATCAAGAAAGGGTTTAAGTGGTGAAGGCAATCACAATAATTGAGTAACCCCACAACATTATGTCCGCTTGTGACCTGTTATACAGCCCACACATGTTGGAATGTGTCGTTATGTACACGCATGCATGTACCTACGTATAATCCAACGGATTCTTGCTTGCCTTTCACTTCCAGTAATCTACTTAATTCTAACTTTCTATTTTTATGAAGATAGCTTTCATTTAATTTCTCCCGTATATATTTAGGGACAAAATATTAGTATATTTAATTACAATGAATTTTATTTTATCACTAAATATTATATTTGTATTCTTAAATTAATTGGAGGAAATTCTAATTCATTTTTATTTAACTATTGCCATACATTT
Organism: Panax ginseng; assembly: GCA_020205605.1. Taxonomy (NCBI): domain Eukaryota; kingdom Viridiplantae; phylum Streptophyta; class Magnoliopsida; order Apiales; family Araliaceae; genus Panax; species Panax ginseng. Next base: position 99,594,151 of record CM035150.1, read on the forward strand.
GTATTCTTTTAAGTTAAATTCATAAATGTATAATTCAAAATTTGTCATTGTAAAATAATATCAACGACTGTTGTGTCAGTTTCGACAACATCCTCTATTCATTATGAGATATTATTAGTTAGTGTCGTCTCCATTTCTTACAATTAATTAACTTGATTTGAAACGCTAACATTATATGTAACAAAATCCACGTGATGTGAATTGGCTACTCACATTATTAAGTCGACTGTCATTTTTACTTGAATCAATCAAATCCTACGATATATCGAAGGCTCAATTACAATATTTTTCATTAATATATATATTTTTAACTGATCTTAACTCACTATACGTACGTCTAAGCGCTAGTGTATGAGCTGCTGGTAAGCTTTAATAATCTCTATAATCTCAGTTTAAGGTAGACGTATGGATGGTTAGAGGTAACGTTATAGTTATATATATATATATATATATATATATATATATATATATATATATATATATATATATATATATATATATATAAGTCTAAGACTGGGGTTTTGTAGCGGAATTGTTATATAGATAAGTCTAATATATACTGAGGTTTAAAGGAAAATCCCAGGCATTGTTTGAAATTTGAAAAGGTATAGCTAGCTAGCAAAAGAAAGGAAAAGGAACAAAAAATAATATAATATAGAAATAAAGGGATGGTATTGAATGATAAAACCAAGGATAGCACCTAATAATTCCATGATTACTTTTTCTTGTATTTATCTGCTTGACAGAAATGAAATCAAGGACTGGAATTGATCCGTGGAGAGAGCGGAAACCAGCATAGCCAACAGAATTTGACCTCTATTATATTCCGGAATTACAAATGTGCCTACTTTTTTTGTCCATTCAAAATTCAGAGATATATATTTTTAATTTTATTGATATATATTTCTTAACATATAACAAATTAGTACTTATAATACAACTAGTTAAGTTAATTGAATACCAGCATACCATTACTATTACATTTTTTACTATATTATATAGGCCAAGCAGTTGGTTTATGAATTTATTCACAATGGAAAAACATTACGCTATGCATGTAGTTAGACTATTTAGTGCAAAAATATTTCTATCGCAAGAAATGATTGTAATGTGACATAGTTTACAGCTTCCATTCTGGCGCTGATAATTATATTGACAGTCGTATTTGAAAATTTGGATCGTCATACTAGCTGGATCTTAAAACTCATTCAACATATATATATATATATATATATATATATATATATATATATATATATATATATTATTGGGTTGCGCATTTTCATATTATGAGCGGTCTGAATCTGATCCGATTTAAGGTCATTATATGCTTAATTAATGCCCATAACAAACTTCTAAGTTCAATATGCTTGGACTGTTATCTTGCCAACTAAGACATCATGTAGTAATTATCATATTCAACGCTAACACTAATATGGTACTTACCTTTTTTAATAGGATTTCTCTATACAATTTCCATTACTTCCTCCGTCTCAGGATAAAAGTCATGAATAGTCCTTATATATATATTCTATATGTGTATTTTCTTAGAGATCATATTAATTATGATTCATGTCCCTCGTGATTCTTAATATATTATTGAGAAGATTGTGTCAGATTGTATATATCAAATTAATATACATTCTCATTTGTTTTCAAAAGAAAATTTATCCTTATTAATTAAAGCATGTATGGAACAAGTTAGAAGTAGTTTGATCGTGGGCGCCATGTTCATGCAAATATTTCCCCACACCTAAATCTCTAGTTTGATACATGTTAGCGCTTTATATGTTATCTGCTAAATAAGACACAAATAATTTGATAAAATGCTTTTCCTTGTGTACGTATTGTGTCTTTGACAAGAACCTAATTAATCAAAATGAATATTGATTTCGCCTAATTCATATCAACTAGAGCAACTACGGAGGGCAAATATATATTAACAATTAATGTAACCTTTGGTAATTAATTCCTATATATATGGCCACCTGTGCATGAATGAGTTAAAGTATTAATTCTTTTTCTTTTTTGCTTTCAAATATTATGGTTTTATATAGGACAGGTTAATTTACAGATAAATGTTTTGGAATTTATTTTTATCACTCTAAAAATTAAAAAAACAAAAATATATCATTTCAATATTATTATTGGATTTGTATCATGAAACCTTAATGTTAAAAAAGAAAAAGGACTCGATTGTGATCCGCCTGAGGGAATATTATATATGTGTCAATACATGCAGCCCTCCGTGATTCTTAAACTATATATAATTGATCATAAGATTTGATCAGATTACACTTGTGTATTGTAATTCCTACTCCACATGCATCCATATGATCAAGCATTAGACGTGCTTAGGTGATAGGGGATAGCCAGCTGATCATCATTTATTTAATATTTTCCACATGGATCAATATTTAATTTCTTCTAAATTTACAATAATAAATTATAAGACCTAATTCTCCGAATTAACCCTATAAATATTGGCTGCTAACTAGAAACATTTTCATCAGCCAAAAAACAAATCCTTGTATCAATATTAATTTTGGAATTAAAGATGAGTTCCAATACGAACATGACTGCTTCTTCACTTGCTCTTTTTCTCTCTCTCAACCTTATCATCTTTGCCCTAGTCAGTGCAAATGCTGACACTGATAACCCTAAACCAACTCCTCCCGGAAAATGCCCTAGAGATGCCCTAAAATTAGGAGTATGTGCCAATGTGCTTAATTTGGTCAACGTAGAAGTAGGATCCCCGCCCACGCTTCCATGCTGCAGTCTCCTTCAGGGACTTGTTGATCTTGAGGCTGCTATTTGCCTTTGCACTGCCATTAAAGCCAATATTTTGGGTATCCGTCTCGATGTTCCTCTTTCACTCAGCTTACTTCTTAATAACTGCGGAAAGAAACTCCCAACTGGCTTCGAATGTACCTAAAATCGACATTGGATTTTTCTTCATTTTCGATCTGAATTTTCTATATATTATTGTAAGTCGTGTGGTGTTTTTGGTTTTTGGTAATTTGTTGTTTCCCTTGTTCTGGTGTTGGTGTTTGTATGATTATTTGGATTTATTATTCAATAACAATTCTTTTTTGTTTTATTATTTTCTATACCAAAATCCCGTACGTACACTTTGTTTCTAAAATAATAAAATTCTCTTATGTAAAAGGAAATGAATAAATAACATCAATACTTACAAATCAGTTTAATTAGTTATGGGGCTTTGTCTCAACTCTTAACAATCCAATATTTAATCTGAAGACGTGAGTTTCTGTCGGTATAGGTATCCTAAAACGAATCACGACATATTGATCAAGCATATATATGGGCTTCCTTACAATTCAATTTCTAAAATTTCCACCATAACTAAATCATGCCTTCTTCAATCTTCTATCTGATCAAATCATCAATTAAAACAAGGATGGATCAAAAGAAATCACAACCAATCACCGATCGCAGTCGCCACCACTATCACCATCAACACCATCCTCACATATCCAAAACTCCTTCAACTCCTTCAAGCCCTAACCAAACTCTGAGTCGCACCCCTGAGAAACCTCTATGATTGATGTGTGTGTGTATATATATATATATATATATATATATATATATATATATATATATATATATATATATATATATATATATCTGATGTCCAGGATCTTAAGCTCACTTTATATCCAACTCATCCGAAGCTTACCTCCTTTAATGACGGTTCGATTTATACAACTGGCAGTCAAATGCATATACTTTTTAATGACGCTTATATGTTGTCCGTCGCTAAAAGTATAGACGCACGGTTGTATGATCGAATCAGCCATGTCCCGTCGCTAAAGAGGGTGAGCTCAAGAATTGGATGGATAAGGGTGAACTTAAGATCCTAGATATATATATATATATATATATATATATATATATATATATATATATATATATATATATATATATATATATAAGATCAATCTGATACACTTATATCTTACTCACGTTACTATACCCCCATTTTAGACGACGGTTTTGGATTACAATGGCCGCCGCCATACTTTTAGCGATGGATGACATATATAGCGTCGTTAAAAGTATGTATGACAATTGTATATTCAAATGCCGCCTAAAGGACTTAGGGTGAGCACAGTGAGTAAAGAAGAGGTATACATTTGATCGGGGACCAGATATATTATATATATATATATAAAACAAAATATAATTGATTTTAAATTTTCTGCTCACCTTAATAAATCATCTGGGCCAACCAAAGTTTGAGATAAATCCTACTGTCCATGTAGTGCCGGAGGCACGGGACGAATCTAGAGTGATTCTTTTAAATAACACTCCCGCTTAAATATCATTTCCTTATTAAAACTAATATATATATTAGAACGGATGTAGAACACTCCTCTTAAATATCACTACCTCTTAAATATCACTCATTAATTTATTAAAATTACGTCGTTTTGGAGATTCTTTTAAAATACTCCATACAAAATAATAAGTATTAAAATATAGTGATCCCACTTGTTTTTTTTTATTTACAAAAATAACACTCGCGACTCCACATGTTTTTTTTTAAAAATTTCAAAACAATGTAGTTTTAATAAAATAGTGTTATTTAAGAGAGAGTGATATTTAAAAGAAATGCTTTTGATCCGTTATATATATATATATATATATATATATATATATATATATGTTGGTCGATTTCGCAATCAATGAATACGTGCAAGTATACACGGTCAACAAGTAATAAAGTGAAAGTAGAGTATCGTTCCACGAGGAATTATTTAATAAAAATTACCAACTACTAACTCTTAACCAAATCAATTTTATCTAAACAATTGCAAAGTGTGATTTTACTAATTAAGAAAACTAAATTAACTAATTAAACCGAATTGCTTTATAAATGAATTCAAATAAATAATGATTAAGACTTCAATATCCCCAATTATGAACTATAAATCAATTATCCAATTATCCCAATTATTATGCCTACTGAATTGTTAACAAGAATTCTCAAATGCCAAAAGTCCTTTTCCAAGTGATCAATTGCCTTCTATTTAACCCAGATTAATCTTGCTATATTCCTATGCAAAACCATTGAATTAAACTCTTTCCAATCCCAATTCCTTATGTGTTACATGCGGCGAAGAGATATTTCCATTCAATTCACAAACCTAATTATTCACTTGTGGCAAATAACTAAGTTACACGTTATCAAGCCCGCTTCTAACCCTAAAATTCTCTTCAATTCCTTACAGAAGTAACAAGGTAATTATAGGCCAAATAATTAATCAATACATGCAAGGCTAGATAAACAATTCACTTCAACATAAATAATTGGAATAAATTGAATAACTAATTTATAGCCATAAAAGGTTCAATTGTAGTCTTAATAAAAGAATTAGTTCATAGTCATTGAATTAAAATCAAGAATCCACAACTGAATAGACATTAAAAGATAGAAGTATGATAAGAGAAGATAATAGAATCTGTTGTCAGCAAATCTGATGTTCCCCTCTTGCTCCTGCTTTTGATCTTCAATGTTCTCCAAGTTGCTTCAATCTCCAATGGCTAATTAAGAACTAGGGTTTATATCTTAATCTAATGGAGTGTTTTATCTAAGCTAAGCTATGTAATCCCTTTATTTTATGCCTTACATCATGTATTTATAGGTTACAAGTTCAATTTTTAGCTTAGGAACAAACCCAATCCAATTTGGAGTCAAAAAGGTATTAAAATTAAGCTAAAACGCGTGCAAAGCCATCACCAAGCCCCTTCTCAAAGTTCTCAAATAGCTGGGCTTAATGCTTTCAACCATCGCTCCTCAGTAGCTCCGTACCGGGCATAAACTATTTTGGGCCCCTTAATTGGTCCCCAAGTTTCGACATTTTCGCTCCGACGCCCTTTGAAAAATGGCCATAACTTCTTCGCTCAAACTCCGATTTCGATGATTCAAGATGATCCGAAAAGAGAGAAGTAGATCTACAACTTTCATTCTTTAAGTTTTTTCGAAATAAGGGCCGGAGCAATACTCAAATTGGCTTTGAAGTGACTGTTGTGTAAATGGTTCTAAAAACGCTTAAATCTAGCCAACCCCAAACGTCGATCCAAGTAACTTTTGTCCCAATTTCTACACAAAACAACATAAAACGCATTGAATAGACATAAACACTTAAAAACATCCAAAAGATTAAGTTCAAAAATGCACGCAATTATGAGTATAAAACTCACTCATCAATATATATATATATATATAAATATATATATATATATATATATACTGGTCCCTTGGCCTTCCAAGATCGTATTGTATGAATGATGGGATTTATCTCAAACTTTGAATCTACTGTAGATGATTTATCGAGTGTAGCGGAAAATTTAAAATCATTTTATATTTTATTAGATATATATATATATATATATATATATATATATATATCTGTGATCCCGGATCTTAGTTCTCATACTTATCCAACTCATTTAAGCTCACCCTTTTTAGCAATAGAACGATTGACGGTTCGGTCTAATACAATGATCTGTTTCAACTTTTAGCGACGGACAACATATAAGCGTCATTAAAAAGTATGAAGCCCCATTACCAAAGAGGAATGATTTGGGTGAACGATTTTGGAGCAAGGCGAAGCTTTAAGATCTAAACTCTCTCTCTATATATATATATATACTAAGAGAGACGGTGTAAGATAAAAAGTCGCACCACCGGATTTTTAGATCTGGTGAGTCGATTGCTAAGCACACTAGATCTAGAATTTTAGATTAGAGATTATGGAATTTTGAAAGTCAATGGTGCGGCGATTTGTGAGCACAATGGATCTACAATTTTAGATCGAAGATAGCAAGTCAGTGGTACTTTTAGATAAAGATACGAATTATGACTTTGAATTTGGGGATAGAGTGAGCTTATTGGTAGCGGTTGTGCGGTGATGGGTGAGTGGCGGGTGCGTGGTCGTGGGTGGGCGATGGTGGTGAGACTGGGGTAGGAGATAGTTGTTGCTGCCAGGGGTTGGAGATGCTGACAATAATGGTGGCTTAATGGGTCAATGATGATGGTTATGTAAAATCCTTTTAATATTAATTTAATTTAAATTGATTTCTTTGCTTTTTTATTTAGGCAAAAATTGTTAGTAACGTTTTTTCTTAAATACATGATAAATGAGTAGATCCATTTTTAAGTTATTTTTAATAAATTAATTAAATTTAGATATTTTTTGTCAAAACATTGGGTGTTAATGAAAAGTAATTAATGTAAGACCCCAATTTTTATAAATAACGATGAATTTTCTATAAATATTATTTTTGAATATTATGGAGTAAATTTGATATAATGTTATAGTTGTGGGTAATATTTATAAATTTTACAAAGTAAGCAAGTTGTTATAAAATATTCGTTTATTTTATAATATTCTTTTGTCGGGGGAATATTAAATTTATTTAATAATCATTAGTGGACCCTACAACTAATTATTGTCGGATTGAGAAAACAATAAAAATTTTTTATGAAAATAATTGGCGGAGGTGTTACTGAATTAAAGCTGTTGAACTACCCATTAGTAAAAAAGTACGAGAATCTGGCGTGATAAGCGTAGTAGCACACGGTATTGATTATTGATCTTTACGTGAGGTTTCTCACGGTATATACTCAATTATTGCTTCATGAGAATTTCTTTGCATCATATCTCTTATATTATTGATTCAATTATTGTCACAAAGATCATATCGTGATAATATGTTATATTATTAAATCAATAATCGGTACGACAAGTTATAAATAATTAATAATTGTTGAAAGATTAAATATGTGTTGATTAAAAATAAAATGATTTGTGGTAATATTTATTCAATCCTTGATGTATATAAAGTTCTATTATGTAAACGCGTTTGTGGTAAGTTTGGTTATTTTATGGGGGCCCATATGTCATCATCTAAGAGTCTCTTCGTCTGATAGTAATTACTGCGTCAATAGTAATTACCTTCGTCGCTAATAGTAATTACCTTTACCAGACGTCAAACCACTTGCCGTTTCATATTACAAAGTCGAACCAATTGTCGTTTCACATTACAGGGCATCAAACCACTTGGTGTTTCACATTACTGCGCGTCAAACCACTTTTCTTTTCACATCACCAAATCGTCAAGCCACTCGCCTTTTCACATTTCAAGTGCTAAGCTAGAAATCTTCTATAAATAGAGGCCTAGTGCTTCATTATTTTTTTTAATTCATTCAAGCTTATAGAGAGAGAAAGTATAGAGAGAATAAGAGAAAGAAGAAGAGTGATAGATTCTGTTACTACACTACGCAATATTCAATCTCCTACTTAATGTAAGGGTGTTATTCTTTCTTATTCACGAAGAGAATCGTTCATATTCCATTGCTTATTATTCGCTTGGAATAACTCAGATAATGCCAGTTTAACCTATATTTGGTGACATTCTTCTATTATTACATTGGAACATCCCATACGTGTGTTTTACAATTTGGACTGGTTTCGTCTTTATTATTATTCTGTGAAACATCATGTTCAGTATGTTTTACGGGACCGGTTCCGCCTTTTTATTATTCTCGTTGGAACATCCACAGCAAGGTGCAAATTTTGCTCGACCTTGTTCCGTTATTATTATTACATTGGAATAACCTGTCTACGCTAAGACCGCATGCGTGGTGATTTCTTTTGTTATTCCATTCTTTATTATACTCATCGGTTAAATTTTTTTTGACTTATACTCCATGAAATTAGTAGAATATCCTCGATATTTACGCTTCATCCAAATATCTTTTCATGAAAATATTCTTCTGATCATTCTTGAATTTTACTCTACAAAGAAGTATCATGTTGACAATTTGGACATTATTAGTTCCTGGATAAATTAATTCTTGAACTTGTTTTATTGAATTCTTATTTCATTGTCATCATCCTCATGTATATATTATGTTGACAGTCATCATCGTACCGGTTCATGGTGCATAGATGGACTTGGTATGATTATAACCGTGGATTATTCGGTGTAATCATAATCGTAATATTATAAATGATGTGGTAAAAGTTATCATTGGCCAGTAGTGCATTGATGGGACGATTGTTGGCATGATCATGACCATTAATGAATACACGAATGTCTCTTGGTAGAAGTCGCATGGATAATTTTATGGTCGTGATCTTAAAGAATATCCTTGGCCGTAGTGGTAAAGGGTGATTCGATGATGTGGATTATTTATTGTTCGAGTCCAAGCGATAAAAGTCATGAAAAACCTTTTAAATCATAAAAGATAGTAGATTTTATTCTCTACTTGACTTTTTAATAGATTGCTTGTTCTACTGCAGATTAAACTTGATATTGTTATATTTTATCGGTTTAACATCATTGAAAGGCTAACGATAATTTATTATGCATTATCTTAGTCATAATATTTCTTCGCCAATTTAGTTCAGCTCAGCGTTTCTTTCATTTATTCTTTTTAGGAAATGAGAACATAGAAGTGGACTAGTGGAGAAGCGGAATTGACGGCCCGGAGGATAGCATTAGTAGTCCCTCACTATTCTGTGAAATAATGTGTTAATAATTGTAATGAGGACTCCTTTTGAGTTTTTATAATCTCTAGTAGACAATAATTGTATTCAAACTCACAGTTATGTTTTGTTGTATTGTACACGACAGTGTTAGTAAGTTGTATTTGAATTTTATACCATGTATCTGACGACCCAAGATGGGTGATGTATACCTAATTTTGGGGGCGTCATAATTAATATTTTTAATTTGTTATTTAGTATTTGTTATTTTTCATTTTTAATCTTTCAAATCCATAAAATGATTTAAGTTAATTGTTATTTGGTGTAAGACCCCAAATTTTATGAAATAAAAGTATTCAATTTTTTTATATAGTTACTATTCATGAGTTACTATTCACGAGTTACTATTCATGAATACTATTCATGAAGCATGATGATTTTTATTACAGTAATTACTGTTCAATATTTTATTTTATTGATTCAATAATTACTACGTGGATATTTTATATTACTGTTGTTTTAATAATTGTCACTACACAGTATTTTCCATTATCAGAGCAATAATTCATATTATCTGAATAATATTATTAGATAACATTATTGGCAATGTCTAGAAAATTCTGTCAAAGGAGAGGTTTGGTCTTCTAATTGCGGCGATGAGAGATCCTTATTGAAAGCCCTCTTCACAGAACGCACAGTTATCGATGATTGTGATTCTGTAATATTATTTGTGAATAATTAATTATTGATTTATATGATAAAGAAAATATTCATTTTATATGGTTATAGATGGAGAAAATTTTTAATGTGACAATTGTTGAAAATTGATATTTTATCTTTTCTGATAAAATATATTATTATCTTACAGTAATATAATAATGGTGATATTTTTACAATGAATGTGTAATATATGAATAAATGAGAAAGAAGAGTAGTTTTGTTGCATTAAATGCTAAACACATGTTTTATGTGTTATAAAAAATGTTTAACACATGTTAAACATGTTGGTAGACACAAACTTTGACTGAAATTTGATTATAGCCTGTAAAATCGACCGTTTGTGGATTTCGGTCAATTTCTATTTGGAATTGGAAAAACTTTCTTCTGCAAAGTTGTAGAGAATTGAATTTCCTATAAAAATTCGTGAGTTTTGAATTTTTCTGATAAAAGGGCTATTTATTGTGAATTATTGAAGTTTCGGTATATCGGGTCTGAATTGATTTTTGGAGTTTTAAGTACTTTTTGTTAGAAAAACGTTTTTGTTGCTTTTGGCACATGTGTGGCTGATTTCTTTGGTCAAAATGGTGGGCTAAGGAAAATTATATAAATATATTAATATTATATTCAATTTTCTACTTTGTAATTGTTCTAAACATTTTCCTATATAAATAGGGAGAGCTTAGGTTATTATGTTTTTAATTTTGAAATTTTTCTGAACCTTCAAAAATCTCGGAGAAATTTGAAATGATATTTTGATGAGTTTGTAGATTGTGTCCAAAATGGCGATTTTTTGGATGTATAGATTAGAGTTATGAATTTTATGATAAAAGACTATTTTAAAAGTAATAATTATAACTCCTTGTGCTTAACTCCAAAATTGATGAAATTTTTATTGGGAGTACATCTATATAATATCAGTATACTTTGTAAATTTTGGAATTTTTGGATAAAAGTACAATTTATGATAAATGTCTGAATATTCTAATGGTTTTGGCCATGAAAAATAAGTAAATGAATTTAAAAATTTTGAGAAAATATATGTTCAATATGGAACTATATTATGCCAAATTCAGGTAAAAGAAATATTTTGGAACTGATTTGATATTTTCATGAAAATGATCTAGTTATGAGTAAATAAATTAAATATGTTATGTGGAGTAAGAAAATTGGAAAATAGGATTTTATGACTTAAGAATCCTATATGAGGTATATGCAGATTTTTGATGAGGATTTTGGTTATTGGTGATGAAATCTTATGAATTTGGCATTTTAAGATGATTAAATGCATTTATTAGTAAAGTGTAAACAATTTAAATAAATTGTTTATAAGTTTAAGAAATGATTAAAATATTGTGGTAGTATTAATAATATTAGATTATGAGATTTTAAGTTGATTTATAACATTTTGATTAAGGTGTTATGAGATCATTGATTTATGAATCTTACTTTCTTGAGATTAAATCTATATGTTGATTATATTGTTTTTATATAACATTCTTATAACCCTAATGATGATATTTCTCTTTGACTTGAGTGTAAAGATGGGTAGATTATTGGTATGATCGTGACTATAGGTTCTTTCGACAAAGAAAGTTGCAAAGTCGAATTGTTGATCCAGATACGATCGCATGACCATTGAATTTATAATTGAATATCCGTAGCTTAAGTGCAAAAGGTGAATCGATCAACATATATGGTTATAATTATGGTTTATATAAATTCGAAATGATTATGTATTTCTTTGAGATATGAATATCTTTGGCATGTAGTGCAAAGATGACTTGTTGTTGAATATCTTTGGCAGTAGTGGCAAAAGATCAATTATTGATGAATATCTTTGGTCCGAAAGCAGCAAAGATGACCTATTATTGAATATCTTTGGTCCAGTAGGCAAAGATGACTTGTTGTTGAATATCTTTGGCATGTAGTGCAAAAGATGAACTGTTGATGAATATCTTTGGCCCGTAGTGCAAATATGAATTTATTATTAAGATGATTATAAACAGAGGCGTGATTTGGTATAAACCATGATCTTTGATGTTTCGTGTAAAGACAAGTGATGAAAATTATCTTCGCCTTCGATGGATCAAGAGAATTTAGAATCACAATTATGATTATGAAGTTATTCATATAATTGTGGAAAGAACTGCTGATTGATGTTATAGGATAAAACATTGTTGGTGGACTTTTAATATGGAGAAGATAATAGACTTTATGGTCTATTTTACTCTTCTAATGGATTGTTTCATTCCACGTAACTATGGTTGAAAAGTTTTATCATCTACCATATGTTATAAATCGATTTATTATCGATGAAGGCTATTGATAATTTAATTATCTTTAGTCATGATATTCTTTACTAGGCTATTTTGTCTTCACCTTTTGCTTTTGCACAATTCCTTTCGGTGTAATAAGAGTGTAAATGGGTCGATCGAGAATAACAAGGAATAGTAATCGGTGGTCTATAGTAATTGAGGTTCTCCCAAAAAAGTATGGAAATAATTTTATTGAGGACTTTAGATAAGTTGTGTTGTATTTTATACGACATTTAATAGTTATATTTGGTGAATCAAATAAAGTGAAAGTAACCCAACTTTGAAGGGTGTTTTATAACTATCATACAAGATGTCTAATGACATACAACCTCGCTATCATAAGACAAGGTTATGCAACCACTCACCGAGTATATCTACGAAAGACTACCTATATGATGATCTTGGAGTTTATTTGAAACATAATGTTCAATTCAGAGGCCAATTGGAGATAGTTATATGTCAAGAGATAAGACTCACCATTGGAAAGAAGATGATAGTAATCTTCTCGTTTTTCTTTGGGGTCTATTGGGTCAACCAAGGATAATTCTGTGGGCATATGATATCTATCATATGGCCTCCCATGTACGAAGGTTTTCTTGAGCACTTTCCAAAGATTTTAATTTCTAAAACAGTTTTTTTCGCACTTTTATGTAAGGTGTCATGGTGACGACTTTATCCAAGTTGGTGTCCAGAGTCACAGCTTGGTATATTTTAGTATCAAAACTCACAACATATATGTGTTGTTGTATTTTGCACCGTACAATTGTTGTAATAAAGTTGTAGTTATTTTCTGTATCATGTATTTGGCGACTCAGAATAGGTTGGTTGGATTGGACCTATTTTGGGGGAGTCACATTTGGTACTTATAAATTATGAGTTAATTATTATGTATTTTAAATTTATATTATTTATTTTTTTAATTTATATTATAATACTCCATTTGTTATATATTCTTTTTAATTTTAAAAAGTTTAAAATTTAAATGTGATAATTTATTTTGATAAATATATGGTATTAATTTTTATTTTATTTTTTTTTCTAATTTATTATTTTTTGTTAAACATTATTTGGTATAATTTTTAATTTTATATCTTGAATAATATATGATATTAAGTTAATTTTTTATGAAGTCAAATGAATTATCTGAATACGCTTCAAACCGTATCGAGGGGTAGACTGGGAAAATTACCAGTTCAGCAATTGCTAGCTCTTCAAAAACTGGTCAGGCTTTACTTTTTCAATCCATTAAAAGTTGGACCATTTTGCCCGACCAATTTTAATTCTACTTAATGATAGCTCTGGCCTCACTTTTTTTTAAAAAAACCCTATCCTATCTGACTAAGTGACTATCTCTATCTCGCTTTGAGTCTCGAAAGTGATATCTCATTACAATCGATAATTAACCTAATCTAATCTCTTTATCTCTCCCTAAGGGAAAGGCCATGACTCGCATATCGGAGAATGATTTTGAGAGATATAGGCATCTTTGTATAGTGCATCAAATTTCATTTAGTCCATTTAACGGCCGACCCTCACCTCCGGACTCTTCGCCTTCACTCTAATCTTCCACAAATCCACACTTCAAAGTTCGATCGATCGATTGACGGCCATGACGCCAAATCGAAGTAGGGTTTTCTTCATTCCAAATCCAAATTTACAAGGCGTGAGACCAATTTCTCTCTCAAATCTAGGTAATTTTTGTTGTTTTCATTAAATCATTTCTTTTGGGTGTTAAACCTGTTAATGGAAGTCACTATATCTTGGCTTAAGAAAAATTTTCTCCTCGTTTATTATTAGTTTACATTGATTGTGTTTTTAGATGTACACTTTGAGTGTATGCATAAATTAGTTTGATCGAAAATTTACAAATACTAGTTTCAAGGCTCAATGAAAATTCTCAAGGTTCCTCTACTTTAAAAAGTTAAGGTCGTTTCTTCACGAGTATGGAGGCATTTATATTCTTTTAATAAAGAATATTAATTGTAGAAAATGAATGATTCACAAGGGCAAAAGCAATTGTTATGTTTATCAGTTTATGGTTTCCTAATTTCTTTTTAAATAAATAAGATATGACAATGGACAGACAGATCTGATTTCATATTCATATACATATATGAAACTGATTTGATCATGCTGCTTTGAAATTCCTGATTTGATTGCTTGAACAAAGTCCATCTTTTAGGGATAATAGCATGTGACTTGTGAGCATAAAAAGAATTATTTGATTTATTTGATAATAGCCAATGGACATCACATTACAATCTGATTTATTTGTGAAAAGAGGGTATGAATTATTTCTTTTAATACTCATTCATTTTACTTTACGTGTGTTCAGTAGAGTTGTTATGGATCATTTAGATCGTAATAATTGATTTGATTGATGGGGAGTTGAAAGCTCGGACATATTTATAAATCTATTTGCATGTGATGTCATGCCATTCTTGGACCGGAGAAGATGGGATTGTATGCATGTTTTGAGCTTATTTTACGTAGCGAGATCACGGTGAGAGTGAGGAAACATTGGCTTATTTCCTATGGGATCGCAAGCATGTTTTTTTTTAGCAGTGTTATCTTTAATCTTTCTTTTTCAACATTTCAGATTGAGGAATGTATTAAGTTCAACCAATTATTATTTATATGTTAATCAATCACCGAGAATATGAGATTTTATTTGGTTAATTTATGATTTTTAAAAAAATACAAAAAAGTTCATGGTCATTTTATTCGGCCCAACACGACGCGCCGCTTTATTAATTCCTAGTCCACCAAAATCAATTCGTTTGAGATAAATACTGCTTGCTGTGTCTAATCATGGGTAACCCGGTCAGAATTCCTACCAATTTTAGGTGAAAATTTAAATTTGAGAAGGACATTGTATGCAATTAGATAGTTAATGCAACGGATGTGTAAGTCAATTTATAGGGTGGCATGATTGTGAAATCCGGACTGTAGTTGAATCGATTAAAATCGAAATCGGTCGGCACTTTAGTCCGGATTGGACCAATTACTTAGTTTTGGTTAAAATTCAAATTGAACTGGTTGACCATCAATTTGACCGATAAATCCGGTAACCTGAATGAACCGGTTTTAATTAATTTTTAATATTTTTTGTACCAAATTTTTTTTATTATTAAAATTAACTATTTTTAGTAATATTGTAAATATGTGTTTAGTTTTTGTTTAATCAATGCTTAAATAGTCCATATTTAATTAATTAAACATTTAAATATATTACATTTAAGAAATACTAAAAAAATAGAATTTCTTTTGTTTCATAATAAGAAAGAGTCCTACTTAATTTCTAACAAAATTTTATTTCATAAAAGGGCCTCTACTATTTAATTAATATTGTGTCATCATAATTTTATTATCTTGTTACTACTATTAAATTAACACTTAATTATTTGTATATTGTGGGTCCAAATGTAAAATTAGGGTTCGCATGACCTAATTGATTTAAATGCGCAATTAGGGTTCCACGGCCTCATTAAATGTGCAAATTAGGGTTTTTATAACCTAATGAAATAAAGACAAAAAGTCGTAAATAAATGAATTCAGACTGGAAAAGCCCCCACGTGTCCCGAGGCGTAAGACTCGTGGAGGCTGCTCATTTTGGGAATTGATTGAGGATTGGATTGGTGGCTACAAGGATGAGGGCAATATGGGCCTTTACTCTTCAGGACTAAAGGGTATTTCTCGAATTTCTCAAGGCATGTGCCTCATGACATGACTACTTTCCAGAAAAAACCCTATAAATACCCCTTCCATTCCATTTGGAAGGGACTTCTCTTCGCACTCAAGACTTGGACTCTTCGAAGATCAAAGGGACCTTTTGGTGACTTAAAGGCTTGGAGATTCCACCTAAAAGCACTAAAGGGGTTTGAACATTCTCTCAACTCGAAGGACTCAAGAAGGCTCTTGAATCCTCGTTACCTAACACGGTTCCCAATTCTAGGAGTTACGCCGCTGCGTCGTTAGAGTAATCGCCCACCGTTGTTTCTCCCCTTCAATCAACCAATCAATTCCGGTGTCTTCGTGGATTTCTCTCCTCCTCACCAACACAAAACCCAAACCCCTAGAAGGTACGATTTCTTGCCCACATTTATTTGGCTACTCATCGGGAGGTGTAGAATTCGTGAAGGGTATGCCTACAACTCGAAGTGGGAGAACTACGACAGAAGAATGCTTCACCAACAAACAACATTACCTCACCGGATCCAACAGAAGGCAAGCCACTCAAGCTTTCCAAGGCAAGAACCTGGATTTTGACCAACCACTCATTGAAGACGCTTCAGAAGGAAGTTTGACATCACCACATATAGCCAATCAACAACATACCAACGCAGGAAGGCAAGGAGAGGATGAAAGGAGACCCGACGAATGTTGTCAGGTAACCCGAGATGCTCAAGGCATCAAGGAAGCACGAAGAAGCGGCAAGGAATGATGATGGCCATGATCTTTGGAAATGCAGGAGGAAGCAAGAAGAGATGGGGGAATTCCGCCAAAGAGATTGATGCAGATTCCCACTTTCAAGGCCATGTTCCTGTGAAGTTCGCGTAGGGAACAAAGAAGTGGAAGACAACAATATCGGTAGCAACAACAAAGAGAACCAGATTGTACCTCCATTAACAGTAAAGTCAATTGGTTCCAATAATCAACTTGGAAGCCTGCAGCAGTGGTGACGTACACAACCTAGGATGGAAGCAAGCCAACCTCGTGCAAACATCATCTCACCTATTATTCCATCATTTTCACAAAGTGCAAATGCCAATCATTCCAAGCAATGTCCAATGAATGAGCCAAAGAACTTCCACCAACGAAGCCAAATTGCTCATGATGCAAGTGTTCATCAACCAATTTCTACTATACACACCACCGATGCAAAGAAGTATATCACAACACCCTGAGAGAGTTCACGCTTACAAGCAGATGTGACGAAGGATGATATGATTCGACGTGATCAATCAACTTCAGAGACAGACATCTCGACCCTGAGTTGGACTTTACTCCTCCTTACCCCGCATACATTCGGAGGCAACCTTACCCAACAGGGTATATTGAGTACCCTTCGATTTCCAAAATACAACGGGGAGAAAGGAAATGCTAGGAACATATTGTCAGTTTGTAGAGTCAATGTCTCCGTGGTTTCGGATATGACGTCGAAGTGAAACAACCACAACTTGTTGATGCGAATTCAACAAGACTTTGATGGATATAGGCCTTTAGTTGGTACTACAATTTGGAGAAGGGGTCAGTCCATGATTGGGATGACTTAAAATTACAATTTTTCAAGAAATTTTTCTATGTGCAGAAACAGGTAACCATTGTGGAGCTTATGCGGTTCAAACAGAAACCGAATGAGGAGTTGTCAGATTATGTTGATGTGTTTAGGGCCGAGCACGTAAGTCGCGCAGAATCGATTGAAAAAGAACTTAGTCAAGATTTGCAACAATGGTGCCTTAGATTCTTTCAAGCCCCACCTCATCACCAAGGCTCATGATTCCTTCGACCCTCCTCATCTTTTGCACAAGACTTGGGAGGAATTGTGACATTGCCCACTAACCACGCGATTTTGTTATATGGAAGGGCAAGAGGATGAAAGAATCATGGCTTTGGGTGACTCTCACCAAAACCACAAAGGGCAAGAGGAGAAACACGAGAAAATTTTTTCGCCAAGAGGAAAGCCTAAAGACAAATATACAAGAAAACCAAATTCCCCGAGGCCATCATGCACGTATAGTGAGAAAGCATTCAAGGATTTGTATGAACAATGGGTTGAACATGGAGTGGTGAAACCTCCAAGGCCTAGATTTTATAAAGCGACGGAAGAAATGAAGAAGACCGGATTTTGTGTATTCCACCAATACTACGGACACTCAACTATGGATCGTTATAGCTGCGGGAGGATATTCCACAGAAGTCGGCAAATGGGAGATTGAACTTGGAAAGGAAAGTAGTTGTTCACGACAAGCCATTGCCAAACCACAAGGGGAAGGAAACGTGCAACACTGTTATTCACAGCACAAGCCCAGAAGTGGAGATGATGATGAAAGAAAAGGAGGAGTGTGATCCAGGCCTGCAGGTGATGGCATTGATGAACGGAGCCAAGTTGTAATTTTTTCGATCGACAGATAGGATTGGCGAGGAAGCAAGGATTGAGGCAACCATGGCAATTATCAAAGCTGCCGAGACGCAGGAGACTTGTATGGCCATGAGTAAAGGATTTGTGAAGATGATGGAGGAAGAAGAAAATAAGATATCTTTCTCTAAAGTCGACGGAGAGATAAGATACCAAGACAACAAAGTCAATCAGATGACAAAGAGAATCAATGGCATCGAGTGCGGAGGGCATTCATTGATAATGGAGCATTCAGTAAATATCATGCCCTACACCGTGTTCAAACGATTAGGCTCGCTTCGGAGAAGAAGATTGTGAAGGAACAAACGAACATTACGGATTCGCCAACCAAAGCATGTTAACCACAGGACACATTAAGGTGGATATGCAAGTGGGAAGATTCGAGGGTCTCAGAATGTTCCATGTTGCCGAGGTGGATGCATCATATCATGTCTTCTTTGGAAGGGCTTCAGCAAAATGACTACTGGTAGTAAGACTCGATCTTTCATCAGTGCTCTTAAAGCTATTTGGAAAGGAGAGAAGAAAGGTACCAAAGAATCCGGAATCCTTTTGACCAGAGGAGACATGGAATCACCGGGCGACTTTCTTTGATGATGTGTCAAGAGGGAGAAAACCAGATTGCAAGGCCTAATTCTCAAGACTAAAGAAGTCGGGAGGAAGTGCAGGAAGATAAGTTCAGTGCTCGCAGTAAAAGAGAGAAGAAGACCTCTAAACACGGAGAATATTCCAAAAATAAAGAAGCCCGTGGTAGAGACTTAGAGAAAGAAGGAAAGAGAAGAAAAGAAAAGGCCAACAGACCTCAAGATGCTGGAAATATAATAAATGCCAAACGGATGGCACATAACTGACGAGGGCGTAAGACAAAATGAGAGAGGGTTGTTAAACCCAACGGAAAGGTGGTGTTTCGATTGTGACGATGCAAGGGGAAGAGCCCTTGGAAGCGTGTGAACCCAACGGCCAGAGAGGTGTCCCCACTCCAAAGAATAATGAAGAAGAAGAAGTCAGACAATGAAGGTAGAACCCACTCCGTATCGTTTCGAGGATAGGCCAAAACCTCAACAAAATGAATTAGAGGAAGTTAATTTGGCAATGAGGAAGGAACGCCAAGACCGACTTATGTCAACAAGGCGGCTGGATGTTAAATGTAAGGAGGAGCTTCACAATTATTGCGAGAATATAGGGATGTCTTTCTTGGAATTACGATGAGATGCCCTTAATCGACAAGGATCTTGTGGAGCACAATCTAAACATAAGTCCGGAATGAAGCCCGATCAAGAAAGCACCTCACAACTATGCACCAAGTAGAAACTCAAATAAAGGAAGAGATCAAGAAGTTCTTTGGAAGTAGGGTTCATCAAGCCAATTCAACATCCAATATGGCTATCCAAAGATTGCACCAGTAAAGAAGTCAAATGGACACCACGTAATATGTGTGGATTTCCAGAGATTTGAACAAGGCATGCCTAAAGGACATGTACCCATTACCCAACATAGACACTTTGGTAGATGCAACGCTAATCATGAGATGATGTCATTCATGGACGGGTTTGTGGGTTACAATCGAGATAAAGATGTCCGTAGAAGACGCAGAGTCGACAATTTTCATTACTTGGGTTTGGGAATTTCTACTATGTAGTAATGCCATTCGGGTGAAGAATCTGGGGCAACTTATCAAAGGGCAACGCACGCCATATTTCATGACATGATTCATGATATAGTGGAAGACTATGTAGATGACATAGTAGTGAAATCCAAGAATGCGATAACTCATGTGGAGGACCTGAGGAAAGTGTTTGAGCGGTACCGAAGGTATAAGTTAAGGATGAATCCGAAGAAGACGCCTTTGGGATGGACAATTTTGGAAAATTTTGGGCTCAGCGGTACACTGATAGAGGCTTAGAGGTGGACCCAAGCAAGGCCAAATCAATCACAGAGATGCCCCACCAAAAACGCAGTAAAGCAGCTTAAAGAGCTTTCTAGTGGAAAGTTTCATACGTGAAAAGATTCATGCCAAGACAATAGCTTAAGTCACAGAACCTTTTGGCAAATTGCTAAAAGGAAAAGGCACAATGGATCTGGGGCAAGACCAACAATGTGCATTTGAGAAGGTGAAAAGAATTTTGGCTCAAAGACAAACAATGGTAAGGCCACAAAGAGGAATGTCGCCAGCAAGTTGTACATCACATCTACCAAGAAGTCCATGGGTGGATTGATCACGCAGTGAGGTGGATGGAGAAGAGAAACTTGTATATTACATTAGCCGGATAATCCGAGGACCTAAACTGTATTCACAAAGTGGAGAGGCATTGCCTAGCATTGGTATTCATCATGCAAAAATAACGACATTATTTTTTTAGCACACGAAGTAAAGCTTCGCAACAAAACTCGATCCAATCAAATACCCATTAACTAAGCCGACATTAGTAGGAAGACTCGCCGGATGGATGATGATTCTTTCAGTACGACATCAAGTAATGTGTAACAAGAAAGGCGATCCGATGTCAAGCCTTGGCGGACTCCATCGCTCAATTTCCAAATGGAGAATATGAACCCCCTTCTGAAGATCTTTCGGGTGAAGAAGTAGAATCAATTGAGTTGATGAATGAGGACCCAAAATGGTGGAGTTTGGCTTTTGATGGATCATCTGCAGAAGGTAAAGGTGGAGCAGGAGTGGTGTTGACCACTAAAGAAGGAAATGAAGTGGCCTTGTCATACAAATTGGATTTCCGCACAAACAATGAAGTTGTAATATGAAAGCGTTCATACTAGGGTTGTTGGCGGCTAAAGAATTAGGAGCCAAACATCTTAAAGTAAAGGAGATTCAAACCTCATAAGTGCAACAAATAAAGAGGCCAATTCGAGTGAAGGAACCTATCTTGGCGCCATATCGAATCAGAGCACAAAAAGGTGATGAAGGCTTTCAAGAAGGTGGTGATTGAATATGCCAAAGAGGACAAAATAAACAAACTCGATGCACTTAGCAATGAAGATGGCGTCTCGAGTCTATGTCCAAGGTGAGGATTTGGATGTAAAGGTAATGAAGAGAACCCTCCCAACCACAGTGCTAAATTTGTTCCCCAAAGACATGATAGATGATTGGCGATACAACATCTCCCATCAATTACAAACAAAGGAGGGAACAATACCTACCGTGATGTTACAGAAGTACAATATCATCAAAGGTGTCTTGTATCACAAAGAAGCAGACGGTGTGTTGACACGATGCTTAGGGAGGCAGAAAGCAGATAGAGTCTTGCAACAGGTGCATGATGAGAATCGCGGATTAAGCGTAGACATAAAGTCAGACAGATGTCGTGAAGCTGCTGGCGTCGAGGTATTATTGGCCTGAAATGAAGAAGGAAGCAGATGCCCTACAACGCCAATGTGTTTAATGCCAAGAATACCCTAGGGAGGATGAATGCGCCTTCATTGAAGACATAGTGGATCGGGCGAATCCTTTATATGGAGTTCTTAAAAGCGGGACTCTTCCGATCAAAAGAAGGACGCAATTATAATCAAGAGGAAGTTACAACGTTTCTTCTTGCAGAATGGAGAATTGTTTAGAAGGGGATTCAATGGCAAGCCTCTACGGTGTTTGGAACTAGGTGAAGCCAATGATTTGGTTTACCAAACGCACAAGGATGAACACCAATGGGGAGCCAAGTCAGTACAAACAACTTATCGATCATGGTTACATCTTGGCAAAGATGGAGGGAGATTGTCTAGAATTTATTAAAAAGTGCTTACATATGTCAAATACATGGAAACTTGATCCACGACCGCCAGTGGATTTCTGAACCTTGGCAACACCATGGTTCTTTTCATACATGGGGAATGGATCTTATAGGTCCTATTCACCCTAATTCCAAGGAAACATATGGATTTTAACCGCCACCGAGATGTACACAAAGTGGGTGGAGTAATACACTGAAGAAGGCCACGAGGGACCAACGGTGGCCAATTTTATCAAGGAGCACATCATTAGCCGCTTTCGGGATCCCAAGATCATTTTGTTTCGGATAATGGAACTCCCTTCATCAATAGGACGTTAAAAATCGATGGAAAGATACACGGTGAAACATTACAAATCATCACCTTACTACCCGAAAGTGCAAATCTGACAAAGAGAGGCTACAAACAAAACCTTGGTAAAAATTTTATCAAAAACCTCAGACGATCATCCAGAAGACATGGGCGAGAACAATTACCAATAGCGTTATGGGCATATCGAACTTCAAAAAGGAAGCCTACAAAGCGAGACCCCATATGCTTTGGTTTATGGTGAAGGTTTATCTTGCTCATTGAAATAGAAATACCTTGACTCGAATGAGACTTGAAGCTTAATCGAGGAAGAAAACCAGGCCAATGACCACAGAGGCCTTAGTTGACTTCCGAGATAAGGCTAAAGAAAAACTTGAATTCAGCACACATGAAAGGCTGCGACGACAATACAATACCGCGCGGTGGTACCACGACAAATTCGGTGGGGACCTAGTACTCAAAAGCAAGAACTCAAGTCATGTAGGGGACCCCAACCACCAAATTTTACCCCAAATGGGAAGGCTCAGATAGGTATGAGAGATCTCTGAAAGCGGGTATTGTAAGATATCTCGTGTGGGATCGAGATGTTGTCTCAGCCCATTGAACTTAAAGTGGGTAAAAAAATATTATACATGAGAAGAGCATCACAAAAAGTTATACTTTCAACTTCAAAAGTAATCGAGGCACCTGACTAACAGCCCTCAGAAGTTACACTTTCAACTTCCAAAGTGATCGAGGCACTGATTAATGACCCTCGGGAGTTACACTTTCAACTTCAAAAGTGGTCGAGGCACTTCGAAAGTATAAGCCCTCAACCCCGAAAAAAGTTACACTTTAACTTTAAAAGTGGCGAACGTTATGTTTTATTCGACAAAAGCAAGAAAGTTACACTTTATCTCAAAAAGTGGCAAACGTTATGCTTTCTTCGACAAAAGCAAGATTTACTAATGAAACGTTATGCTTTTCGTTAAAAGCAATTTTATTATCAATAAATTGACAAATTTTCACTTATACTTGAATGTTTTTTTAAAATTTCTTAAAAAAAGAGTATAAATTCAAGTATTAGTTTGCAGGAAATTATGTACATTTTTAAAAAAAAATTTATTCATGTTTCTTTATAATACCCATCGTTGTCTTGAAATATTAATTTGAATAACTTGAGATTCAATGATAAATATTGAGTTTTAAGGAATTATTCAAATTAAAAGCAATCAACAAAGGTTAAAGAAACTACTTTTTAATAAAATGAAATATGTGTAAATGAGTTTTCAAACAGATCGAAAAAAAAACTACTACAACAAGTTATGATCTAAGGCCAAGACATATCAAAATGAAGTGGAGGCACAACTAAAGCTTCTAAGTCAAGAAATCTGCAAAGATCTCGAATCTTAAGATTTGCAAACTTTCAGTTCCCTAACGTTGGGTAGTTGACTCTAAGTCCCGTCATTTCAAGGCTTCTACCTCCCAAGTCGACCTCTAAATCTTGAGACCGGATCTTCAATTTGTTTATGGCCATCAAGCTCAAAAAGTTGCAATGAAAAGATTCATCTTCACACTTACGACACAAGAACCTCCGAATGTAATGAAATAAGCTTAAAACTTGACTTGAGAAGAGTCAATCTATCATGAAACGGAGACACGTCAACACCTACATGGTCGTAAGGTCGTCTACTTTATCGCTAAACTTCTTCAAGTCCTCGACTCGCAGTAAAGAATATAAAGAAAGAGTGTGTAATCCACAAATAAGGCCTCGCGAAATTTGATCAGGAAGAAGGTTTGGGTGGAAGTCTTCTTAATGATTAACTTGGTCAAGATATCTGTGGGAATCGAGCTAGGAGACGCCCACTTTTCCCGATTAGAAGATGATATCCGAAACCCCTCAAGAAATAAGATCCCCATTTGGATCAAGGAAGCTCGCAGCAGCTACTTTAGAAGCCACCATTGAATTTGTCGAGTCAGGGGTGGAGGAGCGAGGTAAAGATGTTGTATGGGTGAGATTCCTCAAACCTGGTCACACTGGAGGATAACCAAGGTCACTATATGTGGCAGTGGAAACATCCGATGGAGAGCATCAAATAAGCGAGTGCCTCAACAAGCAAAAGGCAAGTCTTTCATCTTCGCTTAAAAAAATAAAAAACAAAATGTCAAAGCACAATATATTAAAAACAAAGAAAGAAAGGAAATTCAAGACAAATCATATGTTGATTAAAGAAGGATACTCACAATATAGTCAATGGAAAAGGAGTCGGAGATGCCACGAGTAAAAGGGAATGTTATTCAACCCACCCAGTAGTGTTATCAACACTACCTCCGAAAGCAATCACAAACTTCGGTAGAATCCTTCCTGGGAGGATGAACATCACCAATAATTTCAGAAGGATTCCCCCTCGGGAAGTAAGAGCCTCATCAACATCTTCACACTCATCATGAGGAGCGATGTAGGAGGAGGTGTGAAGAAATAGTCAGATCACCCACAGCAGGGACTCGAGCTCACATCGGATAAGGTATCCTTAGATCCAAAGCTAACACAATCATCACGAGGAGTAGATGACTCAATATCAACAAGTATAGGTTGGGAAGGCTCACGACTAGTGGAAACCGCCGCGACCGCCTCATTGGCAGTACTACACATAAGCCCAAGAGGAACGTCATCATCATCATCATCTTCATCGATTACCAGAACCTAAAAAAAAAAAGAAGGAAACAATTACTTAACGATGTGTGAAAGTAGTAATACAAAGGATGAAAGAAAATGAGAATAAGACAAAAAAAAAAATTATTACCAAATTTCTACGGCGTTTCTTGGTTGGATCCTCATTTACAAGATATTAGAATCAAAGACTATCAAGAGGCGTTTTGCCAATGGCTTTATGATAAGCCTAATAGGAGGAAGACGGCTGACTGGAACCACAGCAGAAGCAATAGGAGGAGCTACTTGTAATCAAGTAGTAATAATACCGCCTCGTTTTAGAATGAGTAACTCTCATTGCCTCGACATCAAAGGATCCCCGGGAGGAATTTGGAGGAGACACCAAACGGAACCCGTGGTGGAAGACTCGTGGAAGTAGTGGGAGCTGTACAGAAAAGTATTCGGATCACCTCGAGGAGGAATGTCTCGCTAAATGAGGAAGAGAGAAGACTTAGGCATCAAGACCTCGTGCTCAACCAATCTCCACATCTTGGTCGGCCAAAGTGTTGGATGGATATTGGTCTTAGGAGAAGCATAGCAATCGGCACCATTGGAGACGCTTTTAGAATGTAAACCGGCAATGAACAAATCAAGGTATCATCCTCCCATCTTTTAAGATTGATTTGCCAATAATTACGTTCGCCAAGAGTATATCGCCTGCATTCCGGAATTATCTCGTATTACAAAAGGAATGGATCTATGAGGATCACTTTGTAGCCTCTGGAAATGCCCATGTAAAAGAGGGGAGAATGCATGACAAAATCGGTAAGAAGAAATTTCATAATTTCTTGGCGAGGTGTGACAAAAAGGCATTCTGGTCATATCCGAATTGTCTCATGACCCGGTGAGGAGAATACAGTACAATGCCAAAACTATTATTCTCGAGGAAGTAAGGAAGCTCTGTAGACCGAAGGAAAACGAACCAAGATAGTGCATAACCACTCAAGCTTGTTTTGTTGAGGCTTGAGTAGGTACAAAATTGGCGCTTGTAAAAGTGAGGTAGATGGCCACAACCCTCTGAAACAATGGTATAGGGACGGGCAGTGAACAATGTATAATCATCAAGAAAAGGCCGCAAATCCGCACTATCGAGTCTAAGTTGGTGATCAATCCAACGCGCCACGCGAGGAATGATGTTGGGTGATGAAAAAAAGAGAGACTTCTTCTTCGCCAGAGGAATAACCCGAAAAGCGTTCAAAAGAAAAATCAAGAAAGGAGCATGGAATGAAGCAATTGACATCATACCGAATGAATAAAATCAAATAAGAAAAGGTTAAAGGAAAAGAAGTGCGGTTGGAAAGACAAATAATATATATGTATATATATATATAAGAAAGTGATTACCTCCCAATGATTCTTTTTTCATGGTAAGGATTGTTTAAATCTAAAGCGATATAAGGTCCCTAGGAAGAGAAGTGAGGGAATCTCGAGCCTCGGGATAATAATGTCATGTTCTGAACACACGCAAAGCGTAAGGACCGCCTATGGGAGATCCAGGAAAGAAACGGGATGTACCCACATAGCAGATAAGTTCGCCAGAGGAAAAGGATGTGTCTCTCCTCAAGGCAAGAAACAGATTTATCATGAATGGAGTCATCTCCTTGGTTGGTCTTGTAGTCGAGGAAGAAATAACGATACCCAAGATAACCAAGAATTTTTTCGCCGACTAGAAGTCTCGAAGTCTGGAAGGAGTGTATCGCTCTTGAAGCGGGAGATGAAGCGGGAAGATTGCTTGAAGGCTTCCATCAAGTAGGTAACACAGTCGTTATCTCTAGTGGACATGCTAGAAGGGCCGCATGAGTTCGAAGCAACAATAGGAAGGCTACAAGATGTAATTCAAGATAAATATATATATATTTTAGAAAAATGAGAATGAATGAAAGGAATAAAAGAAGAAAACTTACTGATAGATGGCATATACATCCTCTAGAGTAGGGGTGAATTACCCCTGTGCAGGCGATTGAATGTGCAAAGAGAGAACACCATCGTGAGATCAACACGATAAGAAGCGTTATGGTCATGGTGGATGCGTAAGTCTCTACAGTTGAACACAACGAAAGATGCTTGCATTTTTAGTATTTCTACGTATTCAAGATTTCCAAGGATTTCGTCCATTCAATCCCGCCATCCTCAAAGCATTAGATGAATCGAGATAGAAGTGAAGAGGACCTGAAAGGGTATTCTCGCTTTCTACGACAAAGCGGGAATGCAATTAGAACGAGGATGTAAGACCTTAATTTTATAAAATAAAAGTATTCAATCTTTCTTATAATTACTATTCAGTAAATGGTTAAATTGATAAAAGTTAAAGTTAAGGGTGATATATGAATTTTTTTTTTAAAATACGCAAGTGGTTATAAAATATTCAATTGTCGGGGAATATTCGTTTGGTCGTGGAATACTCTTTTCGCTTGGGGAATATTCGTATTTACGACGTATGAGCCATTTCAGGGCCCCATAATGTAATAATCGTCGGATGAAGAAAAGCGACAAAATTAAGTTTTTATAAATAACGGCAGTAATCATAAGCATAATATTTGTTGGAATACCCTTGGTTGGTAAAATAAAGTAATCTGGCGTTGTTAATAAAGCATTAGCAGGTATTACATCGTATTTTTTGAATTATTGATTCTTACGTGAAAGGTACTACTCAATAATTGTTATAGTAATTATTGCTCAATATTTTATTTTATTGATTCAATAATTCTGCGTTGATATTTTTATATTATTGTTGTTTCAATAATTATCACCGCACAATATTTCTAATTATCGATCAATAATTCATATTATTTGAATAATATTATTAGATAAATTATTGACAATGTCAGAAAGTTTTGTCAAGGAGAGGTTTGGTCACCTAATTCTTGGCCAAGAAGGAGAAATTCTTATTGGAAAGCCCTCTTTCACTGAACCGCACTGGTTGTCATAATTGTGATTCTCGTAATATTATTTGTGAATAATTAATTATTGATTTATATAATAAGGAAATATTTATTTTACGCGGATATAAATCTTTGAATTTATTTATGTGGATATAGATGGAGAAAATTTTTAATGTGACAATTGTTGAAAATTAATATTTTATCTTTTTCCGATAAAATAATTCATTTAAATATATTATTTTAATAATATATTAATGGTGATATTTTTATAATAAATTCAAGGTTTATAAATAGATGAGTTGGAAGAGAAGATAGAATTGGAATTATTTAATAATTGTAAATATTTTAATATATATATACGTATATACGTGTGTGTGTGGAAGAAGTGGTGGGGGTAAAAGAGAAGAAAGTGGTAAAAGAGAGAGAGTTAGTGGAGAATTATGGGAAAGGAAGAAAGAAGAAAGGAAGGAAGGAAATTAGAAAAATCATCCGTTTGTGGATTTCAGATATTTTGGGTTTGGAATTTGGAAAAACTTTCTTCTGTAAAGTTGTAGAGAATTCGATTTTAGGCAGAATGGACATACTATTCATATTTTTCTAATAAACGGGCTATTTTCTATTAATTACCAAGTTTTGAAAATTAAAATATTTTATTAAAACATGGGGGACCGCTTTTGTTTTTATGGAAAATCTAGAATGGTTGGTCAGAATTCAAAGATGTATGTTGAAAATCAAATCCAAAGTGGCGTGTTTGATTTGTATAAAATAATATTATTTTATTATTTAGTCTCGCTTCATGTTTCTAAAGATTTTCCTATAAATAGGTCTTTAGGTTAGAATTGAAAATCACACCGTAAACATAAGTTTTCTCTCTATACTATCAATCATATTTTTGTGAGTATTTAGAAACTTTGAGAGTTTTATTCTGCAAATTTCATTCGACTTTTCATCCGATATTAAATATTAAATCTTGCTTCTTTTCGAGGTAAAGGGATTTTAAGGGTTGTTATGTTTTTCATGTTTCAGAACTTTTCAGGGCCTTCGAGAAAATTCTGGAAAAATTTAAAATGATAAAATGATGAGATTTATTGATTGTGTCCGAAAATGGTGATTTTTGGATGTATAGATTAAGAGTTATGAATTTTACGGAAAAAGACTATTTTAAAAGTAACCGCTTATAAATCCTTGTGGTTAACTCCAAAATTGATGAAATTTTTATTGGGAGTACATGTATATAACATGAGTATATTCTATAAATTTCAGAATTTTTGGATAAAAGTACAATTTATGATAAATGTTTTAATATTCGGCGGTTTTGACCATTTTAAAAAAATAGTAAATAAATTTTAAAAATTCTGAGAAAAATATATGTTCAATATGGGACTATATTCTGCTAAATCCCAGAAAAGAAAAATTTTTGGAACTGATTTGGTATTTTTCATGAAAATGGACTAGTTATGAATAAATGAATTAAATATGTTATGTGAAGTAAGAAAATTGGAGAATATGATTTTATGGCTTGAGAATCATACATGAGTTATATGCAGATTTTTGGTGAGGATTTTGGTTATTGGTGATGAAATCTTATGAGTTTGGCATTTTAAAATGATTAAATGAATTATTTAGTAAAGTGTAAATAATTAAAATAAATTGTTTATAAGTTTAAGAAATGTTATTTCAATATCATTATACCGAAATATTGGTATAAATTTTATTGTGGAATTTCTACCTTTTGGGTCGAATTACTATTCACGAAAGTTACTATTCATGATAAAATTGGTTTTTTCTAACCAAATTATAGTTGAAAGTTATGAATATTACTTTTGAGATTAAATCTATATATATATTATTTTTATTATCATATATAACATTTATATAACCCTAAATGATGATATTAATTCCTCTTTGACTTGAGTATAAAGATGGGTAGATTATTGGTATGATCGTGACTATGGGTTCTCTCTTCGCCATGAAAGTCAAAGTTGAATTATCGACCTGTATGATCGTGACCATTGAATATCTTTAGCTTAAGTGCAAATGTGAAATGATCAACATGGTTATAATTATTGTTTATATAAATTCGAAATGATGATATATTTTTTGAGATAATAATATATTTGGCCTGTAGTGCAAATATGAATCATTGATGAATATATTTGGCAGTAGTGCAAATATGAATCGGTTGAGAAATATCTTTGGCTGTAGTGCAAAGATGAATTGTTGATGAATATCTTTGGCCCGTAGTGCAAAGATGACATGTTATTGAATATCTTTGCCGAAAGGCAGATGAGCAGTGTTGAGATGAAGCATGATCAATCTGGTGATACAAATGAATATCTTTAGTAGTAGTGCAAAGATGAAGTTATTAGTATGATTATAAAGCAGGAAATGTGATTTGGTGTAACCATGATCTTTGATGTTTGAGTGTAAAGATAGGTGATGAAAATTATCTTCGTCTGGATGAGAAGAGAATTTAGAACTACAATTATGATTATGAAGTTATTCATATGATTATGGACCGTAATTGTTGATTGATGTTACTGAGGATAAAACATTGTTGGTGGATTTTAACATGGAGAAGATAATAGACTTTATAGTCTATTTGACTCTTTTAATGGATCGCTTTCGTTCATTTCCAACTATGGTTGAAAATTTTTATCATCTACCATATGTTCTAAATCTCGATTTATTATCGATGAAGGCTATTGATAATTTAATTATCTTTAGTCATGATATTCTTTCTCGAAGCTAGTTGTGTTTCACCCTTTTGCTTCACAATTCCTTTCGGTGTAATAAAAGTGTATTTGGGTCGAGTGGGGATAATGAGGGAATAGAGCGGTGGTCTATAATTTGTTGAGGTGAAGGCTAACCCAACGTTGGAAGGGTGTTTTGTCACTATCATACAAGATGTCTAATGACATACAACCTCGTATCATCATAAGGCAGGATGTGCTCATCCACTCACGAGTATATATACTGAGCACTACCTATATAATCTTGGTGTTTGTTTGAAGTATAATTCTCAATTAGAGACAAAGTGGAGATAATGATATGTCAA
Source organism: Panax ginseng (assembly GCA_020205605.1). NCBI lineage: Eukaryota > Viridiplantae > Streptophyta > Magnoliopsida > Apiales > Araliaceae > Panax > Panax ginseng. The sequence continues at coordinate 99,625,516 of CM035150.1, forward strand.
GAGAAGACTTACCAATGGGAAGAATATGATAGTAATCTTCTTGTTTTCTTTTGGGGTCTATTGGGTCAACCAAGGATAATTTCGTGGCCATATGATATCTATCATAACCTAGACGCGTGGCCTCCCATGTCGCACGAAGGTTTCTTGAGCACTTCCCAAAGATTTTAGTTTTAAAAGCAGTTTTTGACTATACCTTTATGTAAGGTGTCATTTGTGAGGTGTTGTCACGGTTGGGACATGTGTCATATTTGGTATATATTTGTATCCAAACTCACAGCATATGTGTTGTTGTATTTTGTACGACAATTGTTGTAATAAAGTTGTATTTATTTTCTGTACCATGTATTTGGCGACTCAAAATGGGTTGGATGGAATGGACCTATTTTGGGGTTGTCACAGTTGGTATCAGAGCTTAGGGATATGGTCTCTGGCGGAGATCGGGGAATATAACTAGGAGGGGAGAGATGAGTAAATCCTTCACTAGTGTGTCTTACCTAAGCTTATTTGTTGGTTAGTCATAATATCGGGATATTATGTGATATGTAAATTTGTTTAAATTAACCCTTGTTTTATGGCGGTATTTGAGAATGGTCATGCGAGAATGTTAACAATGGAGTGAATGAGACCAGTGGGGATACCTCTAATCACCAACCGGGGATAATGTGATGTCGGTGAAGAAGGAATTAGAGAAATCCATGTAGTGAGTGAAGAATTGATAATTAAGACTTTAGAGATAGTACAGAGAGGTAACAACCGAGAGTGAGGAAGAAGAAGAAGAAATTACACGAGGAGAGTTTATTAGAGGTATTATATGATCAAAATGTAGAATTTCAAAATCGTATTCATGAGTTAGAAGAACGAAAGTCAAGAAGCGATTAAAGTGGTCGTGGAACAAAAGGATGCAACAATTCAAGCATGTGTTACCCGATATGATGATCTTGAATGGAAGCATTCTTTAAGCAAGAGTATAAGATGATAAAGATGGAATTTGAGTTGAAAGATAAAAAACCGAACGAGAGAGAATAAGTGATGCATGGGCAAAAGCCGCTTACGACATGTGGATATTGTGGAAAGAGATGTCCGATCTAAGAAGGCTAAAATAGATGATATGAATTTCTCTTTTGGAAAGCAATTGGAAGAACCCAACATCGAGTTTTGAATTACCCATGCAGTAGTGGTCAACCTGAATTCGATATGGATCGAAGATTGATGATTCAGATCATGAATCAGGAGTACAACGAGGCAGTTGAGGGAGGAATATGCCCTATAGAAAAATATATTCCAACGATAGTGATGACGCCAAATGCTGCCCCAGACAAGTCAAAGCCGGGTAGTTCGAGGGATGGCGGTTGTCATGACTTCCCAACAAATGAGGAACCCAAATGAAATTATCACGAGAGATGGAAAAATCATGATGACCGGGGAGATAGAATCTGAAATGGAAGCAAGGTATTCTCAACTTTTGAAATACTATATACGTAAATTTTGGGACGAAATTTCATAAGGAGGGAGATTGTAAGACCGAATTTTATAAAATAAAAGTATTCAATCTTTCTTATAATTACTTATTCAAAGAAATGATTAAATTGATAAAAGTTAATGTTAAGGGTGATATATGAATTTTTTTTTAAAAAAATATGCAAAGTGGTTATAAAATATTCAATTGTCGAGGAATATTCGTTTGGTCGTGGAATATTCTTTACGTTAGGGAATATTAAATGCGACGGTAGCGACCATTTGTGGGCCCATAATGAGAATAAGCGCCGGATGAAGAAAAGCGACAAAATTAAGTTTTTATAAATAACAGGCGTAATCGTTACTGATTAACATTGTTGGAATACCCGGTTGGTAAAATAAAGTAATACGCGTTGTTGCACGCGATGGCACGCGGTATTACTATATATTTTTTGAATTATTGATTCTTACGTGAAAAGGCACTACTCAATAATTGTTATAGTAATTACTGTTCAATATTTTATTTTATTGATTCAATAATTGCTGCGTTGATATTTTATATTATTGTTGTTTTAATAATTATCACTGCACAATATTTCTAATTATCAGATCAATAATTCATATTATTTGAATAATATTATTAGATAGAATTATTGACAATGTCTAGAAAGTTCTGTCAAGGAGAGGTTTGGTCACCTAATTGCGCATCAGTAAGGAGAAATTCTTATTGGAAAGCCCCCTCTTTCCTGGGAACTGCCTGGTTGTCATAATTGTGATTCTGTAATATTATTTGTGAATAATTAATTATTGATTTATATGATAATGAAATATTTATTTTATGCGGATATAAATCTTTGAATTTATTTATGTGGATATAGATGGAGAAAATTTTTAATGTGACAATTGTTGAAAATTAATATTTTATCTTTTTCTGATAAAATAATTCATTTAAATATATTATTTTAATAATATATTAATGGTGATATTTTTATAATAAATTCAAGGTTTATAAATAGATGAGGTGGAAGAGAGAAGATAGAATTGGAATTATTTAATAATTGTAAATATTTTAATATATATATACGTATATGTGTGTGTGTGTGTGGAAGAAGTGGTGGGGGTAAGAGAAGAAAGTGGGGGAAGAGAGAGAGAGTTAGTGGAGAATTATGGGAAAGGAAGAAAGAGAGAAGGAAATTAGAAAAATCATCCGTTTGTGGATTTCAGATATTTTCGGTTTGGAATTTGGAAAAACTTTCTTCTGTAAAGTTGTAGAGAATTCGATTTTAGGCAGAATGGACATACTATTCATATTTTTCTAATAAACGGGCTATTTTCTATGAATTACTGAAGTTTTGAAAATTAAAATATTTTTATTAAAACATGGGGGGACCGCTTTTGTTTTTATGGAAAATCTAGAATGGTTGGCTGTAAATTCAAAGATGTATGCTGAAAATCAAATCCAAAGTGGCGTGCTTGATTTGTATAAAATAATATTATTTTATTATTTAGTCTCCTTTAGGCGTTTAAAGATTTTCCTATAAATAGAGTCTTGGGTTAGAATTGAAAATCACACCAGAAACATAAGTTTTCTCTCTCTATACTATCAATCATATTTTTGTGAGTATTTAGAAACTTTGAGAGTTTCTATTCGGTGCAAATTTCATTCGACTTTTCATCCGATATTCCGGTCAGAAATACTGCTCTTTCGAGGTAAGGGATTTTAAGGGTTGTTATGTTTTTCATGTTTCGTAACTTTTTAGGCCTTCAGAAAATTCTGGAAAAATTTAAAATGATAAAATGATGAGATTTATTGATTGTGTCCGAAAATGGTGATTTTTGGATGTATAGATTAAGAGTTATGAATTTTACGGAAAAAGACTATTTTAAAAGTAACCGCTTATAAATCCTTGTGGTTAACTCCAAAATTGATGAAATTTTTATTGGGAGTACATGTATATAACATGAGTATATTCTATAAATTTCAGAATTTTTTGGATAAAAGTACAATTTATGATAAATGTTTTAATATTCGAAGTGGTTTTGGCCATTTTAAAAAATAGTAAATAAATTTTAAAAATTCAGAGAAAAATATATGTTCAATATGGGACTATATTCTGCTAAATCCCAGAAAAGAAAAATTTTTGGAACTGATTTGGTATTTTTCATGAAAATGGACTAGTTATGAATAAATGAATTAAATATGTTATGTGAAGTAAGAAAATTGGAGAATATGATTTTATGGCTTGAGAATCATACATGAGTTATATGCAGATTTTTGGTGAGGATTTTGGTTATTGGTGATGAAATCTTATGAGTTTGGCATTTTAAAATGATTAAATGAATTATTTAGTAAAGTGTAAATAATTAAAATAAATTGTTTATAAGTTTAAGAAATGTTATTTCAATATCATTATATGAAATATTGGTATAAATTTTATTGTGGAATTTCTACCTTTTTGGGTCGGAGATTCTTTATTCACGAGTTCTTATTCATGATAAAATTGGTTTTTTTTAACCAAATTATAGTTGAGTTATGAATATTACTTTTGAGATTAAATCTATATGTATATTATTTTTATTATCATATATAACATTTATATAACCCTAAATGATGATATTAATTTCTCTTTGACTTGAGTATAAAGATGGGTAGATTATTGGTATGATCATGACTATGGGTTCTCTTTTGGCGATAGTAGTGCAAAAGTTGAATTATCGATTTGGTATGATCGTGACCATTGAATATCTTTAAGCTTAAGTGCAAATGTGAAATGATCAACATGGTTATAATTATTGTTTATATAAATTCGAAATGATTATATATTTTTTGAGATAATAATATATTTGGCTGTAGTCTGAATATGAGCTGTTGATGAATATATTTGGCACTGTAGTGCAAATATGAGCTGTTGAGAAATATCTTTGGCACTGTAGTGCAAAGATGAATTGTTGATGAATATCTTTTGCCCGTAGTGCAAAAGATGACATGTTGTTGAATATCTTTGGCGGTAGTGCAAAGATGAGCAGTGTTGAGATGAACATGATCATTGGTGATACAAATGAATATCTTTAATAGTAGTGCAAAGATGAAGTTATTAGTATGATTATATAAACAGAAATGTGATTTTGTGTAACCATGATCTTTGATGTTTGGGTAAAGATAAGTGATGAAAATTATCTTCGTCTGGATGAGAAGAGGAATTTAGAACTACAATTATGATTATGAGTTATTCATATGATTATGGACCGTAATTGTTGATTGATGTTACGAGGATAAAACATTGTCGGTGGATTTTAACATGGAAGATAATAGACTTTATAGTCTATTTGACTCTTCTAATGGATTGCTTCGTTCACCGCAACTATGGTTGAAAATTTTATCATCTACCGTATATTTCTAAATCTCGATTTATTCTTGATGAAGGCTATTGATAATTTAATTATCTTTAGTCATGATATTCTTTATTGAGCTAGTTGTGCTCACCCTTTTTGCTTCACAATTCCTTTCGGGTAATAAAAGTGTAATGGGTTTGGGTCGAGTGGGGATAACGAGGGAATAGAGCGGTGGTCTATAATTTGTTGAGGGTGAAAGCGAACCCAACGTTGGAAGGGTGTTTTGTCACTATCATACAAGATGTCTAATGACATACAACCTCGTATCATCATAAGACGAGGATGTGCTCATCCACTTCTTGCGAGTATATATACTGAGCCTTACCTATATAATCTTGGTGTTTGTTTGAAGTATAATTCTCAATTAGAGATGATTGGAGATAATGATATGTCAAGAGAAGACTTACCATTGGGAAGAATATGATAGTAATCTTCTTATTTTTCTTTGGGGTCTATTAGGTCAACCAAGGATAATTACGTGGCCATATGATATCTATCATAACCTAGACGCACGGCCTCCCATATACGAAGGTTTCTTGAGCACTTCCCAAAGATTTTAGTTTCTAAAAGCAGGTTTTGACTATACCTTTATGTAAGGTGTCGTTTGTGAGGTCTTTGTCCACGGTTGGGACATGTGTCATATTTGGTATATATTTGTATCCAAACTCACAAAGATATGTGTTGTTGTATTTTGTACGACAATTATTGTAATAAAGTTGTAGTTATTTTCTGTACCATATATTTGGCGACTCAAAATGGGTTGGATGGAATGGACCTATTTTGGGGTTGTCACAAGGGAAGTCATCCCAACCTCCAGAAGCTGGGGCATACAAAAATAGGCCTTCTTTCTCTGATGAAGGAAAAGTTTACTATCATAGTCCTTAACTCTATCCCGGAAGGTGTTAGAAGGATCGAAGAAGAAGAGCCCCTTCCCAATTAGTGATGAAGGGGACTCCGGGTGGTTATTGGTTCTGCAGAGCATTCAGTGAAAGGCCTCTGCAAAGAAAAGTTCATCATAAGAATTCTAAAAAAAAACACACCTGATGTAAGGATGTCAAAGGGGAAAGAAGCGCTCACCATGGCAAAGAGGGAGGTCTGATATTTAACCTCAAAGACACCTAAAAAGAAAAAAAATAATGTCAAAAGAAGTTTGGAATCATAAATATGCATTAAGACAACCCAAATGCAGCCTTCAAAGCCTTTTTTATCAGACTTATAACAATAACTATCATGGTCGAAGGTGATGACTTTTGTAGGGCTCGTCGTTAGCTATGTTTTGATATATTATGGGCCCCGAAACTCCAAACGAGCCGAAAGTTATGATCAAAATAATAATTACTCCTTCAAAACTTCATTTTTTTTCTTTTGCCGTCTAGACATTGATTTCCCCCAAGGTTCGGCCCCCTAAGGTTCAGCCCCCCTAGGGTTTGCCCCCCTAGTATTCGGCCCTCTAGGGTTCGACCAATTGGAGTAATTTTGCTGCATACAGAGAATTTTTTCTTTTCTTTGGGTTTTCATCGAAAAAAATTTGCCAATCTTTCTTTATTATCCGAGGGAAAAAACCGAGATACAATCAAGGTAATGGGGCTCGGAAAACAAAAGAAAGAAAAAAACATTTTTTTCCTTCGTGGTTTGTCGAAAAACACCAATCTTTCTTCATGATCCGAGGGAAAAAACCAGGATATAATCAAGGTAATGGGGCTCAGAAGACAAAAGAAAGACTAGAGTTACCTGAATAAAAAAGAAGCAAGCAAAAGAGCACAAGCAAAAGAAGCCATATTTTCATCATATATGTAACATATTGGTTTGAGCGAGGAGCTATGTACCCGTGTTATGTAAGAGGGAGACCTTATTTCAGATGAGTCACTTCAAATAACTTGATTCTGTGTATGGGAGTATTGACAACCCTCTGTTTCTTGTCTTGCTCCAAAGATTATTACTACAACTGACCTTTAATGGCGAAGTGAACAAGGGTTATTCTTGGATGCAGGTTACCTTCACCAATCGAAACAAGTTATGAATTAGAGTATGATTATAATCAAATTCCTTCGGTCTTATTGCAGAACTCTAAAAGATTATATGATGAAAGGATTATAATTGGGCATGTGCCTTCGGGTGAACAACGTGAATTGGGAGTCACAATCTAGCAAAGTTCGGCGTGAAGGGTTGGCATGAAGGGTTTGATATATATATATAAATAGCTTATATAACTCATGCATGCTGCACCCAAATACAGTGACACCATCTAGCATTTTGGATGAAAAAAAAAGGTGAAAATTTGGTCGGCTAATGAAGGAGTAACGCGTATAGCTTCAATGGTTGCCAAAGCTGCACCTGACCAATTAAGTAATCATGTGGCTAGGGTCTCAAAATTTTGTTGGGCTATTAAAAAAATAATAATATTATTATTAGCCTACACCCAATTAAGTAATTATGAGGCAGCAACACCTAGCATTTTTGGATGCAAGAAAAAAAAAAGGATTTAACCAACGCGCATGGGACATTTCTTGCTGAGTTGCTGTTGAAAAAGTCTATGAGATATGCACTTGTAGCATTTTATTGGCCAACGTGGGATGACAAGTATAGGTTATAGCTTCAAGGGGTCCTTTATTATGGCAAAAAGGAAGCAGCACCTAATAAAGTAATTAATCATGGAGCAACAGGACCTTTCAAAAATGAGATAAGTAAATATTTATTTATTTATTTATTATTTTTATTTTTATTATAAAAAAAACAAAAAAACAAAAAATAGGGTTCGGCACCTCCCTATAGGGTTCGGCCTTCCCTACCTCCCTATAGGGTTCGGCCTTCCATATGCACTTCTTGTAAAATGACCAACACTCATATATGTATAAAAAAAAAAATTAATACTGCCGATAAACATGGCGTATTCCTCATCAAAGCAGGTGGCAGCCACACGAAATTATTTGATGGCCAAGGAAAATAAAGCATGCTTATTACAGCCTTCATTGATGCAAGGAAATATCAAAAGCATGCTTACCGAAGTGGGACTAATATATTGCTGTGCAGCGGTTAATTAAGCAAAGCGTTTCAAATGATGGGCTTCCTTATTACTGCAAATAAAAAATGCACCAAGTAATACGGCAACAACACTCCCTATTACGATTCAGAAGTAAGACATACGGTCATAGATTATGGATATCAAATCCTTACCTCTCAAAAATAAGATAAGTAAATGTTTTATTTATTTTCTAAAGAAAAATAAAATAAAATAAGATTTTATTTTATTTTTTTGAAAAAAAATAATAATAATAATAAAATAAGATTTTATTTTATTTTATTTTTTTTAAAAGATATAATATATATGATTTTGTTTATTTGATTTCCAGAAGGGTTCGGCGTAATTTTGTTTAACTATTGATATGGCATGTGCCTTTCCAAATCCTCATATTTTAGGATTTTGGATTTACCAGAAGAGTAAATACAACTATGCTTTTCATTTTTTATGTCATACATTTTTTTTGCACACATACTGTTACTTCAATGTTGCACGTGTTTTATGCATATATTTTATTTTTTTACTGGCTGTATGACTATTAATTTTCATATTAAGAAAGATTTGATTTGATTTTCCAAAATAAAGGAAGATTTAATTTTCAGAATAAAATCAAATCTTATAAAATTAAGATTTGATTTTATTTTGAAAATAAAAATTAAGATTTGATTTTATTTTGGAAATAAAAATTAAGATTTGATTTTATTTTGGAAATAAAAATCAAGATTTAATTTTATTTTGGAAATAAAAATCAAGATTTGATTTTATTTTGGAAATAAAATTAATATTTGATTTTTTTTAAAGAAAGTTTTAATTTCCAAAGTTTTAATATTTGATCATGTGAGTATACTTTGAGTGTTGCTATACTCTGAGTACAAGTTCGATTCGTTATTATTACTAAGTCGAAATCGCTTCTATTGAGGTAAGGGATAGTAAGGGATATTGTCGTTAGTATGTAAAGGTTATTATGTTTTTCAATTTCGAAATTTTTTTGAACCTTCAAAAATTCTGGAAAAATTTGAAATGATATTTTGATGAGTTTTGTAGATTGTGTCCAAAAATGGAGATTTTTGAATGTATAGATTAGGAGTTATGAATTTTATGATAAAAGACTATTTTAAAAGTAATCGCTTATAACTCCTTGTTCTTAACTCCAAAATTGATGAAATTTTTATTAGGAGTACATCTATAAAATATCAGTATACTCTGTAAATTTCGGAATTTTTGGATAAAAGTACAATTTATGATAAATGTTTGAATATTCGGTGGTTTTGGCCATGTGAAAAATAGTAAATGAATTTAAAAATTTTGAGAAAAATATATGTTCAATATGGAACTATATTATGCTAAATTCCAGAAAAGAAATATTTTTGGAACTGATTTGATATTTTTCATGAAAATGATCTAGTTATGAGTAAATGAATTAAATATGTTATGTGGAGTAAGAAAATTGGAAAATAGGATTTTATGGCTTAAGAATCCTATATGAGGTATATGCAGATTTTTGATGAGGATTTTGATTATTGGTGATGAAATCTTATGAGTTTGGCATTTTAAGATGATTAAATGCATTTATTAGTAAAGTGTAAACAATTTAAATAAATTGTTTATAAGTTTAAGAAATGATTAAAATATTGTGGTAGTATTAATAATATTAGATTATGAGATTTTTAAGTGATTTATAATATTTTGATTAAGGTGTTATGAGATCATTGATTTATGAATCTTACTCTTGAGATTAAATCTATATGTTGATTATATTATTTTTATATAACATTCTTATAACCCTAATGATGATATTTCTCTTTGACTTGAGTGTAAAGATGGGTAGATTATTGGTATAATCGTGACTATAGGTTCTCTTTGGACAGTAGTGCAAAGTTGAATTGTTGACTGGTATGATCATGACCATTTAATTTATAATTGAATATCTTTAGCTTAAGTGCAAAGGTGAATTGATCAACATATATGGTTATAATTATGGTTTATATAAATTCTGAAATGATTATGTATTTCTTTGAGATATGAATATCTTTGGCATGTAGTGCAAAGATGACTTGTTGTTGAATATCTTTGGCCGTAGTGCAAAGATCAATTATTGATGAATATCTTTGGTCCGTAGTGCAAAGATGACCTATTATTGAATATCTTTGGTCCGTAGTGCAAAGATGACTTGTTGTTGAATATCTTTGGCATGTAGTGCAAAGATGAACTGTTGATGAATATCTTTGGCCCGTAGTGCAAAGATGAATTTATTAGTATGATTATGAACAGGAACTGTGATTTGGTATAACCATGATCTTTGATGTTTCAGGTAAAGACGGTTGATGAAAATTATCTTCGTCTTGGATGCGAAGAGAAATTTAGAATCACAATTATGATTATGAGTTATTCATATGATTGTGGAAAGGAACTATTGATTGATGTTATAGGGATAAAACATTGTTGGTGGACTTTTAACATGGAGAAGATAATAGACTTTATGGTCTATTTTACTCTTCTAATGGATTGTTCGTTCTGCTGCAACTATGGTTGAAAAGTTTTATCATCTACCATATGTTCTAAATCTCTGATTTATTACTGACGAAGGCTATTGATAATTTAATTATCTTTAGTCATGATATTCTTTTATGGACTAGTTGTGCTTTCACCCTTTTGCTTCACAATTCTTTCGAGGTAATAAAGAGTGTATTTGGGTCGGAAGGGAATAACAGGGAATAGAACGGTGGTCTATAGTTATTGAGGTTCTCCCTAAAGAGTATGGAAATAATTTTATTGAGGACTTTAGATAAGTGTGTTGTATTTTATCCGACATTTAATAGTTATATTTGGTGAATCAAATAGGGTGAGGCGAACACAACTTTGGAAGGGTGTTTTATCACTATCATACAAGATGTCTAATGACATACAACCTCGCGTTATCATAAGACAAGGTTATGCAAATCCACTCGCTGAGTATATCTACGAGCACTACCTATATGGTCTTGGAGTTTATTTGAAACATAATGTTCAATTGCAGACGGTGGAGATAGTTATATGTCAAGAGAAGACTCACCATTGAAAAGAAGATGATAGTAATCTTTTCGTTTTTCTTTGAGGTCTATTGGGTCAACCAAGGATAATTCTGTGGGCATATGATATCTATCATAACCTAGACGCATGGCCTCCCATGTACGAAGGTTTCCTTGAGCACTTCCCAAAGATTTTAATTTCTAAAATAGTTTTGATTGTGCACCTTTATGTAAGGTGTCATGGTGACGTCTTTATCCAAGTTGGTGTCCAGAGTCACAGTTGGTATATTTTAGTATCAAAACTCACAAATATATGTGTTGCTATATTTTTGCACGACAATTGTTGTAATAAAGTTGTAGTTGTTTTCTGTACCATGTATTTGGCGACTCAGAATAAGTTGGTTGGATTGGACCTATTTTGGGGGCGTCACATTTGGTACTTATAAATTATGAGTTAATTATTATGTATTTTAAATTTATATTATTTATTTTTTAATTTATATTATAATACTCCATTTATTATATATTCTTTTAATTTTAAAAGTTTAAAATTTAAATGTGATAATTAATTTTGATAAATATATGGTATTAATTTTATTTTATTTTTCCTAATTTATTATTTTTTGTTAAACATTATTTGGTATAATTTTTAATTTTATATCTTGAATAATATACGATATTAAGTTAATTTTTTTATGAAGTCAAACTGAATTATCTGAATATCGCCAAACAAGTATCGTGGGTAGACACAGGAAAATCATTACCAGTTCATGCAAGCTAAATTTACCGCCTTCAAAAACTGGGCTATGGGCTTTACTTTTTCAGTCCATTAAAAATTTGGACCGTTTGGTTCGATCCAATTTTAGCCCTACTTAATGGCTATTAACCCAATTCTTTTTTTTTAAAAAAAAACCCTATCCTATCTGACTAAGTGACTATCTCTATCTTCTTTGAGTCTTGAGTGATATCTCATTACAATCTAATAGCTAACCTAATCTAATCTATTATCTCTCCCTAAGGGGAAAGGCCGCAACTCGCATATTGAGAATGATTTTGAGAGATACAGTATCTTGTATAGTCATACACATTACACGAGTCCTTTACCCGGTCGACCCCACCTCCAGGACTCTTTAGTCTTCCTCTAATCTTCCACAAATCCACACTTCAAAGTTCGATCGATCGACGACGGTCACGACGCCGACTGAGTAGGTTTTCTCTTCGTCCCAAATCCAAATTTACAAGGCGTGAGACCAATTTCTCTCTGAAATCTAGGTAATTTTTTGTTGTTTTCTGTTAAATCATTTCTTTTGGGTGTTAAACTGTTAATGGAAGTCACTATACTGGCTTAAGAAAAATTTTCTCCTCGTTTATTATTATTTTACAGTTGATTGTGTTTTTAGATGTACACTTTGAGTGTATGCATAAATTAGTTTGACTGAAAAATTTACAAATACTAGTTTGAAGGCTCATGAAAATTCTCAAGGTTCCTCTGCTTTAAAAAGTTAAGGTCGTTTCTTCACGAGTATGGAGGCATTTATATTCTCTTAATAAAGAATATTAATTGTAGAAAATGAATGATTCACAAGGGCAAAAGCAACTGTTATGTTTATCAGTTTATGGTTTCCTAATTTCTTTTTAAATAAATAAGATATGACAATGGACAGACAGATCTGATTTCATATTCATATACATATATGAAACTGATTTGATCATGCTGCTTTGAAATTCCTGATTTGATTGCTTGAACAAAGTCCATCTTTTAGGGATAATAGCATGTGACTTGTGAGCATAAAAAGAATTATTTGATTTATTTGATAATAGCCAATGGACATCACATTATAATCTGATTTATTTGTGAAAAGAGGGTATGAATTATTTCTTTTAATACTCATTCATTTTTACTTGCATGTGTTTGTAGAGTTGTTATAGATCGACGAGATCGTGTAATAATTGATTTGATTAATGGTGGAGTTGAAAGCTCGGACAAATTTATAAATCTATTTGCACAGGATGTCATGCCATTCCTGGACTGAGAAGATGGGATTGCATGCATGTTTTGGAGCTTATTTTACAGAGCAAATGCAGTGAGGAGTGAGGAAACATTGGCTAATTTCCTATGGGATTGCAAGCATGTTTTTCTTTAGCAGTGTTATCTTTAATCTTTCTTTTTCAACATTTGCATTGAGGAATGTATTAAGTTCAACCAATTATTATTTATATATTAATCAATACTGAGAATATGAGATTTTAGTTGGTTGATTACTGATTTTTAAAAAAATACAAAAAAAAAAAAAAGTCCATGGTTAACCTAACCGGCCTAACACTCTGTTACCAAAGTTTTCACCAACAATTTAACAGACGCACGGTCGCTTATTAATTCTAGTCTACCAAAATCCAAGCCATTTTGGCTCAACATCATGACTACCGACAGATTTGAGATAAAGCTCAAATTTGTTTGCTGTGTCTAATCATGGGTAACCCGGGTCAGGTATTCCTACCAATTTTAGGTGAAAAATTAAATTTGAGAAGGACATTGTATGCAATTAGATAGTTAATGCAACGGATGTGTAAGTCAATTTATAGGGTGGCATGATTGTGAAATCCGGACTGTAGTTGAATCGATTAAAATCGAAATCGGTCGGCACTTTAGTCCGGATTGGACCAATTACTTAGTTTTGGTTAAAATTCAAATTGAACTGGTTGACCATCGATTTGACCGATAAATTAAGTAACTCGAAAGGAACCGGTTTTAATTAATTTTAATATTTTTTTTGTACCAAATTTTTTTATTATTAAAATTAACTATTTTAGTAATATTGTAAATATGCGTTTATTTTTGTTTAATCAATGCTTAAATAGTCCATATTTAATTAATTAAACTTTTAAATATATTACATTTAAGAAATAGTAAAAAATAGAATTTCTTTTGTTTCATAATAAGAAAGAGTCCTACTTAATTTCTTACAAAATTTTATTTCATAAAAGGGCCTCTACTATTTAATTAATATTGTGTCATCATAATTTTATTATCTTGTTACTACTATTAAATTAACACTTAATTATTTGTATATTGTGGGTCCAAATATAAAATTAGGATTCGCATGACCTAATTGATTTAAATGCGCAATTAGGGTTCCACGGCCTCATTAAATGTGTAAATTAGGGTTTGCATAACCTAATGAAATAAAGACTTAAAAAGTCGTAAATAAATGGGCTAGACTCGAAAAAAGCCCCACGTGTCCCGAAGGTAAGACTCGTGGAGGCGACTCATTTTGGGAATTGATTGAGGATTGGATTAGTGGCTGAAGGGCGAGGGCAATATGGGCCTTACTACAGGACTAAAGGGTATTTTGGAATTTTTCAAGGCATGTGCCTTCAGCACATGACTACTTTCCGAAAACCCTATAAATACCCCTTCCATTCCATTCGAAAGGACTTCTTCGCACTCAAGACTTGGACTCTTGGAAGATCAAAGGGACCTTTTGGTGACTTAAAGGCTTGGAGATTCCACCTAAAAGCACTAAGGGGTTTGGACATTCTCTCAACTCGAAGAACTCAAGAAGGCTCTTGGAATCCATGTTATCCTAACACGGTTCCCGGATTCTAGGAGTTACGCCCGCAGCGTCGTTAGATAATCGTCCAATTGTCGTTTCTCTCTCTTCAATCAACCAATCAATTAGTTCTTCATGGATTTCTCCTCCTCACCAACATGAACCCTAACCCTAAAGAAGGTGACGATTTTTGCCCACATATATAAAAGCATTTTCACAGTTGAAGGCTGGGAATGTCTCATGTGCCAAATGCTAAATGGCAAGAAGAAACGGTGTGATCTCCATTTTTTTTTTGTATATTTCTCATTATCATCCTTAGATCTCTTCCATTATCATGATATAACATTCTAACATATTTTTGGACCATGAAAAGGATCCTAATTCCTTTGGAAAAGCATAGACCGTAGAAGATATCTTTCTATCCCAAATAAAACGGACAGCCAACTAATTTAAACAAACTTCACTCTCACTTTCTCCTTCTCACTTGTCAATTACTGAGAAATTATAGAAAATTAATTAGGAAAAAAAAATATTAGTTTTCTTTCTTCCTTCTCACTGGTCAATTGCAAGAGATATACACGTACACTATCCATAATTCTTGTCCAAATATGTTAGATAAAGGAAGGAATAATCAATATATTTAGTTGGTTTGGTTTGAGCAGCGTACGTAGTGTATATATATTAATATTAATATTAATTTTAACAGCTAGAGAATTGAACAAGTGCTTAATTTTCTCTAATCTGGTGAGGAAATATAATTAAAATGGCAGACAATCATTTTAGAGGAGGGAATAAAAGCGAGGAAACAATTGTTTGTTACGCACCGACGATGATAACAACAAATGGAATAAGGCAGGGCGATAATCCATTGGAATATTCTCTTCCTCTTTTCATCTTGCAGTTGACATTGGTTGTCGTATTGACTCGAATTCTTGTTTTCATCTTGAAACCCTTTCGCCAGCCTCGTGTTATCTCTGAGATCCTTGTAAGTACATCATCGATCTTCATAATCATTTACATACATTATCTATCACATGCATGCATGCAGCTTAATATATAATTAATTAATTGAAGATAATAAAATGTTTATTTATTTAGATCAAGACATTAATGTTCAATGAAATTATATATGTACCTAAATGGAGTAATATATGTCTACTTAACTATTTTTTCTTCTTGGTGATTGATCATATATATATATATATATATATATATATATATATATATATATATATATGTGGGTCATAATATTTCTCCTATCTTGGTAGGATAGATTGGGCCCATTTATCAAGATAATCTATTGGGCTTTTATTATTAAGCCATTGGGACTCTTTGAAATTTCATTTATTATGTCAACTTTATTTAATTTCTATTGACCGGTCGGACCAATTGGATCGAATTCCATTAGATATTTTAATATCTCATTACTTTGACTTGTGATGATGAAAAAGCATGACAATTGACCAATCCTCCCGCCATGCATTAATGTGGATGGGATCATAACCTACGCATGGAGAAAACAATGGCCAAAAGCGAGTAGATAAACTGATATAGTCAAGCGTGGTCCATCGGATCGTAGGGGTGTCGTAATAGTGGGTGGCATAATAATCCAAGCAAAAGTAATATAACTTAGCAAGGAAGCCATCGTATAGAGGTATGTTCTCTCATATATTGATTACTCATATTCTCCCATACACACGACTGAGATTTTTATTCTCTCAATACACTAGACCATATATTCCTCCATTGTTAACCTTGTGAACACGCATTTAATTCTCACGCTTTCGAAGCTATCCCCGACTTGGAACCGCCGTCGAGCTTTGCTTTTGTCGATCGTGTTTATCGTCTGCGCAGATCGGGAGACGCTCTTACGTGATTCGGGACGTGGAGAAAGATCTTGGCGTTAACATTGGCGTATTAGAAGGAGGGCTTTTTTTGAGTTCTAGTGTCATAAAAATTTTCAATCACAATCGTTTAACCTACTTCGTAAGATGAGGAGTAGGGATGGTACACGTGGTGGAAGCGATGGTCATTAGCTAAATCAACGCCTCGTGTTTCGATAAGGATCGATCTGCAGGTCCTTCCAAGAGTGCTCACGAGAGCACGGCTTCTAAGCATAATTCAGGATCTCCGTCCAAGATTCCCAAGTGGCTAGAGCGTAAGATTGGTTTTCGCGAATGAGGAGCGAGGTCATGGTCGAGGGCAGGTGGAAGGCTCGCCAACCAAGATTCATCATAGAAGTAGCCAAGGAGATAGAGCTGCCAAGTTGGCGAAGATGGCGGACGAAGCAGACAGAGCCATGGCGGTCCTATTAAAGCAAAGAGAAGATATAGCCGAACAGATGCTTCGGGTGGCGGAATTACAAGACGAAGCATCCAGCCATGATCAATACGAAAGACGCAGTGGGCATAAGGAGGAGACTCGACGAAAGGGTAAGGAGCCGAAGAGGTCCCCGCGGGTTTCTAGGGATCATTCTCGAAGTAGGAGAAGATCGAGAAGCAGAACTCCCATGGCCTCGAAGAAGGCGATAATGGCTAAGCATTTCAAAGATCGAGATGATTATCAACAAAGGAAGAAGGTCGAAGGAGGTCATACCCGAAGTCCGGGTAATGGACTATCAACGTGATCATTCTCACCACAAGGAAAGAGTTGTGTACCGAAGCAGATCAAGAAGTCCCTCTAGGGCAGTAGGATCGGCAGGAGGGGGTCGATCCTCTCAGAGACATAATATTGTTCATGAGAAAGAGCCTTCTCCGCAGCCTGAAGGCGTTGATTTTCTAGTAAAGGAGCTTAAAGAGCTTAGAAAACAACCGGCCTGAGGTCCAAAGCAGTGAAGGACGCCCGAAAGAAAGCATCCCTTTTTCCTCGCCTATTCTCAAGGAAAAGGCGGATATCACTAAAAAATGCCTCGCATGGAAAGTTACGATGGAACCGGAGATCCTTATGACCATAGCCAGGCGTTCGACCGACTAATGGACTATTACGACTTTACTGATGCTGCCAAGTGCCACACCTTTGTTACAACGCTCTGAAAAGATGCGAGACAGTGGTTGGGAACTTTGCCTTCGATTCCATATCCTCATGGACCGAACTTTGTGATAAGTTTCATGCTCGTTTTGGAATGAAGAAGAAGAGAAAGCCCACGGGGTTCTTTGACATGATTCTGCGGTTGCAAAGTGAATCTTTGGGCCGAGATGTAAAGAGGTTCGGAGAAGCGATCGGTCGGTGTCCGATCTTAATGACCTCCAGTCAGTAGGGTTTGTTCGAATGGATTGGACTGGTCAAGTCCAAAAAGTTGGTGAAGAAGTTGATGTTCAATCATCCAAGAGCTTGGCCAAGCCTTTGACAAAAGCGAAGGCTACATCGTTGTGGAAGAAGCTATGAACACTGAAAAATCCTCTTTCGGGTCAGGGGAAAGAGTTGGTGGCTTTAAGTTCGAAGTTGATGCAGAGAGGAGAATGGGGGTATAATGATCGAACAGAGGGCAGTTCAAAAAAGTACAACAATTATTGGCGTCAAGGAAGCGGTCATCCCTCCGTTCTACCCGAAAGTGAATAAGATCTACACCAAACTAAATAATCGATAGATCGATAATTTTGGACCGGATCGAAACCAACCTTTCTTTGAGCCACCCCGTGATAATTACCGAATGGGTGGTAACTCTCGTAAGTATTGTGTATATCATCAGTCACCGGCCACGACACTAACGAAAGTGTTGCAATTTGAAAGACTTTGTGGAGAGGAAGATTAAAGACGGCTTGTTGGTGCGAGATATGGTCAGTAAATAATCAAGAGAACGTTAACCGTGGCTTTGTTCGAGACGGTTCGAGGGCTCCAATATCGCCGACGAGGCAAGTTAGTTATCGATGTGATAACCTGGTGGGTCCGTGGGAAGTTGATAGGAAAGAAGAGAAGGGCTTACTCGAATTCGGCCATGACTATGACAGATGTTCCCCGAAAGCAGATAGACCA
The DNA here is from genome assembly GCA_020205605.1 of Panax ginseng. NCBI lineage: Eukaryota > Viridiplantae > Streptophyta > Magnoliopsida > Apiales > Araliaceae > Panax > Panax ginseng. The sequence goes on from CM035150.1 coordinate 99,643,914, forward strand.
TTCCCGGGATCTGTATATCATTCACCGACGCCGACCTATCCTTCCGAGCCCATCGAGCCGCGTGAGGGGGGCCTTGGTGATCCAAAGGCAAGTGGGCACACGGTGGACATGAAGCGCATGATGATAGACAATGGATCTTGATTAGATATCCCAGTATGCCCACGCCTATCGGAGGATGCACCCTCGAGGCGCGTAAAATGGAGGTCGGGCAGAAGCTCCTTTATACGGGCAAAGAATGATCCCGTAAAAAAAGCAGCACTATTGAACTCCCCGGTTGTCTTCGCAGACGGCAGCCAAAGCAGTCAAAATAGTGTGTAAATTCTATGTTGTGCACGTTGATTCAATTTTACAACGCTATATCTTGGAAGACCTACTTTAGCTTCTTTCTCCAAGTTGTGACCTCCATCCCTCATTTCAAAATCAAGTCCCCACGGCCATGGAGTAGGAGAGGTGGCGGGGGACTTGGATCCGCCCGACGATGCTATCGGAATGTCGTTATTTCCTCCGGAGTGGGGTAAATGCAAGCAAAAAGCGGCGATGGCAATTGAGATTGAGCCCTTTACCTAAGTAGTTCGAACCGATGGTGATTCTCCGGAGAGGACGGAGGAGGTCGAGTTGATCATTCGAAAGCCCGACAAAGACCGTGAAGATCGGTTCGGGCTTACTGTAATCTCTCTTGGACAAACCTTATAGAGTTGTTGCTACCGCATATGCGAATATTTTGCATGGGAACCGAAGGGCGATACGCTCGAGTTAAGCGGGAAGATAGCCGAGCACGTACTGAATGTAGATCCTCGAAGAAGCCGATTCAAGGAAAAAGGCGGATCTTTGCGCGAGCGACGAAAATCATTGATGAGGAAATAGCAAAAGCATTGGGTCGCCGACTTCATCTATGAAATTGATTATCCCGAGTGGATGGCGAATGTGGTGTTGGTGCGTAAAGCAGAATGGAAAATGGCGGGTTTGCATCGACTACAAACCTCAATAAAGCTTGCTCAAGGACTTTTATCCTCTCCCCCATATTGATCAAACTTTATCGATGCCACTTGAGGGGTATGACATTACTAAGCTTTATGGATGCTTTTTGAGTTATCACCAAATATCCATGCGTAAAGAGGACATCCCAAAGACCGCGTTTATTATTACACCGATTCGATTGCACGCCTACAAGAAGATGACTTTTGGCCTTATAAATGCCGGAGCCACTTACTACCGAGAATGATGAACTTCATCTTCGAAAGCAATTTTGGAAGGAACATGGAGGTATACGTTGATGACATGATTGTGAAAAGCATGCACGTTCAGAGTCATTTGGACGATCTAGAGGAATGCTTTCAGACTGTCCGTCATCGTCAACTAAGGCTTAATCCGGCCAAATGCACTTTCGGCCTCGGTGCAGGGAAGTTTCTGGGTTATCTTGTTAGTCAAAGGGGTATCGAGGCCAACCCAGAGAAGATTCAGGCCATTCTTGATATGAAGACTCCTCAGTCATTCAAAGACGTCCAACGTCTGACTGGCAGGATTGCAGCATTAAGGAGGTTCGTCGCCAAATCTGCAGAGAGGTGCCTTCCTTTCTTTGATACTTTAAAAGGGCCGAAGAATGCGAAGACGTTCCAGTGGACTTCAGATTGTGAAGACGCATTCCAGAGCATAAAGGCGTATCTTTCCTCGGCTCCTTTATTGGTGAAACCCATTCCAGCAGAGACCTTATATCTCAGATTCTGGCGGCAAGTTCGTTAAGCGGTTGGAAGCGATCTTTGGTTCGGGAGATCGGTGGAAGACAAAGATCCGATCTATTATGTTAGTCACGCCCTGCGAGATGTCAAACCGGTATCCAAATATTGAAAAATTTGCCTTCGCTTTGATAATTGCTAGTAGGAAGCTTTGGCGATATTTTCAGAGGTCGGCCTCTGTTGTTCTACATCGATCAACCATTGAAGAAGGTGATGGGCAAGCCGAAGTTTCGGGAAGGTTAGCAGCGTGGGACGATGGAGTTATCCACGCTTTTTCATCGAATATCATCCCATTTAACCGCTATCAAAGGCCAAGCTTTGGCCGATTTCATAAAGTAGAATGTTCGTTCACGAAGCAGATGCCGAAGTTACCGGAAAGTTCTAATCCTCCGATCAAGCGATTTGCGCTTCTCAAAGCAGAGATCGTAATGTTTGGACCCTATATGCAGATGGTTCTTCACCCTAAGCGTTAGTAAGGTGAATTATCTTGACGAGTCCGGACGGGTTCAAAGTTCAACAGCCATCGATTTGGATTTAAAGCGACCAACAACGAAGCCGAAGTATGAAGCAGATGTTAAGCGGTGTTCGATTGGCAAAGAGTCAGAGGTCCGGAACCTTATCATCTACAAATGACTCTCAAATTGGTTGTCAAGCGATTATCGAGGGGACTATGAAGCTCGTGGGAATCGAATGATCAAGTATTTAAGCTGAGTTAAAGGACCGATCGCAGATTTCGCTTCAGACAATTTCGTGGCATAGAGCGTAATGACAATTCTATCGCCGATGCATTGTCAAAATTGGCTACTACTCTGGATGCGAGATGTTTTAACGGATCGCTTTACTTGAAGTTCATGAGCGGTAGAAAGTGTTCAAAGATGAAGTTGTGATGTGTATCGAACGAACTAATCATTGGATGACCCCTACATCGAATATTTGGCGGATGGCGTCCTTCCTTCCTGGATCGATGATAGCAAAGAAGATCAAATACAAGAGCGCCTAACTTTACTCTTATTGATGGCGATCTTTACCGATTGGCCTTTTCTTCACCATTACTGAAGTGCCTGGTCCCATCTGGAGGCGGAATATGCTCTTCGGGAAGTTCACGAGGCATTTGCGGTGATCATATGGCTGCTAAATCTTTGGCTTACAAAGTACTTCGACAAGGATACTATTGGCCTACAATTTTCAAGGAAGCTACAGAGTATGTCAAGAAATGTGAAAAGTGTCAACTCAATAAATTCGATCCTCATTATCGACCAATTCGGAAGAGCTATACTCGATTTTATCTCCTATACCCTTCGCTGTCTGGGGGGTAGATATATTGGGTCCATTGCCTAAAGCTAAAGGTCAAGTTAGTTTTGTCATAGTTGCTATTGATTACATGACTAAGTGGGTAGAGGAAAGAAGCCGCCTTTGTTAATTACTGAGCAAGAATGCTTCAAGTTCATAAAAGAATCAAGTAGTGTTTCGCTTCGGGATCCCTAGAGTATTAATATCGGACAACGGACGTCGGGCCATGGGATCAAAATTTGAAGCATTTTAAAGGAGTGGGGATTCAACATAAGAAGACTTGATGTGGCTCATCCACATCAAATGGCAAGTTGAGGTGACCAACAGGAATGACGAATCTGGATCAGGATCAGCAGATTCAGATGAAGCTAAAGGAAGATGGTAGGAGGAGCCGTCGGCGTGTTGTGGGCTTCTTAGGACTACACCAAGGACTACCATCGGGATTCACCTTTCGATCGCCTATGGTAATCGATGCCTTAGTCCTGTCGAAATCGGATCTCCAAGTCTTCGTCATCAATACAAAGAAATATACAACGACGAAGGGATCAAGGCCAATTTAGATCTACTAGAAGAAGTTGAGAGGTTGCTCTACTTAAATTGGTCGCTTATCAACGAAGAGAAGCAAGCATTACAACAAAGGAGTCAAACTTCGCAGATTCAAGTAGGAGACTTTCGATCCTCGGAGAAGCGAAGCTTCTACACCTCAAAATCACGGAAAGTTAATGCCAAATTGGGAAGGACCATATGAGGTGATCAAGTATCCAAACAAGGCACTTAGGTTAAGGGCATTAGATGGTTCCAAATCAAAAACACTTGGCATATTTGGCGAGCTTTTAAATACTTTCAATAAAGATCAAGTTAGTTCATCTAAGTCTGTGATATTATCGTTCATTATCAATAAAAGACACTTTTTCACTATTGGTCCCGGTCCTATTTTGTCCTATGGTCACCGTGGTGTAAGGAGGTATGGTAGGACTCATTTGGCCATTCGATGGCGACCCATTTGTCGTTCTACCCGGAAAGTGGTGAGCGAAGGATCCTATATTGATTTTACCAGGGTGTAAATCAATGGTCACTATTAGGTCCTGGTCCTATTTTGTCCTATGGTCACTGTGGTGTAAGGAGGTATGGTAGGACTCGCTGGCCATTCGATGGCAGCCCATTTGTCGTTCTACCCCGAGTGGTAGACGAAGGATCCTATATTGATTTTACCAGGGTGGTAAATCAATGGTCACTATTGGTCCTGGTCCTATTTTGTCCTATGGTCACTGTGGTGTAAGGAGGTATGGTAGGACTCATTTGGCCATTCGATGGCAAACCCATTTGTCGTTTCTACCCCGAGTGGTAGGCGAAGGATCCTATATTGATTTTACCGAAGGTGGTAAATCAATGGTCACTATTGGTCCTGGTCCTATTTTGTCCTACGGTCACCGTGTGGTGTAAGGAGGTATGGTAGGACTCATTTGGCCATTCGATGGCAAAATTTTTTGTCGTTTCTACCCCGAGTGGTAGACGAAGGATCCTATATTGATTTTACCGGGGTGGTAAATCAATGGTCACTATTGGTCCCGGTCCTATTTTGTCCTATGGTCACTATGGTGTAAAAGGAGGTATGGTAGGACTCATTTGGCCATTCGATGGCGTACCCATTTGTCGTTTCTAACCCGAGTGGTGAGCGAAGGATCCTATATTGATTTTACCAGGTGGTAAGTCAATGGTCACAATTGGTCCTTATATCTCGATCCTTATATCTTGGTCCTTATATCTCGATCCTTATATCTTGGTCCTTATATCTCGATCCTTATATCTTGGTCCTTATATCTCGATCCTTATATCTTGGTCCTTAAGTCTCGATCCTTATATCTTGGTCCTTATGTCTTGATCCTTATATCTTGGTTTTCAGTATAATTGTTTCATCCAGGAGTGGTAAACAAATGACCGATCTCACACTTCGAGCCGGATGAGTATTTGGTACTTTATTTTATTTAAGTGTTGAGTTCGGAATGCCTCGTCCCTTAACATCACTTTATCTCATTACATGACATGTTTATCATTATATGACATGCTTAATCATTTGAAGTTAAATCCTCGAAAGGGTTTTTTGTATACTTGTCCATATAAATTCATATCAAGTATTGACATAAAATAAAAAAGTACACTCAAGTCATAAGGAAGAAAATCATTTCTCATTAATATTTAAATTCATTTACAAACAAGGAAATAAACATAAAATTTCTCTGAGATATTCATAATAAGACCTAAGACAATCCATAAATTTGGTGCTTGTGTAGCTCCATCATCATCAGAAGAGTCCAAAGGTAAGGATCTAAGTTAGCCTTGATCAACCTTTCCTTGCCAAGACTTGGCAGAGCTCGTAGCTTTCTTTGTGAATCCTCATGATTTCTTCTGCGTTTATTTCGTCTGAGTTCTATACTCTTCACAAATTTCTTTCACGAAGAGCATCGCTTAAAGGAGGCCCAAGGTCCCAAGAGCCTTGAGTTCTCAAATCTCTTCGCTTCGAGCTCGCCAGATATTCGATTGAAGCTTTTCATCCCGCTCCATCTTACGGATCGTCTTTGGTCAAGATTTTGGCGTTGGACTTCAACTCCTTGATCTTATTCATCCTCGGTTCACTCCTCCGAACTAAGTTGGACGTTCATGTTGACAATTTCAAAGATCTCGAGCCTTAGTCGACTTTAGTTCTTCCTTGGAGGCCTTCACTTCTCCCTTAGCTTTGGGCCAACTCTTTCTCAAGACCTTCATTAGTATGAAGAAGGCCTTCACGATGAGTCCTTTCCGAGCAGGCGATTTCAGGAGGAATTTTCCTTCTTCAACGCTTCCTCCTCGGATTGACTTGAGAGATCTGGGGACGCAGACGTCCAAGAAGAAGCATTTGCCTGTTCATGTTCAATGTTATTCAATCGACCGGATGATGTGAGAGTATGAAAGAAAGCAAAAGGAAGAGAAGAGTCATTTACCCTAGCCAAGTAGCTCGTACCTCATTGAAGCAAATCCCGTTGAACTGTTCCCGAACCGATGGTCATCGGTCTCACGTAACAAAGGCCTCAAAGCAGTTGAAAGGGAAGTTGGCATTAAACCGAGGCCACATAGTCGGTGAACCCATGGCATCATCTTTGAAATTCGGATGTCATTGATCCTCGAGGAGGAGGGTAGGGCCGATCGCGAGCCGGTGAAGGATCCGCATGCATTGCCTCCGGAGAAGGTGATCGAGCCGGCATTGGCTCAGAGTTGAAGAAGGTTCGAAGTCGAAATGAAATGACCGTCCAAGGCTATTTTCTTTTTTTCGGACGGAGAAGGGTTTGGCCCGACTTCCGCCGCTTAGAGTGTTGGGGTTTCATTTAATGAAATTTGGATGTTGAAGGAGGGGAACGCGAGTTCGCTCGGCAGAAGAAGGAATTATTTTGCTTCTCAATTTTTAGCACTAAGGACTTTCGCTTGCGATCGTGTGGAGGAATGTCAAGGAGACTCCTCTTTCTTAGATTTGGTTCAGAAGTTGGTAGAATTGGTTCAGAAGTTGGTAGGGTTGGTTCAGAGGTTGTTGTGGGTTCAGTTGAAGGAATCGTTTGTGGGTTTACCTCAGGAAGTACCTCCTCGTCGCTTTCAGGATTTATCTCGCGAGGAGTCCTGGCCCTTTTGGCGGCCTTCTTCCTTCGGCGAGGTCGGAGGACCGCTTCGGGGATGATAGGATTGTCAGCTTCAGGGTCATCATCCCGAAGGGGAGTTGTTGTTGGCTCGGGGCGGGAGGTTCCGTTCGGGAAGGCTCCTCATTAGGGAGTTCTTCATTTGCATCAAAGCAATCCTCCCCGCCAAGAAATCTTCCAAGTCTTTTACTTAGGGAAGTTGGTTTGATCAAAGACACCGCAAATAATCACAAGTTAAAACTGCACCACATAAACATTTCAAAAATTATATCACAGAATGGTCCAAGACTTACGTTTATGGTCATACAACCATGCTTGCTTGGTCGAGAAAGTGAAGCTCCACTCTTGAGTAGGGATCTTATTCATGAAGTCATTTCATCTCCTCGCGCCCCTCGGGATGTCACCAAAGTCGGCAGAGATACGCCCAAGTGGTCCAATCGGAAGGAAGAGATTCCGGGACCCGATGACGAAGAACCATTTCTCATGCCATCCTTTGTTGCTCGAGGGAGTGCTTTCATTAGGGCCTCTTCTCGAATTTCGAGTTTGGGCGTGGGACCTGCTTTGCTCAAGATTTGAACCCTCGTTCCGGGATCGCCAAATGAGAAGAGGTAAAGAAGAGATCAGCAGAGGGGTAACCCCTAGTTCATGATGAATGCGATGAACGCCAGATTATATGGATATAGGAGTTGGGCACCAGGCCACAAGAAAGCTCTACTCCAATAAACCCTAGGAGGGTAACTATGAAGGCGTGGAGGGGTAAGCGAACCCCTTTTCCAACAGAGTAATCAGCATGGCGACCCATCCGTCTCGTCATTGAGTACATTCGCCTCTCGGTAGAGATGGAGCCCTCATATAGCAAAGTTATCCGGAACATGATACCGAATCCGGAGGATTCGCGATTCGGATTCGTAAGCGGTGGAGGTGATGTTGGCATGAGGAAATTGTTCCCCATCCTTGAAGAAATCGGTGGGAGATGGTGGATTGGCACTTGAACCCCTTGGTTGGGTTTGAACGAGAAGAATTTGAAGGGTTTGGCTTGGATTCACCATTGTTAAGTTTGTGAAAGCTAAAGAGAGGTTTTTCCGGAGAGAAGGAAGAAAGCTCAAAGGTTCAATTTCAAATCGATGAGGTAAAACCGCCAATTTTGGTGAGGTTTACCTTTTATATTGTGATTCACATGAGCGAAGGTAGTACGCATTTAATGTCGATAATAATGGGAATTAAAGTGGAATACGTTTGGATGACCTTTGAATATCTTATCGATTGGGTTCGATTGTTGGATCTCTATCTTATTGGCCCATGCCGCTTCAGATTCGGATCCTTTATCAAATTGGGCTTATTATTCGTGGGTATCCACTATCCGATCCTCCCTTATTCCACTTCGTATGATAAAAGTGGGTATGATCCACTTATTTCTATTTTTGAGCCTTTATTAAATTCTAAATATCATGAATCTTATATAGTTTTCCATTAAACATTTTGTTTAACTAAAAAACTAGGGGGTAATGTTGGGTCGTAATATTTCTCCTATCTTAGCTTAGGATAGATTGGGCCCATTTATCAAGATAATCTATTGGGCTTTTATTATTAAGCCATGGGACTCTTTGAGCCCATTTATTGTGTCAACTTTATTTAATTCTATTGGGCCGCCCCACCGATTGGATCGACCCATTAGATATTTTAATATATATTACTTTGACTCATGATGATGAAAAAGCATGAGTTGACCAATCCTCCCGCCATGCATTAATGTGGATGGGATCATAACTTACGTGCGTGAGGAGAAAACAATGGCCAAAAGCGGTAGATAAACCCCGATATAGTTGGGAGGTCCATCGATCGAGAGGGGTGTCGTAATAGTGGGTGGCATAATAATCCAAGCAAAAGTAATATAACTTAGCAAGGAAGCCATCGTGATAGAGGTATGTTCTCTCATATATTGATTACTCATATTCTCCCATACACACGATCGAGATTTTTATTCTCTCAATACACTGTAACCATATATTCCTCCATTGTTAACCTTGTGAACACGTACTTAATTCTCACGCTTTGAGCTATCCCCGACGGAACCGCCGTCAAGCTTTGGTGTTATTGTGTTTTCTTGTCTGCGAGGATCGGGGACGTCTTACGTGATTGGGACGTGGAGAAAGATCTTGGCGTTAACAATATATATATATAGGGTGGAGTTATATTGGGGCCATCAGTATTGGGGAATAATAAGAAGCTTGCTATAGCATTATTTCCCCTAAGAAGCGTAATGGTTCTTGAAACAATGGCAAATGTAGGCCTTCTCTACTTTCTTTTCCTAGTCGGTGTAGAAATGGACCTAGGCGTAATCCGGCGAACCGGACGAAAGGCCATATTCATCGCCATTGCCGGTATGATATTGCCATTCCTAATTGGTATTTCATTCTCCTTCTTGTTACTCAAAAATCCCAAATGGTGAAACAAGGCACTTTCATACTATTCATCGGCGTGGCGCTCTCGGTCACCGCCTTCCCCGTGCTTGCCCGAATCCTAGCCGAGCTCAAACTACTCAACACGGAGATCGGACGAATCGCCATGTCATCTGCTCTCGTGAACGATATGTGTGCATGGGTTATGTTGGCTTTTGCCATTGCATTAGCTGAGAATGAAAGTATGAGCTTAGCTTCCGTTTGGGTGATCCTTTCGAGTGTGGCTTTCGTTGTTTTTTGCATATTTGCAGTCCGTCCGATAGTCACATGGATGATACAGAGGACGCCCGAAGGCGAAACCATAAGCGAATTCTACATATGTCTCATTTTAACTGGAGTAATGATATGTGGTTTTATTACGGATGCAATTGGAACACATTCTGTTTTTGGTGCTTTTGTTTTCGGATTAGTGATTCCAAATGGACCTATAGGTGTTACCCTTATAGAAAGACTAGAGGACTTTGTGTCGGGGCTTTTGCTGCCTCTTTTCTTTGCCATTAGCGGGCTCAAGACGGAAATTGGTGCAATCAAAGGATTGGCAACATGGGGAATCCTGGCTCTTGTTATTGTTCTGGCATGTGCAGGAAAAATTGCTGGAACTCTACTTGTTGCACTTTATTACAAGATGCCATTTTATGAAGGTGTCACACTTGGTTTGCTCATGAACACCAAAGGCCTTGTTGAGATGATCGTCCTCAACGTTGGCAAGGACCAAAAGGTACTATTTCTCCTCCTCACATGGGACTTTCAATATGTTGTTATACAGTATTTCAAAATTCAAATTAATAAGGGATTCAACATCACTCGAGGGTGAATTGACCATTATATTAGGGAATCTAAACCAAAAAAAAGTCTAATATTAATTTATATAGCACTCTGTTATAATGCAACTTCGTACAAATGCACGTTTTGTTATTAAACTTATCAATGGTCAATTCACCCTAAACTTTACTGAATTCAGACTCATTACTAAATCCATCTATATTGTTTTATGCAACACATGACAACATTGTTTTAGCAACTTCTCTATTTATTTGTTTGTAAGATTTCTTTATAAAAGGTCATGTGCGCCTAAACATTCAGGTATTAGTCGAGAAATCATTTGCAATAATGGTGATCGTGACTGTGGTTATGACCGGAGTTATCACCCCAATTGTCACCATAATTTACAAGCCGGCAAGGAAGTTTGTGCCATACAAACGAAGAACAATACAAAGGACAAAACCAGACAGCGAATTTCGAACATTGGTGTATGTCCACACCCCACGAAATGTTCCAACAATCATCAACCTCCTCGAAGCCTCTCATCCAACCAAAAAGTCCCCAATATGTATATACGTCCTCCACCTCGTAGAACTCACCGGCCGATCCTCCGCCATGCTCATTGTCCATAACACCCGAAAGTCCGGTCCGGCCCTCAACCGGACGCAAGCTCAGTCCGACCACATTATCAACGCATTCGAGAATTTCGAGCAACACGCCGGATGTGTCACCGTTCAGCCCCTCACCGCCATTTCTCCGTACTCCACCATGCATGAAGACATATGCAACGTGGCCGAGGACAAGCGTGTTGCCTTCATCATCATTCCTTTCCACAAACAACAAACAGTTGATGGCGGAATGGAAGCGACAAATCCGGCTTATCGGACAATAAATCAAAATGTATTAACAAATGCTCCGTGCTCAGTAGGTATCTTGGTTGATAGAGGGCTTAGCGGATCAACTAGGTTATCCGCTAGCCAAGTTTCTCACCATATTGCCTTGCTTTTCTTTGGTGGACCGGATGACCGGGAAGCGTAAGCGTATGCATGGAGGATGTCTGAGCATCCGGGGATTAACATCACCGTAATGCGCTTCATCGCCGGCGAAGAAGCAGCCGAAACAAGTTCCGATGCCGGCCTCGATAGGAATGACCCTAGGGTTTTGACGGTTTTGACAGATAGTGATAGGGAAAAACAACAAGATGAGGATTATATAAATGCTTTTAGGGCAAGAGTTTCAAATGATGAGTCGGTCATTTACACGGAGAAAGTGGTGAATAATGGGGAAGAAACGGTGGCAGCAATTCGGTCAATAGACAATATTCATGACCTTTTCATAGTTGGGAGAGGACAAGGCATGATATCGCCGTTAACGGCCGGGTTGACGGACTGGAGTGAGTGCCCGGAACTCGGTGCAATAGGGGATTTATTAGCGTCGTCGGATTTTGCAGCGACAGTTTCGGTACTGGTGGTTCAACAGTATGTGGGGATCGGACCACAAACCGGGGATATACTTGCCGTCACGCCGGACAGTCCCGGGCAGCTTAATGAATTCAGCAACCAAATGAACCGGCGGACGCCTACGAGGGGACAGCCTATGTATAGTCCACAACCCTAATGGAGTAATTAATTAAGGTACATTAATAGATTAGTTTTGTACGTAATCATATTCTTTTTTCATCAAGAAGAATGAAAATTTTTTGTTGTTTGTAGTACAGTACGATATCTACAAATTAAAATTATTTCATTTCAAAACATGTTGATATTTTTAGACACTGAATACTACAAAATTCATTATATATAAATGTCAAATGATATCTTTCTTTTTTTTTTGAAACAAAAGGAAACCATTTATATTAAATCGGAAATAAGAACATCTGAAATAAAAGAAGGAGGGACAGGACCCCACTCTTCCGGACCAGACTGTAAACCAGCGGCTTTGGCTAACAAATGCGCTGCATGATTAGCTGATCGTCTAGCGAAACAAATACTGCTATCATTCAAAGCTAACAAAGCATGAGAACAATCTCGAGTAATTAAACCAAATAAAGAATAATCAGGAGTAGGATGGACTAAAGCTTGTTGAAGAACACGATAACCGCCCAACACTACTCGAGAAAAAGTTTGTGCCTTAAGCCAATTTGAGAGCTTACCGGCAGGAAAGGGCTTGCAAAGAAAGCAGAGTTCTGGATACAATTAATCAAACCATTTTTGCGAAAAGAAAAAAGAACCACGCTCGTCTCTTATAATCCAACCATAACCAACCTTGTTTAGGCCAGGGAATAATGCCGCATCAAAATTGCATTTAACATAACTAGGTAAAGGTTTGCACCATTTGAGAAGGAACCTGGGAGGGTTTGTTCTGATGTAACGCAACAATGATTGTCAGGCGAGCTCGCCATCGGAATGAACCAAATCGAAGAATAAGGAGGATACAAGGCGAGATCCTCGCTTGTTCAACCATATCATTCCTAGCCTGCCAAAGAGACCAGACGACCATAGCAGCTGCCGAAACCATATCCAAAGACAGAGACTGCAACAAGTAATTGAACCAGGATATAAAGCAAGGCTGCGGCGGAAAGATCAAACCACAAAGAGAACCTCTCCAAACTTGTTGAGCAAAGGGACATTGAACAAAAAGATGGAAAATATCCTCAGGACCACCATTACACATATGACAAACATTAAGCATCTCCACCCGTCGAGTACATAATTGAGACATAGTAGAAAGAACATCCAAACAACAACGCCACACAAAATTACAGACTTTTGGAGGAACATTCAAACGTCAAACATTTTTCCAACCAGAGAAGCGTTGTTGTTGTACAGAAGTGGACAAGTTACATGATAACGCTCGATACCCTGATTTCACAGTGAACACACCCTTCTTCTCAAAACGCCACTGCCATTTATCAGAACTCCTGATTTGGCTAAGAGGAATTTTTAAGATCAATTCAGCATCTCTAGGCATGAAAATATCCCGAACCAGATCTTCCTCCCAATCACGACCATTTACCTTCATAAGAGAAGCCACAGTAGCATTCTCTAACCCCTGAATCATGCCCGTCTCAACATAAGGATTAAGCGAATCTGGAAGCCAAGGAGATGTCCACAAATTCGTGTCACAACCATTACCAATCCGACGCACCAGACCCTCCTTCAGTAATGACTGGCCCGCAAGGATCTACTACGCCAAATGAAACTTGGATTGGATCCAAGAGAAGCAGAAAGGAAAGAGCAATCCTTAAAATACTTAGCTTTGTACAACCGAGCCACCAAAGAGTTAGGGAAATTGAGCAAACGCCAACCCTGTTTACATAGAAGCGACAAATTAAATTCATGCAATTGTTTAAAGCTTAAACCTCCAGCGCTCTTGTGAACACAAAGCTTAGCCCAATTAAGCCAACGAATACCACCATTATTTCGACCTCCATTGCTCCACCAATAACCATTCATCAGCTTTTCTAAATCATCACATAAACCCAACGGCAAAAAGAAAACACTCATCGCATAAGTAGGCATAGCTTGAGCCACTCTTTTTAAAAGAATTTCCTTACCCGCCTTGGAGAGGAGCTTCTTCTTCCAACCCCCAATTCTCTGAATAAATTTATGTTCAATAAAAGCAAACACACCCTTCTTATTCCTGCCAACAAGAGACGACACTGTCAAATGCTATCTTTTGACAATATATCTTTTGACATTTACAATATAGAATTCAAGACAATCTTCATAATAATATGAAATACTTGAACTTCACTATATTTATAAAAATTCAAAAATAAATGTTTTTCTCAATTAGAATATACAAAATTCATATGATCACATTAAAATTTACTACTTCTTGAACAAGAAGTACACATAAAAATAAATCAACATATACCGATTATGATTATCCCAAAAACACTACGAATATCATTTCTAAGTGTTTTCTCAACATCAAAATCATATTGTATATAAGATTTACTTCAACTAAATCTACTTCTACAATATTTCTTCTAACTATTAGTTTATAATTAATTTATTATCCACAAACAAAGTAATCTTTTCTCAAAATTCATGCATACAAATACCAAGTAATATTACATACTAAATATTACCTCAAATTTATACGCATAATTTTGTTCAAGAAAGAACATAAATTTACTTTATTCTCAAAATAAATTAATTTACAACTAATTTGTTATACATAGAGACAAGTAAACTTCTCAAATTTTACTACAACTTTCTCTTAATAAATTAATCTCAATTAGTGTATAAGAAAATAATTATCTCAAATCTCATACATATATATATATATATATATATATATATATATATATATATATACACACACACATCATAATATTTTATCTACTCATAAAATATTACAACCAAAATATATATATGCACACAATTAAATTTATTCCATCATGAACAATAATTTAATTATTTTTCTTATCCCAGAAAACTAATTAAATAATTTATTACAACAAAATGTAGGTAAAATAATACTCAAGCATATAATATCATCTACACATGATATAATAAATAAAACATATACTTTCAAGTATATACACATACATACAAAATGATACACAGTTATCATTTATAAAAATAAAGACAATCGTTAAAAAACACACCTTTTGGAATTAAATTCGAAAAACATCACAATCTCTTGAAAGATTTCTAAGCATCAACATTTGGTGTTTTTTCATGATGACGCTTCATCTTCTTCACATCAATTTACAAACATGTAAATTGTAATCTTTTTCACTTTTATTTTTTTCACAATCCATCTTCTAACAGGAATTATCAATAAAAATAATTTGCTTAATATCTCAATATATTACTAATTATCATAAAAATTCCATTGATAAAATAGATACACGAAAAATGGCACTTATCTTTGAAAACTGTGTTGTCTTCCATCTCACCAAAATCATGACTCTAACAAATACATAAAGACCTTAAGATTGTTAGAATCATAGCTTCGTAGAGTCAAGATTGTTATAGAAGACGTGACACGGGTTATCCCTGTCCTTAAGGTCTTTATCGCCCCCACCACGATCGGTTTGCTATGGGTTGCAGACGATATACCTCCAGGATATATGTCAAGCCTTGGTGAATTATTTGTGATAGCAATTCACAGAAAATTCCAATAGAACACTGCTTTGTAGTAGTTATTTATTTGTAAGAAGAATTGGAGAAGATCAAAAAGAGAGAAAAACATGTGAAAAATCATATATGTAAATTTATATCTTACATATGCATATATCTAATCTTATGTATATATATATCAACATATATATACATACATAGATATAAGTTACATAATATACCATTTAATTCTATATTTAACCATACTTATTAATACTAAATATGTAAGTTACATACTAGATTAATAAATATGTAAGTTACATACTAGTTAGTATTAATGTAGTGGTTAATTAGAATTAGCACTCAATATTTTCCTTTTGTTCCAAAAAATAAAATAAAATAGACTTCTATTAAATGGAACTAAGAAAAAATAATTTTTATCAAACAATTTTGCACTTTATTAAATGTCTCACTATAGTCACTAATCAAATGATTTCTACACAAATCAAATAAAATTCTCTTTTAATCTCCACGTTGAGGACATTAATTTACACCTTTTATACTTGCTTAAATTATGTCCACAGATGAATTTTATCAAACTCAAATATGATATATTATAAATCACAAAAGTATAAAATAAGGTGCAATATATAACTGTTTTTGGTGCGCAACCGAATAGACTTCAAAATCAAGCAGTCCATATATATATATATATATATATATATATATAGAGAGAGAGAGAGAGAGAGAGAGGATCCTGTCCGGACTCCCGGACAGGCTTAAAATACGGACTCAAAATTTATTTATTTTTTTTGCTTTTTTTTTATAACAACTAAAAAAAATTAATATTTTATGGAACTGAAATTTTTTCATAATACAATGTTTTGGGCGTGTTTTGAATACCTATACCAAAAAATGGTGGTACAGTCTGCACAGACAATACATACATGTTTTGTTATATGTATCCAAATCACACTCAAAACACTGTATTATGTAAAAATTCAAGTTCCATAATTATTTTTTTATTTTTTTATTTGTTTTATAAAAAAAAAAAAAAAAAAGTCCGAATTTTAATCCTGTCCGAAAGTCCGGACAGGATCCCTTCCCTATATATATATATATATATATATATATATATATATAAGGATGATTTTTAAAACGCATATATAGATAAAAATCAATTTTTTATGCTATAGCGATGAAAAAAACCTTAGTTCGCTCCTCGAGAAGTAGACTATATATATATATATATATATATACATGTTTTATCAGGTAAGATTTGAGAAATACTTACCTACTGATCGAGAATGAATTTAATGGTGATGGAATTTTATTCACCATTTTTGGAATTAATCTACTACTTTATTTTTGCAAATTTATAGGATATGAATGAGTATACGTATGTATATATAGTTCACAAACTGGTATCAGTGAACTTCAACAACGCTGTTTGATAACTCGGAAAAAGCTAGCCTTGATTCATGCCGGCATACAACTACCGCCGAACCACCACAACCTTGATACGACTTAAAACTTCGGCAACACGGCGACTTTATATCAAAAAAAAAAAATCAAAGGCGTAAATATTGGGAGAAAAGCTACCAAAATAAAATTTAAATATGTTGAAAGCTATAAAAGAGACGGAAAAAGAGAACTAATATTTTTCTATAAATTATACTTAAATGGTACATATGTAGTAACACTGTTAAATATACCTTAAAAAGTGAAAAACTATTGTACTTAAAATATAATAGTTAAATTGTACTTAAATTATAATTAAATTGCGCACACACATATATATAGTACCTATAAGTATAACTTGAAAAATATTGGGGGGAAATTACACTTAAAATATACTTAATTAAGTTAAAGTTAAATCATACTTAAATTATACAGAACATGTCATGTGCTCTATAGAATATGTGTGCTTAATCATTTGAGTTAAGACAACATCAATATCAACTTTATTCAAACGTAAAATTGATTAAATACACACACATGTATATAGATGTCTATTTAATTTATTGTTTGCGTGATATTATGTATACTAAATATTGTTTTTTGTAAACTTAATTGATCTATTTTATTCTTCTTATTATTTAGAATTTTTTTCATAATCTTTTTACTTGTTTTTTGAAACTCCTTACTAACTAAGGATGTGTATTCTTCGAAACCAATACCGAAAATAAAAATAACATTTCAAAACATATGTAGCTACCGTGAGTTTGAACCATGCTTAATGATCATATCTTAAAGAATCAATACTTCTTCCAAAACTTTACTAATTATAGCAGGCAGCAGGTCATATATAAATCCATAAAATACATAATTAAACATTTCATTTTATATGTATCAGCTGAGATATGACAGACATGAAAGAAGGCGAGTTGCCTCCCTCTCCTTAATTCCAATCATTACATTACATTGCATAAGTACTAGTATATTGATATATCTATGACAAGACAATACTTCAAACAAACAAACAAGCAACCATGATAACCATAAATGTAAAACTAGACACACCACAAAGGGGAGAGGGAAAAAAATGTAAATTTAAGGGAATTTTTGATAGATAGTGCTAGTTTATGCGCATTGGAAGCCAGTTGGAACCTTCTTTCCGCAGTAGTTTAGCAGCAAGCTCAAATCAACAAGAACGTTAAGGTTAATACCCAAGACATTGGCTTTGATCGCGGTGCAAAGACAAACAGCAGCTTCAAGATCAACAAGACCTTCAAGGAGACCGCAGCATGGCTCCTTTGGCGGGGTTCCAACAAGAACACCGATCAAGCCGCCAAGCACATTGGTACATACACCCAATTTTAGAGTGTCTAGAGGGCAAGTTGTCTTCTTGTGGTGGTGGTGAGGTGGTGGTGTCGGGCATGAGGTATAATGAGTAGAACTCACCAAAGTGAAGAAAATAAGGTTGAAGGCTAGGAAAAGAGTAGTTGATGCTAAAGCTTTTGAAGCCATCTCAAACAATAGACAGCACTTGTGTAGATAGATAGAAGAGCTTGTTTGTGATGGAAATGGTCAAATAGGTTATGGTATTTATAGATGGAAATATTAGATTTTACATTATTTTTTTCATCTAAGGAAATTAAGAAATTATAGACACCCATGTGAACACATTTGGTTGGAAATCTGGATTTATCCTGACAAACTGGCTGTGCAACTTGAGGGTGAGCCTAAAGGATTATAATGGAGTTTGGAGTTTTCTGAGTTTTGATTAGTTGTCATTTCTCTCTCACAAAAAGTAAATTATCGGTTATTGATATATTATTCAGTATTGATTGGGTTCATACTTCCGTCTCTGTGTAAAATCATTTTCCCTTGGATGAACATGGTCTGCGATTTTAAGATAGAAAGGAATATAAACATGCTTTTGAATTATGAGAATGCCAGAAGGTATTTTTATACTCCTTCTATTCCGAATTATAACATCATTGGTTCATTTATATTTTAAAAATAATAAATCTTATAACTAAACTAAATGAATTCCTATCAATTTTGAATTTAAAAATGTTTTCGAGTATAAAAATATTTAAAATTAATTTTTAAAAATTCAATAATAATCTTATAATTTGAAATCAGAGGCGTACATAATTTGGTACGTCTTGGTTCTTAGCAATTCTCTTTTAGGTTAAAATTAATGAAGCAAAGAAATCAAGCATAAAAATCACACATCAAGCCTCTATTAGTAGAATAGTTCTTCCTTTTTCTTTTTCTTTTTCTTTTTCTATTTATTTATTATTTTTTATATCTTTTGTGGGCAAGAAGACTCTTGCATGTCCATAGTTATCTTCATTTGAACCATCTGGCATAGTGATATTTTGAGAATTATAGCTCATGATCAAGCCTATAGCTAGTAGCCATTGCTTCAATCCTATCGAGTAAACAAAGAAACAAAAGAAGGAAAATTATTTCAAACCAAATGAAGCTTCATGGTTGGAGTACCAAAGGCAGATCCAAGTTGGTATTGTGTGTGACGTGACCCTGCATTTTAGACTATGCCATGAAGCAAAAGCCACTTGAAAACCAAAACACGCACCACCAAAAAAATTAAAGTAAAAATAGAGATGCTAAAAAAATTAAAACAAGTGCGAGTCTCAACTCGGAATTCTTTGAAAATTAGAAAAAACACTTGATAAACTATAAACTATAGTTATAACTTAATCCGTCGACGCCCATGCGGGGACGTGTATTGGATATTTTCAAAGAATAACCTGCAGACAGCATGTCAACTTCATAAAGTGACAGGATATATATATATATATATATATATATATATATATATATATATATATATGCACAGCTTTGAAATTGATTAAACTTACGGCTCTCACAACAACTAATCCTTCAACTTGTAATCCATGTTTGACAGTAAAAAGAAAGCTGAAAGTTTCACGGACACTAATTATCACTCTTATCAGAAAGTTCCTCCCAAAACTCCAGACTCTCTTCCTGCAAAAGATCTCTCTTTATTTTTCCCTTTGTTTTCCTTCATCATTTGCTATTTTCAGCAACATTTTATTGGGGCCAAAAGAGAGAGGAGAAACCACTCAAATAAAGGAGCAAGCGGGGGCCAGACAATGACCCAAAGCATCTTCCCCCCTCAAAACTAAGGGTTAAGAAGTTTTTGAAAGATGGAATTGTGAAGCACACATTGTGCAATGCCAGTCAAATTAACTTTAGTGCATAGTGCAATGACTTTTGGATTTTATGCAACGACTTGGATTCGGATTTTCACTCGTGATGTTGAAATCCTGGTGCAGCAAGCTGTTGAACAAAAGTTCAAACAACGCGTAACTAGCAAAAGACAAATTGAAAATCATAACAAGACCATGACTAACTGCTTTGTCAGCCAGAGGGGTGGATGATATCATCAACAGGTCCTCTTCAATAACTAAATAAGCATAAAATTTTATAAAGAAGCATAAAATGGAATGTAATATTCTACTGAATTTTAAATAGTTTCACAGAAATCAATCGGGGGGACATATCCAAGCTATGACAAGAGTTTACCTGTTTGGTTATTCTTCAAATAGTACCCATGGTAGAGAGTGTAAAACTTGAAAACTTCCCAGCAAAACTTCAACGTACCCAATCATTAGTTCCAGCTCAACATATATTAAAACGGTAATGTAAGGGAAGCCTAGAGGATACAGTGCCTCATACTTGGCATAAAGGACGTCCAAGTTAAATTAAGTGTTTGGTCAATTCAAATTAATGCACATGAAAATCAACTTACATCTTTGCAAAGAAACACAAGAATGCGTAGCAGAACCAATTTCAGTTAATCCATTGAATATGTCAGTTTCAGAAACAAGCAAAAGTGTCCATTATTTTTAATTATTCCAAACACACAAGCCAAACAAGTACATACGAGAAAGCTCGGGAGAACACATGTGAAAACATTTTCTGCATTCAATTGCAACAAGATGCTTATGGCTCTCCACCAAGCTCCACACGTAGGTTATCATATGGGTACACCTTTGGTGCCTGGTCAAAACAGACCGGAAAATTGATATCAATCAGAATCAAACTCTTGGGAAATGGTTAAAACAACAATTTAAATATCAATAAACCAACCATAAAGATCAATGCATGCATACAACTTCAACTGAGAAAAAAAAAAGAAAAAAAAATATGTTTAACATGATACAATGGGCATGTTCAAGATACCCACCCCCCCCCCCCCCCAACTCCAAAAAACAAAAAACAAAACCCTCCTTTTTTCATTCTTCTAGCATAGTCCAATGAATACCCTTCTCTAAAGAAGTCTTCACTTTCCACCAAACTAAACTCATTCATCCAGACTATAAATACTCGTGTGTTTAAATGTTATGTAAAGTTAGATCTTAATTCAGAAGAAGATCAAATTTGCTTCTTCTTTTTTATGTGCCCAATTATGTTAAACCTTTAATACAAAAGACACTTTAGACTTATATAACACCACATGGTCCAGCTTAGTAATTAAATAAGATTAAAACCCTGGCAAGCAAACACATGCCTCCTCAACATACCCTGAAGGAATGCCCAAGTGTTTTTGGTTTTTATGCCCACACGTAATAGTAACACAGAAGTCAAATGAAGCTAATCAAAGCTAATCAAGATGACAAAATAAGTATATTACAATAGAGCTTTAATAGTGTCTAGAACCAGCATCTGATAAGAAAAATGATGGCTGACCTACAGAATAACTTTTTATGATGTGCAGATTGGATAAACCATAACTCTTAAGCAATAAACCACCGACCACGCACATTGGTTAATCCCATAACAAACTATGTAGGGTGTTCAAAAAGATCATTGCCTTTGCAAAGTATTGAACCTCATTCATTCTACTACAAGCCAAATTTGCTCATGATAAACTATTCGAAAAGGAATAAGAGGCTCACCATAGAATTTCCATAGCCATTTACTAACAAAGATACATACTAAGGGGGTCAAATTGTCATGTCCCAACCAGCCCACAAATAGACACCCATCCAACCACATGATCATTGCCTACAATACTTTGTGAGTGAGTGAGGCCAAAACACTCAAGGGCTACAGCAAAGAAAATAAATAATTTTAGTTTCTTTAAACATGGAACTACAAAATCTGATATGCACATTTTTTTTGAAACATAATCAAGATGGTTATGTTTGTGCTAAAACAGTTACCTTAAGACTTGGACTTGACCAAGCTCTACCAAAATTTGACTTTTTTACAAAGCTTTAACTGTTAAATATAAACTTCTATACCATTGAATGTAATTTAAGGACATACTAGCACTTTGGGTTCAACATGTGGAAACAGGACTCCCAAGAACCATAACCATTCTATATAAACCAATTACCAAAATGGGAAAGGATAGAACTACCAGAATCACACGAAGATTAGATTTGACGTTAGCAATGAATACTCTCACATTAGAACAAATCAGTCACAATTCCCTAATCATGGGACTACAGTATCCCCCCAAACCAATCAATCTTTTAACATTTCACTGAGATACAAACAACAATAGAAAACAAGAGCTACAGTAAATTCCCCTGTTAAACACTAGTATTCTACATCTATACAAATATCAGAGTATCCTGAATCCCCCACGGCCCCATGCTTATAAAGAAACCATTTTTTTAAGGTGAAAGCCTAAGTAAAGAAACAGTTGAACTATAAAGTAAATGATAGTCGAAGAAGCTAAGAAAAGAAATAAAATGGATAAGCCTAAGTAACGCTGCATATGTTAGACAATGGTTCGTCTTTAAATTAGTTGCAATGGTATTTATATGACTACGGAATGAAATGGTTAAATGTTCAATTGTTTATACTTTTTCAGCTTAGATACCAAGTCCAAAGCCGCCACGATTCACGGGGTAGCTATATCATAGGAAAATTACTAAAGTGATTCAGAGATTAAAGAAATCAAATTAGGGGTAAACTTTTGACATACAAATGGTATTTTAGAGGCCTTATCATTCCACACAGCCATCAGTCCAAGTGAAGCGAAAAAACTCAAACCTCCACAGAGCCAAGCCAATGCTTCATACTGAAAAAATACATACAAAGAATAATTATTATAAATAATAATCCCTCAAGGAATTTAACTGAGTGTTTAGTTTAATAGTAGTAGCATGGTAGTGAAATTGTGTGGTTATAATTGGGGAAATTATTTTATTTTGTACTATAAATAATAAAAGGATAACTCTTTTTGTGGAACAAATTTCTTTTTTGGCAAATGGGGCTCTTTTGGTGGAAAGGGGAGAATATATTCAAATTTATAGTACAAAACACATACAAAGACTGAATTTTTATTTTTTTAATTTCATGATAGAGAAAAGAAATTCACCTTCCCGACTGTATCTGCAATACGATCAATACACGGTTCAGGGAATGCCGTCCCATTGTCCCAAATTAGCTCGTCATTTACAGAAAGCTGAGGCAAGCCGAATAATAATCAAAATTGTGTTAGGGTTTCTTTAGGGCTTAATTTGTAGCAAATTCAAACGATAATTAAAAATGGTACCACATAAATTATTCAAATCATATATAATCAAACAGTTGTATGTAATTGAAGATGAAAAGAATTACCGGTTTATTGGGTACAATATGTTTGCCGACGGGGAGTCCCATGCCGGAGCGGAGGCGAAGAGAGGAGCTGGTGGAGCGTGAAACGACGCCATTTCCGCCCATAATCCGAGAAGCAACGTGGCTCAATCTTCCTGCCATTTCTTCCCCCGATCAGATTCTTGTTTGCAAAACGAACACTGGGTAACAACCCGTTTGATATTCTCTGTTAACTGTTTCTAATGTCGTTTTATTCATTACGAAAAGCTTCATCTGTAATAACAAAATAACATCTTCCTTGTACGACGACGTATGGTCAAGGTTTGTCATTCATTATTTCATTCATTTGCCTTTTCCTTTTTTTCCTTTTTTACATAGGTAAGAGGTTCATGACCTCCTAAGATATTTACTGAATTAATTAAAAAATTCCACAAAAATAATTTGACCATTTATAGTTAATTTATAAATTTTAAAATATAAGTCTTATTCTAGTATATTTTTGAAAGAAATAAACTTTTATAAATGTTTAAGATACTAATTATAGTATATTTCAAATAATTTATCAACTAAAATCAGGAACATTTATACTAATTTTGAATTTTAATAATTTTAAAAAGTTAGAAATGAGAGAAGTTTGTGTAACTAGACGAGTATAAGTTAGTAAAGTGGATAGTAAATCGCGACCAACTTGTAAATGTATGCACATTCGCAATTATAATTAGACTAAAAATATTCACAAGGACTCATAATGAAAATTACACAAAAATATTTATCGGAAAATTATGATTTGTCTCCATTCTGATTTCACCCCTTAGTAAGTCCTCACCTCCAACGAAAACACAATAATTTGTTTGTTTAATACGTCAAAAGTTATTTGAGTTGGTGGCTCACCTAAATCATCCGTGATCATAACAATTCACCAGATGCACATTGACCCATTTCTCAACTAAGACTGCTTTCACTCTAATGTTATTAACATACTTTTTCACAAATTGTACAAAATCCAAACCCTTGATAGAGGGATTTCTCATGTACCAAAATGTTGAGAATCTTAACCAATATGAAACACTGCATGCCAAAAACTCTCAAAATTTAGTCGCATCCCTTGTCCTAGCTAGGACACAACCTAGGCGACCAAAATTATAACAGGCTTCTATAATGTTTATTTATAAATAAATTTTGCTGGTCTTGTTTGGAACTCACAAAAACTGCCGCGCAAGGCTATAATAATATCTTATAAACTGATTACAATAAGATAGTGCCTTTAAAATAAAAGGAAAACAAAATCAACAAGTACAACTATCCAAACTATATCACTTGAAAAGAGCAATGGTTCATTAGTTCCTTAATCTGTCAATCATATACCCAACTGGCTCTGCACCTCCAGGATGGTCTTAGCTGAGTCCCTAAGCTGTTGTGCCTCCTCATCAGTAAGATGTACATTGGTTACACCCAAGACTCCGTTCCGACCAAGCTGTGCCGGCAAGCTTAGGAACACATCCCCTCCATCAATGCCGTAGAAGCTCTTCGCCAGGACCGAGACCGGGTGTATCCTTCTCTGGTCCCTAAGTATGGTTCGAGCCAGGTTAGCCACCGAGTACCCAATTGCCCAAGATGTGTAACCTTTGAGACTAATTACTTGATATGCACTATCCACAACTTCTTTGTGAATTTTCTTTAGTGTTTCCTTCTCATAAGCAATCTGTTGCCTTTCCAAGAAGCTGAGAACGGGTACTCCTCCAATGCTTATGCTTGACCACAGAGCCACCGAACTGTCACCATGCTCCCCAACAATGTATGCCTGGTTTAACCATTACAACTTAATCATATTGCATCAAATTTATTGTGCATGGTTCACTAGTACATTTGGGGAAAGAACAAAAATAGTAGTAAAAGGTACAAGTGGTGAATTCAATATATCTTTGTAAAGTCTATGTTGGAGTATATACTTGATGTGTCAATACTTCTTGCTACAAGAACTGCAGCAATCAATAACTGCACTTTCTACTTTTCTGTACTCGGATACTCCTACTTGCTTTGATGATAAGCATGCAATTTGTCCGCCAAATATAAGGTCAAAATATAATCTTGAACCTTGATTAATTAGCCCTTAATGTTACAGATGAAAACCATAAATATCACAAAGACACAAAGTGTTGCACCAGATTGAGATTATGGCTATGCAATCAAAGAATTTAATGGGAGTTCTGCTATCCAGGCTGCAAACTTTATTTTAAAAAACGCCAATTAGAGAGAGATTATTATACGATTAAACATCATATGATTTTGGTATTAACATGAGCCACACATAATTATTATATATTAGTATGAATATAATTATTAATTAAAACAAAATAAAGTTCAGGGTTCAATATAGTACCAACAATTAACAGGAAATCAAAAAATGACAATGTAAATCTGAAAATGCTATCAACCATCAAAAAGCAGCAGCAGCCAAAATAAGGACAGACATCTTTTCATTAATTATAAATATGTAGTGGAGTTTAATCTACTGAATTTTTTTCATTTTTATAAAAGTGAACCTATTTTTTGTCTGAACGGAAAGGAAGTAATCATAAGCTGATCACCTGCACATCCTGAGCATTGACGTCAAGGTGATCCGCAATGAGAAACCGAAACCTGGACGAATCCAAGTTGGTACCCGACCCGATCACCCTATTGGAAGGAAACCCAGAAAGCTTCCAAGCAACATAAGTCAACACATCCACCGGATTGGACACGATCAGCAAGATCGCCTCCGGCGAGTGTTTAGCAAGCGGCGGAATGATACTCGAAAACATAACCACGTTCCTCTGCAACAAGTTCAATCTAGACTCCCCGGGGTTCTGACGGGCACCGGCGGTGACGATGCAGAGGTCAGACCCGACCGTAACGGAGTAGTCGACGGAGGCCTGGATCTTGGTGCGGGGAAGAAAAGCCGCGGCGTGCTGGAGGTCAAGCATCTCTCCTTGGAGCTTGTCGGGATTGGCGTCGACGAGGGACAGCTCGTCGACGAGGTCTTGGGTTAGGATGGTCTGGGCTATGGCCATTCCGACGTTGCCGATCCCAATGACGGATATCTTGGTATGGCGTTTGGCGGGCGGTGTTTGGGATGTGTTTTGGATGGGCTTGAAGAAGGCCTGATTTAGGTCCAGGCCTCCTGGACCTAGAGTTGAAGACGATGAACTCTTCTGCATTTTGTTGGTGGGTTTTGTTGCTTTGAGTACGTATTTCTGTATGATTAGTTTTGGGGCCCGGATTTTGCAGGTAGTTTGTATATAGAGAGAGAGGAGAGAGGGAAGGGGAAGGGGAGGGAGGGAGGAGAAAGTGGAGAGGGGTTGAGAAAAGAAGAAGAAAGTGGGAGGTTTGGTTTTCAACGGTCAATGTTACCACGGACGAGCATTTACATGCTATGAAAGAGGAGTGATCAAGTGTTGTGCAGATAAATGTACTGTATACTACACTTGGTATAGGATAATCAATAATCATACACAAATACTACACTTCAGTTGCAAATTTTCCCCACCACTCGACTTAACTACAAGTAAGATTATTGTGAGGATGATCTATAAATTATGGTTTGCATGCATTCATCCAGAGTTATATTTATTATTGATATATATATATATATGAGATGAATTTTTTAGATTATTTATTTTAAGTTTTTGGCTTAATTGTTCAATTTATATATT
Source organism: Panax ginseng (assembly GCA_020205605.1). NCBI lineage: Eukaryota > Viridiplantae > Streptophyta > Magnoliopsida > Apiales > Araliaceae > Panax > Panax ginseng. The sequence goes on from CM035150.1 coordinate 99,670,639, forward strand.
ATGGTTATTTAGTTCAAAATTTAGGAGACAAAAACTCAACTAGGCTTCTCTCTTTCTAAATTTTATCATTAGATGATATGCTATTGAGTAATTACTTTTAAGTAAATACTATTTGTATGAGAAAAATATTTTAACATGTTAAAGGGTGCATGGGGTGTGTGTGTCACTCACATACCCATTTAAAATAAGGAAAATCCCCCAACACTCCATAACAACAACAACGTAACTAGTTATCTATGAATTTAATGGGTTGGTTCACAAAATTTATTTATTAAAATTTATTTAGTAATTGAGTTTAAGTAGTTTAAATTTTGAATGAATATAATTTGAGTATTAATAAAAAATTATAATTTAAAAATAAAAAATTTACTTATATTTACATTATTTATATTTCGGGATCAATCTAGAGTGTTGTGTTGATGAGGTCTGGGCCCTACACATTCTTTTAGATATAATAAAAATAGTAGTAAGATTTGATATTCAATCCGTCACCACAAAAGTCGCATAACGTGTGCATGCGTGAATATAAAAATCTTTGTCACAAGAAAACCATCATAGTACTCCTCTATAATCTTCACTCTTGTTACCGTGGGCCGTTTTCAACTTTACTTTTCATGAGTCAATCAACGAGATTTTCCTTTATTCCATGTTTATATATATATATATATATATATATATATATATATATATATATATATATGACAAAAAGCACTTTTATCCTCTGAAGTTGTCAACTTGTAAGCAATTGGCCATTCAACTTTAAAAATATTTAATTAACCCATTGTGCTTTTTAAAATTAAAAATTAAGGCCATTCCGTCTATTTTTGCTAACAGACGTTGACATTTTGGTTGTTTATTCCTACGTGGCTTTATTTTAAAAATAATAAAATACGTGGAAAAACTAATGTTGGCAATAAGGCCAATCAGTTACAAGAGACGTGGAATGGGCGGGAGGAACCATATAAAGAAATTATCAAAGGAACGGACAAACCAAACGACAGAAGCGAGAGACTCCATTCTTTCTAGGGCTCAAAAGTGCACTTTTGTCTGAAAAAAAATTGAGGAAGAAGGTAGGTATCAGGCGAGAGTAAGCGACGAAATAGGAGGGGGGCCATTTTTAAAAAGTTAGTGTAAGACCCCAAATATTTAATAAATGAAATTTAATTTCCTCTAATTATTATTTTGAAATAGTAAAGGTTGATGTGATTAATGTGGATAGTTATGGGTAAAATACACAAATATTTCAAAATAAGCAAGTGGTTATAAAATATTCATTGTTATTCGGGGAATATTCGTTTGGGTAGTGGAATATTCTGTGACTTTGTCGGGAATATTAAATACGACGGTAGACCATGTAATGGGCCCCATAATTGAAAGCGATTGGATGAAGAAAGCGACAAATATAAGTTGTTTAAAAATAATAGGCGTAGTTATTCACAATTAATAATTATTAAAAATACCTTGGTTAAAACACAAGAAGATTACCAGTATTGCACCAATTATTGATTCTTACGTGAAGGCACCACTCAATAATGGTTCTGATGAATTCTTGCTTAAAGATTTTATTTTATTGATTCAATAATTGTTGTGTTGATATTTTATATTATCGTTGTTTTAATAATTGTCCTTACACATTATTTTTTTCATTATCGAAGCGATAATTCATATTATCTGAATAATATTATTGGATAACATTATTGGCAATGTCTAGAAAGTTCATCTAAGGAGAGGTTTGGTCACCTAATTGCGCGCCCAGAGAAGGATAAATTCTTATTGGAAAGCCCTCCCTCTCCCTGAACCGCCCGTTGTCAATTTTGTGATTTCGTAATATTATTTGTGAATAATTAATTATTGATTCATATGATGAGAAAAATATTGATTTTATGTGGATATAGATGGAGAAAATTTTAATGTGACAATTGTTGAAAATTGAAATTTTATATTTTTACGATAAAATAATTCATTTAAATATATTATTATATTTTAATAATATAATAATGGTGATATTTTTACAACGAATGTGGCATATATGAGTATACGAGGAGGAAGAGTATTTTGTTGCAATAAATGTTTAAAACATGTTAAACATGTCGGTGGACCCCATTTCTTGACTGAAATTTGATTATAGCCTGTAAAATCGCCCGTTTATGGATTTCGGTCAATTTCATTTGGAATTTGGAAAACTTTCTTACGCAAAGTTGTAGAGAATTGAATTTCCTATACAAAACGCAAGATTCAATTTTACGACAAAAAGGCTATTTATTATGAATTATTGAAGTTCCGTTTTTCTCACTTTTTTAGAAGAATGTAAACCCCAAATAATAAATGAAATTTAATTTCCTCTAATTATTATTTTGAAATAGTAAGGGTTGATGTGATTAATGTGGATAGTTATGGGTAAAATACTTAAATATTTCAAAATAAGCAAGTGGTTATAAAATATTCATTGTTGTTTGGGAATATTCGTTTGGTCGTGGAATATTCAGATCTTTTTGGGAATATTCACGACGACGACGCTAAACCATGTGTGTGGGCCCCATAACTGAAAAGCGATTGGATGAAGAAAACGACAAATATAAGTTGTTTAAAAATAAACTGGCGTAGTTGTTATCAATTAATCATTGTTAAAATACCTCGGTGGTTAAAACACAAGAAGACACCAGATTGCACCAATTATTGATTCTTACGTAAAAAGGCACCACTCAATAATGGTTACGTGAATTATCGCTCAAGATTTTATTTTATTGATTCAATAATTGTCATATTGATATTTTATATCATTGTTGTTTCAATAATTGTTATTACACAAGATTTTTCATTATCGCTAATAATTTATATTATCCGAATAATATTATTAGATAACATTATTGGCAATGTCTAGAAAGTTTCTGCTCAAGGAGAGGTTTGATCACCTAATCATGCGCCAAGTAAGGAGAAATTTTTATCGAAAGCCCCTCTTTCTGGGAACCTTCGGTTGTTAACAATATTGTGATTCTATAATATTATTTGTGAATAATTAATTATTGATTCATATGATGAGAAAAATATTGATTTTATGTGGATATAGATGGAGAAAATTTTTAATGTGACAATTGTTGAAAAATTGAAATTTTATCTTTTTTGATAAAATAATTATTTAAATATATTATTATATTTTAATAATATAATAATGGTGATATTTTTACAACGAATGTGGGATATATGAGTATATGAGAGGAAGAGTATTTTTGTTGCAATAAATGTTTAAAACATGTTAAACATGTTATTGGACCCCATTTTTGATCGAAATTTGATTATAATTGTAAAATCGCCTGCTTATGGATTTTACCAATTTCTGCTTGGAATTTGGAAAAACTTTCTTCCGCAAAGTTGTAGAGAATTGAATTTTCTATAAAAATTTAGTGAGATTCGAATTTTCCGATAAAAGAGCTATTTATCATGAATTATTGAAGTTTCAGAGTTCAAATAATTGATTTTTGAGTTTAAAATGTTTTTTGTAAGAAAACGTTTTTTTTGTTGCAATTGAGTGGCGTATATGTGTTAGAAATGATCCGAATCAGTTGGTAAAAGTGGGCTTGATAATTATATATATATATATATATATTATTAATTTATTATTAAATTTTTTCGCTTTTGGTGTTCTAAGCATTTTCCTATAAATAGAGAGTTTTAGGTTAGAATTGAAAATTACACCGTAAATCAAGTTTTTCTCTCTATATTATCGAGCGTATTCTTGTGAGTATTTTGAGTATACTTTGAGTATTGCTATACTGGTGCAAGTTCAAGTCATATTTTATATCCTGTTTCAAATTTGTAAGTATAAATCTTTCGAGGTAAGTGGATATTATTTCTTTCAGAATGATATTATTTCTTCAATATCATTATGTCAAATATGGATCTCAAGTTTTGGAACTTTTAGTGTTGGGTTACTTATTCACGATACCAAGACTATTCACGATACTGAGATTATTCATTTAATACTAGACTATTCATCAAAAATAAAAAATTTTTCTTTTCGTCTCAAAATATCTATTCGGATACTAGCTTTGATTGTATCCATGTTTTGATCATTCTTGAATTTTACACCACTATGATTATTTTTGAGGTATTTTTGGACGTGGATAAAACAAAAGTACTAATCCTTAATCCTTAATCCTTGTCATTTTATTTCACCGGATTCGCTTTTTTTAAAAATATTTTTCATCATCCTCACCTTAAATGATGATATTATAAAATATCTTTGGCCCAGTAGTAAAAGAGTAATGATTTTCGATGAATATCTTTGGCCCGTAGTAAAAAGATGAGCAGTGTTTAGATGAACATGATTAATGATGAATATCTTTTGGCTCAGAAAGTGCAAAGATGAATATTTGATTCAGATATATATTGATTGATGTTTACAGGATAAAAGATAGACGATGAACTTTAAAATTCATACATGTAAGATAGTAGTTTGCATTCTCTACTTAACTCTTCTAATGAATTATTATTTCAACATGTAATATTGATTTAAAACTTGTTGTCTATTCAGATTCTATTAGATTTTTCCCTCGTTCAAGACTAACGATAATTTTGTTGTATATTATCTTAGTCATAATATTCTTTATCGGGCTAATGAGCTCACCCTTTTCCTTTTTGTTCCATTTTTCTTCTCGGGAGGCGAGAATGTAGAGTAATTGAGTCTGGGTATGGAATGATGGTTATAGAGAGAGTTGTTTAGTAGTCCTCACCATTTTTGTAAAATAATGTATCAATAAATGTGATGAGGATTTATTTTGGTATAAATATTGTCTATAAGATAATATTTGTATTCAAACTCACAGCTTCTTGTTGTAATAATAAAGTTGTAGTTGTTTTTTGCATCATGTATTGACAACTAAGAATGGGTGATGTATACCTATTTTGGGGGCGCCTTAGTTGGTATCGAGCTTAGGATTTGATCTTTTTCATGAGATCGGGGAATAGAACTCAGGAGGGAGAGACGAGTAAATCCTTCGTAAGTGTGTCCTACCTAAGCTTATTTGTTAGTTGGTCAAGATATAAGGATATTATGTGATATATTGATTTGCTTAATTAACCTTTGTTTTATGACAGTATTTGAGAATGTCGACTGAGAATATTAACTGTGGAAATGAGACCGTGGAGACGCCTGTACTCACCAACGAGGAGAACGTGCAACAGTCGGGTAATGTTCCTCTTGTGAACAACACCATCGAAAGCAGATGATGAACGAGGGATGTTTGTAAGCTTTTTGGTATTCATGCAAAATCGCACGAGGAGACTCAGATTCAAAATACAGGAGGAAATGATAAGAATTCACGGGTTGTCACAAATGCAAGCGCTTCAAAGAGTTGGGACCACCGTAATTTAAGGGGAGTGAGATCCGATCATGGCGGAAACATGGGTCAAGCAAATTACCAAGATATTCGATGTCTTGAGATGCACGGAGAACAGAAGGTTCCATTCGCCACCTTTATGTTCCGTATGAAAGGCAGATCATCGGTGGGAGTCTCGTGAAGTTGCACTCCATCCACCAAGACTCAAAGATGTCTGGGAGACATTTCAGAACTATTTAATGACAAATACTTCCCGAAAGTGAGCTATACGTAAGGAAGTGGAGTTTATTAGACCGAGCAGTAATAATGACTTGTGTCCCAAGACGAGGCAAAGTTTGCAGAGTTAAGTGTTCAGACCTCATTTGGTGGAGAATGAGGAACGATGACGCTTGGATGTTTTTTAGAGGTTCAAAACCCAGATACGCCAAGATCTCATTTCTCATAAATTTTCTCTACTCGGATGTCAGTAAACAAGGCTCAATTATTAGAAAGCGAGATAACGAAGTACGGCCAACCGAGGGACCACAACCAGGATCATACCGGAGATGGCAACAACAAAACAACGATAACCAAACGGAGAAAGAAAAAGACGGACAAAATGGTAATCACTCCGGTGGTAATCATGGCCATGAAAATAGAAGAGTTGAAAGTCAGAGGAGATTTTAAAAGAGGAGATTTAACAACGACTATGTGAAGACGATAAAGGCTTAACAAAGAATCGGTTCTAAGGGAGGAGAACGACCACCCATTATATGCTACAAATGCGAAAAGAGGGACATATCACCAAACCGCCCACAATAGCTCAAGGTATGCTATAATTGTGGAAAGGAAGGACATATCGCGTCGGATCAGACGCAGAAGCGAAACCTAGTTCACGGGGACGGTGACTCAAAAGATCGTCCCGTAAAAGTCAAAGTCAACGGTTCTCGGAAGAAAGCGTTTGTTGTGATCGGTCAAAATGCGAGAACCCAAACGAGGTAATCACGGTAAGCTATTTATAAATTCTCATAAGTTTATACCTTACTTGATACCGGCATACCCATTCATTTATCTCTCCCGCTTGTGCTCAACGCTTAAACTTGACTCGAGAAATTAGACTTTGACCTATCTCGTGGAAACTCCGCTAGAGAAACTTTCATCACATCCATCGCTTATAAATCTTGTTTGATTCAAGTTGGCACCATCACCTTACCGTTAACCTTATCTCTTTAAAGATACTTGCTTTTGATGTAATTTTAGGGATTGATGGTTAACTACTCATCATGCCAAAATTGATTATTTTCGTAAGGTTGTTAGCTTTCATATTCCTAAACAACTCCGTTGTATTTAATTCAAGCAACTAAACCATTAAAATCAATCACTATCATATCTAATCATAAAGCTATTCGCTTATTGAAAAACGGATGTCAAGCTTTCTTAGCCCATGTTATGGATTTGAATAAAGACACGCCAAATTTGAATAATATTCTATTGTTATCGACTTTCCCGACGATTTCAAGAACTTCCCTGCCCACCCCGTAACGTGAAGTTGAATTCTTTATTGATCTTGAACCCGGTACAAAGCCCATTTCTAAAACCCCATATCGAATGGCTCCTATTGAACTTCAGAGTTAAAGGTCCAACTACGTGGAGTTGTTGGACATCGGTTTCATCTGGCCCCTAGTACATCTCCTCGGGGTGCTCCTGCTTTATTTGTAAAGAAGAAAGACGGAGTATGCGACTTTGTATCGACTATCGGGAATTGAACCATGTCACTATCAAGAATATGTATCATCTACCTCAGATTGATGACCTGTTTGACCAACAGTAAGGAGCACAATTCTTTTCAAAAATCGATCTTCGCTCGGATATCATCACCAAGATTAGAATCGAGGATATTCCAAAGACCGCCTTCGTAACTCAGACGGCATTATGAATTCTTAGTCATGTCTTTTCGGATCGACTAATGCTCCCCGCGACTTTCATGGATATGATGAACCGAGTATTCAAGGAATATTCGATCATTCGTTGTTGTCTTTATTGATGACATCCTCATATATTCCAAAAGTCGTGAAGATCATGAGCACCATTTGAAGTCGGTACTCCAAAGGCTTCGTGAAAACAAGCTTTATGCCAAGTTCAAGAAATGCGAGTTCGCTCGAGGAAGTAGCATTCCTTGGGCACGTGGTGTCGAAACATGGAGTATCCGCTGATCCCGCCAAGATCAAGCAATACAAAGTTGAGCAACCAAGTCGGTGATCAAGACGTAGTTTTTTGGGTTTAGCTAGTTATTATCTGAGATTCGTGGAAGGGTTTTCTAATCGCTACTCCATTAACCCAAATTAACTCCTAAGGATACAAAATTCGTTTGGAGCGAAGAATGCAAGAAGAGTTTCAAGAGCTTAGAGAGAGACTTATTTTAAGACTGCTCTAACAATACCATCCGTACGGATGGATTTGTTATCTACAAATGATGCTTCGTGCAAAGGGTTAGGATGTGTTCTCATGCAACGTGGGAAAGTCATAGCCTACGCCTCGCGACAACTTAAAGAATATGAGAGGAATTATCCTACTCATGATCTAGAATAAGGCAAGCAATTTTCGCACGCTTAAAGATCCGGAGGCACTATCTATATGGGGAGAAAGTGGAGATATATTCGCACCATAAAAGCCTTAAATATTTCTTCACTAAAAAGAACTCAACACGCGCAACAACGACGCTGGCTCGAGCTATTGAAAGACTACGACCACACTATTCAATACCATCCCGAAAAGTTTAACGTGGTAATGACGCGTTGAGTAGAAGATCATATGCAGGAACGAAAGCGATAATGTCAAGTATATACGACAGAGCCAACTTTAATAGAAAAAGTTAAGGTTGCTCAAGCCACCGAATCTTGAGTCGATGATGCGTATGAAGAAGAAAGTACAAGAAGGTGCTATTCCTAAGCTTAGAATTGATGAAGAAGGAATACTTTGAGTCCACTCTAGACTTTGTGTTCCTAACGACTCGATTTGAAGTACAAGATTATGATGGAGGCACACAATACACCATTTGCAATCCATCTCGAAGTACCAAATGTATCGTGATCTTCGATATACATTTTGGTGGAACAATATGAAGAGGAGATTGCAAAGTTTATCTCAACGTGTTTAACTTGTCAACGTAAAGGAGTGAGCATCTAGTACCTAAGGGTCCGTGTAACCACTTGAGATTCGAAATGGAAGTGGAACACATTACCATGGATTTCGTTACGGGTCTTCCTACGGTTTTTCAAGGCATCAATGCTATTTGGGTTATTGTTGATAGATTAACCAAGTCCGCTCATTTTCATTGACACGGAGACTTATTCCTGAACATCTTGCTAGTATATATGTAAATGAGATTGTGAGGTTGCATGGCATGCCAAGATCCATAGTTTTGGATCGTGACCCAAGATTCACTTCAAGATTTTGGGTTAGCTTGCAAAAAGCTATGGGCACGGATTTATTTATCTGGGCTTCTAAGATACCATCCTCAAACAGACGACGGACAATCGTAGAGAGGACTATTCAAACTCTTGAAGATTTATTAAGACTCGTGGTCCTAGATTTCAAGGGCGTTAGGATAAGTATTTACCATTGGTGGAATTCTCCTACAACAATGCTTATCAGCAAGTATAAGTGTGGCTCCATTTGAAGCATTATATGGACGAAAGTGTCGCTTCCAATATGTTGAGATGAGGTGGGTGAAGCAACATTGTTGGGACCCGAAAGTTAAGACGTATGACTCACCGAAAAGATCCAAATGATTCGACAACGATACAAAACGACACAAGATCGACAAAAGAGTTATGCGGATCTTCATCGAAAAGGACGTGGAATTTAGTATATAGGGATCATGTATTGTCATGAAGTTGCTCCCATGGAAGGGAGTTACAAGATTTGGGAAGAGAGGAAAGCTCAATCCACGATTTATTGGTCCATTTCAAATTCTTGACCGAAAGTAGGAAATGTAGCCTATAGACTCGCGTCACCTCCAAGTATGTCTCGTGTTCATAATGTGTTTCATATATCTCGTATTTCAGAATATGTGAAAGACCCGAACCACGTTATTGAAGTTAGTAACTGCATTTGAGATAGCCAAGACTTAACGTATGAGGAGGTATCTCACAAGATCTTGGATAGGAAGGAGCATGTCCTACGACGAAGGTCATACCACAAGTTAAAGTTTTGTGGAGGAACCATGTTATAGAGGAAATGACCGGAAATTGAAACGAAATGAAAGCGAGGTATCCTCACCTTTTCAAAACACCAGTACGTATTTCAATTTCGAGGACTTAAATTTCATAAGGAGGGAGGTTATAAGACCCCAAATAATTAATAAATGAAATTTAATTTCCTCTAATTATTATTTTGAAATAGTAAGGGTTGATGTGATTAATGTGGATAGTTATGGGTAAAATACGCAAATATTTCAAAATAAGCATGTGGTTATAAAATATTCATTGTTGTTTGGGGAATATTCGTTTGGTCGTGGAATATTCAGATCATTTGTCGGGGAATATTCGTACGACCACAAGTATGCACCATGTGTATGGGCCCCATAACTGAAAAGCGATTGGATGAAGAAAACGACAAATATAAGTTGTTTAAAAAAATAGCTGGCAGAAGTTGTTACCAATTAATATCGTTAAAATACCTTGTGGTTAAAACACAAGAAGATACCAGATTGCACCAATTATTGATTCTTACGTAAGAAGGCACCACTCAATAATGGTTACAGAATTATCGCTCAAAGATTTTATTTTATTGATTCAATAATTGTTGTGTTGATATTTTATATTATTGTTGTTTCAATAATTGTCATTACACATTATTTTTCATTATCGAAGCAATAATTCATATTATCTCGAATAATATTATTGGATAACATTATTGGCAATGTCTAGAAAGTTCTGCATCTAAGGAGAGGTTTGGTCACCTAATAATTGCTAGGCCAAGAAGTGAGAAATTCTTATCGGAAAGCCCCTCTTTCCCAGGAACCACTCGGTCATTAATATGTGATTCTCGTAATATTATTTGTGAATAATTAATTTTGATTCATATGATGAGAAAAATATTGATTTTATGTGGATATAGATGGAGAAAATTTTAATGTGACAATTGTTGAAAAATTGAAATTTTATCTTTTTTGATAAAATAATTCATTTAAATATATTATTATATTTTAATAATATAATAATGGTGATATTTTTACAAATCTAATGTGGGATATATGAGTATACGAGGAGAAGAGTATTTTTGTTGCAATAAATGTTTAAAACATGTTAAACATGCTCATGGACCCCATTTCGTGATCGAAATTTGATTATAAACTTGTAAAATCGCCCGTTTATGGATTTCGGTCAATTTCTGTTTGGAATTTGGAAAAACTTTCTTCTGCAAAGTTGTAGAGAATTGAATTTTCTATAAAAATTTGCGAGATTCGAATTTTCTGACAAAAGAGCTATTTATCATGAATTATTGAAGTTTCAGAGTTCCGAAATAATTGATTTTTGGAGTTTAAAATGTTTTTTGTAAGAAAAACGTTTTTTTGTTGCAATTGAGTGGCGTACATGTGTTAGAGATGATCTGAATCAGTTGGTAAAAGTGGCTTGATAATATATATATATATATATATATATATATATTAGTAATTTATTAAATTTTCTGCTTTGGTGTTCTAAGCATTTTCCTATAAATAGAGAGCTTAGGTTAGAATTGAAAATTACACCGTAAAATCAAGTTTTCTCTCTATATTATCGAGTTTATTCTTGTGAGTATTTTGAGTATACTTTGAGTATTGCTATACTTACGTGCAAGTTCAAGTCATGTTTTTATATCCTGTTTCAATTTAGAAGTATAAATCTTTCGAGGTAAGTGGATATTATTTCTTTCAGAATGATATTATTTCTTCAATATCATTATCTTTGAAATATGGATCCGAAGTTTTTGGAACTTTTAGTTTGGGGTTACTTATTCACGATACTAAGACTATTCACGATACTAAGATTATTCACTTAATACTAAGACTATTCATCAAAAAATAAAAATTTTTTTTTTCGTCTAAAATATCTATTCGGATACTAGCTTTGATTGTATCCATATTTTGATCATTCTTGAATTTTACACCACTATGATTATTTTTGAGGTATTTTTGGACGTGGATAAAACAAAGTATTTAATCCTTAATCCTTAATCCTTAATCCTGTCATTTTATTTCACTAGATTCGCTTTTTTAAAAATATTTTTCATCATCCCTACCTTAAATGATGATATTATAAAATATCTTTGGCCTCAGTAAAGGCGAAAGAGTAATGATTTTCGATGAATATCTTTGGCCCAGAAGGCAAAGATGAACAGTGTTTAGATGAACATGATTAATCGATGAATATCTTTGGCTTCAGAAGTGCAAAGATGAATATTTGATTCCGTATATATATTGATTGATGTTACGTGAGGATAAAAGATAGATTGATGAACTTTAAAATTCATAAATGGAAGATAGTAGTTTGCATTCTCTACTTAACTCTTCTAATGAATTATTATTTTCACGTAATATTGATTTAAAACTTGTTGTCTATTGTATTCTATTAGATTTTTTCCCGTTGGAGACTAACGATAATTTTGTTGTATATTATCTTAGTCATAATATTCTTTATCGGGCTAATGAGCTCACCCTTTTCCTTTTTGTTCCATTTTTCTTCTCGTGAGGCGAGAATGTAAATGAAGTATTTAGTCTGGGTACGGAATGATGGTTATAGTAGAGAGTTGTTTAGTAGTCCTCACCATTTTTGTAAAATAATGTATCAATAAATATGATGAGGATTTATTTGGGTATAGATATTGTCTGTAAGATAATATTTGTATTCAAACTCACGCTTTTACTATTGTAATAATAAAGTTGTAGTTATTTCGCATCATGTATTGACAACTCGAATGGGTGATGTATACTTATTTTGGGGCGCCACAATGCATGGGATATGTTAGAAATACGATTTCCAAGGAGGCGTATGAAATTTATTATTAATAATATATTTTAATAAATTTTTCGCTTTGGTTCTAAGCATTTTATATAAATAGGTGCTTAGGTTAGAATTAAAAATCACACTTTAAATCGAAATTTTCCCTCTCTATATTATCGAAAGCGTATTCTTGTGAGTATTTTGAGTATACTTTGAGTATTGCTATATGGTGCAAGTTCAAGTCATAGCCTATATCCGGTGTTTCAGCTAGAAGTATAAATCTTTCGAGGTAAGGGATATTATTATTTTTTTTAAAAAAAAATGATATTAATTCTTCCAATATCATTATGCCGAAGTATTGATCTGAACTTTTAATCAAATTTGGAACTTGTTGTGCCGAGGTTACTATTCACGTATACGGTACTATTCACGAATACGGCACTATTCATAGAAAAATAAAAATTTTCTCTTTTCGTCTAAAATATCTATTGTGGATACTAGCTTTGATTGTATCCATGTTTTGATCATTCTTGAATTTTACACCACTATGATTATTTTTGAGGTATTTTTGGATATGAATAAAACAAAGTATGAATCCTTAATCCTTGTCATTTTGTTTCAATGGATTCGTTTCTTTAAAAATATTTTTCATCATCCTCAATCTTAAATGATAACATTATTGAATATCTTTGGCCCGTAGTACAAAGATGAATGATTTCGATGAATATCTTTGGCCCGTGAAGGCAAAGATGAGCAGTGTTTAGATGAACATGATTGAAGTGATGAATATCTTTGGCCTGTGAGTGCAAAGATAAATATTTGATTCAGATATATATTGATTGATGTTCTGGGGATAAAAGATAGACGATGAACTTTTAAATTCATACATAGAAGATAGTAGTTTGCATTCTCTACTTAACTCTTCTAATGAATTATTATTTCATCGCGAATATTGATTTAAAACTTGTTGTCTATTGTATTCTATTAGATTTTTCTGTTGGAGACTAACGATAATTTGTTGTATATTATCTTAGTCATAATATTCTTTATTGGGCTAGTCGAGCTCACCCTTTTCCTTTTTGTTCCATTTTTTTCTTCTCAAGAGGCGAGAATGTAAAGCGAGTGCAGTCGGGGTATGGAATGATGGTTATAGAGAGATGTTTAGTAGTCCTCACCATTTTTGTAAAATAATGTATCAATAAATGTGATGAGGATTTATTTGGGTATAGATATTGTCAGAAGATAATATTTGTATTCAAACTCACAGCTTTTACTATTGTAATAATAAAGTTGTAGTTGTTTTCATGCACCATGTATTGACAACTCGGAATGGGTGATGTATACCTATTTTGGGGGCGCCACAGTTGGTATCAAAGCTTAGGATATGATCTCAAGCGGAGATCGGGGAATAGAGCTAGGAGGGAGAGGCGAGTAAATCCTTCGCCAAGTGTGTCCTACCTAAGATTATTTGTTAGTTGGTCAGGATATAAGGATATTATGTGATATATTGATTTGCTTAATTAACCCTTGTTGTATGACAGTATTTGAGAATGTCGACTGAGAATATTAACAATGGAAATGAGACCGTGGAGACGTCTGTACTCACCAACGAGGAGAACGTGCAACAAGCTGGTAATGTTCCTCCTGTGAACAATACCACTGAGCAGATGATGAACGAGGGGATGTTTAGAATCTTTTTGCAGTTCATGCAAAATTAGACGAGGGAGACTCGTGTTCAAAATACAGGAGGAAATGATAGCAATTCACGGGTTGTCACAGCCAAGTAGTTCAAAGAGTTGGGACCACCAGAATTTAAGGGAAAGCCAGATCCGATCATGGCGGAAACATGGGACAAGCAAATTACCAAGATATTCGATGTCTTGGGATGCACGGAGGAACAGAAGGTTCCATTCGCCACCTTTATGTTCCGTGGCGAGGCAGACTACTGGTGGGAGTCTGTGAAGTGTACCCATCCAGCCGCACTCAATATGTCTTGGGAGACATTTCAGAAACTATTTAATGACAAATACTTTCCGAAAGTGTTGGCTATATGAAAGAAGTGGAGTTTATTAGGCTGGGGCGAGTAATAATATGATTGTCCCAAAGACGAGGCAAAGTTTGCGAGTTATCGTGTTTGCACCTCATTTGGTGGAGAATGAGGAATGTATGACGCGCGGATGTTTCTTAGAGGTTTGAAACCCGGCATACGTCAGTATCTCATTTCTCATAAATTTTCTCTCTACTCAGATGTGGTAAACAAGGCTCAATTATTAGAGCGAGATAACGAGTACGGTCAACTAAGGGACCACAACCAGGATCATACCGGAGATGGCAGTCAACAAAACAACGATAACCAGCGGAGAAAGAAAAAGACGGACAAAAATGGTAATCACTCTGGTGGTAATCATGGCCATGAAAATAGAAGAAGCGAGTCTGGAGGAGATTTTAAAGAGGAGATTTAACAACGACCGTGAAGACGACAAGTCGGCGTAAAAAGAATCGGTTCTAAGGGAGGAGAAACGACCACGGTCATATATGCTACAAATGCGGAAAGAGAGGACATATCGATCCAAACCGCCCACAATAGTTCAAGGTATGCTATAATTGTGGAAAGGAAGGACATATCGCTTCGAGGATTATGCAGTAGCGAAACCTAGTTCAATGAGGACGGTGACTCAAAAGATCAGTCCCAGAAAAGTCAAAGTCAACGGTTCTGGAAGAAGCGTTTGTTTGTGATCGGTCAAAATGCGAGGAACCAAACGAGGTAATCACGGGTAAGCTATTTATAAATTCTTGCGAAGTTTATACCTTACTTGATACCGATGCTACCCATTCATTTATCTCTCTCGCTTGTGCTCAACGCTTAAACTTGACTCACGAGAAATTAGACTTTGACTATCTCGTGGAAACTCCGTTAGGAGAAACTTTCATCACATCCACTGTTTATAAATCTTGTTTGATTCAAGTTGGCACCATCACCTTACCTGTTAACCTTATCTCTTTAAAGATACTTGCTTTTGATGTAATTTTAGGGATTGATTGGTTAACTACTCATCATGCCAAAATTGATTATTTTCGTAAGGTTGTTAGCTTTCATATTCCTAAACAACTGTTTTGTACGAATTCAAGCAACTAAACCATTAAAATCATCACTATCATATCTAATCATAAAGCTATTCGTTTATTGAAAAACGGATGTCAAGCTTTCTTAGCCCATGTTATGGATTTGAATAAAGACACGTCAAATTTGAATAATATTCCTATTGTTATTGACTTTCTAACGTATTTCAAGAACTTCTTGCCTACCCCGAGCGTGAAGTTGAATTCTTTATTGATCTTGAACTCTTGGTACAAAGCCCATTTCTAAAACCCCATATCGAATGGCTCTATTGAACTTCAGAGTTAAAGGTCCAACTACGTGAGTTGTTGGACGCCGGTTTCATTCGTCCCTAGTACATCTCCTGGGGTGCTCTCTATTTTATTTGTAAAGAAGAAGAAAGAGCGGGAGTATGCGACTTTGTATTGACTATCGGGAATTGAACCATGTCACTATCAAGAATATGTATCATCTACCTCGTATTGATGATGACTGTTTGACCGATTGCAAGGAGCACAATTCTTTTCAAAAATCGATCTTAGATTCGGATATCATCGGTGAAGATTAGGCGAGGATATTCCAAAGGCGCCTTCGTAACTCAAGACGGGCATTATGAATTCTTAGTCATGTCTTTCGGATTGACTAATGCTCCTCGCGACTTTCATGGATATGATGAACCGAGTATTCAAGGAATATTTGGATCGATTCGTTGTTGTCTTTATTGATGACATCCTCATATATTCCAAAAGTCGTGAAGATCATGAGCACCATTTGAAAATTTGGTACTCCAAAGGCTTCGTGAAAACAAGCTTTATGCCAAGTTGAAGAAATGCGAGTTACGGCGAGGAAGTAGCATTCCTTGGGCACGTGGTGTCGAAACATGGAGTATCTGTTGATCCCGTGAAGATTGAAGCAATACAAAGTTAGAGCAACCAGAAGTCGGTGGATGAAATGCGTAGTTTTTGGGTTTAGCTAGTTATTATCGGAGATTCGTGGAAGGGTTTTCTCGAATCGCTACTCCATTAACCCAGCTAACTCGGAAGGATACAAAATTCGTTTGGAGCGAAGAATGCAAGAAGAGTTTCCAAGAGCTTAAGAAGAGACTTATTTCGGCACTGTTTCTAACAATACCATCCGGTACGGATGGATTTGTTATCTCTGACGATGCTTGTGCAAAGGGTTAGGATGTGTTCTCATGCAACGTGGGAAAGTCATAGTCTATGCCTCGCGACAACTTAAAGAATATGAGAGGAATTATCCTACTCATGATCTAGAATTGGCAGCAGTCGTTTTCACGCTAAAGATCTGGAGGCACTATCTATATGGGGAGAAAGTGGAGATATATTCAGACCATAAAAGCCTTAAATATTTCTTCACTCAAAAAGAACTCAACATGCGGCAACGACGTTGGCTCGAGCTATTGAAAGACTACGACCACACTATTCAATACCATCCTGGAAAAGCGAACGTGGTAGCTGACGCGTTGAGTAGTAGATCATATGCAGGAACGAGTGCGATAATGTCAAGTATATGCATAGAGCCAACTTTAATAGAAAAAGTTAAGGTTACTCAAGCCACCGACCCGGAGCTGATGCGTATGAAGAAGAAAGTACAAGAAGGTGCTATTCTGGAAGCGAGAATTGATGAAGAAGGAATACTTCGAGTCCACTCTAGACTTTGTGTTCCTAACGACTCTGATTTGAAGTACAAGATTATGATGGAGGCACACAATACACCATTTGCAATCCATCTTGGAAGTACCAAAATGTATCGTGATCTTCGATATACATTTTGGTGGAACAATATGAAGAGGGAGATTGCAAAGTGTATCTCAACGTGTTTAACTTGTCAACGTGTAAAGGCGGAGCATCTAGTACCTAAGGGTCCGTTGCAACCACTTGAGATTCCGAAATGGAAGTGGCAACACATTACCATGGATTTCGTTACGGGTCTTCCTACGGTTTTTCAAGGCATCAATGCTATTTGGGTTATTGTTGATAGATTAACCAAGTCCGCTTCATTTCTTGCCGACACGGAGACTTATTCCTTGAACATCTTGCTTTAGTATATATGTAAATGAGATTGTGAGGTTGCATGGCATGCCAAGATCCATAGTTTCGGATCGTGACCCAAGATTCACTTCAAGATTTTGGGTTAGCTTGCAACAAGCTATGGGCACGGATTACGATTGATTCGTAAGATACCATCCTCAAAGCAGACGAACAATCAGAGAGGACTATTCAAACTCTTGAAGATTTATTAAGACTCGTGTCCTAGATTTCAAGAGGCGGTTAGGATAAGTATTTACCGTTGGTGGAATTCTCCTACAACAATGAGTTATCGTGCAAGTATAGGTGTGGCTCCATTTGAAGCATTATATGGACGAAAGTGTTTCTCCAATATGTTGAGATGAGGTGGGTGAAGCAACATTGTTGGGACCCGAGTTAGTACGTATGACTACCGAAAAGATCCAATTGATTCGACAACGTATACAAACGACACAAAATTGACAAAAGAGTTATGCGGATCTTCATCGAAAGGACGTGGAATTTAGTATAGGGGATCATGTATTGTTGCGAGTTGCTCCATGGAAGGGAGTTACAAGATTTGGGAAGAGAGGAAAGCTCAATTCACGATTTATTGGTCCATTTCAAATTCTTGACCGAGTAGGAAATGTAGCCTATAGACTCGCGTTACCTCCAAGTATGTCTCGTGTTCATAATGTGTTTCAAATATCGTACTTCAGTAAATATGTGAAAGACCGAACCACGTTATTGAGTTAGAACCAGGACGAGATAATAGAAGACTTAACGTATGAGGAGGTACCTGTCAAAATCTTGGATAGGAAGGAGCATGTCCTACGCACGAAGGTCATACCACAAGTTAAAGTTTTGTGGAGGAACCATGTTATAGAGGAAATGACCTGGGAATTGGAAACGGAAATGAAAGTGAGGTATCCTCACCTTTTCAAAACACCAGGTACGTATGTCAATTTCGAGGACGAAATTTCATAAGGAGGGGAGGTTGTAAGACCCCAAATATTTAATAAATGGAATTTAAT
This sequence comes from Panax ginseng, assembly GCA_020205605.1. Taxonomy (NCBI): domain Eukaryota; kingdom Viridiplantae; phylum Streptophyta; class Magnoliopsida; order Apiales; family Araliaceae; genus Panax; species Panax ginseng. The sequence goes on from CM035150.1 coordinate 99,689,098, forward strand.
TTCCTCTAATTATTATTTTGAAATAGTAAGGGTTGATGTGATTAATGTGGATAGTTATGGGTAAAATACACAAATATTTCAAAAAATAAGCAAGTGGTTATAAAATATTCATTGTTGTCGGGAATATTCGTTTGGTCGTGGAATATTAGACTTGCTCGGGGAATATTAAATTTATGACAATGGTATTGACCATGTGTGGGCCCCATAACTGGAAAGCGATTGGATGAAGAAAGCGACAAATATAAGTTGTTTAAAAATAATAGCAGTAGTAGTTATCACTAATTATCTTCGTTAAAATACTCTCGGTGGTTAAAACACAAGAAGACAGCAGATTGCACCAATTATTGATTCTTACGTGAAGGCCTTTACTCAATAATGGTTACGGTAATTCTCGTTCATTGATATTTTATTTTATTGATTCAATAATTGTTTGTGTTGATATTTTATATTCTTTGTTATTTTAGTAATTGTCACTTCTACACAAGATTTTTCATTATCGAAGCAATAATTCATATTATCTGAATAATATTATTGGATAACATTATTGGCAATGTCTAGAAATTTTTCGCATCAAGGAGAGGTTTGGTCACCTAATTATGCTAGCCAAGAAGGATAAATTCTTATTCGAAAGCCCCTCTTTCCTGAGGAACCGCTGGTTGTCAACATCTGTGATTACAGTAATATTATTTGTGAATAATTAATTATTGATTCATATGATGAGGAAAATATTGATTTTATGTGGATATAGCGGAGAAAATTTTTAATGTGACAATTGTTGAAAATTAAAATTTTATCTTTTTCTCGATAAAATAATTCATTTAAATATATATATTATTATATTTTAATAATATAATAATGGTGATATTTTTACAACGAATGTGGGATATATGAGTATACAAGGAGGAAGAGTATTTTGTTGCAATAAATGTTTAAAACATGTTAAACATGTCGGTGGACCCCATTTCTTGATTTGAAATTTGATTATAGCACGTAAAATCGCTTCTGCTTATGGATTTTGGTCAATTTCTGTTTGGAATTTGAAAAAACTTTCTTCTGTAAAGTTGTAGAGAATTGAATTTCCTATAAGACGTCGTGAGATTCGAATTTACTGACAAAAGGGTTATTTATTATGAATTATTGAAGTTCTGAAGCTCCAAAATAATTAATTTTTTGAAGTTTTACATATTTTTTTTAATAAAAACGTTTTTCTCACTTTTTCTAGAAGATGAACATGTGGGATATGTTAGAAATCTGATTTTCCAAGGAGGCGTATGAAATTTATTATTAATAATATATTTTAATAAATTTTCCGCTTTGGTGTTCTAAGCATTTTCCTATAAATAGGGTGCTTTGGTTAGAATTGAAAATCACACCAAAAACTGAAGTTTTCTCTCTCTATATTATCGAGCGTATTCTTGTGAGTATTTTGAGTATACTTTGAGTATTGCTTTATACGGTGCAAGTTCAAGTCATAAATTTATATCAAGGTGTTTCAAATTTAGAAGTATAAATCTTTCGAGGTAAGGGATATTATTTTTTTTTTTTTTAAAATGATATTAATTCTTCCAATATCATTATCCAAGTATTGATCTGAACTTTTAATCAAATTTGGAACTTGTTGTGTCAAGGGTTACTATTTAAGATATCAGATTATTCATTTACGAATCTGACTTTATTCATCGAAAAATGAAAATTTTCTCTTTTCGTCTAAAATATCTATGGTGGATACTAGCTTTGATTGTATCCATGTTTTGATCATTCTTGAATTTTACACCACTATGATTATTTTTGAGGTATTTTTAGACATGGATAAAACAAAGTACGAATCCTTAATCCTTGTCATTTTGTTTCACTGGATTCATTTCTTTAAAAATATTTTTCATCATCCTCAGTCTTAAATGATGACATTATTGAATATCTTTGGCCTGTAGTGCAAAGATGAATGATTTCTGATGAATATCTTTGGCCTGTAGTGCAAAGATGAACAGGTGTTTAGATGAACATAAGATGAATATTTGATTCCAGATATATATTGATTGATGTTACAGGGATAAAAGATAGACGATGAACTTTTAAATTCATACATAGAAGATAGTAGTTTGCATTCTCTACTTAACTCTTCTAATGAATTATTATTTCGCTTACTGAATATTGATTTAAAACTTGTTGTCTATTGTATTCTATTAGATTTTTTCTGTTGGAGACTAACGATAATTTGTTGTATATTATCTTAGTCATAATATTCTTCTTCTGGCTATTTAGTTGAGCTCACCCTTTTTCTTTTGTTCCATTTTTCTTCTCGGGAGGCGAGAATGTAATGTAAGATTTAGCCTGGGGTATGGAATGATGGTTATAGAGAGAGTTGTTTAGTAGTCCTCACCATTTTTGTAAAATAATGTATCAATAAATGTGATGAGGATTTATTTGGGTATAGATATTATCTCAGAAGATAATATTTGTATTCAAACTCACAGTTTACTATTGTAATAATAAAGTTGTAGTTGTTTTACACCATGTATTGACAACTCGGAATGGGTGATGTATACCTATTTTGGGGAAGGCCACAGTTAGGGTTTAGATCTACTACCAAACAAGTAAGTGTTGTCTCTTTTGTACCCTTTTTGTCTGATAAATTAAATATTGCACTCCTCTTCATCTAGGTTTTTGTTAAAAACGAAGTTTGGTGGAATTTTGGTACAAAAGTTGCCCTTGTACTTGTTTAAACTAATATTATTGGGTTTAAGTTGTTGTTCACTTGTTTAAACTAATATTATTGTGGTTTAAAGTGGGCTTTAATTTATTAACAGTGATTAAAGTGAAATGTTTGACTGGGTATTGTTGTTTGTGTTCACAGATTTTGAGTAGTTAATTTTTTTAATGTTTACAAAGTATAAAAGTGGGAATTTTATAAGAGTCTGGTTGGCTCTGTATTCTGTAGTTTGTGTGACTCTGTAATTTGTTTAAGGTTTAATAGTACTGACCATTCATTATGTTTCATGCAGCATGAACTACTTTGATGTTGAATTGTACCATGGCGGCCAGTTTGTTACTAAGGAGAATGGATCATATGTGTATGAGGGTGGAAGGAAAGAAATTTATGAGGGGGCTGATGGAGATTACTTAAATACTGACAGGATGGTGAAGTTGGTAAAACACCTAGGGTATAAAAGAAATTTTGCTATGTACTTCAAATTGGTAGGGTTTAGTTTGAAGAATGGTATAGAACTACTTCATGATGACAGTAGTGTAAGACTTCTAATTGAAGAAGCTCTGAAAACTGGGAAGATAGATATATACTGTGACCATGAGGATAATGAAGAAGTACCAGCTGCAACAGGGGATGTGGTTGATGTCAGAGATGAGAAAGTACCAAAGCATACAGATGATGATGGTAGTGATGAGGAAAGTGTTGAGGAGTTAAGTGGTGCTAGTGATGATAATGGTAATGAGGAGTTGATAAATATAAGGAAAAGAAAGGAAGAGATAAAAAAAGTAAAAGAACAAGAGTTGGTTGTGGAGTGTGAAGTGAACGTTGATGAAGAACCAGTTGAGGAGGTTGGGGCTCAACCTATCCTAAGAGAGCAGCCTGAGGCCTCAAGTACTGCTAAAGGTGGACCAACTACATGTAAGGCTAAAATCCAATGTGGTGAACCAAGGCGGATATTGGTACACAAGAGAGCACTTAATAGGGAAAAAGGCTAGGAAAGCTAGAAAAACCAAGAATGTAGAAGAGGTTGAAGAAGTTGAACCAACATTTTTAGATAATGAGGATGAATTGGGGTTTGGGACAAAAGGAATGATGCCTTGGGTAGAGAATGAAGAAGATTACGATGATCCGATTCCTCCAAGTGGTGAATCTAGTAGTAATGTTGAATGGGAAGGAGAAGAGCCACAGATGAAAGTGAAAAGAGTTCTTCCATCATATAATCCCAACACTCCAATTACCAAGATAAAATTTGAAGTTGATATGACATTCACTGGACCTGAACAATGTAGGGAAGCTATTGTGAATTATGCAGTTGGTTATGGAAAGGGAATATATTTTTCTTGTAATGAGAAAACAAGAATACAAACAAAGTGTGCTAAGAACTGTCCATGGGGGTTATGGGCTAGTTATGTGCCAAGGGAGAAGGTGTTTTAAATTAAATCATACAATGAGAAGCATTATTGTGTGAGGAAAACAAGGATTAGGATTGTTAGGTCTAGATGGTTGGTTGATAAGTTTGGGGGTACCATAAGAGCAAAACCAAGGATGAGGCTGAGGGAATTGCAGGCAGCAATTAAATAGAGGTTTGGACTGCAGTCATCATTACTACAGTGTCAACAAGTAAAGAGAGTGGCTTTAAGTGAAATTGAGAAAACTTTGAAGGAGCATTATTCTAAAGTCTAGGAGTATGGGAATGAGATTCTAGCTACAAATCCTGGTAGCACAGTCCAAATTAAAGGTGATAGAGGTACTCCACCTAGATTCCAGAGAATGTACATTTGTTTTAAAGCTGTGAAACAAAATTGGTTGGATGGGTGCAAACACATAATAGGGCTTGATGGTTGTTTCTTAAAGACATACTGCAGGGGTGAGTTGTTACCTGTTATCGGTAGGGATGCAAACAACCAAATGTTCCTAATTGCTTGGGCAGTGGTTGAAAGTGAAAACAAGGATTCTTGGAGTTGGTTTCTGAGTTTATTGCTTGAGGATGTTGGACTGGAATTAGGTAGAGGATGGACCTTGATAACTCCACATCAACAAAAGGTATAAACAACTAAATTATTTTTACACTGCATATTTTGTTATATTAGTGGTTATAATATTATGTTATATTAGTACTAAACTTGTTTTTATTGTATTAATGCAAGGGTTTGGTGCCTGCCATACAAGAGCTCTTGTTGAGAGGCGAGAAAGCATAGATGTTGTCCAAGACACATCTATGCTAACTGGAGAGAAGAAATTCGAGAGCAGCCTTGAAGGTTTTGTTTTGGAGAGCAGCCAAGGCCAGTAATCCTCATGATTTTAGAAGAGCAATGGTTGCCATCAGGAAGGAGAGTAAGGATGCTCACACTCATCTTTTAAATATTCCTCCTAAGCAGTGGAGTAAGGCATTTTTTGCTTGTGAAACCAAATGTGATGTTGTGACTAATAACATGTCTGAATGTTTTAATAGTTGAATACTAGAGGCTAGGTATAAACCACTACTCACAATGTTTGAAGATATAAAAACACAAGTCATGGGTAGAATTCATTCAAAGAGAGATGAGATGCAAAAAATAGAGGCAAAGTTATGTCCTAGGATTATGACAAAGGTTAATAAGATCATTGAGTTAACCAAATATTGTGAGTTTGAATGGGATGGGGGGGCACAAGTTTGAAGTATCTGATAGGAATGAGAAATACAAGGTTGACATAGAGATTAGGACTTGTTCATGTGGGGTATGGCAGTTATCTGGCATTCCTTGCCACCATGGAGCAATTGGAATCCTTCACATGGAACAACCAATTGAGAACTATGTTGATTCCTGCTATTATGTAGAGACTTGTCTTAAATCGTATAACCACTTGTTAAGTCCAATGGGTGGTTCAAATGAATGGCCTCCTGCTAACATGACAATTTTGTTGCCTCCATCAACCAAAAAAATAGCAGGCAGACCTAAGAAAAATAGGAGAAAGGATCCATTCGAAGAGCCTAAGAGTAAGACTAAGTCATCTAAGAAAGGGACACCTGTTAGGTGTTCTATGTGCAAGGAGTATGGGCATAACAAGCTATGTTGTAAAAGGACACCAGTTCAACAAGCAAGGACTGAACCTACTGCTACTGCTACACCACAACCTACTGTTGAACAAAGGCAATCTACCCCACACCAATTTGGGACTGAACCAAGGGCTGCTACTCGAAGGGTAAGCTATAAACAATCATTATTATGTTTCAATGATGTGATTGCATATTATGTTAAGTGTTTCAATACTTGATCATTTCCTAAGACTAATTGCAATTGTGCATGTAGGTAAGGAAAATTCCAAGGATGGCAGCAAGTGTAGGTGGACCATCTCATGTTGTAGGTGAAATTCCTATAAGGGCAGCAAGTGAAACTCCTAGAAGGGCTGAAAGTGAAGGTGGACCATCAAATAATGACACTAGTGTGTGGAGAGTAAAGGCCAAAAGGACTCTTGTCCATTGGGAGTGGAGTGATTAGAGTGAACCTATTAGTCAAAATATTCCTGCTAGTATGTATGTATTTTTGGGCAATCAAGTTTGAAGGTGGATGTATGAATGTATTATATAAGCAATACTATTAATGTTATATTTTGGGCACTACTATGTTGTTCTGACTTGATGACATTTTATTAATGTTATATTTTGGTGACCAGTTTCTGTTTTGGTTGTTATGCAAGGGTTTAAATTAATGGTTTTTTTATAAGTTTGAAGGTGTTTTTTTTTTCCTGTTTTTGCCATGGACCAATTGTTCTTTGTTCTGTTTTTGGCAGGGGAATTGTTCTGTTTTAAGTAAGGCTAGTATTGTGTTTTGGCCACAATTGGTCTTCATTTTTGCACTTCAGTCTTTTCAAATTTGTAAAAGGATTTTTGTCATGGACCAATTTTCTTTGTTCTATTTTTGGCAGGGGAATTGCTCTGTTTTAAGTAAGGCCACAATTGGTCTTCATTTTTGCACTTCAGTCTTTTCAATTCATAACACAAAACACAAATTTTCAGTCTTTTCATTACACAAAAACACAAATTAACATTAACATCTTCAGTCTTTCCAATTCATTACCATTACATCTTTCCTATCATCATCACCCTATTACATGATGCAATAAAAATAAATGATGCATTACAATACATTACCATTGCATCATGCAAATTCAAGCCAAAATTATAATTGCAGTGACAATCCATGACAATACACAACACATTCTAAGTTTTGAGATTCCCTCTTTAAGTCTATCAACTTCCATTTCCTTTATCAGTGTTTCTTTTCTTCAAAATTTTCAACTTCTGCTTCAGTTTTGCATTTTTATCCATCACTAAGTTCACATCTTCAACTGGCTTGCTCATCGCACTCGTTGCTTCATCTACAATGGAAGGCACTTCAATCCATTCAAAATATCCACAATATCTCCCAGATTCCTATCAAATTTGGTATCACAGAGTCACATAACAAACATGATTTAACAGAGAAAGGGAGGAAATGCACATTACAAATTGGATGACGGAAACTAACCCCATAGTTCCGACAACCATAAAACATTTTGCCTTTTGACCTATCTTTCTTCGAAACACAAATTGCTACTGGACATCACAATAACAAATACTCGCTTCACACTTTAGTTGGTTAACAATGATCTAGATCGTGATGAAGCCATATCAGATGCACGGTAACTTCACACTTACCTCAATACCAGGTATCAAATAAAAGCCCTAATTTTCGTGCACTTGTTGTCTGCAATTAAGCCCTAGTTATGATGTTTTGCACTTCAATCACTGATATAGATGTAGAAAAGGACCTTTACATGGAATATCTCCTTCGATTGACGTCTTCCCCCTAGATCTTGCTTTCCTCTCCGAACTCGATAGTTGCTTTCCAACTTCGTAGCTTTCTTCTCAGAACTCATACTCGATCTCCTGTAACTAATTGGCTTTATTGCAAACATCAGCTTTTTCACGTATTTTATTATTTTTAAAATAAAGCCACGTAGGAATAAACAACTAAAATGTCAACATCTGTTAGCAAAAATAGACGGAATGGCCTTAATTTTTAATTTTAAAAAGCACAATGGGCTAATTAAATATTTTTAAAGTTGAATGGCCAATTGCTTACAAGTTGACAACCTCAGGGGGATAAAGGTGTTTTTTGCCATATATATATATATATATATATATATATATATATTACTACGTACTATATGCTCTGAGTTTTCTCTCTTGCCTTGCTTTGCTTAATTAGGTCTTTGAAAGATAATGTTTACGGGTGTTCAATCGCCTGATCCAAGCATCAAGCGGGTTGACAGACAATAAACGAGACGGGAAATTAATTAGACGATCTCCGGTCTGGATTATGCATGCAGTCGATCTACATTAATTAACATAGTTAGTCACACAGCCTAGCTAGCTACAACTGCTATGAGCTTTTTGTTGATAAATTCCCAACAAACAAACAAACAAAAAATTTAAACAGTAACTGTTGATATGATTGAGATGTATTGTTTTTTGTTGTGAATGTGTAGCTTGCAATGTGGTTCCGAATATATGAATGAGATCTAGAGTTTTCTGTTGTGAATTGGTGGTTTGCGATGTGGTTGAGCATAATCCATAACTACTACGTCTTCTACCCTATCGTTTTCTTTGTACTTAACAGGTTCTTCGGTATCCTGCCCCACAGATCCTAATGTTGACAATGCTTGCCTCCTCCATCCCTGCAAAAATAATATGTATACACTTTTAAGACTTTCATCTATACCAGGCATATTATTATCTTCATTGGCAAAACAGTACTAATCGTATTCATTTGGTCTAATTTTATGTCTGAACGCATGGTAGTGATGATATGCACCGTGGGTACCATTATTATTATCTATACCAGGCATATTATTATCTATAAATGCAAAACCTTGAATTACTTACCTCTACTACGGTTGCCTCTTGAGTATGTGATATTGCAATCTCTCTTTCTGCAAGCCACAACACATGCATCGGAAAGCTAAAAATTAGACATAGTACAATCACTAGGAAAAAGAAAAAAAGCTAGTTTGACATAGTACTACTGCTACTAGCTAGTATTAGTAAAGATAAAGCTAGAGATTTTAACACATTAATAAAACCAAGGAGAGAAATAACTGTTGGAGTGTGATTATTTGGGTCTAGCCATGGTGCAGCCCAATCTATTTAATGGTCCGGATCTGGTGATGGCTCATATGTATTTATTATTATAGTGGGAGAGTCCTTATTAAAATAGAATTGTATTCCCTTATTTGGAGGGATAAGGAATCATTTTCCTAGTTGGATGCAGGTGAAGATTACTTCTATATATATAGCTACAAGCTCGGGTTTAGGAGGACAACAACACAAATATACAACTTGTACTCTCAATATTATTATAGTGGATTACTCTCTCCCTCCGTGTTTTTCCCCAATTGGTTTCCACGTAAATTCTTGTGTTCATACTTTATATTTCTTTATTTATGTTTATGTGAGTGTATTTTGTGAGTTTGATTTCACAACAATTACTCCATCAACCGTTGGCGCTATTTTGGCATGTCTTTTTGGGTGATTTCGTCAGGCAGGCGTTAACAATAACCATGTCAACAACAACGCTAGGAGCAATCTTTAGTCTAGAGATAATATACGGTTTTCAAATATTGAGGCAGAGATAGTTCTATGGGATGTGATGCATTATTTGAGGCAGAGATAGTTCTCTGGGATGTGAAGCATTAATTGCATTGGTGGAAATACGAGGTCATATGTACTTGAATATGTGATTATGTGTTTGCTGTTATAATTGAAGGAAAGAAAAGGAGCAAAAGAAGATTGCTTAAGCAGTGTGCGGATGGAGCTGTTGGGAAATAAGAAGGCCTGAAGAATGGAAAGAAACTAAGTTTATGTTTATTTGCATGACATGGATATAATTTATATTCAAAGTAAGTAGGGAAAGTTTGATTAAACCACAGAGACAAAGAACAATATATTCAAATTTCATACCTTTGTTGTTGTATTCTTTTAGGATAGCCTCAGAGTCCTTTTCCATGACAAAATTTGCACTAGCCCAAGTCTCTGGGGTTTTTACTTGGCCAGCTTCAACGATATGTTTTTCTTGTGCTTGGAGTTCGTCAGGTTCAGAGTGCTGCAGCTTTAATTCAGTCAAGGTATTATGAATTTTTGAGTTATATAAATCCTGCACCAGATCCTGAAATCGTATTAGCTTACTAAAATATTTCACTGCTAGCTAAACTCATGCATGCTGGATAAATTAACTTGTATGAAATCAATGCACTCACCTTGCCAATTAGGTGACCTAGATGGCGGGCATTACATGCACGCAGAGAAAGAAATAGGATCATATAAACAACATAAGACATATTGAAAGATGATTATGAAAGGTAATCTGCAGGTTGAGATTTAAGAACAACTGTAAAAGCTTTCTATATGAATTCGATTAGTGTTTGTTTCCGAGTAGTATTTATGTACTAAAGTCGGGAAGGCAGGGCATTAAATGCAGGCTTCATAGGCTGTTAAAGAGAACATGCAGGTGTTTGGGTGATGAATCTTGAAACCAAAATAGAAGATTTTGGTGCCTTCTATGTCCCCTCTTCCCACTTCTTCTTTAACATACATATCATAATGCTTGCAGGCACCATAATACATTTTCCCAAGCATTATATCTATTGAAATATGAGAATTCCAATTCTTCCACAATACTTATTGTGCATGCCACATTATAAATTTTCAAGAGCTTTGAATATCGGATTCATTATGACCTATGGACAGACCTTGTGGCTAGTGGTTTCCATTTACTATGAGACATGTTATGGAAAAAACACTAATGGAATTAATCATGTGGTATTTGCATTTATCGATCATTTTATTAAGGGTATGGTATTGCATCTTGAAACAGCTGGGACCTACAGGGAGTGCCTGCGACAAGTAGGGGCCGGAGGGACAGAGTTGCATGGCCAAAACTCCATTTGCACTACCAGAGGCAGAACATGAGGACTGAGAACAAAACTCCACCGATATGTTCAAGTCTTGCAGGCTGCGTGGCATGCTGTATTTGTGATAGTGCCATTGCCTTGTGAAATGGTATTACCAGAGAAATCTTGTGCCCGTGTTCCGAGAACGAGAAGTAGATGTCTAGATAGTGTTTTTTAAGCCCGATTTCATTCTGCATACCCAATGTTCATGGTGCTAATTAATAAACAGTCCTAATATTTGATCATAAAGCAAAGCTAAGTGTATCCTTGTCATATTGTCCTCTGTTTAATTGTTTTATTGAAATTAAGTCGTTACAAACAAATCTCTGTATTCTTCTCAACTTTAAAAATGTATTTCGGTAAAAAATTTTGTTAGCAGCGTTCCTAATCCATAAATTAATCTGATTATGACTTGAGAAAAAGAAAGAAAGAAAGAAATATTGTTGATAAAATATATATATATATATATATATATATATATATATATTTAAAATCATAAATCATAATAATGTACGTATTTTTGAAACACCTAAAGTTATGTATGGGCCCAGCCCAACAATGTTCACTTTTTAACAATAAAATTAGGAAATGACAAGTGATGAAATTTCATCTCAGTGTTAAGTTTTCTATATTGGATAGATAGCCTTGTCCTCCAAGTCCAACCCTAGTTGTGAGTTGTGACTGACACCACAAATACAATATATGGTTGGTCACAAAACCTATTAGCTTTATTGACGTTTGTGGCCACCCTATGCACTTGACACATTCATGAACCAAATAAATAGAAAATGAGTTGGCTCAATTACCCACTAGATGTAGTGGAAGAGGTTTGCTAGGCCTCACATGGCATGGGGCTTTGATAAACTACACCTTCTTCTCATGATATAATTAATATGTCCAAAACATTTGTCTCTAAACAATTCAAGCCATGTCCCCTCCCTTCCTTTCCATACAAACTAACCAAAAATTTCTCTTTTTTTCCCCTTGTGCATTGACTAGGGAACCCCTTTTTGCCACAAAAAAAATGAAATTGAAAATTTCTACCGAGGACTAAAATTGTACATATATAACATGATTTTCAATGCAAAACCCTTAATTTTACTATTCAAGAATTTTCTTGTTGAAACAAAAATGAACGATCATTTAAGATATACTACACTACGATGAATGATAAATTTAGTGTTAGGAATTTGTTACTCATAACATAGTGTTTCATGAAAAAAGGCTAGTGGAAAGTGCAGTTTGAAGCGCACTTAGCCCATCGAGATTGAGCAAGAAGGTTGCGTAGGGTCTTGGGGTGGAGCCCCTGCAATACTGATCTGGAGTTTTACATGGCGCAGTAGCATCAGAGTGTCATGCGGGGCGCCAGGATCGATGCATGTTCTACTTGTGTGGCTTGAAACACGCCTAATGACTTAGGCTGGAAGTCGACGTCTTGTGCGCCTGACCAGTAAGTGAAGTTTAATGGTTTGTTTTTTTGGAAGGGCATTATGAGTATTTGATCCATAATGTGAAGTATGGTTGAAATATGATTAGTGGCTATAAATTTTATTTATTGTAAAGCCCTATGTAACTGAAATCATCAATAAAACAACAAGCCGTCTCTGGGGTACCCAAATTGAGGAATCACATAAATCTATGTATGTTAATTCTCTATTGTTGTGTGCGTGTGATCCTAATTCTAACACTTAGTGATTATCTAAACATGCTTGTAAATTCAAATATATTGATCCATTATTGTTCACACGTGATAGTATATAATACTGAAAAAGGAAAAGTTGAAACCTTATAATATGATTAGACACAAATCAGTTCATAAATAAATCTTGTATTTTGTATTTAAGGGTGTAAACAAGTCGAACCGAAACGAACAGAGAGATACTCGAATTCGACTTGAAATGGTAAATTCGTACTCGAATTCAAATTGTATTTGAAAAATTCCACTCAAATTCAACTCGGCTCGAATATTTATTACTCGAATTCGATCTGACTCGGATCGAATCATATTCAAACTACTTACGAGCTTCAAATTTAAACTCGAATTCAAGTCCACATAATAACTAGTTTTATAATAAATATAATTATAAATTAAATTTGTTATTTTACTTAGAAATGAAAAAATATATTTACTATTACACTTTACAAATATAAAATCACAATTAAAATTAAAATTAAAAACAAAATAAAATAATAATAATAATTAATTATCCTATTTTGATTTAAATTTGTATATATTATAAGAGAATGTATCGAGCATTTAATCGAATATGTATCAATCGAGTGTATATCGAACACAATCAAAAATTTGAGTAGTTTAAATCTTAAATGAGTCGAGTATAATCTTGTTCAGATTCTACTCATATTTTTATTCGAAATATTTTTAATACTCAGATTTTGATCATATTATTAACCAATCCGAGTCTCGCTCGTATTTTTTTGAGTCAAGTTTAAATCGTGTCCGAACTATTTGGCTCGTTTAGAGTCTTACTTGTATGTCATCAAGATGGAAATCTAGGGGTATAGCAGCTGGTAGTTTCATAGGGTACACAAACCACAAGCTAGATAGATAGTTATGGAAGCCCTTCTGATGACTTTATATATATAATAGTCAGTCATGCACTGTGTCTCAGCCTTAGGAAGTAGTTGATTTGAGATTTGTGATATTAATTGATTGATAAGATCAAGTTACGGTGAATTTAATTTCATGATAAGTTGGTCAATTGATCAATACAATACTGATACGTAAAAAAATATCATCTCCCGATTATGTGTCGACACTGTATTAGTCAATTGACTAAAATTAATTTCATGCTAACAACTCCGTAATTGATGAAAACATCTAACTTCATATTCCTTTCTTACTAATTGTTAATTAGTACGATTCATTTGATTTTTGTTTAGTATAATAATATTTATCTAAAACATATCTACATATATAAATTATCTTTTTAAGATAAAGTGTAAGACCCCGAATTTTATGAAATAAAAGTATTCAATTTTCCTTATAATTACAATTCAGTAAATGGTTAAATTGATAAAAAGTTAAAATTAAGGGTGATATATGAAATTTTTTCAAAAATACGCAAGATTAATTTATAAAATATTCATTGTTATTCGGAGAATATTCGTTTGGTCGTAGAATATTCTTTTTTCGTCGGAATATCCGCATTTACGACAGGCATGACCTTGTGTGGGCCCCATAACTGAAAGCGATTGGATGAAGAAAACGACAAATATAAGTTGTTTATAAATGACCCAGGCGTGTTATTCAAGATTAATCTTTGTTAAAATACTCGGTGGTTAAAACACAAGAAGCATTGCGGTATTGCACCAATTATTGATTCTTACGTAAGAAGACACTACTCAATAATTGTCTGATGAATTATTCGATCAAGATTTTATTTTATTCAATAATTCTTTGCATTGATATTTTATATTATCGTTGTTTCAATAATTGTCACTACACAAGATTTTCCATTATCTAGACAATAATTCATATTATTTGAATAATATTATTAGATAGCATTATTGGCAATGTCTAGAAAGTTCATCAAGGAGAGGTTTGGTCACCTAATTTGCGGCCAAGAAGGAAAATTCTTATTGAAAAGCCCCCTCTTTCCAAGGCGCACGGTTGTCAATATTGTGATTATGTAATATTATTTGTGAATAATTAATTATTGATTTTATGATGAGTAAAATATTCATTTTATGTAGATATAGATGGAGAAAATTTTTAATGTGACAATTGTTAAAAATTAATATTTTATCTTTTTACGATAAAATAATTCATTTAAATATATTATTATATTTTTAATAATATAATAATGGTGATATTTTTACAAATGAATGTGGGATATATGAGTATATGAGGAGGAGGAGTATTTTGTTACAAAAATGTTTAAAACATGTTAAACATGTCTGGTGGACCCCATTTTTATTTGAAATTTGATTATACTGTAAAATCGTCTGTTTGTGGATTTTGGTCAATTTTGTTTGGAATTTGGAAAAACTTTCTTACGTAAAGTTGTAAAGAATTGAATTTCCTATAAAAACTCATGAGATTTGAATTTTCTGGCAAAAAGGATATTTATTATGAATTATTGAAGTTTGAAGTTCAAATAATTGATTTTGGAAGTTTAAAATAATTTAAATAACAAAAACGTTTTTTACATTTTGTTTCCCTCATTTAACATGTGTTAGGGGCTGAGTTCTGATGTTGAGAGCATACGATGAAGTCTTGGAAAAATATATATAATATTATTATTTTAATAAATTTTTCGCTTTGGTGTTCAAGTAATTTCTATAAATAGGTGCTTAGGTTATAATTGAAAATCACACCGTAACTGAAGTTTTCTCTCTATATTATCGAGCGTATTCTTGTGAGTATTTTGAGTATACTTTGAGTATTGCTATACGGTGCAAGTTAGATTCGATCAAGTTATTCAGGTCAAATCTTCGCTTTTTTGAGGTAAAGGATAATAAGGGATTTTAAGGGTTATTATTTCAAAATTCTTCTGAACCTTCAAAAATTCTGTAAAAATTTGAAATGATAATTTGATGAGTTTTGTTGATTGTGTCCAAAAATGGCGATTTTTGGATGTATAGATTAAGAGTTATGAATTTTATGAAGAAAGACTATTTTAAAAGTAATCGCTTATAACTCCTTGTGGTTAATTTCAAAATTGATGAAATTTTTATTGGGAGTACATCTATATAATATCAGTATATCGTGTAAATTTCAGAATTTTTGGATAAAAGTACAATTTATGATAAATGTTTAAATATTCGGTGGTTTTGGCCATGTGAAAAATAGTAAATGACTTTTAAAAATTTTGAGAAAAATATATGTTCAATATAGGACTATATTCTGCTAAATTCCAAAAAAGAAATATTTTTGGAACTGATTTGTTATTTTTCATGAAAATGGACTAGTTATGAGTAAATGAATTAAATATGTTATGTGAAGTAAGAAAATTAGAAAATAGGATTTTATGGCTTGAGAATCCTACATGAGGTATATGCATATTTTTGATGAGGATTTTGGTTATTGGTGATGAAATCTTATGAGTTTGGCATTTTAGAATGATTAAATGCATTATTTAGTAAAGTGTAAACAATTAAAATAAATTGTTTATAAGCTTAAAAAAATATTATTCTTTCAATATCATTATATACCGAAAATATTGGTATGGATTTTATTGTGGAATTTCTACCTTTTTGAGTCGGGTTTACTATTCATGAGATCTTTATTCACGAAGTTATTATTCATGAAAGTTACTATTCAACGAAGTTTCTTATTCATGAGTTACTATTTATGACAAAATTATTTTTTTTCTAACCAAATTATAGTTGATTTATGAATATTACTCGGAGATTAAAACTATATATTGATTATATTGATTTTATTATCATATATAACATTTTTATAACACGATGTTGAAATTCTCTTTCACCTGAGTGTAAAGATGGGTAGATTATTGGTATGATCATGACTAGGGTAGGTTCTTTGGCCAAGAAGTGAAAAGTTGAATTGTATTTGGTATGATCATGACCATTGAATTTATAATTGAATATCTTTAGCTTAAGTGCAAAGGTGAATTGATCAACATGGTTATAATTATTGTTTATATAAATTCTGAAATGATTATATATTTCTTTGAGATATTAATATATTTGGCCTGTAATGCAAATATGAACTGTTGAGGAATATCTTTGGCATGTAGTGCAAAGATGAATTGGAGATGAATATCTTTGGGTCGTAGTGCAAAGATGACCTGTTGATGAATATCTTTGGCCTGTAGTGCAAAGATGAATTGTTGATGAATATCTTTGGGTCGTAGTGCAAAGATAACCTGTTGTTGAATATCTTTGGCCTGTAGTGCAAAGATGACTTGTTGATGAATATCTTTGGCCGTAGTGCAAAGATGAATTTATTAGTAGGATTATGAACATAAACTGTGATTTGGTATAACCATAATCTTTGATGTTTTTGGTGATAAAATTATCTTTTGTCCGGATGAGAAAAAGGAATTTAGAACTACAATTACGATTACGAGTTATACATGTGATTGTGGGACGGGAATTGTTGATTGATGTCACAGGATAAAACATTGTTGGTGGACTTTTAATATGGAAAGATAATAGACTTTATAGTCTATTTGACTCTTCTAATGGATCGCTTCGTTCCACCGCAACTATGGTTGAAAAGTTTTATCATCTACTATATGTTATAAATCTCGATTTATTCTTCGTTGAAGGCTATTGATAATTTATTTATCTTTAGTCATGATATTCTTTCTTGAAATCTAGTTGTCTTTCACCCTTTTGCTTCACAATTCCTTTCGGTGTAATAAAAGTGTAAATGGGACAAATGGGAATAACAGGGGAATTGAGCGGTGGTACATAGATGTTGAGGGTGAGGTGAATTCAACTTTGGAAGGGTGTTTTGTCACTATTATACAAGATGTCTAATAACATACAACCTCGTGTCATCATAAGATAGGGTTGGTTTCATCCACTTCTTGAGTATATCTACCAAAGACTACCTATATAATCTTGGTGTTTGTTTGGAGTATAATACCCAATTAGAGGCAGTGGAGATAATGATATGTCGAGAGAAGACTCACCATTGGGAAGAATATGATAGTAATCTTCTCATTTTTTCTTTGGGGTCTATTAGGTCAACCGAGGATAATTCTTTGGCCATATGATATCTATCATAACCTGTAAGCATGGCCTCCCATGTATACGAGAGGTTTCTTGAGCACTTCCCAAAGATTTTAATTTCTAAAACAGTTTTCGACTATACCTTTATGTAAGGTGTCATTATGAGGTGTTATCCACGGTTGGGACATGAGTCACAGTTGATATATATTTGTATCCAAACTCACAGCATATGTGTTGTTGTATTTTGCACGACAATTGTTGTAATAAAGTTGTAGTTATTTTCTGTACCATGTATTTGGCAACTCAGAATGGGTTGGATGGAATGGACCTATTTTGGGGTCGTTACATAAAGGATCACAAACTAAACGGAAGAAAGAAAATATTGTCAAATAAATATTGTTACTATCACATCATATACACACATATATATTTGTGGGCCCCACATGTTAGGTGGGAGTCCATAGTATGCATATGTGTGTGTGAATATTATACAAGTCTTTTTTATGTGATAGTAACATTGTTGTTGTCAAATAGTAACACATTATGCCTTCAACTTAAATATCAATTTTCGTATCATCCATAAATTTATAAACATTACACATTTATTCTTTCTCTTTACATGCATGTTTGTGTCAATTTATAATTTTATTAATTCCTCAACCCAATTGCACGATGGGTGCAATATGGGAATCACCCGTCTTATATGCTTTATATATATATATATATATATATATATATATATATATATATATATATGTATGTGTTAATCTATAGCATGTACTTATTATGAATTTTTATAGGACATACACTATCTATATTATTAAAAACAAGAAAAAACGGTGAGGATTTGAAATTATTTGTTATGGATCTTTATAGGACATACACCATTTATACCATTAAAAACAAGAATAAACGACCATGATTAAAAATAAAATTCGATGTTCGATAAAAAAAAACACTTAGCGCCCTTACTGAAATTAGCGGACCTTAATCAGAACAAGGGTTTGATTTATTAACAATGGTTTAGGATTTATTAATCAATGTTTAGGGTTTATTAACCAGGTTATAATGGTTTATTAATTAGGGTTTAGAGTTTATTAAAATTGAGAAAATACAAGTTATGAATGTAAACTTTTAACCCTGATTTATAAACCCTAAACCCTAATTAATTAATAAACCCTAAATATTTATTGATAAAACTAAATTTATTCTGATAAGCGTCTGCTACTATTAATAACGGGCGTTAAATATATTTTTTACCATCCGTTACTAATAGTAACGAACGTCACTTTTCAGTTTATAATTAAAATCGTTCTTTAATGATATAGATGGTATATGTTTTATAAGTATCTATTGAAAATACTTGTTATGAATTATTTCATATATATATTCGAAATGGGCCATAAAAAATCTTAAATAATAGTATATAATTATTTGTAAAGTCAAACGAACTCTCATCCTATTACAGCCTATTGTCCATGGTTCAGAAGATAAAAAATGATTAGGAAAATGATGGGCCAGTCAACTCCTTTCTAAGATATCTAAAGAGTTCAAGTGGCAGGTACCAAAACTTAATTGCCCACCAAGATTAAAGATGATGTTCAATTATAAACTACTCCTACTATGTACTTCCATTAATAAAGTAGAGTGAGACATATTTTTAGCGCTAGGCAGGTAAGGTGTGTAATAAATACTACAAGGCAGATACATTAATAATACTGCAAGCCAATTATTAAGATGCAAATATAAGAAATATTAAAAAAATCCCCTTCCCAAGGGTCAAACACAAATATGAGGGGAAATTCATATTTTTCTTTGTAATGGGACCACTATTTTGAGCCACTAACTTGCATTTTAAAACTAATATATTAGTTCTTATTTTATACTCTTTCCGTCCCATAGTTATAGGCTAATTTTTTTTAATACATAATTTAAGAAAATTAATTTAGTGACAATTTTTAACATAAATTTTTCACATATACCCCTTAATATGGAATTAATGAGTAAGTTAATTACTCCTTACTTATCACATTGAAACTCTCAACTTCATTGATTGACGTGTTAAAAGTCCATAACCATAAAACTTTAACCAAAGAGAATACAACAACATTAAATATGGTGATAAAAATAATGACATTGAATGTTGTTTCTTCAAAAAAAGAGTAATAATTGAATATTTATTATAAGGGTATAAAAGTAAAATAATGAACCAACTATGGGACGGAGGGAGTATATTAAGATTTATTGACAATCTTTTTCAAAAAAGAAAAAAGAATTTAAGCTTTGAAAAATAGTACTAAAAATTGATGTAATTCTCTTAACTTTTAAGAATAATAACTTATACAATTAGTAGAGTTGATTTGTAACTTTTGTAATTGTATTAATTTTAAAGTTAAAAATATTTCAAATTAAGAAATTAAATTTAATCTTATATTTTAAAGATGCCATTTACAAAAATCATATTTAGACGTGTATTGTATAAATTTTAATATTAAAGAAAGAAATTTACCAAAAAAATAGAATTATAAAACCTTGAAAGTATAATTTTTTTAATTTTTAATTTTTGGATTGTAATCTAATAAATATTGCAAAGTAGTGTATATAAGAGCATCTCCAGCCGGCCGGAGAAACACAAATTCTAGACTAAATATAGTCTAAGACTCAAATTTAACTCTAGCAGTATGACTAAATATAGTCTATGAAATTTTTCGGTGAGCCAAAGATACTATATCAAAGAACTATAATTTGGTAGATTATAATTTTAAATATATTTAAATGAGAGTGTAGAAGAATGATTGGTGAATAATAATTTATTAAATAGAATATAATCTTTTAATATAATTGTCCATGAAATAATTCATTATTAAAAAAATATTCTATAAATTAATATTCTATAAATTAAATATAATACATGATAATCCACTCTACCGGAGATGTTCTCACGGCTAAACTAGACGATACCGACTTCATATATATAAGCAGTCAAAAACCTAATCATTGTTCGGCATGAACAAGTGACAAGGAATGGGCCCTTTTCTATGTGGACTTCAAGACCACTCAGTTGATTATTTTTTTTACCAACTTCTTTTTGGCAAAAGTTTTGATAATTATTATCTTAATATAATATATATATACGATCCGTCTTTTTAACAAATTATTGAGACTGAGCTAAAAAAAACTAGTTATAGCGATAATTTTATCCATCATTATAATATAAAAAATCGATTATTTTTTATGATATAGTGATGGATAAGACCGTTACTATAACCAATATATTTTTAATTTGCTTCCTATAATACGTCGTTTTGGAGGAACGCGGTGATATTTTTGTAAATACGCGATGACATTGTATTTAAAAAAATGACACCGCATTTCTTCAAAACGACGTAGTTTTAATGTAAGAATATTATTTAAAAAAAAATATTATTTAAAAAAAATACTTTTGATCCTTATCGTATATATATAAACTTCTATTTATTGCCAACTGCAGCAGGAGTATATGATAATTGAGTATATTTCTTAATTACATTTTGACAGTTTGACCGAATAAGTCAATAAAATATTGAATAACACAATCATATATCAATATATAAAATAGGACATCATATATATACACTTATCCTGCACCATATATTATGAATATGTGTTTAAAATACACTTATCAGTATTCATCATTTATATTTATTTTGTATATTTCGTTGAAAACAATTATTGTAATCATGACATATTTATTTAAATTCAAAATATATAAATTATTTTAAGAATCCCATTATTACTCTAATTTCAAAAACTACTTTAATTATATAGTGTGATTCTATTGGAAGTTTATAATCAATTACCAGTAGTAAAAAATAATCTAAATCAATAACAATAGTGTAATATTCTTAATTCATTAAAAGAGTTTTATTTGATTTGTAATTTTCTTTTTAAAATTCTAATTATATAAATCTATTTACTTTGATTAATAGAAGAGTTAATATTGTAAATTATTTTAAAAAATTATTAAGAACAAAAGCATCTATATCATCCCTCTTAACCTTATTGCTATTCTGATTTCAAAAATTAAACTAAATTTATATTACAATTACACATTTACAATTTTATAAATTATTAAAATCAAACTCAAAAGATATACATATATATATATATATTTATTTATTTTTTCTTTTTTATGTGTCAAATAAAACTAAGGTAATTTTATGTATAAAATGTAATAAGAACTAAGAGTTATGTATCGCTTCCCTGCCATTTGAGAGAAAAAAAGTGTAAAAGAGACTAGAGAGAAAGATAGGAGGGCCAATTTTGTTCCCTTTTTCATGATGCACGCATCCATGGCAAAACACAGTACTACTGCTACCACCCAAAGAGGGTAAAAAAAGAAGAAGAAGAAGGAGGAGGAGGACGAAGAGGAGAAGAAGCAGAAGAAAAAAGTTTAGAGAGAAGAAAAAGAGAGAGAAGGGTATGGAGCTGACATGGTAAAATGGAACTCAGAAGAAAGAGAAAACAATGGAAGATTCATCATCTTCGGTACATGGGTTTCTTGAGAGATTCATATTAATGGCCTTGAGTTTATTATGAAGTTTGAAAAGCCATCAAAAGCATTCCATACCCTTCAAATCTGGAGAAAAGAAAACATTTTGATTACAAGCAAGTTAAGAAGTTATGTTTAGATCTTGTTCTTGATCTTTTGTTCTGTTTTTGGTGTAATTAATTTTTTGTTTTTAGATGAGAGGAATAGGGTATAACTTGGAAGGAGGGAAAGTAGTACTAGATAAAGTTTCAAGCTTTAAAGCAAAGTGCAAAAAAGAAGGAAGTTTTGGCAGCAGCATTCATGAACCCATCTCTGTTTTGGACGCAAGGAGGAGTCCCAGTTCTTTCACCTCCACATCTACTCTCTCCTCTTCTTTCGACGGCGGTGGCGGTGGTGCTGACAACAACAACTCGGCCGGCGTGGTGGTAATTTCCGAAAATATCCTCAACCACAAATGGCCTATTTCTGTACCGGTGGAGGCTGATAATGAGCCTGATGGTGGCCGGAAGGACGAGTGGGCCGCCGAGCTCCAACCCATTTCCGCGGTTGAACATGGAAGCTGTCAAAGATTTGGTCTTGGAATTGGATTGGAAGATTGGGAGAGCTTGCTGTCCGAGTCTGCAGCCCAAGACCAGTCTTTGCTTCGGTGGATTTCTGGTGATGTTGACGACAACCCATTGAGCTTGAAACAGCTGTTGCAGGGCGGAAATGTTAATGAAATCGATGACTCCTCCGCCTTGGAGCCCTGGGGTAAGGCAATTACTAGCTTGAATCCTGTTTCAGGTTCTGGGTTTTGTTTGAATCAGAATAATAATAACAATGGAAAAATTAGTCCTGCTTTGGCTCCAAATTCTTGTGTTTTGTACAACAAACGCAACCCACAAAACCCCAATCTGCCTTTGCCTCAGCAACATCAGTTTGCAAGCCAGATACTGTTAAACCAGCCACATCAGTTTGCAAGCCAGATACTGTTAAACCAGCCACATCAGTTTCAGTCTACAGTAAATCTTGACATGTCTTCTGCATTATTCCTATGTAATAATACCCAGCAAGATCAACACCAATTTGAGCCTCAATTGAAGCGTCACAATCCGGGCATAGCAAACTTCAGCAGTCGTGTCACTAAAGTTCCATTTGATCCTGCTTCTGAGTTTTTACCCTCAGAACTGCAACCACAACTTGGTTTGGCTAGCCAGCTGAAGTTACTCCCTCCTCATCATCAGCTTCTGCAGAAGCCAATTGTTGTGCCTAAGCAGGAAGTGCCAGGAAACGGAAAGGAGCGAATTGCGGCTGCACAGCAACAGCAACAGCAGCAACAGGTAATAAATGACCAGCTCTATAAGGTTGCAGAGTTAATACTGGCTGGGAATTTCTCACACGCGCAAGCGATATTGGCGCGGCTCAATCACCAGCTTTCCCCCAACACAAAACCTTTTCAAAGGGCTTCTTTTTACTTCAAGGAGGCTCTACAAATGGCCCTCATGATGTCCAATCCAGTATCCCCTCTTCCGCCAAGAATTCCTACACCCGTTGATGGCATGCTTAACATGGGTGCCTATAAAGTGCTTTCGGAAGTTTCACCACTTATCCAATTCATGAATTTCACATCCAACCAGGCTCTTCTTGAAGCCCTTGGCGATGCGGACAGCATTCATATAATAGACTTTGATATTGGGTTTGGTGTACAATGGTCTTCTTTCTTGCAGGAGCTTCCTAGGAGGGACAGAGGTGCCCCATTATTGAAAATTACTGCCTTTGCTTCTCCTACAACCCATCATCCCATTGAGCTCGGTCTTATGCATGAGACTTTGACTCAATTTGCTAATGAAATTGGTGTTTCTTTTGAGCTTGAAGTGGTGAACCTTGATTCTTTTGACCCAAATTCTTATTCAATGCCACCTCGTTCATCAGAGAATGAAGCAATTGCTGTGAATTTTCCCATCTGGTCCTTGTTGAGACACATGTCATCCCTTCCCTCTATTCTGTGCTTTATAAAGCAGCTTTCACCAAAACTCATGGTATCAATGGACCGTGGATGTGAACGAACTGATCTCCCCTTCCCGCAGCACCTTCTGCATGCCCTCCAATACTATGAGATTCTCTTGGACTCTATTGATGCTGCTAATGTGACCTCAGATGCAGTGAACAAAATTGAAAGGTTCCTTTTCCAGCCTAGGATCGAAAGTATGGTCTTGGGGCGTCTCCATTTCCCGGACCAAATGCTCCCTTGTAAATCTCTTTTTGCTTCCTTGGGATTCTCACCCATGGCATTTAGTAATTTTGCTGAAACTCAGGCAGATTGTGTGGTGAAAAGAACACAAGTTGGTGGATTTCATGTGGAGAAGCGCCAGGCGTCGCTTGTGCTATACTGGCAGCACTATGAGCTCATGTCAGCTTCAGCTTGGAGATGCTGAGGAGCCGCTACTTGCCAAGTAAGAATGTTTCTTGCAGTTGGCTTTTATGCAGAGGTTCTAACTGATCCACTCTATGATTCCAACTTAATGAATATCAAACCGTGGTGGCAGCACCTTATTATGACTTACTTAAGTATATTTTCTTGCTTGCAAATCTAATATGCTTATAATCTATTTAGTCTTGACTCTAGGCAGACTAAATTTTCTGACTGTAGAATCTTAAACTGCAGTACTCAGTAGTGGTTTTTCATTTTGGACATATTGGTTCTCTGTATGATGATATGGCAATGGTAAAAACTTGCAGTTTTCTGGTAAATGGTGATTACTTTATACTTGACAACATGTGAGAGCTGGAATATGGAAAAGATTCAACAGGAATTAGCATCTCTCTCTTTTTATTCTTTTTGGTTGTCTGTATGATTCTTTCAGATTCATTGTTTTTTCTATAAAAAAAATTGAATCGAAAGTTTTGATATTGTTGATCTAGGCTATGTTATATATCTGTTTTTTTCTGAATATCCTTTACAACACCTTACCGGTTCAGGATTGTGAGGAGAAAAATAGTAAGAAAAATTAGTCGATATTGGAAAACTTTTGTGTGCTACATGAATTGCTTATTATATTGTTTGTAATCCATATAGATAGTCCTACTTTCACTTCAGATATCTGTAGAACTGAAGTAATGTCTTCTTAGTTACTTCACTAGTTTTACAATCTTTACGGTGGCTTCCAATAGTCGCTTTTTCAATCTTAATGAGGAACCATCATTAGAACCACTTTATCAGATTATTTAGGTGCCCAATAAGGACCAAGGTAATGATTCAATTGAACTATGAAGTGGTTAAAAACTCTGTTCACAATGTTATCTACTAGCCTAGATTCTCTTTTCTCTACCTGGGAATCAATCAAATAACTATCGTTATTGAAGGTGACAGATTTTCTAGTTAGCTTCATTATGTGTTGTCCCATCTTGTAGACGACTGCTTGAAATTATTTTTTTCTCTATGTTCTTTGTCAGATATATCTTTAAACAGTTGAATATCTCCTCTGCGAGCGTACACTCCTGTTGATTTCCTCACCATTGTAGTATCTTTAAATTGAACAAACACATGTCAAACACTCTCTTCTGTTTCGGAAATTAATATATGGGGAGGAGTGCAATTTATTAGGCTGACATTTGTCTCTTCATTACTAAAAGTCTGGTTGATTGATGAAAATGAACTTTATTAGCTGAAGTAGCATCGCATGGCAAACCTTACAAAACAGGGAACTTGGTAATGGTAATGCTCCTAAACCGTTGAATTTCTGCTTTGCGTGATGTTCAATAGCCCTTGTATCTAGTTGAGGTTTCACTTAACTGAGGATAGTTTTGTCCAGTGCCATGAATTAGGTGCTTCAGAGGTTTACTTGATCTTAAGTTGCAGAACTTGGAATATAGTATCAAAACCTCTTCCACTCAGTTAATGATAATTGCTAGTTTTAGTAGTTTGAAGTGGTGAATTTAAGGTCCTTTCTCAGATTAAAGAGAGAGAAAACGAAAAGCTTTTAGTTTCAGCATCTCTAAGCTTACGGAATTCACCAGACAAATTTCTGAATCCTTTTGTTGCACCACAGAACCTTTTAAGATTTGACTTAGTTTTTTCAGATTTTTTTAAATTTCAGTTTGTTATGGACGTGGGTCCTGTTTGACATTCAGTTAGGATAAATTGTTTGGTCAAAAGTGCTAGGGTGCACGTTGTTAAAGTTTTTTAAAAGATGTCTTTGCTTAGACATCCATGTTAGGATATCACAAGTGAGTTGGTGAAAGAGTGAAGACATGAATGGGCCCAAGACTTGATGGCTTAAGGGTCAAGTTAGGTTCCAAACATGTATGTTAATGCCTTGGGTACGCAAACTTTTTAGGTAAGGAGGTGGTCCTTATTGGGCCAGTCTACACGTGTGTGCTGCATTGGTGAATTCAGAATTATGTAATCCGAGTTTCTTTGTGTCTACAGGGCAGAGATTTTTCGAACTCGTCTATTATTGTCTCCATCTTTCCCTTGTGTACTTCACCTAGTTTAATTAAGAATATGTATATCATTCAATTTGGGCATCCAAAATTGGCGGAGGGTTTTTCTTATTTTCATCCCAGTCATCTCATCCTGGTGAAGAGTCTGTGATAAGCAAAGGTTTTGGTTGATTTAGGCCTTGCAGATGAATACAATGTTACAGCACAAGACATCAACTTTCTTGCTAGCTGGTCTTAAGAATCATATAGTTACAATTTTGACTACATAATATTGCTGAGTTTTGTGCCTGTCATATCTAAATGGCTCCTTCTCTGGCATGTATTAGTTATTACATTAGCCATGCAACATGACAATGACTTCTTTAATGGTAGACTTAGTTTATTTTCTTCTTCTAATGTGGGTTTGTTAATTTATGATGTGTAGATGCATTGAATTTTTAGTTGGTACATTTTCTAGTTGCACCACATGGGCTTACATTTGATTGAATCTTCCCCCAAGTTAAATACTACTACTACTTGTTCATGTTTTTTTTTTCCCCAGTTTGGTGCGCTTATTTTAATGTGTTTTGTCCCTAACCGTATTAATATTGAATAGTATAACTTGTGAAAGACTGCAACACATTATAACTTTCTTTTGTAGTACCCTAACAAAAATGACATGTTGATTTCTTGAAGGCGGACTCCCATAAATATCCTTGCGAACCACCTTGATAATTGTTAGAGATTTGGACTAGTATAATTTTGTATTAACAACAATTATGGAGTGGGTCTTTTTTTAATGGTATGTGTAATTTAATACTCCAAACATATTTTGATTGGTATGTGGGTCTGCTTTCTTTATTGACCGGATATTTTTTGAGGTCACTTGGCCGCCAAAACTTTGAATGGTACTACTCTATGACTCTATCCCAAATTGTGAGCCCCATTTTTCTGCACATATTTTTGGAATGGGACACTATTTAGGTGGATAGGGGTAGATATGACTGATCAGATTATCATCAACTTAACTTTATGTAAGTTGGTCAATTGAAATTGATTTTATGGTAAGTTAGTCAATTTACCAATACAATTTTTATATTTTGTCTGCCTGTTGATATTGTATTGGTCAATTAATTAAAGTTAACCGCTCCCTTTACCAATCTTATTTAAGGTCTAGAGACTGAGAAGTGAGAATGGTATTGATTTATTTGCCATGTTTAGTTGCGCTAGTGGTCCAGTGCAGTCAATTCGATGTCATTTGCTTTCAAAATTTTATTTTATTTTAATTATATAAAAAATAAGTAATTTTGAATTTATGATTTTACATATTTACTTGAACAGTGAAGATTGAAACATAGCCCACCAACTACTAAGCTAAAACTTTGGTGTAGATACCATCCTCTCTGGTGGGTTCATATGGCAAATGATGAGCTTAAAAAAAAGAAAATGATATTTTCACACAAGGCTCATTCATTAATTATGTAAGATGAATTATGTGAAAATATTAATTCTCTAAAAAAAGAGAGGCTATATTAACTAATTTTAGCTGAACTCACTCTCACCCTACAGATTTGAGTAATTATTCTAGTTTAACTTGTGTAGAAGTTAATAATAATAATAATAATAATAAAGGCAAGAAGGAATATATGGCTAGTTGATCATCTAAATGCAAAAGCATAAAGGATAAGACTAAAATGGCTTAATAGGGTGTTGGTGTGCATGGAAAGTTAGGGTTGTCTTTCATCTTTAATCAGACAACCTACCTCTCCCCTCCCGTCCCGTCCTTTTATAGATAGATAAAAAAATGCTGCCTGCCTGCCTGCCTGCTTCCACCAATCTTCTTAAAAAATTTCCCTTGTTTGCTTCTATTTCTTTTGTGCTAGTTGATTGAGTTATCTACCGTTAACGTCCGATTTTTGAAAATTAAATACTCGTAACATTTTTTAAACTTGGTATATGTTTGGGAGTGAGTGTAGCGCAGCTCAAGATATATATGTGTGTGATCTGTGAGTTGTGCACAAGTATTAAGGAAATAATTGTATAACATTAAATATAATATCAAATATCTATATTGTCCTTCTATTAAAAAAAGAGATTGTTATTTCTTAGACAAAAAATAGTGAAAGAACTAATGTTATATATTTAATACTTGGGGGTAATATTGGAAACTAATTATGCTTACTTGAAATTTTAAAATGTCATATATTAAAGAATAGTTTTTATATTAAGAGACGAAGGGAGTAGTTTGATAACTTTGTCATAATACTACTACTAGTTTTCTTATTCCAACTCATGCAGATGTTTGATCATGAAAAAAGAGAAGAAAATTATCAACATTTTAAAAACAAAAGCAAATTATTAAATTATTTTTATTAGTCATTTGGTACAATACACGCAAGTCTATTTCTCCAACATCCCAAATTAGGGAGTATTTTCTATATCATTAGTTCAATCGATACGTATGTTTTTTTTTCCTTCTTCATAATGAAATGGAAAATATAGTTGTATATATTTTATTTGTGTATAATTTGTCAAAATTATGCCGTTTTGACAAATTGTGTATAAATAAAATATACACAACTGTGTACGATCATTATTGTCTAATGAAATTTAGTAGTTATATTGAAGAAAAAGAGTAATATTATAGTGACCAATAAAGTAATATCATCCATCCCATGGAACCCAATAAAGTGCATGGGCCGATGTAAACTATATCTTGGACCCTCCTAATAAGAAACAGCCCATGTTTTTTACTATCCCGCCCATGAGTTCAATGCATCTCACTTGACCTTAAAGATTTCCCCGATGATATTTGACTATTTTAGATATAATTTCTTTTAATATTTTGTTAAAGATAAATTATAGTAGTAATTAGAAAACATGCTGAACCTTAGAATTCAATTGCAACTGAATTTGAAGCTATAAAATGCTTACCGGACCTCTCGACTCTAGTAATATCCTGATGCTGGTAAGAATATTTATACTTGGGAATTTTCAGCTGATGTACAATTGATGAGAGGAGATGGGAACGAGATCAAACTTCTACAAAAACCCCTCTTATACGTACAACAAAGACCTCAATCTCGACTCCGCTCTTCAAAATCTTAGAGCTTACAATCTTGCCACCGGAAACCTCCCTCCCAATGAAGAACCACCGATCGCCGTCGATGAAAACAACACCGTCCGTCATAAACGCCGACGTCAACGTATCCCGCCACCGGATCAAAACACCAAAATCCAACAGTATTACGACGAACGACCCATGTCTCACCAGGATTACATCCAAAAAAGGAGGTCAAAACTTTGTAATTTCATTTATACAACGTCGAATTTCAGTTTTATTTTTTCAAGGGCATTTCAGAATTTTCTTACTTTTTTAGTTTTTTTAACTTCCATTTGCTTTGTTATGGACAGGAGGGAAGTTAATTCGTCTCAGGCTATTCAGAAAATACCAGCAAATGTATTGGTATTGACTAGTTCATTTCATCTTCCACTTTAGAATTGTTAAATTCATGCTTACTTGGGGCTCTTAGTTAAAAGTATCTCGTTGTTGTTATTGGTTACAGGAAACTTCGAGTTCGGGTATACCTTTAGTGGGATACGATAGTAAGTTCTTTTATGACTTGTTATTGTTTAATCACCCATCAATGACATTAGAATAAATCATTGAAAACTGGCTTGCATAGATTTATACCTTATCTACTTATCTAGAATTCGTCCTCTTTAAAACTCAGGTGATGGAAGTACTTCCTCAGAATGTGAAGAGAAGCAGAATCCTCGCAGTTCAAGGTTGGTTGCTAATCGTTCTGAAGAAAAGCAGGACAGTGCATATTCTGGTTTGTTCTTAACTCCTTGGTGCCTGTCTGTTAGCTGTCAGTTGTCATCTTGTATTTTATCGAGTAGCCACTGGAATGTAGTCATTTGTGATAATGCAGTTCAAAGTAGTGAACTTAAGGTTATGATAATCCTTTTCGGTTTGTCATAGTTAAGTGTGCAATCAAGGAGACATTAAAATGGTTACGTATGCACAGGGCACATATTATACAGTCTCTAAAATCACCATAGAGAGGGGAACTTTGTTACAGGTTGATTGAATTTATGAGACAAGATGTATACATTTAAAGATGAAATTAGGGTATTGCA
This sequence comes from Panax ginseng, assembly GCA_020205605.1. Lineage (NCBI taxonomy): Eukaryota > Viridiplantae > Streptophyta > Magnoliopsida > Apiales > Araliaceae > Panax > Panax ginseng. Next base: position 99,719,517 of record CM035150.1, read on the forward strand.
TTAAATCTTCTTCTTGCTTCCATGTGCCTTAGTCACCTTAGTGAATAATGCTAATAGTTTATTTCTGGAGTTATTCTTAAGTATATGTAATGCTAGGAGTTTCTAGCAAGTAAAAATCAAATTAATTTGGAGAATTGTGGTCTCTGACTTCTTATTGTTTTAGTTGATCAACCTATTTTATGCCACTCGTTTACCTATGTGATGTGGGTGGATAGGATAGGAGGGAGGAAGAAGGAAATTAAACTCAAAACACATCTTAGAAGTGAGAAAGCATCGCTCTACCAAATTGATATTACATTAATACATACAAGTTTATGTTTTGTCCCCATTCTGTAATATTGTGTTCGCAGCCTTCAGTCTCCTTTATATAGGAATGCCTCCTTTGTAGACATTAACTACTAGAATTTGAATCTGAAACTATTCAATAAACTTTGCCTAAGACATTTATCAAGACAACTATTAAAAGATAAGAATGCACTTGTCTTAGAATATTTTCTCTGTTTCAGGTCATTTCGATAGTACTCTTAAACTTAATCTAGGAAAATTCAGTACCATCGGAAAGCTCTATGACTATACTTTCCAACGCCTCAAAGGGTGGTGTTTCTAGAGAGATAAATGCAACCATTGAACCCTTCCTAAAATGAAGGAATAGACTGTTAAGATAGTGAATAATGGCGGACTTTTGTTTGTCTTTGTCTTTCGACTTGGGTACCTCAATGCTCATATATTGTCGTTCACATGAGTTTAATCAAATTTCTTTTAGGTAATGTAAATGAAGTTAATCGAGTTAAGAAAAGAAATGAGCAGCGTTTTCCTGTTCCAGGAGAGCCTGTTTGTGTAGTATCGGAAGGAAGTATGGAGAATATATCTGCAACGAGGTGGGATATTTGAGTTTTGAACCATTTACTTTCATAAATTGTCTTTGACCCTGTTTCCTATACTTTTCTTAAGCGGGGATCTTACATTATTACCGTGTGTTTGTTTTCACAGACCGATGATGATATCTGCAGCATGGATTGTAAAGCTGAGCTTTTAGATAATCTTAAACTCCAAAAGGTATTATTTTGCTAATAATTTTTTATATGTGACAACATTTCATCTTTTTCTACTTGAACAGAAATCCATTCAACATTTTTCTTGTGCTTTCTGATCTCTGGACCCTTCATCAAAAATGTTTGCAGGCACCTGTTAGCATTCCGATTTCAGTTGAATCCTCATCGGGGCCTAATGGTCCATTACAAATATCTGATTCTGGAGGGGACACCTGGGATTGTAACCGTCATAGCTGGTCTGCAAAGAGATCCAGCCTCTGTACTTATCGATGGTACATTTCGTAGCCAGACATCTAAATGAATTATCTTTTGATATATTTATTTACTAGACTAGTTTTTAAACGTGAATGGTATCATGCTTGGATTATTGCCGAGCAAAATAAAATTTTTACTGTCAGCAATATTTCCTTCTTTTACTTTTTGCTATAAATATATTTTGAACTATTTCAGTAAGATGCTTTCAGTGGACATCAACATGGGTGCAATTCTTTCACATTCTTTTAACCACAATACTCTCACCCTTCATCCCACCTATAGTTTTTTATCATTATGAATGTGTAACATAATTGCATTTTCTTTTTAATTTCAGTTGGAAATGTCAACGGCCTGGACATCTGGCGGATGATTGTTTGACCTTGACATTTAATCCCCGATCAGTTTCTTCAGGTGAAACATGTTCCAAGGTACTGTTCACTTTCATTATCGATTGATTTTCTGAAGTGAGAAGTCACAATTTACCCTTATGGTTGTGATACTTTCACTAAGTTTATTAGTGTACTAATTTCATACAGGTGGCAATATCTCAAAAAGAGTCAAGTTTCATAAGTAGAGATCTGCTTGGATTGTACAAAAGGTTCTTGAATTTCTAACTTGTTCTCTCATCTTTGTGGCTTCATTATCATTTCAGGCTCTCTCTTTCTCTTGTTTTTAGTGGCATCATTATCCCAAATTATTTAGCTTTGGAAGAGAAGTTGCAAGTTGACAAGCCTGGTGACTGCCTATGGTAGCATTTATGCCTTTTGATATTCTTCTCTTTCTTCTCCTTCATTTTTGTTTTCTCTTTTCTGATAACAAAGGTGACATCTACGGTTATTTTAAAGAAACAAGAATTATCGTTTGGCGGTCCTGCTAACCTTTGACTTGCATTTGACCACAATAGAATCATGAATTTAAATTAAATCTATTGGTGCTAAAAAAGTAGCATGGTTCTCTATATATAATTGAGATGCTTGATTATATACTTAACAGAATAACAGAACAAATTATTTTTTTCCTCAATAAAAATTTCCAGGGAATAAGATTTATATGGATATGGCAATGAGAACCTGACTGAGAATTCGTACTTGGAAAAATACGTGGACAAATGTATTCAGATTTCAGCATCTAAAAATTGTTATATGATGGATAAAATATTGGACGTAACAAGCCCTTAACTTAGAGCACAGAGGTCTATTGACTCTATTTGGCATCATTCCCCCAGTGGTTTATTTATGTTAATCTTCTTTGATGAAGAGAGTTTTTCAGGTCTGTGGTGCTTCTTGCGACTTGCATGAGAGAGTAACTGAGCAGTAGTTTCTAATTTCTAATACCCAATCTATTAATGTTAGTGTATTCTGGTTTTTAGTAATGCATAGAGTTCTTTTGCTGATATTTTTCCCAAGTCCCAATCAAGCCACCATGAATATTTCTTATAAAAAATAATTAATGGTCTACTATGACCTTGTCCTACTTCTTCATACAACAATAAATGAGTTACTGATTGATATTTTTGTCTATTTCATGCTAGAGATCACATGACATGTCACAGTGGAGTTTATGTTGCATAATATAGTCTAATCCCTCCTTTATTGGGATCTTCTTATCTGCAGATGTCACCAACTCAGCAAAAACATATATGCTGCAAAGTGCAATGCATGCCATATGTCGTCAACTTTGGCTACATGCCTTGATTGTAGCATTACGTTTTGTGATGGGTAAGCTGACTGCTTATGCTTCTATATAATCAGTTTAATGCATCTTTTGAAACAGGAATTTCATTTTCTTGGTGGGTTGTCTACCCTTCTTGATCCAGCTATACGGATAAATACTAAACTAGCAGTCTCCTGGGCTTGGCTTTTTCATTGTGTAGTTCTTATAATAAGTTCCTTTCCATCATGGATAAGCATAAGCAGCTGAACGCCTGAACTAAAGCATGATGTCATTAATTAGTGAACCATAAGAATTACTCTCCCCTCCCTTTACTTTTCCCGTTGTGCTTCCAGTTAACGAAGGGTTTCTGCTGCTGCTGGATAGAATTGTTTGAGTGATAGATTTATTGCTTGCTAACTAGAAATGGTGGTGAATAGGGAAGAAATTTTTAACATTATTGACAAATTATTGTGAAGTAGGATAGGTGATAAATGTCAGCATTTTGTTTCATTGATGAGTTCTTGGCTTTGCAGTCGTCATCAGTATGTGAATTAGTATTGGCGGTTCACAATGGGCTTCTATCTTGTTCAAGACTTTTAGTCTAAAGAAATGGACTAGGAACTGAATGTATAATAATTTCAGTGCAGGTCATTTGATTGAGCACATCAGAACGCATCCCTCCCATAAGCAATATTACTCGTATAAGCTCAAGCGTCTGGTGAGGTTCTACATGTAATATTATATATGCTAATGTTGAATTACAAAACTTACTATTGTGTTCTTGTATGTTCTACATGAATCTATAGTTTTATGCATGCATATAAGAAGCTTTCTATTACTACTTAATAATGCCAGTTTGCAATGGGGATAGGTCAAATGTTGTAAATCAACGTGTAAGGTGACTGGTATCAAGGATCTTCTAGCTTGTCATTACTGCTTTAATAAAGCCTTTGACAAGTTTTATGACATGTACACTGCAACCTGGTAAGTAGCCTAGATCACTTGTATTTTTTTATTTTTTTTTCAGTCTGATTATTTCAATTTTGAGTTGTTTCATCAAACTACAATGGCTTTAATAATTAAACCTCTTGGAATAAATTTGCATTCATTAATCTAGTATATTTTTTACCCTGGGGTTATGGGAAAGATTAGTTGTTTGCACCAGATCTTTTCAATACTACTCCTGCGGAAGAAAATTTACTAGTTTTTAACATGCTTAAATTTTGAATTGAGATGTTATATTAATATGCATTTTTTTTTGGTATAATTGGGCCTCGTATACCTTTTCTTTTGGGATTGATTGAAAATGTTGTTGCAGGAAAGGAGCTGGAATTTCGATAATATCTGGTTCAATTTGCTGCGAGGATCACTTTGAGTGGTAGGTTTATGTTTGCGATTTCATCCACATATTTATCTAGTGAAACCAACGTGGGATGGTAATGGTGCAGGCACAGAATGAATTGTTTGAATGCAGATGTAGAGAAGAGCGCGTACATTGTAAAGAAAATGAAGGATGCGCAGCATGGTCAGCTGAGTGACTTGATATTCTGAACTCTCTTGGAGAATAGCAACTATCCTCTAGTATTTATTTGCACCACCTCATCGTACTCCTTCCTGTTACATAGATGATAGTATTGGTAATTGGATGGAAGGTGGTGCTATAAGCTGATCTCACATCTCAAAACTTTTCTATTGTGTATTAGTGTAATGTGATCAACTTGTAGCAACATAGTTTACGCGATCTTCCATTTGGAACTGGCAAGAGTCGGCCGGCTAATTAACACCCAAAACCCCAAGGCATGAATGATTCTTGTAATATATACTCCTAAGTGATTTTATTTGTTCTAAATTATTTGACGTTTTAGAAAATCTAGGAGAATTAATTATTATCTTTCCAAAATTATATAGATGAGAGAGTATGACGTAAGTATGGTAATAAATGAGATTTTAAGGGTATTATAGACAATTGATATTATATTTAATATTTTTTAATTATTTTTTTAATTGTTGTGTACAACTCTAAAATATCATATATTATTGGACAGAGGGTGTACTTAACTGACCCATCGGATAGGAGGAGTCTAATGCTACTTATGGTTGGTTGTCTTATTTTTTGTTTACCTTTTATTTATTTACTTACTTTTTGAATATTAAGTTTTGTACTAAATATACTTGAACAAAATTTTCTGAGAATTTTTTTGAATGATAAATTTACTCTTTGAATTTTAATATTTAAAAAATTATATCCCTAATATTCTCAAAGGAAAACGAATAATAACTTGGTTCTTACCTTAATTTTATGTGTATATATATATATATATATATATATATATATATATAAGAATATTTTTTTTTTTCCAATTAAATTTTCTGAATATGAATTCACTCTTTGAATTTTAATATATAAAAAAATCTAACAAAATTGAGTTTAAACGTATCTAGCTACCTCAAACTAAATATTTCCCCATTTCAAAACGATAAAGGGAAACAGAAGAATTTAAAAAAGGGTAAATTACATATATTAGTACATTTTTAAAAATAATTATAAAAATCATACACTTATAAAATAATTACAAAAATATTACATTTTTTCATATTTATTTACAATATTAGTGTAATTAGAATTCCTTAATTTAAGGGATTAATATTAATTGGCTGATATGGTAAATCGAGTGATTTTTTTTGAAACGCGTGTTCTTATGTAAATAAACCTTCTTTTTCTCCCAACTTCCATAATTTTCGTACTTTCTCTCTCTAAAATCTTATTCTTCTTCTTCTTCTTTTTCTTCTTCATCTTCATAGTTGTTAGACTAATTAACTAGACCTGCATACAAAGTTAATGAATATTTTTCTTCTTCTTCTTCACCATAGTCAACGGACTGAATCTACTTCTTCAGACGATGAAGTTCTTGCTTTGGTAGAACCGCCTCTTTTTGGAACCTACCATGCAATATGTACATGGTTGAAGTGATGTTGTCATACTATGAGTCTTTACTACTTCTGGCGACATTCTGCTCGATACCAAATTAGCGCTTTAAACTTGTATATTGTCAAAGAGATGGCAGCACATCTGGACAACTCTTCCCCATCTGAATTTGTACAAATATAATTTTGGGAATTGCGCTAAATTTGCCCTATTTCATACTTTGATTTTGTTGGATATTCATAACAATTTGTTATGATTTGTGAGTTTGTAATGTTTATTGGAGTTTATGTAAACTGGGTTGGATATCTGAGTTGTTTCGCTTTTGGTTATCATTATTAAAACTTGTTCTGGTTACTTTCATATAACTATTTGGTTACTTCTTTATTATGTTTTGGTTACTGTTATCTTATGGTTTGATTACTATTATTGTGCCCTCGATGTGGGAATTTGATTACTTTTATTTTTTATTCTGGTTAATATATAATTGTTTAGTATATATGGATTGCCTGAACTGAGTTTTATTACATGATATTTCTTTTTTGGTTACCATTAAAACTTGTTCTGGTTACTATCATATAATTATGTGGTTCTTATTTTATTATGTTACATTATGGTTAATGTTATTTAATGGTTTTGACTACTATTATTGTACAATCAATGAGGTATTTTAGTTATTATTTATTGTTTCTTTTTTAAGTTGGTTTGCTCATTGTTTGAGATGTACAGCTTAGTAACCAAATATGTATATAAAGGTAACCAACTATTATTTTGATAAGAACCACGAGAGTTACAAGCTTGTTTCAAGACATATATCAAATGTGAAAGTGTACATGTCATAGTATAATTGGGTTGCTTTAAACAAACAATATCACCTTCATTACATGATGCTTGGATACAAGGTTGTTTTATGTTTTGGTTACCATTAAAACATATTATGGTTACTGTTATGTAACTATTTGGTTACTTATTTATTATATTTGTTTTACTGTTATTTAATTGTTTTTGACTACTATTATTGTACAATCAATGAGGTATTTTAGTTATTATTTATTGTTTCTTTTAAGTTGTGTTTGCTACATTGTTTGAGATGTACAGTTGGTAACCAAATATATATATAAAGGTAACCAACTATTGTTTTGATAGTAACCAGAGAGTTACAAGCTTGTTTCAGAACATATATCAATTGTGAAATGTACATGTCTTAGTATAATTGGGTTGCCTAAACAAACAATATCACATTCATTACAAGATGCTAGATACACAGGTTGTTTTATGTTTTGGTTACCATTAAAACATATTATGGTTACTGTTATGTAACTATTTGGTTACTTATTTATTATATTTATTTTACTGTTATTTAATAGTTTTTGACTACTATTATTGTACAATCAATGAGGTATTTTAGTTATTATTTATTGTATCTTTTAAGTTGTGTTGGATACATTGTTTGAGATGTACAGTTGGTAACCAAATATGTATATAAAGATAACCAACAATTGTTTTGATAGTAACCAGAGAGTTACAATCTTGTTTCAGGACATATATCAATTGTGAAATGTACATGTCATAGTATAATTGGGTTGCCTAAACAAACAATATCACATTCATTACAGGATGCTGGATACACAAGTTGTTTTATGTTTTGGTTACCATTAAAACATATTATGGTTACTGTTATATAACTATTTGGTTACTTATTTATTATATTTGTTTTACTGTTATTTAATTGTGTTTGACTACTATTATTGTACAATCAGTGAGGGATTTTAGTTATTATTTTTTAAAATCAGTATATAGCAGCTATTTTGTACAATCAGAAATTAAAATATTAATCAATATCAATTTTGTTTACTGTACACAATAAAAAATATTACCAATCATATGGATAATGGTTACTCATAGTAAACAATTATATATTCATGTATTTACACTCTTAATGTACAACAATTTATCAGGCATTTTTTGGTCTTAAAACAGGTGGATTATTGCATGTTTTTCTGTTATGTCCTTTTTCTTGGCACCTGCTGCATTTGTTTTGAATTTTGATTTCAGACCCATGTTTGTACTTCCCTATTTTTGGTCTTCCCGCTGGTCTTCTTGTGTTCGGTGGTTTTACACATATGTTTCTTACTTCCTCTGGCATATCCCAGTTTTCTTTGTCATCTAACGACACGATGGAAGCTGAACAAATATAATATTAAACAACAACCAAATCAGCATTAGTCAGTAACCAAATATAACGTTAAACAGTAACCAAACCAGATATAATGTTAAACAGTAACCAAACCAGCATTAGTCAGTAACCAAGTCATCATTTTTCAATAACCAAGTCAGCATTAGACAGTAATTAGCAGTTTCAGAAAGTTAAACAATGTATTTAATGAGTAACAGAATCAGCATTAATCAGTAACCAAGACAACATTAGACAGTACAATATTACACAGTAAACAAGACAACATCAGACAATAACTAGCAGTTTCAGAAAGTTAAACAATGTATTTAATGAATAACCATCAATATAATAAAATCAATAGAAATCATTTAAAAATTATAAAGCAATCAAATAAACATTATTCAGAAACCAAATTTATAATAAACAACAACCAAATTATATATATTTAGTAACTATAATATAAAACACATTTTTAAATGCATTTTTGCAATCAAAACAGTCAGTATACTGACTTTGTGACAAATCAAAGAGCGAAAAACTTAAGGAAGGTAACCAATATACGAGTATATAGTAATCACGGGGTAACCAAATAAATATTTAAAGTATACAACAACCAAATAAACATTATACAGTAAGCAAATCAATAATAAACCACATTTTTAATCAACATCAATTTTGGTTATTGTACACCATCAAAAATGTTACCAACCATGTGGTTAATGGTTACTAATAGTAAACAATTATATATTTTTGTAAATAATTAAATTTGTTGTATTGGTTACTGTCAGTCTCCATTGTCTGGCAACTGAATAAACATTGTAAAGTAACCAAATCAATATTAGACAGTAACCAAATTACATAATGTTAGTAACTAGAAAATAAACCAATTTTTTACATGCAATTTTGAAGACCTAAATGATGGAATTTGACCAAAAAACCATGCAGTTCACCAGCAAAGCTTGTGACTTTTGATCGTTGACCCGTTTCCAATGAAATTAGGCTCTGAAAACGCCAAAATCCGACACTCCAATCTTGACAGTTATTTCCAAATTATAACTGGATCAAATCTTTCCATAAACTGTATAATACACAACAATATTGTCAATCAAATTTCAGATTATAAGCGATATTTCACCGACCAGTATATCAGATGAAACAACCTTTTAGTATGTTTTTGGTTACTATTAGCTTATGGTCTGTAAAGTAACCAACTCAATGTCAGACAGTAACCAAACTACATAATGTTAGTAACGTAACATGTTTGGGATAATATTATCACGATAACCATTGCAATTTTACACAGTAATCAAGTTAGCATTATATACTAACCAAATCCAGATTAGAGAGTAACCAACAATTGCAGGAAGGTAACCCATGTATTTAATAAATAATTGTTATAAAAAACATCAGTAAAATAAACTTTAAAATTATAAAGCAAGCAAATAAACATTATACAACAATCAAATCAATAATAAACAGTAACCAACATATATTTACTTAGTATCCATAACATAAAACATATATGACATGCATTTTACAACAAAAACAAACAATATAAAAAATATCAATATAAAAAGCATCAATATATGACGCCCCCAAAATAGGTCCATTCCACCCAACCCATTCTGAGTCGCCAAATACATGGTACAGAAATAACTACAACTTCAATAATACACATGTCGTGTGAAATACGACAATACATACTGTGAGTTTAAATACAGATATTGTCGTCTAGACAATATCCACACGCAAATAAATCTCCATCATAATTATTGATACATTATTTTACAAAAATGGTGAGGACTACTAAACAACTCTCTCTAGAACCTTCATTCCATACCTCGACTCGATCCTGCTGCATGTTATCACCCTCCGAGAAGAAAATGGAACAACAAGGAAAAGGGTGAGCTCAACTAGCCCAAGAAGAATATTATGACTAAGATAATATACAACAAATTATCGTTAGTCTTCAACAGGGAAAAATCTAATAGAATACAATAGACAACAAGTTTTAGATCAACAAATGCAATGAAACAACAATCCATTAGAAGAGTCACGTAGAGAAAGAATTCTACAATGTCTTCTAAGGTTTAAAAAGTCCATCATCAATATTTTATCCACTGTGAATAACAATCAATATTCATCTTTGCACCAACAGCCAAAGATATTCATTTAAATCACCGGTTTGGTCATGTTCATCTCAACACTGCTCATCTTTGCACCATGTGCCAAAGATATTCATCATTAATCGTTCATCTTTGCACTCTACTAAAGCCAAAGATATTCATCAAATATCACCATTAAGGACCGAGGATGATGAAAAATATTTTTAAGAAACGAATCCGGTGAGATAGAAGGACAAATATTAGGGATTCGTACAACAGTTTATCCAAGATCGATAATACTTCATAATAAAGCGATTTTGGGAGCAGAACTCAAAATAACGATCAAAACATGGATACAATCAAAGATAGTAGCCAAAATAGACATCTTGGACAAAAAAAAAAATTTTCATTTTTTGAATGAATAGTGTCGTATTCGTGAATGAATAGTCAGATATCGTGAATAAGTGTCGATACGTGAATAGTAACTCAGACACAAAAAGATAGAAATTTCAAAAAAACATCTTCACGCTTCAGTGAATAGTACTCGTGAATAAGAAGCTCGTGAATAAGAAAGCTCATGAATAATAACTTGTGAATAGTAACTCGCTGAATAGTAACCTCAACATGAAAAAGTTTTAAATTTGATAAACGTTCAACCAATATTTTGGCATAATGATATTGAAGAAAATAATATCATTCATTAAAGAAATAACATCCTTTACCTCAAAATAACCGCGTCTCGATTGAATTTCGATGATATAGTCTTGTAAACTTGCACCAGTATAAGAACACTCAAAGTATACTCACAGAATACGCCGATAATATAGAGAGAGAAAGAGAGAAAACTTAGTTTACGGTGTGATTTTTAATTTAACTTAACCATCTATTTATAGGAAAATCTTTAGAAACCAAAGAAGACTAAATAATAAATTAATATTATTTATTAAACACATTTCTCTACGCATGCTTACCTACCAATTCAGCCACTGACCATCCTTGACTCAAATTAGCGTACCCACATGTGTTAGAATAAAAGTGGGTCCCACCCATAATTTAATAAAATTATTTTATTTTCCGAAACTTCAACAATTTGTAGAAAATAGCTCGGTTATCGTAAAAAATTCAAAACTCGCGATTTTTCATGGGAAATTCCATTCTCTACAACTTTGCGAAGAAAGTTTTCCAAATTCCAAACAAAATTATCCAAATCCATAAATAAGCGATTTTACGACTACATAATCAATTTTGGTCAAGAATTGTGTCCACCGACACACAAAACATATGTTAAACATTTAATGCCACAAAATACTCTACCTCCTCATATACTCATATATCCCACATTCATTATAAAAATATCACCGATAATATATTATTAAAATAATATATTTAAATGAATTATTTTATCGAGAAAAAGATAAAATATTAATTTTCAACAATTGTCACATTAAAAATTTTCTCCATCTATATCCACATAAAATCAATATCATATAAATCAATAATTAATTATTCACAAATAATATTATAGAATTACATTACTAACAACCAGGCAGTTCCCAGGAAAGAGGGGGCTTTCCAATAAGGATTTCTCCTTACCTGGTAGCAATTGTAATTAGGTGACCAAACCTCTCCTTAGATGAACTTTCTAGACATTGCCAATAATGTTATCTAATAATATTATTAGGATAATATGAATTATTGATTTGATAATGGAAAATACTTGTGTAATGACAATTATTGAAACAACAATGATACAAAATATCAACGCAAAGAATTATTGAATCAATATAATATTGAGCGAGCTTCACTGTAATAATTATTGAGTAGTACTTTTTACGTAAGGATCAATAATTCAACAATATCGTGCAATCTGGTATCTTTCTTGTGCGACCACGCGTATTACGTATTTTAACCACCGGGTAACCCCACAATGTTACTTGGTAACAATTTCTGTGAATTATTTATAAAACTCAATCTTTGTCGTTTTCTTTCATCCAATAGTTTTTCGTTATGGGGCCCACTAATGATCTGCTGGCAAATTAAATCGGAGATTCTAAGACAAAAAGAATATTCCACGACCAAACGAATATTTTTAATAATAATGAATATTTTATAACCACTTGCTTATTTTGCAAAAATTGCACATTTCACCCATAACTAAAGCATTATATCAAATTACCACCTTATTAATCAAGAATAATAATTAGAGGAAATTGATTTTATTTATAAAAATTTGGGGTCTTTCACAATATGTACTTAAAGATCCAACAGTTGCAGGAAGGTAACCAATGTATTTAATAAGTAACCAAGTCATTATTTTCAATAACCAAGTCAACATTGTTCAAAGAATAATATACTACTTTAACCATTATAATTTTACACAAAGAACCAACTCAACAATATTCAAGAACTATATAATGTTACACGAAAGAAAGAATCAAAGATTAATCAAGAATCAATATATTGTTACACAATGTCAAGACAAAGATTAGACAAGAACAAATATTCAAGAACCATTATAATGTTACACAAAGAACTAACTCAACATTAATCAAGAACCATTATAATGTTACACAAGAATAGAATCAAAGATTAATCAAGAATCAATATATTGTTACACAAGTAATTCAAGACAACATTAGACAAAGAACCATTTACATCATTAGGCAAATAATCAAAACAACATTAGATATTATAATGTTATTCAAGAACAAGACAATATTAGAGAGTAACCAACAGTTCCAATGAAGGTAACCAAACTCATTTAAAATTATAAAGCCATCAAATAAACATTATTTAGCAAACAAATACACAATTATCAGTAACCAATTTATATATATTTAGTAACCATAATAAAAAACATATCAATGAATCATCCAATCGTTATAGGAATTTGTAGTAACCATTTTAAGTGTGAAAAACTTAAGAAAGGTAATTAATATAGGAATTCGTAGTAACCATAGGTAACTATATGTATATAAATTTTAATCTCACATACCTCAGTATTCAAATTTGTATCGAAGTTGCTGTGATTTTGTATTCAACAATCACTGCCGTTCGATTGTGTTTCGTTACTGAACTTGAAGTTGTTGATTTTGTATGCTATTTTGGGATCTCAACGTGTCGTCGCGACAAAAAGTTTCGTCTTCTCCGATCTCAGATGTGTGTCGCGACAGAAGATTTAGATTTCAGTTGCTTGAATCTCAGTTGCTTGAATTTTGGATCTCAGTTGCTTGAATTTAGGAGCGGTTAGTTGTAAATAAGAAAAGTGTATAACTGATGTATATACGTGATTTTAGCAACTTTATATTGTGTTGTTTTATTTTTATAATTATGTTTTGTGTGTTTTATTTTTGTAATTACTTTCTAATTGTTGTATATTAGTGTTAAGGACCCTTTAAAAAATTAAAACGACAACTGGGCCGTTAATGTTACTAGGCCTTCTATTTTAATGGGCTTCAGCTTTGATATATCTTTGTCCACGCCACAGCCAGTCTCTCTCCCTCTGAGTATTCTCTTTTTGTCTTCGTTCCCTTCATCCGATCTTCAAATTGTCAATTGAATTTTTCCTTTTAGGGGAAGTTGAAGCATCTATAATCTGTTCGGATTGTGCCCTAGTTATTAGGGCGATTTAAAGCTGCTCAGCTATGGGAGGCCATGGCGGGTTAAACATTCTTCCCCAGAAGCGATGGAACGTATACAATTTTGACAACCGAGAAAAAGTCCGTAAAGACGAAGAAGATGCCGCTAAAGAAGAGCAGCTCAAGCGCGAACAATCTCGTAAGTGCGACACCGAGTTCCGCCTCGAAAAGCTCCGCCAAGCCCGCGGCTTAGCTTCCTCTTCGAGCCAAGCCGCCGCCGCCGCATCACAAACAGAATTGAAACCCGAATCAAAATCGAATCACGTCAATCTGTTTGAAGGGATTAAGATTTTTGATCCGATTAGCGGTGGAATTGAAGGTGAAGGAGATGATAAGAGGGGGAAATTTAAGAAGTTGAAGAAAGAGGCGACCCCAGCGCCGAAGGTGATGTTGCCGGAGGATGAGAAGTACAAGTTAGGGTATGGGCTTGTGGGGAAAGGTGTGAAATTGCCCTGGTATATGTCGAAGCGGAAAAATGATGAGGCGAATGTGGAGAGTGGTGGAGATGATAAGGGGAAAGAGGATAGTAAGGGTAGTGGCGGGAAGAAGACATTGGAAGAGCTGAGGGAAGAACGGTTGAAGAGAGAGAGAAGAGAAAAGGAGAGAGCAAGAGCTCTTTTAGTAGGGAAGGGGCCGAGAGATGGACCTGCCTATAAAGACAGATACTTTACAAGGTAATTATTATACTTGTGAATTGTTGGGTATTAATTTTCTTTACTTGTCTTTTTTTTTCTAGAACACCTACTAGACTGGTTGATAACAAAAGCTCTATTGGTAATTTACACCTTACACCATTGTTGTGTTACTTATGAGTGAAATTGGTAATGGGAGGAATTTTATATCTTAATGCATAGACCATAGTAGCATAGACATTCTATTGTATAAGTGAAGAATGAGATAGGTAAAAAGATAGAGAACACTCTGGCAGGCATATTGCATAATTCTACTGCTGATCTAGTAATGTGATGTAATGGCAGTTGATCAAGTGTAAGCGTGTAGTGTTGCTACTTTGAGCCTTTGATGTGTAAAATTAAGTCATTAACTAAAAATTGGAAGAACTGTTGCACTAGTTAACCAAAACTTGAAGCAAAGGAAAACTCATTGTTTGAAGCTACTAAATAATTTAAGTTGTTTAAAGTGAAAATGTCCTAGAAGTAAAATGAATGTCTTCATGTGTTTTTAGTTTTATTACTTGTTGCTTATGTATAGGAGTGATCATTCGGTTATAACCGAACCGAATAAGCTATTCGGTTATAACCGAAAACTGAATTATTGATAATTTTACTATCCGAAATAATAACTGAAATTTGAAAATAACCGAAAACTGAATTACCGAATTGTAATTTCGGTAATTCTGGTAATAACCGAACCAACATCCAACTGTTAACTGTCTAGCAAATTAACACTGTCCAGCAGCAAAGTAACTTAACAGGCTAACATCAACATCCAACATAAACTCATAAAGTTTAAAAATACAACAGCAACAAGCCCAAACACTTTTACAGTATCATGTCATTACAGTAACCCAAAGTTCTTTAAATTATATAACAGTTGCTGAATTATAATGGCAAAGTTATAATTCTACAAGCAGCATTAGCATCAGCATCTGATGCTCCAGTCTCCCAATAGCACTATTGGCATCATATATGATCAAATTTCAACACCATAAGATCACCTTTAACTGCAAGAACACAAATAACTTGCCATTAATGTTCACATATTTTTGAATTTATCGACCCAAAAAACAAAAAAGAAACAAAACATATTTTTGATATGGACTACAACAATAACAATAATAAAAAAACAGTTGTATACTGATAGCACCTTACTATCTAGATGAAAAAACTAAAAGTGATAGCGAAAACAGTTGTTAAATACCTAACATATTTTTGCAAAAACTGAAAGTGATAGCGAAGTATCTACTGTTCTATCTAGCTGATTTGTAAGGCATCACAACTCAGCAAGGATGAAGCCATTTTATCTATAGAACATTGTTTAACAGCTTTCCAACACCCAAAGTTGACTTACAACTAATAAATTAATATACAACTTAAAATATGATGATGAGATCTCCTACAAAGTCTGAACAACACTCAGTAAACATAGTCATCGAAATACATAACTTAAATGGACAAACTAGTTCAAGGAAATACATGGTTGTAACTTGAGATGAAATTTTTTACAACTCAGTAAACGTAGTCATCGAAAAATAATTAATTAACCTTCACCAGTTCATGATATCAAATTTCGAATCTAACCAAGTGAAAGTAAAAGAGACCAACAATATCTCCACAGCATCTTTGCAATTTGACAATCAATAAATTGCAAAGACTGACCCCTGACATGCAAAGACTGTAGCTTTCTGCAATAAATGATTGTTTTGGAATGGAACAATGATTTATATAATTGTAGGGAGTAATAACTTTACCAGTGTTCTAAAAATCCCCGCCTAGGTCCGCCTAGGCGCTGCCTAGGCGTTAGGCCCCCCTTGGCGCCTTGCCTAGGTGCTAGGCCCCCCTGGTGCCTCACCTAGGCCCAAGCCGGCAAAAAAATCATTTCAGGAAATTAGGCGGAGAGGTTTTTTATTATTATTTTAATAACCACCCAAACCAGATCTTGATATATATATTTTTCTAATGATTTACCATATTCATAGTACATGTTGTAGCATATCAATCACAACAAGAAGTGAACAATATCAAGTCAAAATGGATAATTTTATTATAGTTGTAATTTTTTGAACTTGTACCAACTTCAAATTATATAAATGATGATACATTTGTAATATTTAGTTTAATTCAATATATTTCTTAAATTTATGTTTAGTTTTTTGAAGTTTTAATATTGAATTAAATTCTTGAAATTTTAATTTTATTATTTAATAGCAATATTGTATATGAATAAAACTAATATGTTAAAAATATGTTTGAACTTTGAACAATAACATGTTTGTGTTTGAACTTTGACATTAGCAATATGGATATGTGTTTGAACTTTAAGCAAATGTCTTTATTATCTTTATTATAGATTGTTTTGTTTTATATTATTGTTTTGTTTGAATAAATGTAAGACCCTCGGCCTCCCGCCTCCTGCCTAGCGCCTTTTAGAACATTGAACTTTACTATGGCAACAAATGATTGTTTTGGAATGGAACAATGCAACACATCTTATAATGATATTCTGATGTATATTTTAGTCAAAAACGGATAACTAGAAAATTAATCAACCAAAATCAAACAATATGCAGTAGCAACTCAAAGATTGTGCGTCTTCGGCTTGCTTAGACAACAAAGAATATGTTACAGAATTCACAATCCCCAACTATGGGGCAAAAATTCAAATTGAATTCATCTGAAGGTTTGATTTCAAGAAATCTCTGTAATTTTGAGTTGAATTTTATCCAACTTTTTTTAGAATAATGAAATGACATTTTGCCTAGTGGTGTTATATTTGATCTCAATCATACCACCACTATGTATCATTCTGACATTTTGGACTATAAAAATATAAACCTATATGAGCAGAAAATAGGTTCTATTTAGAAAAATCCCCATTCTATCTTTTTTTGTGAATGAGACCACAAGAAGATGTTTAACTACCTTCTTCTTATGTTATGAGACGATCCTTCAAAAAGTGACTCAAATTTCTTTGCTCATTAAAATTAGAAATATTTGAAACACCACTCTGAAGAGTGAAGACTTAGACCCATCATTCATCAAGATAATTGTATAGAAAATTCAGAGCATCCGAATGACTCAAAAATACTTAAGATGCAGTTTAAAAAAGTTCAGTAAGCCAAAGAATGTGTCATCTCAAAGTTGAAGGAAAATTCGTACCGGTAACCGGATGGCAGATGAGACTTGCTTGACTCTTGAGACTCGAGAGATTGAGAGTTCGAGATGAAGGACCGCCACGCCGAAGGCGATAAGGCGATGGCTGTCGGCGTTGACTGATGAGAGAATTCGAGATCTAGATCTGGCCGTCTGGGTTTGAGAGTTTGAGATCTGAGAGAATTCGAGATCTGAGACTTCAGTTCAGAGTGGGCATTGGGTAGTAATTTAGTAAAGTAGATTTGTAGTTATATAACTTATATTATTATTTTAACTTAAGTGCTTTGTTCGGTTATGTAAATATTTCACCTTTGCAAAGCTTTGTTTGGTTATTCGGTTAACCCGAATAACCCAAAAGTAAAACCCGTACAAATTAACCGAAAACCGCAAAAAAAATTCGGATATAACCGAAATGTTAAAAGTAACCAAATTATCAGAAAATTTCGGTTCGGTTCGGTAATTCGGTTATACCCTCAGTCCTACTTATGTATGCTACTAGGAACTACTTTCAACCACTCTTATGCTTGTACAAAAGAAAAGAAGAAGAAAATGGGAAAAGATCTACCCGATAGAAACACCTTCCATGATGAAGGGAGATGAAGTTTGCATTTTCTAAATATACCCAAATGTATTTAATTCAAGATTCTTTGCCACTGTTTTACCTTCTCAACTTGTGGTTTTATTTTTATGACTCAAAAATTGAAATATCTTGAACATTTGATGTTTTTTCTCTAATTATTCCCCATTAGAAATGAAGCTGCGTTATATCCCTCGTTTTAAGACCAACATGCACTGTAGATCAACTTTTGAATGTTTGCGAAAAAATTATCTATAACATTCAAAAGAAGGTTAGGATGCTTATTTATCAAGGAAAATAGCAAGGATTTGGTTACCGCCTTTCTCTGTCATTCTCGATTGATGTTAATCTTTGGGGGTTTCTTGTCTGCTTGGCACAGTTTTGTCAAATTGTCTTGTGTTCTTAAAGTTGCAAAGAACAAATGACTGTTACTAAAAGTGATCACATTCTTCATTTTCACATAGATATTCTCACTGATCTGAGGATATTGTTTCTGGTGTTGCTATTGTGATTTGTGGGCTGATATGTGAAACATTTAAGTGAACTAATAATAACCTCTAATGATAATTATGCGACTCTTTTGACCTCCCCTTGTCTCTGTACCTTTCCTAACTGTAACGATCTAGTATTGTAAGATAACATTTGGTTTTTATTTGTTTGTGTAGGGCGTGAGTGGTGCAAGTGAATCTGGATTTCCAAAGGCAAGGATGGTCTCTGAAAGTAGCTGATCATGTATACCATATGCTTGAAATTAAAGTCCTGATTTAATTCTACTCTGTACTTCAGCTTTTCGGTACTCAATTTGAGGAAATATAATGCGTTCCACGAATTATATGTTGGACTATATTCCTGTACAGTTATTAATGAATGTAGAGCAAGCACCACATTCAAAGTCTTTGCTCATATTTGGTGCATGAGATCAGTTTATTAGTGAGCAATATTTTCAATATGATGTATTTGGCTGTTGTTCAAGTATTTGTAACCTGAGTGGAATTCAATTATGAAGAGGTTGCATTTTTTAAAAATCCAAAAGTGCTATATATTTGCATCGGTTGATATACAGATTACAGTTCCACGAAATACAAAAATCATACGGAATGGCAGCATTTAATATTGAAATGATAAGGTGGTTCTAAATTCTAGCGTCAGTTCATTGCATAAACAATTGTCCGGAAATTGTATTGTGTATCAGTGAGCCTTCATTGCCGCCCCATTTTAAGTAAAAATGTCTAGTCAAGCATCTGGCCTATTACATTTTGGGTAGAAATAAGCAATTAACTCTTTTTATTCTAAATCATCAAACAAAGTAGTATTTGAGTGCAATTTGGTGAGCTGCAGCTGCGTGGTGATAGTGACCAGGTTTATATATTTTCGATTATTCTATCTGCTTGAATATATTATATATATAATCAGCAAGTAGATTGGTTGGTGCAAAGTATCTGTATACAACTTGTAGGATATATTATATATATACTAGTCTCCATAACTATACAGTTAGATTGAATTAGGGTCTCTAGTGATATATAGCAAGCTTTTCGATAGTAGTACTAGCTTAGAATATAGAAGAGATTAGTTAAAAGGTGTTGAGAACATGAAGCCCACGGTCAAGTTTGGACGCATAAGAATAAAGGAAGTGGTAAGAGGGGAGGGCGGCTATGACATGCGTGTCTTATTTCCTTAATTAGTTGGAGATGATGAACCAAAGTTGAATTAAGTTTTTAATTTGATTATTATTATTATTATTATTGTACAGTTATGATCTGTGTTCAACTAGAGTTGATTTTGGTTGGAAGTACGTACATATATAGTTTAATTAGTATACAAACAAACGCTAGCCAACCCCTTCCCTTTCCTTTGTCATTATACCATCATCACCTTCTTCTATTCTCTCTCTCTATATATATATATAAAAAGTGAGACAGTCTTATTGCTAATTAATGCAAACATGGAGAAAGTTAGCAAGCAAGCATTGTTATACGTCGCAAATCTGACGGTTCCCTCGGTGAGTTCTTATAGGTAGCTCTGCTGCTTTCTTTCGTTTATTATCAAGACAAACAAACACATACACACCCGAGTTTCCTATTTCTACTGCTAATACGTAATTCTACCCCACCAGCTTGGGCTCTTTTCTAATTGCTAATTTTCTTTGGCTTGCTATCGATCTATCTATCTATCTTTAGATTCAGGTGATAGTAGTGAGTGGAAATTTTGGGTGCGATTACTGTCGACAGAGAGTTTCCCAAGTCGTTTCCAAGATCAGTGGTAACTAACAACCTTCCTTAAATGTTTCTCCATGTATTCATACATAAATATAAATTTTAGTTGGATTCATGATTTGCAGGGTTGAAAGAGTACACAGTGGACATCCGGAATAAACAAGTGATTGCTACGGGAGATGTCAAACTTTATGCTGCTAGTCAAGACTCTCTCGAGAGGAAAAAGAAACATAATACTACTAATAAGAAGCGGCATTTGCTCCTCAACTTTTTCTCAAGAATATGCCATTAATTAACTAGACTGTAAATCATTTATCCATGAATTGATTTTTTTTATTATTATTTAACTTTAAAGAAACTTCCATTATTATTTCCCCTTCCCCATAAAGTAGAAAGAAAGAAAGAAAGCAGCAGTTTAGTTTAGTTTAGTTCAGTTCATTCAATCTTGACCTCAAAAACGTCCTTCCTCTCTTCTTTGGGAACTTTGAGTTTTAAGACTCCATTCTTCATTTCAGCTTTGATATCATCCACCTTGTAGAGATTCTGAGGAAGATCCAGCCTGCTACAATATCTCCGCCCCTGCTCTTCCTCCTCGCCTTCTCCTTTAATTATCAGACTGTTATTCTCTACAGATATTTTCACCTTCTCTTTCTCCACACCAGGCATGTCCACTCGCAGATACAGAGCCTCCTTATCCTCTTTTACGTCCCATCCTCTCCTAGGACTAGGAGATACCGCTGTGATTGGACTAATATCCATGAGTTGATCCACCAGATTTAGCATTTGGCTCAAGCTCCTTGCTGGCGAAAATGGATCAAACACATCTAAAGTTCGGGACACAAAAGTAAGTTAATTAATTTTAAAAAAGAGCTACCAAAAATCGACAACGAGTAGAATCACTTTTTCTTGACAAATCACTCAAAATAGTCACAGCAAGCAAAAATATTCTAATTAATAAATGAACGGGAACAATTAAATATTCACAGATGATCAGAAAGAGGAGAGACTGAATAAATTAAGGACCGATAACAACAAACACCTGAGAAGACAGCGGGGTCACCTCGTCGGGACACAGAACGGTCGGAGCGGCGATCAACATCGACTCTCCGATCATCTTTGACGGTGACCTGACCATTATCAGTGCCGAAGAAGCGAGGAGCAACGGAAGCTGAACGAATAGGATTGAGGATTTTGCTGAAGAGTGACGACGAGGCAGTAGCTCTCTTTAGTGCAAGTGAGGACGCCATTTTTTAATGTTAAAGCAAGCAGAGAAATCGTTATCCAAAGGTTTTTCTGTGACATGGAGTTGGATGTGCTCAGACGTCGTTTTATATGGAGAAAATGAAGTTTATAGAAAGTTCCAGGCTAGGCTAGGCCAGGCCAGGCCAAACCTGTACAGAGTATTACAGAAGCTTCTGGGGCGTACCATTGATTATATCTATAATATAATACTCCCTCCGTTAAAATTTAATATAAATAAAACATTTTTAGTTCGTTTAAATTATATATTTATTTTATTTTTGGATTTAAAATTACGTACTTCTTAATTTGTTATTTTTTTTATATTCAAGACAAACTGAATAATAACATATCATCATTATTATACTTCTAATAAATGTCAGGAATATATTTTTAAAAATAAAATTATTCTTACAGTTAAGTCTTTTCCTAAATGTTACTGAAAGAATGTATAATGAATATTTCTATAATTATCATTTTTGAATATTATGGAATGAATTTGTTATAATGTTATAATTATGGGTAGTATTTATAAATTTTTCAAATGTGAAAGTTGTTATATAATATTCATTTAGTAGGGAATATTCTTTTTTTGTCGAAAAATTATTAAATGCGATGGCGATAATTATTAATTGGACCCATAGCGAATCTTATCGTAGTTAGAAAATGACAAAATATTTTATGAAAATAACGGCTGAAAAATTTTATCGTTAATCTTTGTTGAACTACTTCGGTAGTAAAAGAAATACGATGTCTGGCATATGGTTGCGTAATGTACGCGCGGTATTGATTGTTGATGCTTACATGAGAAGTCACTAAGTTATACTCAATTATTGCTACATCAATTGTTGCATCATATCTCTCATTATTGATTCAATTATTATCACAGTATCATCTGCATTATATGATTATCATTTTTGAATATTATGATAATTAATAAAATAAGTTTACACTTTAAAGAAGGAAAAAAAAATAAAATAGGAAGATTCGTACATCATCACGATGGGAAGCTATTCTTATGAAATACAAAGAGCAGAACCTTATCACACCCCACACTGAATTTTACAGTTGGTAATTTCTATGCATTACTGTATATGTGGAAATTAAATGAAGAATCCCAGCAAATTTGTTGGATAATGGCATCCATAACAAAGAAAATGTCCCTAATATTCGAAACAAACCATTTCTTACGTTACAACAAAAGAATGCATGTGAACAACGCGAGACTCTGTGCGATGATATTTTGCAGGTGCCAGCAACTACAAGAACCTTGACCCACCTAAACAAGTTTTTCTAAAGTTATTTTAGGGGGTGGGAAAAACTGTCAAGAAATTGTTCTACATCAATATTTTATGCATGGTCGCAAAAACAATAAGAATATTGTTGAAATTTTGAATGCAATAGACGGATACCATAGGAATGGTTTATGTCTTCTTCATGAGATACCCCAAAACTATACCCAGTAATCCAACAAAGATCACCAACATGATAGAGACACCACCTTGACTTTTGACTCCATTAGCACGCCTCCAGAGTTCCTGTAAATTGCATTTCCATATGGGTAAGCCATCGCATATATAAATGCAATTAGTAATAGGAAAATGGGTAAATTGTTTGTTAAACCATAAAGAAAGGCCATTTTATTATAGTTTTCAAATTTTTGGCAGCCATATTCGTTATAAAGTGGTTGCAACCATTTATGTCCCAAAAAGTAATAAATAATTAAGGAAGTAAACTGTAGGTGGACGGCCTATGTTATCCTAAGATTGACAGCACCGCATTTGGACTCCATGACGATTAATACTGGCTAGATACTAACTATGCTTTTTATCACATTTCTTGAATAACAGTCACAAATCTCCATTCCCTTTAACCCTCTACAAGTTTGATTTTATTACAATTGTGTCCATTTTTTTTATTTTTTTATAGTATCACCAAAATTTGATAAAATTCCTATTATATCCTCGCAGTAATTGCACACACTGAGACAAGTAAATATAAAACGAGAAGGTTGGATTGTACATTGTGCTTTGAATATCTTGTGTACAATACATTTATGTTTATTACATTTTTGGGTGGTGTTTCTATGTTTTGTTTCATCTTCGGCATCTAATTTGAGTTTTCATACTAGAATTCTCCTGATTTTCAAGAGCTACAGTTTTTAACTCAATTGGTGCAACTTAAAATTTGATAAAATTCCTATTATATCCTCACGGTAATTGCAGACTTAACTTGACATCTAATTTGAGTTTTGTGCCACAGATTTTTTAACTCAATTTGGGACTAGTAAATACTCCCTCCGTCCCAAATTAATTGCTTTCGATTTTGACTTTTTAAAATCAAATTGACCATTTTTAAAACTAATCTTTTTACTATTTTTGCTAAAATATAGGTGAATAGATTATAACCAAAAAAAAATATATACAATTTATTAATTATCCCAATTTTTATAATTTTAGAAATATATTTATATATGCTTAATTATTAATTCTAAAAATAGTCAATTTGACTTAAAAAGGTCAAAACTGAGCAATTAATTTGGGACGGAGGGAGTATAAAACAAGAAGGTTGGATAGTACATTGTGCTTTGAATATCTAGTGTACAATACATTTTTGTTTATTACGTTTTTGGGTGGGGTTTGTATGTTTTGTTTCATCTTTGGCATCTAATTTCAGCGTTCATACTAAAATTCTTCTGATTTTCAAGAGCTACAGTTTTTAACTCAATTGGTGTAACTTGTCACGTGGGGCCTCATTGTTGGGACACTATGATTACAGTTTCAAGGAACTTTTTGATCGAGTTTAATTATTAATATGTTTTCTTTCATAATTGATACTTATTGCTAGTATTATTTCAAAAAGATATTTTATTTATCAGAAGGGAAACTAGTAAAGGTTGGGGCAGCTGGAGAGAATAAAAACCATGCTGAAGAACATCAAAACTATGGTAGGATAGCATGAAACTGTGTGTGCAAAAACTATAGTAGCACTAGTTATAGAAAGATTGTGAAAAATAATTAGTCTCACCAAATCCTGACGAAGTTTGTTACTCTGCTGAATTGCAACAGATTTTTCTTCAGTCAACTTCGAAATAAGAGCTCTTACCTGAAAATAATGTATCGCAGTTAAAACCCATTCCCAAATTAGAATCACAATAATAATACATGCAATGGTTCACAATTGCAGGAAAAAACTGCAAGCACGTGTAATTTAAGAAAATCCAACTGCAGCAAACACTGTAAGATATAGCTAATTATATAGTCTGTTGGCAGATTAGCCACATCTTAAATTCATGCTTACTCTTTAAAATTTGCAATCCTACGTATCTTGAAAAGAAAATCATAAAATGTATCTCTTAAGAAATATAAGAAGCCATTATACTATAATCAATTCCTTTCATCAGATCCTCATATGAGTGAAGAGTCCTTACCGTCTCTCTCACTCTGACCAATATATTTATCACCGTTGACAAGAAATTGCTCTAAAGCATTAGTCATACGAGATGGTGTAACTAATTATATCACAACCCAAAAAGGCACCTCACTGGGCACCAGACTTTTCTCAGTTAGTAGACAAAGCACACTCATGAAACAAAATATTGCTGACCAGTGCAAAACCTCCTGCTCTAATAGACTAATAATAAGTACCTAAGAGTTGTTCATTGGCTATGAGACCAGAGAACAAATAATGTCTATCAAAGAGAGACGGACTAGACAGTTGTCAACCAGGTATAAAAATTACAAAAACAACAGAAACATGAAGTATCATCTGCTCTGATAGTATATCAACTATCAAGTGACCATCAACTCAAAATTTCATTTATTAATTTACTTCTATAAGTCTATGAAATGATCAACACATATATTTGCATTAACTTAATAACCCCCTTCTTTTAAACTTAGGTGATCTCTAGATCTTTAGCTCACTCTACAAATCCATTTCTAATCAATTTTCCTGGCTATAGTCAGAAGCACCTCACATACTTGACTTACAAGTTTACCACCAAAGTAATCACCACTCTGCAAAACATCTGGAGGTCACAACAAACTCACACAATCAACTAGGGAAATCCTTGCGGAGTGCCAGCAAGATTTTTTTTTTTTAATTTTTTTAAGATAAGTAAGGCCAAGTTGTTTCATTTTATCTGTAGAATGGCGGGCCAAAGATGCTAAACATTGTTAGGTTTGCACATAGCCACATACATTTCCAAAGTAATCCATTAACAAAGGAAGATTTGAATGATTCAGTATAATAAAGTAATAAACTTGTGAGTTAAAAAAAATGAAAGAAAAAATAAATTTGTCACTTATCAAAAAAAAAAATTCAAAAAAACTAATGATATCAAAAAGACTGAAAAACGAAGGCCATATGCTTCAAAATAATAATGAATGTGACAAATATAGCCATTCTTATGCTTGCTTAAACTTATAATAACAGCGGACTGCTGTTCAAAATACATAAGAAATGTGAAAGACAGAGCCAGAGGATGCCACTAAACTAGGTTTCGCCAAGATTTGAATCCAATGGGGTCAATTTTTTGTGATGCTATAAATAATTTATCAGGGGTTCGTGGGCTACCCCTGAGCCAATTTTTTTAGATAATTTTGTGCTTTTTAGCCAATTACATATGTAGAACATGTATTTTGTTACAATATTGCTAATATAACAAGTAATAACATTATATATATACACTTTATTGACCCTTAATACGTATTTCTAATTACAAATTTGTTAATAAATATTTAAATTTCTTATGTTATAAAATAATATAAATTAGATTATTATTTATTTTAAAAATATTAGAAGAAGATGCATACATCAAGGAGTAGAAGTAATATGAAATTGAGAAAGTTATAAAAATTCAATTTGACCCCGTATATTAAAAAATTTATAAAATTTCAGTGGGATCAATTTATTCATTACACTTAAATTTCTTCTAAATTTATCATATATTATAAAATAATTTATTTTCCCAGTGGAGTCAATTGACCCCACACCCTATAATGACACAAACAGACAGTGATACGGTAAATAAATATTTATTTAACATAGTAAAATATATGTGTCATGTTTATAATTACATCAACACATATTATTCAACCCTAAATATAGCTACAACAAAACTCTACTTAAAATTCATTAATAAATTAAACTGATGACAAAAATTGGGGTTTTAAATAGTCCAGCTATTTCTGTACAGAGACTGTATTTATGCATGTGTAGGGGAGAATTTTCTTTACCTCTGAAGATTTGTCATGAGTATCGACAAAAGCTCGTGTTACCTATAAGCAACAAAAAAAAAGGTGTTCCATCAACATCATTACAAAATTAGCAGGGAATTTTTTTTTATCCAACATCTCAGAAACATAAAAAGTCTAACCTCGGAACTGTTTGCATTCCCATTATTGTCCATGTGTGAAGCCCTTGGCGAAGATCCTTCTTCCGATCCCTCTGCCACAGGTGATGGTGGCTGGGGTGGAGAAACATAGACCACTCTCAATTTGCATTCCTCCACAACATGTCCAGCCTCCTTAGAGAACTGTGAACACACAGCCTCCATAAATAACAATATCACCAAAAATAAAATGCACGACTTTTACTGCAGTTCAAGCATTTTGCACACCATATCTTAAGTACTTCAGAAATTAAAGTTGAGATTTTCAAACTGCACCTAAATTTAAACCAAAACCTAATAAGTCCTAACCAACTTGCCACTATAGTTAGGATGATACAGAAACATACTAACATACCATTTCAGGAGTAATGTCCTTAGCAGTTACTCCATTACTTGTAACTACACTCTGAAGAAGAAACTTGTCCTTGCATTGCATGTCAGGAGGAGCCTCCTTCTGAGCTTGCATTGTAACTGTAGCATACTAGTACTTGTCAAGAGAATTGTAGCATAATAGACAATTGACAGATATAATACTTTAAATCTCCATTATGATTGCTGACAAACTTAGAAAACAAGTCAAATAACTGAAAGTTATTTTTGAAAGTAATTGTTAGAAAGAACACAATACCTCGTTAGAAATGTCCTTAGAATGCATTCTAGTTAATTGGTGCTCCTTCATTATCATCAATTTCCTAAAGATGGATTTTTGTACAATTTATACTCCCTCCATTCCAAAAAAAGAGATTTGCAAAAAATAGTTGTTCAACAAAAAGAGTCCTATTTCTATTGACAGTAGTATAAATTGATAAAATGTCCTCGAGTTTGAACCCATAACTTCATTATCATTTCACAACTAGTAAACAAACAATTTTTTACTTTTAAGGGTAAACATGAAATAAAAACTCATCCTTAATATTTAGAACTTTTGTAAATAAGACTCATTTTTTGGGAAGGACGGAGTACTTTTTTTAAAACTTCAGCTTATATAGATTACAAGTTGGAGTGTTGATGTAAATGGATGAAACTAGCTATACGGAAGATAATCCTCCAAAATCTCTTTGGAAATATCTTCATCTCTAATGTCTACTACTACTCTTACCCCTTTTCCTCCTTATGTATCTCTCTGAATTTATTTATATAAAGATAGATATATACATAATGAATAAACTATTTTAAATAATGCAATTCATCATCCATCTGGCCTAAATCTCCACTCAACTATCTGGATTCACATAACAAATCAAATTTTGTTTCCACTAAAAACGAAAACAATCAAAAAATAAGAACCTTGATATGTTTTCTCTTCTTTTTTGTTTTTTCTTTTCTTTTTTTTTTCTTAGCAACCACACCCATGTACAGGGAAAATGCTTTAGAAAAGAAGAAATTTTGACAGTCACCTATAACATCACATGTTGATCGAGGCAAAACAACACCCGTATTTGGACGCACACAATATTTCTTTGGATTCGTTGTCTTCACCTGAACAAACAAATACAAAATTTATAATTTTTCCAAAACAAAAAAGCATCAGTCACCTGAAAGATCGCATGCAATAACAAATCTAATCTACATTTCGTATTTCCAAATCTTCAGCAAGTGTTGAGCCAATTTCTCAAAGCCAAATACTCAACAACTATATTCAAATTGAAAAAAAAAATACCTTGAAAGCGACATAGCTCTCGGTCTTATTCGACAATTGAAGCGAAGAAGAGATCTGCTTCTTGAGCTCGACTGCAAATTAATTGAAAAAAAAAATAACAGAACTAAAATTATCAAAACTGTAACAAAATCAATAAAATTAAAAAATAGATCGGTGATGAGATCGCGTTGCGACTTACATGGGAATTTGAGCTCTAGAGGTTCGATGTCGAGAAGCTCTCCCGTGCTCATTTTCTGAGGAATGAATTGATTTGATTTGATTTGCCCGAAATGGAAACAAAAATAAAAAGAAAGGGAATCCCTTTGATTTGAAAAAGCTAATTTGAGGGTGATCCGATTTTTTTTTTTTTTTTTTAAATGTAAAAAACGTTTTCTGGAAACAATGCTAAAAATAGTGTATTTTTTTTTCAATTTATTTTTATTTTTAACATTTGTAAAAACGTTTTCCGGAAACAATACTAAACGAAGAAATCAAGGTAAATTTGGAGAGTGGACCAAATTTAATTTTAGGTGGTGGGAAATCATATACATGCATGTCTTATAACGAATTTGAATTGTAATTAACATATAAAATAAATAATGGTTAGATCATTTTATTTTAATATATTATATACATATATCGTAATTATAATTTAATTAAAATATTTTGAAATACACTATTGGTGTTTTACCGAATAAAAGTAAGTATAGAGTAATTGGCATACACGGGCATAATTTTTGTATGACATATTTTCAAATGAAGATTAGATGGTTTTGGGTAAGGATAAATACTTTTTTTGTTGTTTTATTTTAGGTCAATATACAAATGAGTAATTCAAAAAAAAAATATCTTATAATCAACTTACTATACTCTTGTTTACTTACAAATCGTTAAAAATTCGTTAACTTTTAAACGGTTTACCACATAAGCAGCTGACTTGTGAAAAAAAAAACTTATATGTCAAAAATTATCCCATGTAGCCTTGGTTATGTAGATTTGGAGGGGAAAATTTATGGAAAAAAATAAAAAGAATAATTTTAAAGTAGAATATAGATTAAAAAAGTTAGCCAAAAAAATAAGAAAATAAATAAAATATATGTTTAATTAATTTTATAATTAATATCAAATGAATTTTATTTATTATTTACAAATATAATAATTTAAATTAGAAAAATTTGCCCCAAAAAAAATAAGAAATTAAAAATATATATTTAATTTTTTTTTAATTAATATCAAATAAATTTTTATTTAATTCTTTTTAAATATAATAATTTAAATTAGAAAATTTTATCAAAAAAACAAGAAAATAAATAAAATATATATTTAATTATTTTTGTAATTAATATCAATTTATTTTTTTGTTTAATTATTTATAAATATAATAATATAAATTAAAAAATTTAGCCAAAAAAAAATAAAAAATATATTTAATTATCCCTCTTTCTTCACCAACCTCAACCCACTCTTCATCCCCATTCTATCTCTTCCGTACCCTCATAGGTTAAACCCTTTCTCTCTATATTTACACAGACACTTCTGAGATTTATCGATGGAAATTAAGGAATTTAGTCTTATAAATTGATCACAGGGAATAGAACTTTTAACATGAATTTTTCTAAGCTAACATTTAGATCTGAAATTAATATGGTTTCTAACTTTCTATCCTCTTCCTCCTCCTCTCTCTCCGCCCTATGCTCCGACCGCTTCATCACCAACCACACCTCAGATCTCATCTCCGACAGTCAACCATGATTTCTGGATCTCATCTCCGATGGTCTCAACTTTGGCTCAATCTGTTCTCCGCATCAGAAGCTTGCCAGCAAACTTACGGTTTCATGCCTCGCGCCACCTCTGTATTCGGCAACCTATTTCTAACTCTTGTTTTTGGTTTATCTCATATTCTTTTTTACAAATTGGGACTTAAATAAATTTCTATGAAATGTGTTAAATGAATCAATTGATTAATGTAAACGATTTAAAGAATATTCAGTAGACCTAGGCTTTTGGAGGTGAGTGATGGGTTTGAAGTTTTTTAATTTTAATTATAGTGAAATTTAAATTGTGTTAGATGTTGTAGTGTAAAATTTTGGGTCGTTGATGGTTATGGATTGTAGCGGTGATTATGAATTATGGTGGTGTTATAATTGACTTTTTAAATGAAAAAATTTATTTTAATTTATTTATCGTTTATAATTTTTTAGGGGAATAAATTATTTATTTTTTATATCATCCATAACTTCTCGTATTGTCTCAATAAATTTTTTTACTTGTGTTAAATATTTTTCAATTTACAATAAAGGGGTAATGTACAAATTTTAATTTTTAAATAAAAATATTAAATGACTTTCTTAATTTACGTACATGTAGGTAAAACAACTATTATTATGGAATGGAAGTAGTAGTATATAACAAAAATTAGTAATCATAAATTTATTTTATTTTAAATTTTTACGAGTCATACAAATTTTAAAATTTAATATCTTATTATTTAATCTTAAAAAACAAATTATATATCTAATTTTGAAACACATACGAAATGATTTAGTCCAAAGGGTTGATTATTGGGCAGGCCACCCAAAATATGACCAATTTGGGCACAAAAATAGTAGATCCTTGAGCGTAATCTAACTTCTTGATTAATTAATCTTGGGTTTATACAACAATTTTGGGCCTGAGCCTACCCTTCATAGGCCGAACCAATTTTAATTATGTATTTACTAATTTTTTTTTATCCTACCCAATTTATATATTGATATACGTCGCAATCATAATTTATAAAAAAAAATTTTGCAATACATAGTCGGACTCGTAAAATAATAGTTTCACAAATTTTTTTATTACATGAATAATAAATGAATCACACACTCGTATAAAAAATGTGTGAAATATCAAATTTTATTTATTAAAATATTAATTTCCTAAAACTTCAAGTATTTTTATTTATTTTTACTTTTATTTCCCTATTTTTTTTCCACCTATCATAGCCTCTATTTTTCCCCATATTGTCACACCTATTATTACTTTTTTCTCCCTCGCTCGTAGAGCATTCACAATAGTTTTTTTATCTCTATCCATACTATGCAGTGTCATTGGGTCAATATGCAGGATAAGAATTCAATTTTTTCACTATATACACAACAGGTTTCTTATATTGATTATTTAAATAATTAAATTTGAAATTTAAAAGTTAAAATTTTAAAATTTCAACACTCAATATATGTTTTGACCGTTGTAACTATTTGACATTTGTATTGACTTTATGCGTTAAAGCTTATGATAGATGTACTACAACCTTTTGTTTTTAATTATAAAATCGCTATTAATTTTTTAAATTTTTTTGAAGTAAATATGTGATATTTTAAATTAAAATTAATATAAATTTAATCAATACATATTGTAGCTTATTTAGAAAAAATACTATTACTTATAAAATTTATTATTTTTCAATTCTTAGCAAAATTATTAAGTTTGAGAATGCATCAAATTGACTTATAAAAATTAATAATAATCTTATAATTTATAAAAGAGAGAGTATAATTTATCAATTGTATTCCATTGTAAAATAACTTTTATTTTATTTTAAACTTTAAATAATTTATGGAGTGAGTATTGAATGAATTCAGATCTATAAATGTATATTAAATCAATATTAACTTTTAAGAAAAGTGTTATAAATGCTCTTATCCCTATTTTCTCTCTAAATTATTATTCCATTATAATTCATGATATTGAAAGAACCAAATAATCTACCCTCTGAAATAGTTAGTAAAATGATATGAATTCATTTATTAATAATTTAAAATATAATTTAACTATCAACTTCATTTATTATATTTCAAACGTAATTTTAATCAAATAAAAAATTCAATAAAATAAATTGATAAGAAGAGTGTTACTGTTAATAAATTAATTGAATAAAAAGGACGTTAAGTCCTTGGTCATGAAGAAGTTAACAATATCATTAATTATGAGCTTTACGGGTGATGATCTAATATTGAGATCTCACAGTTTCTTCATCTTTTTATCCTTATGCAAATGATATTCTTTTTCCTTGTTTCACTGTTCTTCACATATAATACAGTTAATTCTAACTGTCTTTATATATATATATATATATATATATAGAAATGATGAAGTAAGGGATCCTTTACTTTCTTAAAATGAGGGACTTTTTTTTTGTTTTTGTTTTTTAAAACAACTAAAAAAAAGTTTAATATTTTATGGAACTGAAATTTTTCCATAATACAATGTTTTGGGCGTGTTTTGAATACATATACCAAAAAGTGGTGAGTACGATCTGTCAGATGCATATACATCTTTTTGTTATACGTACTCAAATCACATCCAAAACACTGTATTATGAAAAAATTTCAGTTCCATAAAATATTAAACTTTTTTCTTTAGTTGTTTTAAAAAAAAAAGTAAAAAAAAGCAAAAAAAAGAAAAATCTCTCATTTTAAGAAAATAAGGAATCCCTGATCCTAACCCTATATATATATATATTGTCGGATAAACTCTTAATTTTACCTTTTCATCGATATCTCTTACAAGGATATATTGTCGGATAAACTCTTAATTTTACCC
Source organism: Panax ginseng (assembly GCA_020205605.1). Taxonomy (NCBI): domain Eukaryota; kingdom Viridiplantae; phylum Streptophyta; class Magnoliopsida; order Apiales; family Araliaceae; genus Panax; species Panax ginseng. The sequence continues at coordinate 99,752,799 of CM035150.1, forward strand.
TTTCATCGACATCTCTTACGAGGATTGTCGGATAAACTCTTAATTTTACTATTCTCTTACCACTATAATACGTCATTATTATTATATAATAACACGTCAACTAAATATAAAGGAGGTAATTATGTGATTACAACTAAAATATCTATAAACATATATAGAAACTAATTAATGTGATGAAATAAGGGCAATTGACCACTACGTCCTTCCCATATTAATTATACAAAACCCTAACCCTAAAAAATCACTATATATTCTGCTCATACCATTCATCTTTTCTTCACAATCAATCCTTTTCTTTCTCTCTCTCTATACTAATAACAAGATGATGCAGAAGAAAACTCAGGGCCGCAAGAAGACAAATATGAAGAAAATAGATGAACATAGCAGTCGCCAAGTCACCTTCTCCAAGCGCCGTAGCGCACTCTTCAACAAGGCAAGCGAACTCTGCGTTTTGACTGGAGCCGAGGTCGCCATCCTGCTGGAGTCTCCAGGCGGCCGTGTCTATAGTTTCGCAGCCCAAGTGTGGAATCCGTCATGGGCCGCTACCTCGGTGAAACTTCTACCGGGGCTCCTGATCCGCAGAAACCAGGGTCGGAACTCGAACGGGACATGCAAGAGTATTCGGAGATATGCAAGGAGTTGGAGGCTGAGAGGAATAAAAAGGCTGCCCCGGAAGAGTTGAAAGAGAAGATTCATTGGTGGCAAAAATCTATTGAGGGATTAGGGGTGGAGGAACTTACGCAGCGTATAGCTAAGATGGAAGAACTTAGGAGCATTTGGGCTAAGGATGTACTGGAGATGGTTATTGAATATTCGACTTTGGACCCGACTCAAAACCCTATTAATGATAATAATGATCAAGATGATTTTCCGGTGGATGACCCGAGTCAAAACCCTAGTAATGATAATAATGATCATGATGTTTTTCCGGTGGATGATCATGATGTTTTTCCGGTGGATGATTATGATTATTTGGTTAATGAGCCTGAAGATGATCTGGGTTATAATTTTGCTTTTGGCGATGATGAGCAGGTTCTCTAATGACCGTAATTAATTAATTATATATAGCTAGCTAGTGCCTAGTAGCTATAGTAGTAGCATACGTACTTCAGTATTCAATAGTATATAGGATATGCTTTAATTTATTTACTTATCTTAAGGTGGTGTTTGATAAAATTGAGTGTTAAGATATGAACAGTTTAGACGTCTGAATAATATAGAGCATCTGAATAGAATTGTTTCTGAATGAAAAAATGTTATTTGATAATTAATTTTTCTAAAATGTCTGAATAACAGTATTTTACCATTTTAACCCTCTGAACAGTTTAAACAAAACCTGTTTGATAATCAGAAGGTCTGAATAGTATTTTAAATACATATTTATAATATTTTGACCACAATATGATAAAATAAAATTAAAAACGTACAAATTAATCTACTCACCACCTTTAGCAACGGATCCATAAAACAAAACTTTATTCAAAATATATATGTAAGTTTGTTCAAAATTCAAGTATTTAATTGTTCCCAGTATTATTATTGTTTTACAAGTAATTGTTACAAGCATTATCAAGCACCCCAAGCTTGCCAATCTCGCCCTACTTGCATATGATTATTTACACAATTTTCCAATAAACATATGCCGAAAACATAAAAGACTAGAGAACATTGACAAAAATCATTATGCAAATTCCCACAATCACCTCCACTAAACAAAGAACAATTGTGAAAGTAGTTCTTACATCTAGAGCAGCATGTTTTACAGATTGGCGGATAGATTCTTTACATAAGCAACATTTTTCATCGTACAATAACTCTAAAGAAGTCATGTAATTGTTGTTTACATCAAATCCAAACACAAACACCATGAAACTAAATTCTAACATGAGAAGAGCCTAAAAGTCCAAGCTGCATTACGTTACGTTTTCGAACTCCGTAAGTAAAGATCACTACCTCCAGATTTCTCCGAGCTACAAAAGAAATCAATGTCATCAACAAAAAAAGAGCAAACAAGATGTTTTGGGGAAATTATTAACAAATTATTAATAATGTCATCAACAAATTATTAAAGTTCAAGGAAAATAGACAAACAACAACTATTGCGGTCACTATTTTACCCCCATGACTTTGATTCCTACACAACAAGATTAGTCGACCAAACTCCATGTTCTTCAATGGAAATGAAACAATAAATGTCAATCCTCAAATGAAACAAAGATCATAATTAGTATGTTCAGCAGCTTTTAAAAACAAGCCATTTAAATACAAATTATCTATCACTTGGCCTGCCAAATGCTATAATTCAGCAAGTTTAGAAGAACTTGTCTTCTACACGAAAAAACAAATGGCTCTTTTCTTCATAGTACATAGATTATAAAAAGTTTAAACAATAAAAAACAAACATTTAAATAGTTTGAACAATAAACAACAAATTTATACTACAAAATCTATTCTTAAACAAAAATCAGGAGGAGCTGTACAAAAAGTAGTACCAAAATCATCAGAAAATATATTGTGCAACAAAATGAATGTCCCAAAAGTTTGACACATTATGTAGTCTATGTCAACTTATCAACAACAAGATTCATCAAAGTATAATAGACCAAAAAATTTGGGATTATTACCAGCAGAAGGGCTTGCAAGAATATTGCTATGATGACGATCACACCTTGACTTCCCAGCTAAGTGGAGTACAGGGATGCCAAGGCAGTCCAGTGTCTCTCCTTGATAAGAGATAAAAGAAAGGAAATAAGACAAAATGAGTTGGTAATATAACCCTCATCGTCGCACTTTTTCCAAATTCTCATTCACATTCTTCATGCAAATGATGTTAAAAACTAAAGAACATAATGCAAGATGCAAATTTGTACATTCTTCATGCAAAGTTTGAACCTTGGGGATCCTCCAAATGAGGTTTTAAGGATTCATCTTGTACCTTATGGATTATATATATAGATTAGATTATTTAAATTACTTTCCATAGTTAAGACAATACACCATAAGTCATGCTACAAAATTAAGACTGCATAGTCATACTTCATACATAGGATATCTGGAATACAATTTACTTATCAAATGTCATAGCCAAAAAATAACTTGGGCAAATAGGATGTTGCTACTAGATTATAACTTGGCCACTGGTTTGTTCCATACCTAAAGTACATAGATTATAAAAAGTAGTACCAAAATCAAATAGTAAATAACCTAAGAAGTTGAGCATAAGTAAAATATGTATTTGAAAATTTAACATTGATAGAAAATATATAATAATAATGAAAGCTTTATTTTCAGTAATGCTTTTGTCTTCACAGTTTATAAATTTCCAATTCTATCAACCATCAAGCATATGCTACATAGTCATTCTCATAACACTTGAATTGTAAAGCATAATTTCATTGTAAACAAGACAAATACAAATTTTGGAAGATATAAGTTATATTTTGTCACCATGTATTCTAGCATATCATTGAGTATGACGTTAAATAAGTTAATTATTGCTGACCCAATTATAATTATAAAAAAGTAGAAACAATACCATAACTTGCAAGGTAAGACAACAATAAGATATCTTTAGACATAAATTTGATATTTATTTCAGAAACTATCGTAACAGAGGCTCAAAATAATAAATGCATCGTTCAGAAAATGTGTCTCCAAATACCCAAGTTTATCTTCATAATCACATAGAAACATGTAAACTTATATTGTTTATGTATACTATTTGGTTGACAAATTATAAATAAATAAATAACTCATGGCTATCCATTATATGTGTGCCAATTATCAATGACTTTACAAAAAGTGAATTAATTATTTATATGGTGTGATACAAAAGTGGTAGAAACAAAGGAAAATGATGAAAGATTGAGGAATGATAAAAGACCGAGTATAAAATTAGGATTTGTTCTTGTTATTAAAGACTCCACTGTGCAGCAACAACTAATCCTTCACCCACAAAGCTAGTATTACATGATTCAAAACACAACCCACTACTTAAAAATCATATAAACAAGCAAATTCAAGACAAAACAAATTGAGAATTGAGATCTGAAACATATAATTCAACTATGTTGCCACTAAAGTCCACCAAGAACAATCATTTTCATTCCAAAAAGAAAAAAACAAACAACCGTTTGTAAAATAGAGAGGGATAAAACTCTGAGTAATCTTCAAAGTAAGTTTTATTGCAGAAAAAGAGAAGATTTTACAGAGAACTGGGTTTAAAAAAATAAGGAGAAGGTAGCTTCATAAATAGAAGGCGGTAAACTAAAAAGTAGAGATTCAGCGATTACCGGCGTAAACAATAGATGAAGAAGGGAGAGAAGATTACTGGCGAAAGAAGACAAATGAAGCGAAAGAAATGGATTCAGTAGAAGAAGCAAAGAAATGATTTGGAGGAGAGAAATGACGATCTAGATTTGATTTGGGATAAAAGACAGACGGAAGAGGTTATTATTGTCCTAAAAGAAATTTCCTCACTCGGAGGGTCATTAATTTTTATTCATTCAGGCGCTACCTTTACTTGATAGGGCTCTTTCTCAAACCGTAACAACTCGAACGTTTAGGAAGATAAGGAAAGACCACTGAAAGTAACCGTCTGAAGGACTTGACTTATCCGAACCGAACGCAAACCGAAGAAGGTCTCACAGTAGTCGGGCACCTGAATACTATAGATTTATTTTTATGTCTAATCAATTAAGAGCTATTAAGAGGCAAAAAAAAATTTGACAAACAAGATTTGTCTCTAACCGAATCAGAGACAAATCCATTAAGACCAAATAAGAGGTAATCAAACACAACCTAAGTTCTAGTATATTATTATGTATGAATGTTGATCGATTTCTCAATCAATGAATACGTGCAAGTATACACGGTCAACAAGTAATAAAGTGAAAGTAGAGTATCGTTACCACGAGGAATTATTTAATAAAAATCACCAAGTACTATTTCTTAACCAAACTAATTTTATTTAAACAATCTCAAATCGTTATTTTTCAAATTAAGAAAACTAAATTAAATAATTAAAAGAGATTAGTCTAAAAGAAAGCAAATAAACAAAACTAAGATTTGATTGAATTCAGGTAAATAAGGATTAAGACTCCAATATCCCCAATTATGAACTATAAATTAATTATCCAATTATCCCAATTATTATGTCTACTGAATTGTCAACAGAAACTCTCAAATGCCAAAAGCCCTTTCCAGTGATCAATTGCCTTCTATTTAATCCAGATTAATTTTGCTATATATTCTATGCAAAACAATTGAATTAAACTCGTTATAATCCCAATTCCTTATGTATTACATGCAATGAAAAGATATTTCCATTCTATTCACAAACCTAATTATTCTTTGTGTAAATAACTAAGTCACATGTCACCATGCCCGATTCTAACCCTAGAATTCCTCTTCCAATTCCTTCAGAGTAGTAAAGTAATTCTCGATCGATAATTAATTAATAAGCATAAGGCAAGATAAACAACTCACTTTGACACAAATAATTAGAATAAATTAAATAACTAATTTATAGCCATAAAAGGTTCAATTGAAATCTTAATAAAAAAGTTAGTTCATAATTAATGAATTAAAACCAAGAATCCACAATTGAATAGACATTAAAAGATAAAAGTAGGATGAGAGAAGAGAATAGAAACATTGTCAAAGAAATCGATGCTCCCCTTTGCTTCTCTGCTTCTTGATCTTCAATGGTCTCCAAGTTGCTTCAATCTCCAAAACTAATAAGAACTAGGGTTATGTTCTAATCTAAAGGGGTGTTTAATCTAGGCTAAACTATGTAATCCCCTCCTATTTTATGTCTTACATCATGTATTTATAGGTTACAAGTCTAATTTTGAGTTTAGGAACAAACCCAATCCAATTTGGAGTCTAAAAGGTGTCAAAATTCGCCCAAAACGTGTCAGAAGCCGCACCAACCTCTTACCCCAAATACCAAAGACTATTCACGATCTTCGAGAGTTCGCTTATAAGCGCCCGTGGCTGCAAAATGAATTAGAAATAGCGCCCCGACATTTGTTACATTCGACATTTTTCATTCGATGTCCTTTGGAAAAATGGCTATAACTTCTTCGTCCGAACTCCGATTTCGATGATTCAAGATGTTCCGGAAAGAGGAGAAGTAGATGTAAAACTTTCATTCTTTGAGTTTTTCGAAATAATATCCGGAGCTATAGTCAAATTGTCTCTAAAGTGAGTGTTGTGTAAATGACAAGCCGAAAACGCGAATCTAGCCACCCCGAACGTCGATCCTTGTAACTTTTGTCCTAATTCCTATAAAACAATATAAAACATGCTTGAATAGACACAAACACATAAAAACATCCTAAAAGACTTGAGAACAATAATAAATTAAGCCCAAATATATCCAATTCATGTGTATAAAACTCACTCATCAAATACCCCCAAACTTAAACCTTTGCTTGTCCTCAAGCAAAAACACAAAAATATTATGTAATGCAATGTAATGAAACTAATCTATATGCCTACGAATCCAAAAGAATGAGCGAAACAAGTCTATTCAACCTACTTGAGAAATCAAGTAAACATGATAATACATCATATTAAAACAAATCAGTAATTTCTCAATCAATCATCAAATCTTAGACTGTTATCACTGATATAGTGCGTGTGTGCTCCACAACAATGCTAACTGATATAAAATCAAATTTAAGACATAATAGGTCTCTTTAAAGGCATCATCGTTGAAAACTCACAAAATTCATTTAACAAGCTAGATCCAACTAAAGTCAAACATCCACCAAGTTCAAGAGTCCAATCCGGGATACTTATGCTTTACTTTTCATTACTGGGGGCTTTTTGCTCTTTTCCGCTTTTTTTATTGTTATTTTTTTTACTTTTTTTTTAACCATGATATGCAATGTCTCATTCCATTAAAATTTATGATGTCACCCAATAGCGAAGCTTTCGACCAACGACTCCTGGACCATATATAAGACCTTAGGCGCTAGGTTTTAAGATACCTTCTTGAGCGTCTTTTACTCAATAATAAAGGCCCCAAACAAAACTATACCAGTAATTTTTATTTTTTTCTTTCTTTTTTTTTTTTTTTTTTTTAGCGAAGCGTATATATCCCAAATTTTCCCCCAAACTTAAGTTTTTATCTAAATTTAGCCATCTCCTACTATTCATGTCTTTCATTCCTTCAAACTAGTATTATCCTTAAAAAATCCATTATGTATCAATTTAAACTTAATCGATTAACATATTTGTTATTAACGTCTTAACCTTGATTATACCCGATTTTAAAACATGAAAAGATTCAATTCATAACAAGAAATCACATCAAAGCCCGAATATTTAATCTATACTTATCTACTTAACTCAGGTCTCATCATTGGCCAAAATAGACTTTTACTATCTAACGAGCTTGGAATCATGCAAATATAAACTAAACATAACAAACACATTAAACTAACTACTATTTTTGCGATTTTTAAATTTTTAAATTTTTTTTAAACAAAAAAACCGAATGCAAAAACTAAATGTAAATAACTTGAAAATATAATTAACTACAATGTAAATAACTAACAATATGCAATACGACACTAAAATGCCCCAAATTTAAACTAGACATTGTCTCAATGGCTACAATAGAAAAAATTAAAGCAGAGGACTTCGAAAATATAGCAATCTTCCTCTTTGTCCGCATTAAGTTTGGAGAATAAAGCAAGCACATGGAACAAATTGGGCACCACTCTTGTATTTGACTTGAATAACTCAGTAAAACCATGATAGAAGCAATTTTATTAAATCCTAAATAAATGCAAATTCAAACTACTAATATAAAACTTAATAAAAATTAAAATAAAAATTAAACTTGGGTTGCCTCCCAATAAGCGCTTGTTTTACTGATCTTTCCATTTGACTTTTTATCGGTCAACGCTTATCAATTCCTCTTCAAAGTTGAGAAACCCTTCATCCATGGAAATAATATAGCTTTTGGTAGGTTCCCATTTGTAATATCCATTGTATTAAAGTCACCTAGCATCTTTCTTTGTAGATAGGTTCCCTATTAAGAACGATCCAACAACTAGGTGTTTTCTCCATTATGTCTATGATTAGATTGGGGCATTGAAGCTTAATAAACATAATGGAGTCTTCCTCTATCTTCTCCTTTTCATCCCACCACGACTCCAATAACTGTATTTAGCTCTTATGTCACAAAGAGCTTTTTGCCGATTTACATGCCCGCTAATTGGGCATGGTTTTGCAAAATTGCCTTGATTCTTGAACTTTGGTGGAGGAGGCACATGGGATACTAATGAAATTGGCTCATCTTCGTTGGTACTCAAAGTTAGATCTTTGACGATCTCTTTTCTTGGTCCCCAAGTCTTTCCTCTCTTTCGATATCTATATCATTTGGCACATCCGAGTTCAGATTTGGTTAGAGGCTCACCATCGGATCTCGTAATTCATGTCATAGAGCAAGTGTATTGAAGATGGAAGTTCAACGATGTCTTATCCGCCCCAATTGATTTTCCAGATTCTTGATTGGACGATTTATGCTTTGTGTATTCAGATCTGTTTTATTTTGTATTGTAATAAATCTATCCACCGCTTCTTCCCAACTTGCTTTCCGCTCCGGTTGTTGTGTTCGATTTTGAAACCCGGAATTGTTTTGTTGTCTGGGGCTTCGAGCTTGAGCTTGATTGTTACTCCATGAAAATCCGGGTGATACCCCAATCATGATGATAGTTGTTGGAATATACATAATTATTGGGGTAATCACCACCATAGTGTCTGCATTTCGAAATCGATGACGCATTGATGACTATATGATTTCCAACACAATAATCACAAACCATTGCTACTTGTTGTGTGGATGGTGGACTCCATGTTTCCATTGGTCGAGTCATGTTCGTGTATGGCCATTGATCATGAAAAGTCATCCATGGTACCTAAAAGAGAGAAATATAGGAAGGAATTAAAATAAAAATAAAAATGTTTAAATTAAGACTAATTTGATTGAAATTAATATTGGTAAATAATTATTAAATTAATTCCCTAAACAGCTGCGCTTAAAAACTTGTTGATCGATTTCTCAATCAATGAATAAATGCAAGTATACACGATCAACAAGTAATAAAGTGAAAGTAAAGTATCGTTCCCACGAGGAATTATTTAATAAAATCACCAGTACTAATTCTTAACCAAACTAATTTTATTTAAACAATCTCAAATCGTTATTTTCTAATTAAGAAAACTAAATTAAATAATTAAAAGAGATTAGTCTAAAAGAAAGCAAATAAACAAAACTAAGATTTGATTGAATTCAAGTAAATAAGGATTAAGACTCCAATATCCCCAATTATGAACTATAAATCAATTATCCAATTATCCCAATTATTATGTCTCTTGAATTGTTAATGAAACTCTCAAATGCCAAAAGCCCTTTTCAAGTGATCAATTGCCTTCTATTTAATCCAGATTAATTTTGCTATATTCCTATGCAAAACAATTGAATTAAACTCGTTCTAATCCCAATTCCTTATGTGTTACGTGCATGAAAAGATATTTCCATTCTATTCACAAACCTAATTATTCATTGTGCAAATAACTAAGTCACATGTCACCATGCCCGATTCTAACCCTAGAATTCCTCTTCCAATTCATTCAGAGTAACAAAGTAATTCTTGATCGGATAATTAATCAATAAGCATAAGGCAAGATAAACAACTCACTTTGACACAAATAATTGGAATAAATTAAATAACTAATTTATAGCCATAAAAGGTTCAATTGAAATCTTAATAAAAAGTTAGTTCATAATTAATGAATTAAAACTAAGAATCCACAATTGAATAGATATTAAAAGATAAAAGTAGGATGAGAGAGAGAATAGAATCATTGTGTCGAAATCGATGCTTCCCCTCTCGCTTCTTGCTTCTCGATCTTGATGGTCTCCAAGTTGCTTCAATCTCCAAAACTAATAAGAACTAGGGTTATTTTCTAATCTAAAGGGTGTTTAATCTAGGCTAAACTATGTAATCCCCTCCTATTTTATGTCTTACATCATGTATTTATAGGTTCAAGTCTAATTTTGAGTTTGGAACAAACTCAATCAATTTCTGAGTCTAAAAGGTGTTAAAATTCGCCCAAAACGCGTGTCAGCCGCACCCAACCTCTTACCGGCGCTTGACCACTGTTCACGTATTTGAGAGTGCGCCTTATAGCGCCGGTGCTGCAAAATGAACTAGAAATAGCGCCGGCAGCGGCATATACATTCGACATTTTCTGCTCAAGCGTCCTTTGGAAAAATGGCTATAACTTCTTCGTTCGAACTCGATTTCGATGATTCAAGATGTTCGAAAGGAGAAGTAGATCTACAACTTTCATTATTTGAGTTTTTCGAAATAATATCCGTAGCTATAGTCAAATTGTCTCTGAAGTGACTCACGTGTAAATGGTGTTAGAAAGCAGCGAATCTAGCCACCCCGAACGTCGATCCTTGTAACTTTTGTCCTAATTCCTACAAAACAATATAAAACATGCTTGAATAGACACAAACACATAAAAACATCCTAAAAGACTTGAGAACAATAATAAATTAAGCCCAAATGTATCCAATTCATGTGTATAAAACTCACTCATCAATGAACTAGCTAGCTAAGCTAGCTAATCCCTTTGGCTGGCTGGCTGGCTAGCTTCTTAATTTAATTAAGTTGTTTAGAGTAATTATTAATAATGATGTTGGTTTTGCCAATTATTGGATTCATGGAAGTCTTTTATTTTAATTGCTTTTAATATATATTAACTCATGTTTACAGATTTCTTATTTAGTAGTATTATATGATTTTGATTGTATATGTGAGGTAACAATCGATCTGCAATTAAACTAATGAAATAATAATAAAGTTTTTATTGATTTTAAAAATTAAAGTTGCATAGGCCATATATATATATAGAGAGAGAAGATGATGATCGCGTACCACTATCTTCTTCTTTTACTCACACTTACCTTACTTTTTAGCGACGGTTTTGATTCATAATCGTCGTCTATACTTTTAACGACAGACAACCTATAGCGTCGCTAAAAGTATAGGCGACAGTTATTGTATGACCTTAAATCGCCGCTTAAAGGGAGGTGAGAATGAGTGAAGTAAGATAAGTGGGTATCTAACTTGATTCTGGGATCATATATATATATATATATATATATATATATATATTGGTATTTCATTGGCACAAAAGTGAGGAAATTACATCTAAAGCTATTAAAATTACTTGTTCAGACAGATCTTATTGTAATCATGTATATCAATTAATGAACTATTTAAAATTACTTGAAGTTAATAATTTTTGTACGTACTGATCACAATTTTGAAGAATCATGTAGTATGAATAGCGATCGACTTAGTCAATTAATTCATTATATTATGTTAATAGATATATTTGGTAAATGGAGAATATTATGCACACGATTGGGGAGTATCATGCATATATACATATATATATATATGTCTGGTACGATGAACATGGATTGTCATGTATACATAGATTCATATTCATATATAACCAGTTCCCACAGTTTATTCAATGAGAATTGATCTTAAACTTCTTAATAACAATCTCATGATGTAATTGCTTCTTCTTTTTTTTATCAAGTTTATAGGTACATCAAACGTATAAGTTTTCATTTATGTCAGGTTTTCTATATTATATAAATTTAAAATTCCTAAACACATTACATTTAAAGACATAATTATAGTATTAACATTTCTAAATAGTTGTATTTGTTTTGTCTATTTTAAAAAATAATAAAATTAGATGACATTGGACGTGTTAACGCCAGGATCTTTCTCCACGTCCCAATCACGAAAGACGCCCCGATCCCGCGATAAAGAACATCTCTCGGGTACCTCCGTCTCAAATATAAAGAAGCCGAAGAAGATACCGAAGAGAATGCCAAGAGAATCTTAGAAGAGATAACGCCATCCAGGAAGTCTATGTTGGCAAAAGAAAAAACAATCTTGATATTGCTCTCTTGACAATGAATGCCTTCGGAAGGATATCGACAAGATCAAAGAAGAGCGAAAGCGATCAAGGCCACTCATTCGGGTCATCAGCGATACAAATGTCGATCTGTCACAAGCTAAAGGATCAAAGCATCTCGCACATCGCTGAATCACGAAGAAGAGCTCAAAGAGCTTCGCCCATAAGAATTTGAGTCCGCCTTCGATCAAGACCTTCATAAGAAATCCAAGTAAAGCATCTAGAAAATCGTCGAAATTTGGACGATGAGATCGACCATATGTAACGCCAAAGTAGATGAAATCGTGATGATGAAGAAGCTGAAGATGACCTCCCTTTACCTTTAGGTTGTAGAACTTTACGTGAAAATTCTAACTATATGTGAGCAGTTAATATTTAATGAAATATCAACTTCATGTCTTATTATACGTGTGAACATTTCTTGTCAATAATTAGGTATCAATTAATCATATGAACTTAACTTAGGACATGAATTAGATAAGGTGTATAACGGTTAATTTATGAAATGAAGTGAATGAATTTAATGGATAGAATTAATCGGGTGAATTGAATGAACCGAACTCAACACTTGAACAAAATAAAGTAATGTATACTTATCGTTTCGAGAAGTGTGAGGCAGTCCGCTTCATCGGGAGTTTGTTTACCCCAAAAGGCCTAACAAAACCAAGAGATGATGACATTTCGCTTACCACGGGTAATAATATTCGACAAAGCCTAAGGATGACACTTGCCTTCCACGAAGGGCACGACAAGGTCTAAGTGACGACAATCGCCTAACACGAAGGGCCGACAATGCCTTAAGGATGACACTTGCCTACCACGAAGGGCACGACAAAGGTCTAAGTGACGACAATGCCTTTACCGAAGGCCTCGACAATGCCTTAATGACCACTGCCAAGAAGAGGCTACCATCGAATGGTGTGAGTCCTCCGAACCTCCTAACACCAATGGCGTTTGCCTACCACGAAGGGCACGACAAACTCATAAGGACCACTCAAGAAGAGAGGTCGCCATCGAATGGTCGTGAGTCCTCCGAACCTCCTAACACCGAGGTGGCATTTCTTTGTGCACTGTCCGGACTATGGATGAGCTCTGAAGTCCTCATGAATGTTTTAAACTTCGATCCCATGTGGCGATACATTAACTTTGATCCCCTAGGCAATGGACCCGAAGACGACTACCCCTGCACAAAGCAAGAGGTATAGGAGATAAAATCGAATATAGCCTTTTGGTGGTGATGTGGGATCAAACCATTTAGGTGACACAAATATCCACGTGAACCCTCAAGAATAACATCTGACTTGGTGGCACCCAAAATTCCTCGATTAGTAGGAGATGGGTCCAAAGTAGAATACCGAAAGTCTTTTCTGTCTTTGAATCCCAGTTCTTTTCAAGAATAATATCGTAGAAGTACTTTGTAGGTCAACAACCGGGCCAAATAATTGTCACAAATGTCTTTGTGAACTTCGAAGAAGAACACACTGCTTTGGATGGAACCAAATGTTTAAGCAATGATGACGAAAAAGGTCCTTCGATAAAGATTCTCATCAATGAGAACAAAATTGACACTCTTGTACTTGGTCTTCTTTTGCAGAGATGTCGATCCAGAAGGAAGGCGTCATCCGCCATCAAAGTTATAAGCATCTGTAGTGGCGCTACTTCGATAATGCCGTGGTGGAATTGTTATTGTGATCGACTCTTGATAGCCGCTTATATTGATGTCAAAATAGAATATCCATCTGCATACAATACCCACGAACTCTCGCCTTTTGAAGAAGCTGCAACGGCTTTGTCGGACTCTCGAAACTTCTCTTTAACTATTATCGACTTTGGACCACAATGTCAACCGAACCTTGGAAATATTTACCAAAGTGTTTGGATTTCTAGGAGTGCGGCTTATAGATACGCTTTGGTGACGAGTCCTTCATTGTTGGCGAGAACACTTCAAGCAGAGTGCCTTTTTGTGTTCTCGGGTGAATATATTCTTGAATTACTCCCTCAAATCATTTGCGCCTTACGAGTCCGAGAACCCCTAGGATGAGGTACCTTCTTCGGATGCTTAGGAATATGGGTGCATTTTGTGTCTTTGAATCTGAACTCGATGTGACCTTAGATGGGCATCTCAGAAGACAAGTGTTTCTGGTGGTGTGCCTCGGTGGATTCTCGAGTCGCGGCATCTACTCTACTGTTTGACCATAATCCCGAAGACCGATAGGGCGGAAGACCGATGGTCATTGGTTGCGCTTCGATCCAGGAAGGCCTCGAGACATGTCTTTAAAGTGTGAACTTTTTCTAACTTGATCGATTGTCGTCGACCCCGACCACCCGGTATAGGATTCTAAGCAGTATGCCTTCTACCCTTTTTCCCATGGTGGTCGTCTTGGCAAAGAAAATCAATCTTCTTCCAAGATCATCACGGGCTCTCGAGCGAGAACCTCGTAAACACCGCTGGAAGCGAGTACCGGCATTGAGCATTCTTTGAAGGACCCAATCAATCCTCGACAGATACTCGTTGTGTAGAGCGAAGTCATAGCCATCGGTATCCTTTAGAGGTGCTGCATTCTACTCTTCTTCACCATGGATTCCGGCGTAAGCAGCCTACAATTTGTGATTGAAAACTTCAAGAACACTAGAACACGACCCTCCTCTGGCAGCGCGATGATGTTAAGCCGGGATCTTTCTCCACGCCCCAATCACGAAAAGACGTCTCCGATCCCGCGATAAATAAACAAGACAAACACCATAAGCTTGGCGGTATGGACCACAGGGATAGCTCGGCGTGAGAGTAAGTATATACATTCACAAGGTTAACTCAAGAGGATGATAAAATCTAGTGTAATGAGAGAGATTCGATTTCTTAGTTGTGTGTATGTGTATATATCAAAAAGCGTACCTCCTTAAAGACTTACTCTCCAAGATATAATATCTTCACTGGATTCTCGTGGTCACCCTTACCATTCGATATATCCTCGACGATCGATGGGTTCTGCCGATCGCATTGGAGCTTATCCACCGCTTTTGGCCATCATTTACATCGCCGTAAGTATAATCCCATCCACATTAATGCATGGCGGATATCTCGGTCATTCATCATACTATATCATCATTACAAGTCAAAGATGTAGATATTTAAATATCGATGGGTTAATTCATTTGATTTGATCCGATATTAGAAGGACTTAACAAAGATAATAAAATGACTAGGCCCAATAATGTCAACACCCAATAGTGAAGACCCAATGGACTAACTGAATAAGTAGGCCCAATCCATTCGGCCCAAAAGGAGAAATATCACTACCCAAGAGGACGTAAAATATAATGGATGGGAATTAATTTAGTCTCTTTGTGTGGGACGGATAGAGTAATATTAAAAAAAAACATATAAAATCGCAATTTATATTATTTTTTATAAAAAAAATTATTAACATTGAGATTTTGGGAGTAAGCAAATTAGGCTCAAATCAAAATAAGGAAAGAAAGTGTTGAATTGACAGTCCAAATAAAATAAGGAAAGGTTAAATATAGAATGCGGTGGGAGTAAAGTATTTATAATTGGATTGAGCTGCATACTACAGTTTCCATAAATAAATAAATAAAAAGAGTGACCAGTTAATTCGCAGGCACTTCCCTTCTGTAAGAGTGGAATATTATTTGTATTATAACATTAATAAACTAATTAAAATTACTTAAAGGTAATAATTAATTTATGTACTGTATGTTCACAAATTTGAATATAATGAATGACTAATCATATTATGCTCATCATGCATTAGCATAACCTTAAATGGGAATTTTAAAAATATCGTCCATCAAATTATATGACTTAATAACCCAAATCAATTCCCATAGACTATGTTTATTTGCAATCTGAGATTATAATCTTTATAATATGAGGATTATAATTATAATCTTAAGATTAAGTTATTTTATAATTCATAAACTAATAGTTCCCATTCTAAACAAGACACTCGAAATTAATAGTCTTATTCCAAATATAATCCTTGTAAACAAATATATCCATAGAGTTTATTTTTATTTTATGACAGTTAATTGGTAGTCAAAATAAAAATAATATAGTCGTGTCATTTAAATTGTTAAGTGTCATTAAATATATATATTTAGTCTGACAATAATAGAAAATTTCTTTTTATTAATGATTATATAAAATTACAACCTGATGTCACCACTACTAAACTAAATTAAATATGAAAGAAAAATATATATATTCAAATTTGCAAATGAGTTATCAAAAACAAAGGAAAAAAAATTGACCTACTAGTTAGGCCCAAGCCCTAGTATATAATCTTCTTCACCATCCTTGAGTCATTCATTCATGAGGTATTAGCAATTCTTCATAATCATCAACTTCCACCTGTTTACATTCAGGCAGCAAAGTTTAGTTTCAGTGATCAACTGAGTATCGCACAACATGCAGGCAACTTGGTACCTAACCTCATATCTGTTGCCACCATAACTGTACTCCACATGCAACAGCTTAGGTTCTCCCGGACAAGGATCGCAAAATCCCATGATACCCGACTTCTTTACACCCTCATGAAGCTGCAACCCAGATGTCACATAAAAAATATATATATATATGTATAAACCTCCATCATACAGGATCTTTAGCTATAAACTGAGAAATTCAAAGACCAGATCATTTAATGGGATTAATATTCAAAGGTGGTAAAGTTGATTATAATTTAATTGACTTGTAATATTTTAAGAGCTGATTATAAAGCTATACATACTATATAGAATACTGGGAATCGTTTCCTTTCCCAACCTTAGGATTCTAAGAGACCCATCCTTCCTTTGAGGCAAAGGCTCATAAACCCTGATGATTAAATGAAACTTTGACGGGAGGAGCCCATGTTATTAAGAGGAGATACATTATTTGTGTAGTAGCCAGTTTTTCCATTCCTACCTAATAGCAGAAGCGTACCTAGTCATAAAGCACATTTAGGTGTTCATAATGATAGATATGTTATTCCACCTCAAAATTTAGCTTCTTCTCCAATTATGTATGATTACTTAGGATAGGCCAGAGATCAAGAGTCTAACATACAACTTTCGAAGAATGAAGTTTAAATCACACCTACCAGGCTGTCACATGAAGTATATTTTATCTGACAAGCCAAAGCTAATCTCTATTATATTTTCTCACTTCCACACCTATTCAAGTAAGAAAATTCCCTACCATTATTTCTAATACTCATCTCATTACTGATGTTGCAAGTCTTCTCTGTACTTAATAGCACTGTATCAATAAGCTCTGAATATAAACTAAAAGGATGCATATATATGGTACTTCATGGTTTCTCCCCCGAATTTCTCAGACGTGTAAACCTAATCTTCTCCAGACACTGCTATTTGCGGTTGTTTGTAATCGAGATATAATTATTTGTACCAAATCTAACTGGAAATCTGGAACAGAAATCACAAATAGGATATACAGCATATGTACTTACTGTTAGCCGATTCAATTTTATGTTGCAGCCACTCACCACGTTAATCATACGGTGTATCAGCCCCAAAATAATTTAGAAAAAGAATAGGAAAAAAATATACCTTAATGTGACCAGAATCATCAACTAGAAAATTTAGAGGTAAAGTAACATCCATGACTTGAGAAGCTAATTCATCCTTGTTTTCTTCCAATACATCTCTATTCTTCAAAGCTATACGATTTCCATATATTGCTTCTGTAATCACCAGTCCACCTGTTTCTAATTGCCTACTCTTTTTCCTATTGGCAACATTTTGTAGCAATTGTTGAGCTTTCTCAGCTACTGCCCTTGCCTCCTGAACCTACATAAGGTTCCAAATACTGTATCCTATGTATTATAGGGAGGGGCAAAGGATAGAATCGAAGTAGCATACGACAAATTCAGAATTATGAAATCAAAATAATAGAATAACTTTACCACAACAATGTTAGACAATTTCAGACAATTTTTCATCACCGGAATCACCAGATTCAAAATAGCAGTGTTCTAAAAGTCGGTCTAGTCGGCCGACTAGTCGGCGACTAGGTCGGGGTCGGAGACTCGCCGAGTCGACCAGGCCCTAGTCCTTTGATTTAGTCGCTGGCTGACTTAGTTGGGACCAAGTCGACGACTAGTCGGTAAAGTCGGGGCAAATCGGTAAAAATCGACACATATCAGGGTAATTAATGGATTTTTTTATAATGTTAAAATTTAAACCCTACCTCCCTCCGCCATTCTTCTTTGCTGCTTCTTGAAAAAAAAACTTGATTAAGACAAGAATTGGATCTTCTCCCTCTGCCGACCATTAATTGGATCTTCGACCAGGACGACTAGATCTTCTTGACGACGACGATCGCCGACGATTTGGATCTTCGATCGCCGACGCCGATTATTCACGCTTTCTTGACGACCATGCATTTATTCTTTGCTCAAGCGACGATTCTTTCTCTTCTTCACTCTCGCTCATCTTCATTATTGCGATCGGTGGTAGGTCTTTCCGCTAAATCTCTCTCTGATCAAGTTTCTCGATTTTTTTTTAAACAGTTTACATTACAAATACTGATATAAGGCTTATAACTTATAAGGCATACTGATATAAGGCTTCACAGTTTACAAATACAAATAGTCAAATACTAATATTTTTTTTTTGGTTTTAGTTAATTAGTTCCTTAGTGGGCATTAAAGAAAAGGTTGAAAAAATTAAATTAGTTAATTTTTTTAGTTAATTGCAATATTTTATTTTAAATTTTAAATTTTTTCAACTTCAGTTATAAATTAAATTATTAAAATCTGACTGTGGGGTTTGGAGAAATGATTGATGTTATATTTTTATGCATAGGTATAATATCACTATCAATGGCTCAATCACCATCTTTGTCTTCGGTAGCCTCTAATACTTCGAAAGTGTTGATGATTAAAAAGAGCTTGAGATGATATTGGATGGGAATATGGCTTCCTTGTAAATCCTAACAACAAGGATCGTTGGAGATGCAAATTGTGTGATGAGAGAGTATGGTGGAAGAGTTTATAGATTGAAACAACCATATGCAAATATCAAGGGAAATGTAGCATCATGCCCCAAGTCGACGAGGAAGATAAAGAAAAGTGTAAGATGGCATTTTGACAAAGCAAAGAACTAAAAAGAGAGACAAGAGGATAGATGGCGTGAATATTAGGCGGAAGTGGAAGTGGAGGCAATTCGGAAGGAAATGAAGATGAAGAAGTTGAAGTTTTAGGGTCGAGGAAGAGGCCCCATTATCTTTGTCCCCATGGATAGATGTCTGAGGGCCATCAATCCGGATTTGAGTACAAGTAAGAAGATGCGACAACAAAACATGAATGATGCACTTTGGAAAGAAAGAACTCGTGATGTGAATAGGTACTTGACTCGATGGATGTATGAAGCCGGTATTCCATTTCATCTTATTGACAATGATAGCTTTAAAGCGGTTTGTTGAGGCGGTGGGTATATTCGCCGAGGCTTCCAACCCCAAGTCAATACCGATTAAGGGAGCCGTTATTGAAGGAGGAGGTGGAAGAACCAAACAATCACTCAAGAAAGCAAAGAAGAAGAGTGGCTTCAACGGGATGCTTTCTATCATGACCGATGCTTGGACCAATCAAAAAGAAGAAGCATCATGAATTTATGTGTTAATAGTAGGATGGGACTTGTTTTCTTTCTTAAGGAAGATTCGGAGGTGTCGCATACCATTGAATATATATTTGGCTATGTTGACAAGTGCATTGATGAAGTTGTGGAGCAAAATGTAATCCAGTAGTCACGCACAATGCCTCTAATAATATGGCGTGGCGACATTGTTGAAGGCCAAGAGACCACACATGTTTTGGACCTCATATGCGACCCACATGATAAACCTCATGTCATCTTGAAGGTTGAAAGCAACAAAAGTTCAAAGACACTATTGAAAGGGCAAAGAAGTTCACTTTATATTTATTTATGGTCATCATAGAACATTGGCATTGATGAGAAAACATACAAAAAAAGAGAGACATAAAGTGAGGTCGGGTGTTACTTAGATTTGCTGAACCGCGCCGACAATCTGAAAGTATGATGGAGAAGAAAGCAAGAGTTGAAGATGATGTGCGATGTTGAAATAAGCGCCGAGGCGACGCCTCGCGTAGCGCCGTAATGTGGCGGAGGAAATGGGTTCTTGAGGCTACCGCTACTCTGGACTTAGAGAAACACCCGCCTTTTCTGTCGAAGCTTGTGCCTCGTGGCGTCGCGCCTCGAGGCGTCGCGAGGCGTACGCCTTGATTTGGCTTTAAAAAAGACCTAATATCAGATTGGGCTCGACTTACCATTACCGAAAATCAGATTTGGCTTGATCGAATCCGATTCACCGCTTCTCCTCGTCGATCGCGACTCCGTGTATTCCGCCTCCTCTTCTACTTCTCCTCATCGATCGACGCGACTCGACTACTTCTTCTCCTTACTCCTTCGATCGCATTTCGTCGTTCTTTTCTTCTCTCACTGCGATGACTACTTCTTCTCTTCTACTCCTTCTACTCCAAATTAAATGCAATGTAATGACCTTCATGAATGTTCGAGTTACATTTTCTGATTTTAGTTTTAATTGTTATTGTTTTAATTGTTTTAATTGTTATTGTTTTAATAAGTGTACGTTGTATCACAATAGCAATTATAGTTTCTGATGTATCACAATAAGAATTATAGATTAATGATTTTTATTGTGTCTGATAACATATGATAATTCCATTTGATTTTTTAGACTGTCAATAACAATATCAATTTTTGTGTAACAACATCAATTTTTGATACATTACTTACATAGTGATGGATGATCACTATATAAGTACTTGATGATATTATATTATTTTGATGTTTTGTACTGATACATTACTGTGACGTTGGTTATTTATGTCTTCTATGACCTTATTTGTAATGATGAATTATTTTATGGTTTTATTAGTATTTTTTTCATAATTTTTTGGGAACTTTTAGATCTTTAAATCAAGGCAAGCCTCATTTCACTTTCGAGGCTTACGCCTCGTATAGCCAGAAAAAACGCCTCGTCCGATTTTAACTTTTTGAACATTGATGATGTGTATACCGATGAATGGGGAGCTCTTCCGTGGGTGAAGACCATGAAAGGGGAAAGCCGCATTTGCTACGGTGATGAGTCTGGCGTTTTGGAATAGTGTAACTCTTTGCTTGAAAGTGTTTGCTCCATTAGTGATGGTTCTTCGTCTTGTTGATGGGGATTGGAAGCCCTCGATGGGCTTTGTATATGGAGAGCTCAAGAAAGCGAAAGAAGATATCAAAGAGGCATACAAACAAAATGAGGGTAACTACAAGGCCAATACTACAAGTCATTGACACAAAAAAGCTTAGGTCGACTTGATAGTCCATTGCATTTGACTTACTTTTTGAATCCATTTTACCTCTTCAAAGATCCTACCATGAAAGATGATCCAATTATCATGGATGGTGTTTTTACTTGTGTTGAATCTTTCTTCCCCGATGATTTTGAAGTTCAAAATGAGGTTATCAATAAAGAGTTGTTGAAGTACAAGAACAAAGAGGGTGGATTTGGTAGACCATTGGCCGCAAAGGGATGTGAGGAGAACAATGACACTTATGATCCGGGTAACTTAGTAATTACTTTTCTAGTTTTCTTTTCTTACTAACTTAGTTTTCTTTTTCCCAATCAAGTAACTTATAGTTAGTACTAAATTACTCATTGAATTGTGCTTCTTTCATGATTAGTTGGATGGTGGTTTAACTATGGCAATCATACACCCAACTTGAAAAAAATGGCCATTAGAATTCTCTCTTTGACTTCGAGTTCATCCGGGTGTGAGAGAAATTGGAGCACTTTTGAGGGAGTAAGTACATATTCCCTCTCTTTATTATATGTTGTAATTTTTTAATAAGGGTATTAGAATTATTAACTTGAGAATTTTCTTTAATGTATAGATATATACGAAGAAAAGGAATAGACTTGATGCAACAAGGTTGAACAACCTAGTGTATGTCCAATTCAATGCCAAACTTGTCAACAAGAAAAGAAGGGTAAAGGAGAAGGATGTCTTAATTACTAGTGAAGCAACAAATGCACAAGGATGGATTGTTGAAGGTGGTGACGATGAAGTTGAGTAGGGTTCGGGAATTACATGGGATATGGTTGGGGGAAGTTATGGAGGCGGATGAGATCCTTCTACCTAGAAGAAGTGGTAGAAACAAATGAGAGAACTAGATGAAGGCGAGTTTGTGTCGGAAAATGATGACAACGAAGAGGAATATGAGAATTATGAGTTCGAGTCCGATGAAGAGCAAGTCTTGGAGGGATATGGAGAAGAGGAGGAGTGATTTACTATTGATTTTGTGCTACTTAGTTTCATTTGGTTAATTTGTTTTCATGTTTTGAACTTAGAGCGTCGAACTATTTGGTTTTACTTAGTTTCCATGTTTGAATTTGATGATTTGTGTTACTTATGTTATTCTACTTATTCAAAACTTATGAAGGAGGAATGATAATATATATATATTTTAAAAAAATTGAAAATCCGACTAGCCGATTAATCCCCTAGTCGCTAGTCGGTAGCCAACCAACATGGGCCCGACTAGCGACTTTTAGAACACAGCAAAATAGCAGTTCAAAACAAAATCTCACTCCACAGTAATACTATAACATGCATAAGATTTCATAACAAGTATAGAAACTATGTATTTCAAGGCGAGAAATAAACTAAGCATTTAAGAAATTGGTACTGATTTTATTTCAGGTATATCACCTGTAGTCGGTATAACAGATAAACATTGTTGTGGGTACAGATTTAACTCGTAGTTTGGTTCCAATATTGCTGAGGCTGATAACATTAAGAATCCAATAATTGAGCTGCAAGTATTTTCTTTAACTAATAAAACAAAATGTCATAATCTAAATGTTGTAAATTTGGTCTGTCCTATATTAGTATTTTGATGAATTGTTATTTTTATTTTTTGTGATTTTATGCCAAAGAGTTTGAGTTATGTATTGGTTTCTAAGAGCTCCATACAAAAAAAATTCTAAATAGCTGGTTGATTAAAACTACTTTGGAGTATGATCTGATAACAATTTTCAGTGACCAATTTGCTAAGACAATGAATCAAATCAAGAAAAAACAATCATAAGTAAATGGCTAGAATATTCATTGACTTCTCAATAAAATATAAAATTTGACAGGAAAATGTAAATCTTGGGTTTCTAAAATATTAGTGTAAATACTTCAGCTTATATGTATTGCTAAAATTTCGTTAGTTTTTAAAGATGCATTATTATTATTATTATTAGTACTAATATTTTGGTAACTCAGATGCATTATTAATCGCTAAAAACATAAAATAAGAATGATAAGATTAATAAATTAGACATGCATAAAACAAGGGCCATTCATATAGACATTATATACCTCAGCTCGAGTTTTTTCCATATTCTTCAATGCCTTCTGCTTTTCTCGTTTCAGGTAATAAGGTTTGAAAATGAATGTCTGCAAATATACATAATATACACAAAATTACAACAGCATCGGAATTGTCTAATTGAAGATACTGATCAAGCTATTAATCTTTACACTTCATTCTCAAATTATTTTAGTTCAAAACATACAAATTAATATTGTGTTGGACAAAACTCAGAGAAACAATCAACAGGAAATTAGTAGGAGCAATCAATGAGTATTACTAGCCTTCAACTTCAGCGCTTTAACAAGTGTTACAGGATCAGATAGCTCAAGCATCTGAGCCAAGGGATGAAAACAAACTCTTTTACTTATCTTTGGGCTCATTCAAGATCTATATCATTGTATAGCTAATATAACCAGATATCCTTCATTACTCATTATATGAAAACTTTCGAAATAAAGAAGTATTAGCTATTTTGGCTTCTTATAAGTGAGAATGAGGCTGATACTAAGAAAGTGGTAAACCCTGATCCATCTCTTCAAGAGACACAAGGACCTAGCTTTTGTATAATTATGGCCTTTTCCAACCAGAAAACTTGCACATATTATGCTCCTTTAATAAATTTAGTTTCATCACAGTAAACGCGCATTCTGAAGTGTGGAATAGTGGTGGAATTTCCAACATGATATGCAGGTGAGACAATGAAGCAGCACGAGGAAAATATTTTCAGTTTGGATACAGAACTTTGACACAAGAATTCAAAAAGGTAATAGAGATTGGCAGCACTGCACAAAACCACTGTATTCTGGTATATGGGATGTATTGCAAAGGACCCATTTTTGATTCAGCACTACATATAACACCCTAAGAGGAATTAATGAGAACATATATATTTTTTTAGTAAGCAAGAACTAACGAGGATATATCTAATCAGCATTCTTGTGATGTTTGTATATAACAAAAAATGCAATGATCAATTGCTAAATGATTCAACAGAATGTAAGAATAAGAGTTTGAAGAAAAACAAGGAGCAAAGATTAGTTTGATATGTGTGACGACCTTGAGTGCAAAATAAAGAGAGGCGGGAATAACAAATGCTCCAGTCGCAGTTACTGCATTCAGATGGCTGGAAAGAAAAATCTGCACGCAATGGCTCATCAGCAACATAGCAGAACACAAGAGTCTCAAGCAAATCATGATCTTAACAGGATACAGATCTCTGTTTACATACTAGAATAGTCATTAACAAATTACATGGTTCACATAGTTGTCAGTTGAATATATGTTAGATAAAAGTAAATTCTATCTACAACTGAAAAATAGGAACTGTCAGCACCTCTGCAGTGCGTTAAAGTTTATCCCACACTTTAGTTTATTAGAAACGTATAAAAACTGAAATGTACCATTTGTTGACAGTTAAGTCTTCAAAGCAGAAGCAGTGGATCGTGTCTGAGTTATGGGCCTTGTGGCACATTATGATAAAAAAATATATTAAATGGATGTATGATCAATAATCACTTCAAATGTTACAGTACTATGTTGCACAATCATATCATCAACTAAATATTCCATTTATTGGTGTTTACTCTGTTAATCAACTCAATAGTCCATTTATTTAGTATTTTCTATGGCAACTACTAATTTATTATTCCATGTATTAGCTTTTTATGTGGTAATCACTAAACATTCAAATTATTAGAGTTAAAATTTCACATAAATAATCTTTTTCGCCACAAAGGAAAAAGATGCAAAACAAACAGAAAAGGAAAAAAAGAAATGTTTCCAGGCAATGGATCGGAATCAATAGACTCCACAATACTCAAACACATTATACATATGCCAAGAGTAGAGGACATGTACTTCTTCTCAATAAGGCATGAGCCTCCCTCATGTATGAAACTTGTACAACTTTATCTTTTTAGGAAAGAGCCCCAGGGGGGGGGTGTCCTAAAATTTAACAGCTAAGATCTGAGATTGCACTTACGGGTATTATCAGCTTTTGCCCCCCACGATGTAGTTCAAATCTCCAAGAAATTCCCTACAAATTCAAGGAAGAATGTAAGACATATTTTTAAAAAAATTTACTCGGAGACAGAATATTAGAGAAACCATCAATAGGCTTTCAGCATGGTTGAAAAGAAAAATCAAGGCGCAGATGGAATGCATTCAAGTTCCAGGAATGTCGGTCGTTCCAAAATCCTTACATGAGTGGCAAGGCATCAGGGAATGGGTAAAGAAAAAGGAAATATTTTATGCCCATGGAAATGTGTAGTCTAGTTTGTTTATTGTGGAGCAAACATCTTTCTACCACCTGGATTCTTATGCTTTTCAGGCTTTGCAAATGTGATGCCTTTAAATTTTCTGAAACCCCTAATTTAAGTAGAACAGGATTGGAGTCATTCTTTCAACCATTTGCGGATGGACGTTGCGGATTGTTTTAAAGGTCAGTTCTTATGAAAGTAACATTGTGGCTTTTATCAACACTATCACACTATGCCTAATTTCACCTCGTAAAAATGATTCCAAACACTAGATTCACCAATAAACTAAGTATAAATTAAAATAAAATCAAGAGCTAACTAGTGGCTGGGGATCTATCCCACCTGCTAGTGGTTTACATGTTCAAGTCTCATTCAGATAACAGGGGTTTATATATGGGTAGGCTACTCGATTGCTTTGAAAGAAAAAATAAATAGAGAAAATGTGATGCTCTCGTGAAGACTGTTAAGCTATTTCTGGCTTCAATGGATAGCCATATAAGTTGACCTTGGAACTAGCTGGTGAGATGGAAAATAACTAAGTTATCATGACAGAAAAATGTGAATGGTAAAAAAGGAAACAAAAAATCAACCCATAACATATTGGGTGGATGTACAGTGCCTCTCAAGGAAAACATAGTCATAGAAACAATTGTCTCCATTAAAGCTTTTTTGCCTTATAGGATATAGATTGAATCTTTTAAGGGTTTTCCAAATTCCAGAGAATTTATCTGCTTAAATAATAGTTTCAGTTTCTGGTGTAATTCACCATATCGTATTCAACTGGATTTTACATGCAGAAGATTCAAATTTCTTAAAAGTTTTTTTTTCTTCCATCAGAATTCTTAAAGTGACTGCACTACTAAGATAATCGAGGTATTGGTTCCAAAGTATAACAGATTGCAGGCGTGGCTCTTTCGAGTTCGCCAAAATAAACAAGGACCTCTAATAAGAGCAAATAAACAGAGAGAAATAACCAAATCAATGGTAGAAACAATTCATCATCTATAAAGAAGTACCTGAATTCCTATTGAGTATAACATGTGGACAGTGCTAAAGTTAGAAATTTTCCTTCTGCCCCCTACTTCAATTTCAAGAGCATCGCTGATAAAATAAACGTCAGGAAATAGTTGTTATTAATAAATGCACGACATCATAAGCGTGGAAAACAGCATTGAGCACAGACATATGGTGACTAAATTGAAACACACTGAATTGTTCAGCTACATGTGTTTTAACCCCTCCTTAAGGTAACATGATCATTGTCTTAATTTCTTAATGCAGTAAGGGAATATTAGAGAATTTCCCAAGAGGAATTTCTTTCAAGATTTTTATTTATAAATCATTAACCAATTGGACTAAAATTACAAAATACATCAAGCATCAACTTGATGAGACATCATCTAATAAAGCATTAAAGCTAAATCAAACTGTAATAATTCAGCCTTAAAGAATGTAGCTAAAATTTCACTGAGTACAAATTACAATGATATGCTTATAAGGCTAAAAATAGGACAAAAATATACTAATAAAGTCAGCGAAAGTACCTTCCTACTTTTCCAGCAATGCGGACATGAGACTTTGAGGAAAAGCTGTGAGTATAATGAGCTGAAGCACCAAAGGAGCTTGTGCCGATCTGCAGTAAGTTTAGCATGAATTAATAGAAGGCAATATGTTTATCAACCTCATCACTTGAAAAACTTAATATATCCCTTAGAAGGAAACTGAATTCGTAGAGATGCTTGAAAAGAAATAGACTTAAATTATAATGCTACAACAAATGAGAAAGAAGAAGTTGAGCAAAATACAATATTTCAGCTTGTCCTTCTCCTTTATTACAAAACTGAATATTATGAATGTTAAAAATAAAAAAAAGAATATAATATTATATATATATATATATATATATATATATATATATATCAAGCTTAAAAACTGAGACAAGTGATCAAATACACTTTAAATCCGATAACAGTGTACAAGTGGGAAAAGGTTTGTTGTGGCGCGCCAGAAGTAATTATATGGAAATGTGTAATGATGTAGTGCCTATTAGTATACAGATTACACATTTGCGATAAAATATTTTCTAGCAAAAACTTAACCTTTTAACTATTTACAGAGAGCTTTGATGGGATGTCATTTACTCAAGTACTATAGGTATAGTGGCTAAATTTAACCTTAACAGATAATATGTGTTATTTGTATTAGAAAGGAACATGAATATACCTTAATCTCTCCGGCTGCAGATGTTTTCTCTTCTTTCTTACGCCATCCAACAGTTATCGATGACTCTGAACCTAAAGCAAGCTCAATCTGGAAATGCAGAGACCATAGTAACATATATATGATTGCAAGAATTCGCATATTTTGCATCAAGAAGGTATATGCAGCCATGAAAGGTAAATATGTAATTCATACATTTAAACCTCAAACATTTTAATGTTTCAGTTTGTTTGTTTGTTTGTTTGACAAAGTGTTGTTTAGACAACTTCCTTATTTAGGATGCAAAGTTAATTGTGTTAACGTCTTTGCAGAAAATTAATTAAATATGACATTTGTTTTATTTGCAGAAAATTAATTAAATATGACATTTGTTTTATTTGCAGGAAGGGAGCTCCTTTATTTCTACATTGTCTTCTTGCTTGGAGCTTTTGAAACTCTCTTTGGGAGTGTTAGGAGAGGAGTTGGTGTGCCCTACTTTGGTGGAAGATATGTTGTTGCTAGTTTTCAAGGATTTGGAAGCAAAGAGAGATACCAAATTTTATGGAAGTGTGCTTTCTTTTCAATTGGACGGGGAATTTGGAATAAGCGCAATGCTAGGCTTTCTAGATGGAGCTGCTTATCTTTTAAGTTATTGATGATAGGGTTATTTTTCTTTCTTCTCTTTGGGCTTCTACTACGAGGGGCCTTTAGGGTACCCTGTGACCAACTTGGATAAAGATTGCATAGCCTCACTTTCATAATTGTCACGGCGCCACAGCGAGGCCAAGACACCTAAGCACCTAAGCGTAGCCCTGTTCAAAATAAACATTTTTTTTTGTTTTTTACTGAAACCGGTACGTCCGAATCGATCGGTTCGGTATAATAAAAACCGGTACGGAACCGGTATAAGAAACCGATATTTAGATAAATATCGATTAATCGGGACTGACACCGGTATTTAGTTTTGAAGATTCGGTAAGAAAATATCAGGTCGTACCAGTTTTACCGATTAATTCAATTCTTAATAATAAGAAAGTGTCATTCTTTTCTATATCACCACCTACCATACACTCCAGCATCTCTCTAATTTCTCACTTCTCACTCCTTCTCTCTCTACCTTCATTTCCCATCTCTTTCTCTCCCAAATCCCACCCCTTCTCACACTTTCTCTCACATCCCCTTTCATACTTTCCCTTCTGCAGTTGCATCTCTCATTCCTCATTTCCTTTATCATATCTCCTTCTGTATGACTCTCTAATTGACGAAATAAATATTTCAAAGCTAAGATGAAGTGGCTATAATTTCTCCTCCTTTTATCATTTTTTTTCTTTTAATTTCTTTCTAGATTTACATTTTAAAGCCATTTTTTCATTTCTTGCACAAATCTATTTTTGCTTTGGGTCCCTAATCTGGGTTTTGATGAAATAATGAGCATATTTGGTTTTGCAAAGTGTACTTGACTGGAAAATTCCTACCCTTAATAATGGCTAGAAAATATATATGACGAAAATTTATATTGTTTATTTGGTGGAAAAATGGATATAAGAATAGGTATTTATCGGTACCGTATTGGTATCGAACCGGCCTTATCGATCCGGGATACTAGTTAATCGGTACCAACATTCGGTACTTATTTTTTAGTAAAATCAGTTATCGGGACGGTTCGATACGGCAAAATATCGATGCATAACCCTACCTAGGCGATGACCGCCATGGCGTCCATATGGCGACAAGTCATTTACAATGTGTAATTTATATATTATTTATTTTACTTCACAAGTATATTAAACAATAAAATTTCATATAAATTAAAACCCAAAACATAACCACTTTAAAGATAAACAACACCAACTTTGCCATTTTTAAAGATAAACAAAAAATACCCACTTTAAAGATAAACACTACCCACAGAGTTCAAAACAATAAAATTATCACTTAATCTAAAACTAAAACTTGAAAAATATAACATTTTCCTAATAATAAACTAAAACTTAAGTCAATAACTTAAAGAACCCTCCACCCCACCCCCCCACCCAGTCACCCACCCAGATATACTAAAGACATGAAAAGACAATAAAATTATTACTTAATCTAAACAGAGAATAAGGACGAGAGAAACAAACTTGTGGCTATGTGAGGAGGGTTGGAGGGCTGGGTCACTGCAACTTGTTAGAAGACATTAAACATGTCCTAGTCTTAAACATGTTAGAAGACATTAAACATGTTCCTAGTCTTAAACATGCTTTCATTGTATTAAACATTTTTCCATGTATTAGGAAAACATGTTTCCTTCAGATTAAACATGTTTTTCATGTACTAGGGAAAACATGTTTCCTTATTTTACTCCTAGAATTAGGTTACATTTGTGTACATATATCAATCTCTGTAATAGAGAAAAATAACTTGAATGAAAGAAACTATTCTCAGGTTCTTAGTTTTATCATGGTATCAAAGCTATGTTCCATTAACAAAGTTATATTCTTGTTGTTCATTAACAGAAGCTATGTTCCATTAATAGAAAACTATCTCTACTCAAATTTTTCTTTAGAAACCTAGCAAGATCAATTGGTATTGAGAAATTGAGACCATATTAAGGCTCTACACTGCCCGGCGACTCTTTTCCGACACAACTTCTTTCAGGGTGGTCGATTCTCTCCTCTCTTGCCGTCTACAGTGGTATTGGAGATGTTGATTAAAGTTTTATCATTCCTTTTTCTTAGAGTAGTATTCGTTACTCACTGTTACTGTTATTTTTCTAACAGTTTGCACTCTTTGTTATATGCATAAGCTTCATTGCTGCTAATTGAAGTGGCTAACATTAGAGTGGTTTTTTATAGTGTAGTACAATTAATTGCACCCCTTTGGTTTTCTGGAATTACTCTCTGCCATTTTTGAGCCTTTATATTATCTTTGTTGATATTTCCTTGGATATTCTTGTTGCTCATATCACCTCATCATGGCAAAATCTAGTTCCATTAATAGTGTTGGTACTACTAAAACAAATAAAGGGCAGCTCAACTCTGCTTTGGCTCTTAGTCCATTTAAGTTGGATGGTAACAATTATCTAGCTTGGTCTCAAGCATGTCGTATGTCAATTGAAGCTCATCGGATGCAGCATTTCATCAATGGTACAACAACCATGCCTACACAAGCAGGTGTGGCCCAAGAAGAATGGAAATCTGATAACTCCATGGTGAAAACATGGATTTTTAACTTAATGGAACCCAGTATAAGGGGTAGTTACATGTTCTTAGACACTGCATATGAACTTTGGGAGGCTATATCCCAAATCTTCTCTGTGTATGGCGGTATGTCTAAGGCATATGATATCTGTAAACATATCCGTGAGTTGAGTCAATGGGAGAAGTTTGTGGCACAGTATTTTATAAAAATTAATGCACTGTGGCAGGAGCTTGATCATTATCGGGTTTTTTCATCCAAATGTCTAGAAGATGCAGCTGCTTATCAAAAGTTTGTTAGTAAAGATAGAGTTGTGGATTTCTTGGCCGGTTTGAAAGTAGAATTTGAACAAGTTCGAGCACAGTTGATTGGTCAGACACCTTTTCCATCACTACGAGAGGCTCATGCTAGAGTCCAACAAGAAAAAAGTAGGCGTCGGGTGATGGTTCTAAATTATGTTCAGCGTTGTTTCGTATCCTAAGACTGGTTTCCCCATTCAGTCTCCTGCTGAGAAGGAGTCCCGCGAATGTGACTATTGTGGGGGAAAGAATCATACCAAGGATCGTTGCTTTAAGCTTCATGGACGTCATAAAGGGCGAGGTCGGTTTGGTAGTGATCATGGACGTGGATCTCAGGCCTATGTGACTACTAGAACACCTCCTGTTGATACATCTACTGTTTCAGACACTAATACTGTACTCCTGAGGAGATCTCAATTTTTCAGAAATTCTGTTCCAAATCTACTTCTTCTCATTATGCCCATTCAGATATACATTCTCATGCTTTTTCAACTTACCCTTGTTGGATCACAGACACAGGTGCCTCCGAGCACTGGATCATCCACCCTCTTTACTTCATACACGCCTTGTACTGGAAAAGACAAGGTTCGAGTAGCTGATGGTTCCCTTTCTTCCATATCTGGGAATGGTTCTGTAGTTTGTACTCCTTCATTGACGTTATCATCTATTCTTCATATTCCTTCATTTACTGCAAATTTATTATCTGTCCAACGTCTTTTTGAATCCTTACACTGTTCAGTTACCTTTTTCTCATCTCCTTGTGTTTTTCAGGACTTAGTGACAGGACAGAAGATTGGCAGTGGTAGTGCAGTTGGTGGTCTCTATGATTTAGATGTTCTCTCGTCTAACACGTCCTCTACTCAGGCTCTTCACTCTACCTCTGACTCCAGTCTGACCTCTCTCCATCAATGGCATCAACGTTTGGGACATCCTTCTTTTTTCGTATTAGTTTTTATTTCCATCTTTCGTTGAGCAATGTAACAAAACTCAATTTTTGTGTGAACCATGTGAATTGGGTAAACACAAATGTTCTACTTATTATGTTGACATTCTAAGCCTTTTGCTATTTTATCCATACTGATGTGTGAGGACCCACTCGGGTTGTTTCCCGTTCTAGTTTTCGATGATTTGTTAGCTTTATTGATTGTCATTTTCGTGTTACTTGGATTTATATTCTGCGTTCCAAAAACGAGGTATTTGATTGTTTTCAGGAATTTCATAAAATGATTCAAACACAATTTGGCGCTAAAGTCAAAATTCTCCATATTGATAATGGTCGTAAATATAGTAATAATAATATTTTTGCATCTTAACTCTCTCAGCATGACATCATTCTTCCAACCTCTTGTGTCAAAGCTCCAGAACAAAATGGAGTGGTGGAAAGGAAAATTCGACACTTACTAGAGGTCGCCCGCACTATTATGTTCACTATGACAACCCTTAAATTTCTATGGGGAGATAAAGTTTTGACTGCTGCATTTCTTATAAACCGCCTTCCTTCTACAATTCTTGAGAACAAAAGTCTCATCTCTTTTCTCCAACACACACCTAGTCCTCCTTCGCCTTTGTTTTTGGTTGTGTGTGCTATGTTCATGATAAATCTCCCAATCGAGGAAAATTAGATCTCAAGGCTCTTAAGTGTGTTTTCATTAGTTATTCTCTAACCCAAAAAGGTTATAAATGTTATCATCCTCCTTCTAACAAAATCTGTCACTTGGGGTGTAACTTTTTGAGAATTGGAACCTTTTTATTCTTCTTCACCTTCTCCTCAGGGGGAGAATGTTATTGACGATTGAAGCTTCCTTCCGGTTCCGATTTGGTATTATGTTCTACTTTTTCCTGCTCCTGTTGTTGTTTCTGATAATTCTACACAGGAGTAGTTACAGTATGCTAGACAACCTGAGCCAGAGCCAGAATTGAGGACTTATGTTCGAAGAGGTAAGAATAAGGTCACTATTTATGCACCACTACACCAACTTTGCTCCGAACCTAGTCATGATAATGTTAATGGTGAGAATCATAATCCTACTTGTTCTTCTCAGTGTTCTAAAAATCTCCGCCTAAATCCACTTTAGGCCCCGCTTTAGCGCTTACGCCATTGCAGCACTTCCCCCCTTTAAGTGTTAAGCCCTCTTGGCGCATTTAAAGGCGTTAGGCCCGTGAATACTCACCTAAAGCCCAAAGCGGCAAAAAAATCCCTCCAGAAAATTAAGTGGGGCCTGGGCGGGGTCTAAGCAGAGAGATTTTTTTTATTTTAATAACTAACCAAACTAGATCTTGATATATTTATTTTTTTAATGATTTCCAATATTCATAATACAGGTTGTAGCATATCAAATCACAACAAGAAGTGAACAATATCAAGTCAAAATGGATAATTTTATTATAGTTGTAATTTTTTGAACTTGTACCAACATCAAATTATATAAATGATGATACATTTGTAATATTTAGTTTAATTCAATATAATTCTTAAATTTATGTTTAGTTTCTTAAGTTTTAATATTGAATTAAATTTTTGAAATTTTAAATTTTATTATTTAATAGCAATTTTGTTTATGAATAAAACTAATACGTTAAAAATATGTTTGAACTTTAAACAATTGCATGTTTGTTATTGAACTTTGACTATACAATATGGATGTGTTTGAACTTTAAGCAAAGACCTTTATTATCTTTATTATAGATTATTTTGCTTTATATTATTGTTTTGTTTGGATAAATGTAAGATAAAATATTAAATTGACTTAAAATAAAAAAAATTATTAAACCCATTTTTCAAAATTGTCGTAAGAAAAGTTATCTCGGTTTTTTTATATATATATATATATATATATAAATATTAAATTGTTTTTTTATGTAAAATAGAATATATTATATTTTTATTATCGTAGTCAGCGCTAGTAAAAATCGGAGAAAATTTGGAAAACCCGTGATTCCTTATGCATGCGTTAGTGATTTTTCCTTTCGCATCTCCTGCCGCCTAAATTGCTCGGGTTAGAAAAGAAAATCAACGGAATCGTTCTTCCGATGTATGAGGAACCGACATTCCTATCGCTTTCTTATGTAAGAATTCCCTAATTCTACACTTTCGTATGTTGATAAGTTTTGCTTCTATACTCCTTGAAATTTGTAGAATATCCTTGAAATTTACTTGCTCCATCTAGTATACGTTTCACAAGGATATTTTTTGAACATTCTTGTTAAATTTCAAGCTTTTTAATCGCAATAATACTATTCATGGATACTATTAAATACGGGATCTTTATTTAGAAACATTCGTTTAAACTTATTCACGGTAATCATTGTACTCAACGTCCAATATCTAATTTCTTAGCTTATAATAAATTATTTGCATCCCACCACCCTTTGCTTTCTTCCTACATTATCTTAATCATAATATTCTTTTCTTGATATCATTTCTCAAGAGGGGTGGAAAGCAATTAGTGATGAGAATTGAAACAAGCTATGATTGAGGAGATGAATGCCCTGAAAAAGAATGATACATGGGAATTAGTTACTCTTCCTTACGAGAAAAAACCAATTGGTTGTAAATGGGTATATACAGTTAAACAGAAACCAGATAGGACAGTTAACAGACTCAAAGCCAGGCTAGTTGCAAAAGGGTATACTCAAACCCATGAAATTGATTACCAGGAAACATTTGCTCCTGTGGCTAAGATGAATAATGTTCGTACCATAATCTCATGTGCAATGAACTTCGGCTAGGATATTCAAAAAATTGGATGTGAAAAATGCATTCCTTCACGGTGACTTGGAGGAGAAAGTATACATGGAAATATCTTCTGGTTTTGCTTCATCTGTCACTAAGGGTAAGGTTTGTAAACTGCGAAAGACTTTATATGGTTTGAAGCAATCTCCCAGAGCCTGATTTGGTAGATTCCACAAAGCAATGATAAGATTTGGGTACAAGTAGAATCGAGCAGATCACACTTTATTTGTCAAATAGATAAGTGGTAAGACTATCATTCTTATTGTTTATGTTGATGACATTTTGGTGACAGGGGATAATAGAGAAGAGATAATTAATCTCAAAGCAAGTTTGGCCAAAGAGTTTGAGATCAAAGATCTTGGTCCCTTGAAATATTTCCTTGGTATTGAAGTTGCAAGATTTTCCAGTGGGATTTTTCTATCTCAACGGAAGTATGTCCTTAATCTTTTAATAGAAACTGGCATGTTAGGATATAAGCCTGTTGATTCTCCTATTGAAGTTAATCATCATCTAGTAGGTGGCACAGGACCTACAGTTAATAAAGAAAGATATCAAACGTTTGGTGGGACGATTGATATAACTTTCTCATACTAGACCCGATATATCTTATGTTGTAGGAATAGGGAGTCAGTATATGCATGATCCTCAACATTGTCACATGAAAACTGTTTACAAAATTCTAAAGTATCTCAAATCTGCTCTTGGAAAAGGTTTATTGTTTGCATCATATGGTCATATGAGAGTTGAAGGTTTTTTCGACTCAGATTGGGCGGACTCTATAGAGGATAGTCGTTCTACATCAGGTTACTGTTCATTTGTTGGAGGTAATCTTGTTACTTGACGTAGTAAGAAACAATCCGTAGTTGCAAGATCTAGTATTGAGGCTGAATATCGAGCTATCGCCTTGTATATGTGAACTAATGTGGATTCAAACCTTGGTGTTACAACTAAAGGGCCTATGCAGTTATTTTGTAATAATAAGACAGCCATTAGTATTGCAAACGACCCAGTACAACACGATAAAACGAAGCACATTGAGATTGACAGGCACTTCATCAAAGAAAAGTTAACTAATGGTCTTATTTGCTTACCTTTTGTCAAAACAGAACATCAGCATGCTGATATTTTAACCAAGGGTCTTAATAGTAAGATGTTTCATCCATTGTATTTCAAGTTGGGTATGCGAGACATCTATACACCAACTTGAGGGGGAGTGTTAGAAGACATTAAACATGTTCCTAGTCTTAAACATGTTAGAAGACATTAAACATGTTCCTAGTCTTAAACATGCTCCTTGTACTAAACATGTTTTCGATGTATTAAGGAAAACTGTTTCCTTTGTATTAAACATGTTTTCCATGTATTAGGGAAAACATGTTTCCTTGTTTTACTCCTAGAATTAGGTTACCTTTCTGTATATATATATCAATCTATGTAATAGAGAAAACAAACTTAAATGAAAGAAACTATTCTTAGGTTCTTAGTTTTATCACAATTGAAGGAGAGAAAAAGAAAAATTAAGGGGTTGCTGCAAAGTCACAGTCGCTACTATGGAACTGTGATGGCTCTATAATGACTATGTCGAGAAGAAGAGTCGAAGTACTCGCAACGAGAAGAAGATAAGTCTCAGATTTTTATTTTAGGGTTTTATCCTTTGTTTTTAATCGATGGGTCACCCATGGGTCATTATTGGTATCGGGCAGTGTTCTAAAAATCTCCGCTTAGGCGCTAGGCTCCCTGGGGCCTCACCTACGCCCAAGGTGTCAAAAAAAATCCTCCGAAAAATTGAAGTGGTCTAAAGGAGATGTTTTTTTATTTTAATAATTACCCAAACCAAATCTTGATATATTTATTTTTCTAATGATTTACCATATTAATAATGTAGGTTGTAGCATATCAAATCACAATAAGAAATGAACAATATCAAGTCAAAATAGATAATTTTATTATAGTTGTAATTTTTTGAACTTGTACCAACTTCAAATTATATAAATGATGATACATTTGTAATATTTAGTTTAATTCAATATCATTCTTAAATTTATGTTTAGTTTCTTAAGTTTTAATATTGAATTGAATTCTTGAAATTTTAAATTTTATTATTTAATAGCAAACTTGTTTATGAATAAAACTAATACGATAAAGATATATTTGAACTTTGAACAATTGCATGTTTGTGTTTGAGCTTTGACATGGACAATATGGATGTGTTAGAAATTATCTTTATTATTGATTTTTTTGCTTTATATTATTGTTTTGTTTGGATAAATGTAAGATAAAATATAAAAATTAGCTTAAAATAAAAAATCTCGTCCAAGCAGGTCCCCTAGGCGTTAGGCCCCGCGGCCGCCCGCCTCCCATGTAGCGCCTTTTAGAACATTGGTATAGGGTAAAACCATATTTTAAAGTCTTGGGGCAGAGCTGCCAAGGCGTGCGCCTTAGTAGCTCGTCATCTCAAGGCGTTGCCCAGGCGACGACATGAGACGCCGAGCTATCAAGGCGCACGCCTTGGCAGCTCTGCCTCAAGTTGACTCACGCCATGCCATTCCTTCCATCGTCGGGACGCCGTGACAACTGTGATCATGTTTTAAGTGCTCTTTTGGTCTTGTTTTTCATTAGTTTATGAGGATGGGCTTCTTGTCCCCCTCCACCCCCCGGGCATGCTGTTTATTACATCCACTCTTTATCTTTTAATAAAATTTATTCTTTTATGAAATAAAATAAATTTTTTTATTGAGATAGCAAAATTCCTTATGTACATGTATTTTCATATACAAATCCTCCTGGGGGAAAAAGGCAGAAAGACCACAGACGATGCAAGAGAACTTACTTTTCCATTTGTTGACTTGGAAAGTTGACGAGTCCAAGAATTGGAAAGATTGACTGAACCATCTTTTAAAGACATGGCAAGGCCCATTGTCGCAGTTGAGTGGCGAGATAATTGTCTGAAGAACAAGACAGCTAAGAAGAGGAGTAAAGAGATAAATTGAAAGAAGCTGCAAATTTGAAATTGACCTACCGAGATGTTTGTACCCCAATCAATGCATGTAAACCAGTAGAAGCCATGAATTCCACTGCAGAAGCAGAAGATATCTGATGCCTAATGACAGCAGTAGCAGCACCAGCACCAGCACCAGCATCCCCATTGACTGCCATATTCCCTCCAATAGCAATAACATTCCTTTTTGATACTTGAGATTGAATTTCACTAGACACAGACATCCTGAAAAAAATATGTATGTAAACTGAATCATCAAGATGAAACACCAGATACATGGACTAAAGCAAACTCTGTAAATGCATGGAACAACGAGACTATTTGATGTAAATAGATATGGATTGTGTCGCTTTAGAAGATACCAAATACCGAAGCAATATTGACGAAAAGTAAGCAATATAGGATATGGCAACAGATAGATCATATGGATAGTTTAAAAGGTTAAAGAAATCAAGGACCCAACAAAAAGAACCTCAAGGAGAGATAACAATGGGCTTTGACAACATAAAATAGTTGTCTGGTTTGCTCAGATGTATTATATTTGATCCAAAAAGACCTACCAAAATTATCAAAGTTGTTTGAGAAAAGAGAGAGAGAGAGACACACACACACAGAGAGAGAGAGAGAGAGAGAGTGTGTGTGTGTGTGTGTGTGTTTTATAACTGGATAAATGTTCTCAACCTATGGAGATTGGTATTTCTTATTTGGATCATTATAGAAATGCCAAAGAAAATAGGTAAGGGAGAGAGTACACACTTGAAAATGCTGCAGTGCTACTATTTGAAACTTACGTTATTGTCTAGATAGGAAACGCGCAGCATAAAGGATAGACATTTTCCATCCCACGAATTGTTAAATACTAACTGAAGGATAAATTTATTTTTTGAAGAACCATAATAACATGAGCTTTACCCTGTCATGATGCCATCACCATCTAGATATTGTGGCAACGACAAATTTGCCAGAATCGCACCAGAAGGTAGGACATGGGACGAGAACTTTTCTTGTTCCTTCTGCCGTCGTAATTTTTCAAGTTCTTCCTTGATCTCTTCAACTCTATTCAATTTTGGACCAAGTTCTAAACCTGAAGTTAAACCTTCCATACCATATATATCATATATCTGCCTTTTCTTCTCATCAGATAAAATTTCATAGGCTTCACATATTCGCTGAAAATTTTCTGTAGCAATATCCTTCATCTGGAAACAGGTATGCAATGTAATATCAATCGCTTACTTTCAGGTAAATCGAAAAGTAACAAGCATTGCAGCCTCAATATGCTCTCTTTAAGGATGCAATTTTTTTATTTTTTTCTTATTGGTTTATGCGAGGGATGCAAACTCTTTTTACTTGAACACAACAATCAATAGCAGAATATCTTATTAAATGAGAATGAGCTCACTATTCTATCTTATAGTATTCTTTTGAATTGGTCGAGCAGTTAAGTTACTGTTATTATTTACATCAACTCTTAACCTTTCCAACCAAACACTATAATTAGCATTTTTGACAAGTGAGAAAAATTATCCTGAGTAATATTACTATTTCACAGGCCTTAATAATTGCAATAGAGAACTCATTATGCACAAAAAAATATAAAAAATATAAAAAAAAACATGCGTTCGACGTAAATCCTGAAATTCAAATATCATCATCTCAGCAAGCAAGTTGCTCTGAACCTCAACAAAATTAGTAGAAATCAATAAAATTGTTTACACGTAGATGATATTCAAACGGAGAAGCCCCGATAGAGTTTAAAGTATAAAACTTTACCTCAAATGCAAGAACAATCTAGTAAAAAGTGATTTACTTATTATCAATATGTTAAAGTGTATTGGGGAAAGTCTTTCCACCAGCACATTTCAAGAACCAAGCACAAGTTCAGCACATACTTGAATAACAAAATTAAGTAATTCAACATATCCAGAGTAGTTAAAGCTCAGATTGCTAATCACAGTTAATAATACAGAACACCCATCAAACTTATGCACTAGTAAAACAAGACTAACACGATCTCTCACACTATAAGTCAACTCAACATTGTAAAAATTAGCTAAACACAAAACATACAAAACCATAATAACTAACACCCATTATAAAATACACATACACAATCTTCCCAACAAATGTAAAATGTCAATTCAAAAGGTTATAATATACACTCAATTTGACATTAATTAATCAACATAAAGAACGATACAGTTGAGTTAATAAGCATATATATGCAAAAAATAGTACCTGGGGAGATAGGTATTTATCTGGGTGATAGACTTGAGCCCACTGACGATAAGCTTTACGAATTTCTTCATCTGAAGCTTGGGGAGATATGTGAAGTAAAGCATATAGTTCTCTGTTTGGGGGTCCATCCTCCTCTGCTTCTTTCTTCATAATTGTTATGGGTTTGAAAAATTAGAGAAGCTTTATTAGTTTTAAAAACTCACAAACAAGAAGCAAGGGTTTATTTGGGGTTTTTGAAGGGAGGGTTTTGGCAGAGGGTATAACTTGTAAGTAACTAAGTATAATGAAGACAAAAGTTTTGGCTGACTGGGCCACTGGGGTTTATGGTTTTCTTTCGTTTTAATAAGGGTTAAGTTCAGATGACCACCTGAGGTTTGGATGGTTTCTTACTTAATCACCTATAGTCAGTAAAACTACATTTAAACACCCGACCTTTTGAGTTGAAGTGAAAACGTCACCTTTTCCATCCAACTTAACCATGCGTGTAAGTCAAACGCCAAAAGCGCGTGAGAAAGGACTATAACAGTCCAAAAAGACAGATAAATGTCCAAAATACTCTCATCTTCCTCAAACCACATTCCTCTCTCTCATTTCTCACTCCATGCGTCTGATTTTCCCTCTTCTTCTTCTCCTTCTTTAATCACCGGAGCTCAGCTTTGGCCATAAAAAAACAATGGAAGCTCTCGCAAAACCAACCCTAAAAAGCTTCCTCCAAACTCTATTCCTAGGCACAAATCTCGAAGCTTTCCGCCGCTGCCGCTATAGTGAAATTTAAAACACTACCCAAAGAAGAAGAACAATCTATTGCTGATTCTGCTTCAAAAGAAAAAGAAATCCCAAAACCAAAAAACCCAGTTGAAGAAATCCCAAAACAAGAAAACCCAGATGAAAAAATCTCAAAACAAGAAAACCGAGATGAAGAAATGCTACAAGAAGAAGACCCGGAAGAAGAAATTCCAGAACAACAAATTTCTGGCAAGTCCGAACAACAACAAATTTCTAATTTCTGAAGATATTGAAGCCCGAAAGCGACAAGAAGGTGCAAATTGCTAATCAAGCCCAAAACCAAGAACAAGTGCTAGAGGCTATGCCTATTTCTTTTCATTGGGGTGATAATTTGCAAGATTATGGATTTAGCAGTGCAGATAGTGAAAATTTCGAAAAAGAAATTGCCGAATTGGGAATTGCTCTTGAAGGCGAAGGTATGGCCTCTCTGTTTTGGATGAAATTGCCGAAAAAGAAATTGCCGAATTGGGTAGGTATAAATCATAAACCAGAAAATCCTCTCTGTTTTGGGTGAAACAAAATCAGGAAGGGTGGATTTGGGCCTAATTTCTTTACTGTTTCTGTAATTTGAGTGTTATACGTGGATGGATGTGGCAATTTTATGCTTGATTCAAATTCATATGCTTCCCCCAATCAACAATATCAATTCCAAAATTGATATTATAAAATTTAATTATTAGATCTATTTTACAGTCATTTCGTCTTATACTTTGTTTTTTGCTAATCTTTTTTGTTGGATTTTGGGGTTTTAACAATCAGAATCAGGCAAGTTTGTAAGTTGATTCTCTCTTTTTGGTACATGATTCTGTTGAGAGGCTGCAAAGCAAAGTAACTACAAGGTGGGAGCAGGATTAAATTTTTATTGTCTCAATTAAAGAGCATTTGACTTCATCAGTTGATTGTTTTGATAAATCAATATGCCAAAAAGTTTTCGCTGTGATTCTCTACTTTATTTTCTTATTTTCAGTTCTCTAAATGACTGTACACAAGTCCTACAGAGGATAATATGGTTCTAAGTTTTGCTAGTTTTCACTTGATTGCTCAACTAAAATCTTACCTTATGAATCCAGAAAGCTTTATCAAATTGTTTGGGTTTATTGTTAAAATCATTCATAAATTCTTTCTGCTCATCTGGGGCCATAACTTCTTAAAATCACGAAGTTCACATTATTTCTCCAGCCTTGATTGAAAGTTGGTTGCTGTGCTGTTACCTGTTCTTGTACTGTCTTTAACTCTGTTTTTTGTTTGTTAGAAAAACAGAGAGAGAGAGAGAGAGAGATGAACAAGCATAAGCATCTCTCTTTTATATATAACGAGGGTAATTAAGTCTTTAACCTTTTAAAATAATAGAGTTATGACGTAAATCAGTTTTTCACTTCAACTCAAAAGGTGCGGTGTTTAAACGTAGCTTTATCGACTATAGGTGGTTAAGGTTTTAAACCGCCAAAACCCCTAAGTGGTCTCAACTTAACCTTTTAATAATTATCAAAAGGTTAACTAAATATCATATAGAGTATATAATAAATGCGTCATATGTATATACACAATTGTCAGGTTATGACGACAGATTTTTTTTTTATATACGGCGGTTCAATTCATCAGATGTCATCAGTAATTTTAATAGCTATGGTGACACTCGTCGCTATAATCCAAAAAATCGTCATCATAATCGACTGTGTACTACATAGCTGTTTACATACATTTTCACCATAATAAATATATTATATAAAAATTATATATATTTGTGAGAATATCAATCAATAAAATATAAATAATTCTATATGCATAAACACCTAACAAATAAATATTTTATATTCATAATTTATTTTTTGATTAAATACACTTTCGTCCCTCAAAGTATTACCCAACTTATACAACTGATATAAATTATAAAAAATAATAATACTAGCCTTCAAATACATTTAAGTAAGTAAAAGTAACCCTCCGATTATAATTTTGAGTGGAATATCAATAACGTCATTCATGTGATATAATATACAGTTAAATTGTATAATAAATGTTGACTATACAATTAATTATCAAATTCATGGTTTCGAATCCTCTATGAGAATTTATGTGTGAGGATCTTGTGAGAGTTTTGCTGTGGGATTGAGAACACATTAAAAAGAAGATCCAATTACTCACAACTCTTTTTTTTGTTGTGTATCAAAACGACTTGTTTACTTTTACCAAACAAACGAAGTAAAGTAAAAAAAATACATTTAAAATAGTATTTGAGTTGTGAATTGTGATGGTGGTTGTCTCCGCTAAACAGTGAATTAAAAGAGCTAAAATAAAATGATTATTAATAATAAAAAAAAGATATAAATGAATATGTAAATAATAATAATTGATAGGTCTAAAATATTTTATTGGTTGACTCAGACGACCCAATGGCAGAGTAAAAAATAATAATAATATTTTCAATGGTGAGAGTAAACTCTTTTTATGGAACAGATAAATACAAATTATAATAATAAATAATAATATAAATAAACAAACAAACAAAAACAATAATAAACGAAAAATAACTAAAGCCGCATTGAAATCGATATATTTATTCATTTTTTGAGTCAAGTTTGTAGTTATCATAACATTAATAGGAAGCTAAGTTATTAAATATAAAAAAAATCATATACAGAATAATCAAGAAATTTAAAATAATTATATGTAAACATAAACGGCGTTTGGTGGCTTCTAATTTTTTGTCAACTTATAAAAAAAAAAATATCAAAACGACGTCGTTTTGATACACACAAAAAAAAAGTTGTGAATCATTTGATCTCATTTTTAATATGTTATCAATTCCACAGCAAAATCTTCACTCCTCATGGAGGATCCGGATCCGACTTAAAATTAATATTTTATAAAATTAAAAAAATAAATTAAAATAATTAAAATAATAATAATAATATATCTAAAGCTATATACTCAAAAAGGAAAAAAAAGGTTAAACGTAAATAAAATCACCTACTAACGTCATCTACTACAAAATTAATCATCAACAAAAATGAGATGGTCAGACCATGAGACGAGATTACTCGAATGGGGACTTTTCATTAAGGGAGAGCCGCTTTATTTATAGAGATAATTATATTTTTAAATTAAGTTTTATTCTTTTTCCAATTTGTCAAACAGTTTTTTTAATTATAAATTGAGAAAATATAAAAATAAACAAAGAACTCCTAAATTATATTTTACCAAAAACATAATTTACACATGCAAACTAGAACTACAATCTAC
Organism: Panax ginseng; assembly: GCA_020205605.1. Taxonomy (NCBI): domain Eukaryota; kingdom Viridiplantae; phylum Streptophyta; class Magnoliopsida; order Apiales; family Araliaceae; genus Panax; species Panax ginseng. The sequence goes on from CM035150.1 coordinate 99,797,181, forward strand.
ACAAAAGGGTCCGAGGACTGTAGAGAGTGAAGGGCTGGCATTAAATGGCGGCCGCTGTTGCTTTATCTCCGGCTAATTCTCTCCGCCTGAAACCCTTATCCACCACCGTCCGATTTATCTCCGGCTATCGCAAATCTTACCCTAAAATCCCCTCACTTCCGAAAACTCTTGCTACCAATTCCCTTTCTCGCCAAAACCCACATTCACCACTATATTCATCCACCTTTTGCCGGCGTCCCAATTCGGCGGCAATTCAGCTAATGTAATTGTTGCAGCTCTCTCCTCCGGAGAGGCTATAGAGAAACTGAAAAAGAGGTTTTGGTGACCCAAAAGTTGGCAAATTTTGCAAGCGGTTGAGGATTGTGGATATAAAGGGAGGGCCCGATGAGGGTTTGGATCGACTAGGGCAGAATTTAGTTGTTAAGGGTTGGGTTCGGACTCTTCGTGTGCAGAGCAGCGTCACGTTTATTGAGGTATTCATTTCTTAATTCTAAAAATAATAATTTGTTTAAAATGGGAAACTTGAATTGACTTACATATTTTTGTTTAAGTTTTGCTCGAAATGTTTCAATAAAAATGTAAACTTGAATGCATAGGTGAATGATGGTTCATGCCTTTCAAATATGCAATGTGTTGTCAACTCAGATGCTGAAGGTTATGATCAGGTAATAATACCAAGGAAATTATAAGCATATTGTAATGTCTGTGTGACTTTAGATTATGCCAATTCATCTTTTTAAGCATTAAACTTTATTTATAGGTGGAGAGTGGCTTTACTACAACAGGTGCATCGGTATGCGTAGAAGGGATTTTGGTAACCAGTCAAGGCTCAAAGCAGAAAGTTGAGTTAAAGGTCGAGAAACTGGTGACGGTAAGATATATCTTGGACAAATAAGGAACCTAGAAGAAGAGGGCAAATCTATTATAATATAGATATTGGGTTAATCAGTACTAACTCAGTTCTTCACAACAAGTTATTGTTGCAGTGTGACAGAAGAATACATAACTACATTGTGTTAGATCAGATTTTTGAATGAACAATGTATTGAGATGAATGCATTACTATCTTGTGTCAGAGTATCAGATTACTGAGTGAACAATGTTGTTCTTATGGAGTGAGGAATTATGGACTTATAGTCATAACTCATAAGTAAACGCAAGCATAGGTGAGGTATTTTTCCACTAATAATTTGAAGAAGTAGACATACAAAGGAAATTGTTGTATACGTTAGACTTAAAAACTTTCAGGTATTTTACCACAAACAATATGAAGAAATTGGCTTAGAAATAAAAATGTTGTATATGGTGGAACTGAGCTCTCTTTTTTCTCTTGTAGTTTCTTCCAAATTTTGTCTCTATGCTATGGTTCATATTATATGCTTTTAGTAATGACTTTTGTGCTTTTTCATTCGTATACATTTTTTTTATAGGTTGGTAAAAGTGATCCTTCATTTCCCATCCAAAAAAAGAGGGTCAGCAGAGAATTTTTGAGAACCAAGTCTCATCTTCGTCCAAGAACAAACACCTTTGGGGCGGTATGGTTCAGTGTTTTGTTTAGTATTCCATCAAAACTTTTCATTTATCATTCCTGCTTAGTGCATTTGATAGTTTGGATCCTACATCTGTTCTTTTGTAGTTTGCTCTTTGGTCAGTTAGGGCTGTATAATGATTTAGCGGTCTTAGCATAATCCAGATTAATTTTTCTTAATAGCTGTTTTGAGCATGTGAATTCCTATTTGCCATATATGGACACTTCAAATTTCAAGAATCATTCTGTATCTACACCAGTGTTCTTATTGTGTTTTTACTATGATGCAAATGCTGAGAGGCTTTCGTATAGATATCAGCTGCTTGCATTTGCTATAAAGTTACCTATAGAACCAATAATCTCTTCAGTTTTTATGCGAGTTGGTTTCAGGTAGCGAGGGTGAGAAACGCTCTTGCTTATGCTACACACAAGTTTTTCCAAGAAAATGGCTTTGTCTGGATCTCAAGTCCTATTATCACTGCCTCTGATTGTGAAGGAGCTGGCGAGCAGTTTTGTGTGACTACTTTGGTAAACTCTTCTAAAATTTGTTTTTCTTCACTTAATGGATACTCTCTCTCTCATGTTTTATGTTTGTATTTTAACTGTAAGGATTTAGAAATTGAGGATTTTTCGAAAGAATACAAACATTTTGTTTTGTCATTCCGCATCTGTTTCTTTGTCCATCTTTTTAGTAACTTGTAACCGGAGGAGACAACTTCTTGCCTTTAATCTCTAGTTTTCTTTCTTACTCGTTGTTTTTATATATTTATATGTTTGTGTATGCATTAGGTGTGGTGGTGATGGTCAGGGACAAAAAGAAATCCTTTGTCTTTAGTTAAGAAGTTTATAGAATATAACTAGCAATCAATTACTATTTTCTCAATCAATGAATATTTCTTTTCTTTGTTCACAAAATTAGAAATTCAAATAGATGTTTTATTTAGCAAACATGTCATTATAATATCATAGTTTTTTTATATATACAAATAATACCTTTCATTATTGGTTGAAGTAGATGGTTATTTCTTTCACCTATCCTACATAATTTGGTGTTTCTGTAAGATCTTTATTTTTTGCTTTTTTAACAGATCCCAAGCTTCAGAGATGCTACTGATTCTCCAGCTGATGCCATCCCCAAAACTGAAGATGGTTTAATCGATTGGTCACAAGTAAGTAAAAGCACCTTCACAATGGAATATGGAGTTTGAAATGTCTTTATGCATGGTAAACTAAACCAACCTCAATCAAGAACTTTTCTATCAGAAATATAGTTGTTTCTATTACTAGTGTTGTACTGTTGTCAAAGTCGAACAAAATACCTTGTACTTCAACTTGCTACTTTTAACTCTTATTTATTGTTTCTTTTGGGATTAAAGTAAAAACCAGCACAGTTTCTTTACAAATTCTTTTAGAAAAAGTAATACAAATATCATTACAATTAACCATTTTCTTGTCCCCTCATTCTTTTTTTAATATATTGATATATTAGTGGACTTTAAGCTTCAGTCGTATCATGATTTGTTACTTCAGATTATGGGCCAAAACCATTGGATTTTGCACTGGTTCAACACCTGGTTATGATTTGAAAACAATCTTTTGGTGGGTGGCAAGCAAGTTGAACTCTCCTAAGACAATTGCTGCTAGGCATACGTGGTCGGTGGTCCAAATTTTACCAGAGCCATATTATCCGGTTAATTGAACATAATCTTGCTTTTGCATGTCCAACAATTTGGGTGTTTTTGACTGATGACTATGTGTCACCCTCAGACATCAAATCTATACCAATTTGTTCATAATTTCTTTCATTGTTTTTAAGAACTCTGTAGTTGGTTGGAAAAATTAAGATGATAGCCTCATAAACAATAATGTAAACATGAAGATCTTTGATTTCTGGGCTTTGCTCGAAGCAATAGACCTTCTATGCCAAAACCCGAAATATTTGGGGTGTGAGGAAGGCTTGGTGGTTGCACACTTGAATTATCAAATATAAAAGGTTTAGACTCTACTACTTTAGAGACAGTTGATGTCAGAAATTACTTTACATTAACCCAATGCTAAGGAATACAATGTACACTAATTTGTTTAGCAACTATCCCTCTATATATTTATATATCTTTGAGTAGAAAATGACACGTCTTTTTGCCATCGATTACGCCACTCTGCCTGTAACTGTAACCTATGAACTGTATCCATGAATGTGATATCATTCATGTTGGATTTGTGCGAGATTTGTAGTTGTAATGGGGTTGATTTCATTTGCATCTTTCATGTGACAGGATTTTTTTGGGAAGCCAGCATTCTTAACTGTCTCTGGCCAACTAAATGCAGAAACATATGCTACTGCTCTTTCAGATGTATACTTTCTCTCTCTTATTCTCAATGTCAGATTAGTAGCTGTTGGGTGAATAATGCAATTTGTTCTCTTTCACCACTTGTACAGTTATAGAAATTGATTTACTTTCGCCAGGTGTATACGTTTGGTCCCACATTTCGAGCAGAAAATTCTAACACTTCAAGGCACTTAGCAGAATTTTGGGTATCTATTGATTTTTCCGATATTTATGTGTTTCTTTCACAGATATAGGTCTTCATAATTTATGAAAAATCTCTTACAACTGTTTTACCCTGTAATCTAAGATGATTGAACCAGAACTCGCATTTGCCAACTTAGATGATGACATTGCCTGTGCAACTGCCTTTCTCCAGTATGTAGTACGTTACTTTCACATCTACCTATAAATTATTGCATACGGTTATATTCTGCACCGTATTTTCTCATTCCTAAGTATATTCTTATGCTTTTGACTTGTGCATTTAAGGTAAAATATGTTCTTGAAAACTGCAAGGAAGATATGGATTTCTTCAATACTTGGATTGAGAAAGGAATTGTCAGCCGACTTAGTGTATGAAGTTTCAGCGTAACTTATCTTTCTACACTTTAAAATTGTTACGTTTCTAGTAATTTCATATTACGTATTACGAGTATAATCCCATCCAAGATCTTGTTTTCTTTTGTCCCCTATTATTTGGTATCTCTCGTAAATGTTTTCCTATTAACAGGATGTGTGGTTAGAAAAACTTTGTCCAACTGACTTACACAGATGCAGTTGAGCTTCTTCTAAGAGCCAAAAAGAAGTTTGAATTCCCGGTATTTACTTGCTCTGGTTTTGTGCATTGGTAGTGAGAATGGCTGTTATATGAAATTTTTGCTGTTAGTTAGACAAATGAAAATTATTCTGCAGGTTACTTGTACGTTCTTTTCCAGTTAAATTCTTATGATGAGGATTAGAGATATTTATCTATTTCACATTCTCTTTTCACACAATATCGGTACATTTTATAGGTAAAATGGGGATGTGATTTACAAAGTGAACATGAGCGTTACATCACTGAGGAGGCATTTAGTGGATGCCCTGTGATAGTAAAAGACTATCCAAAGGCATGATTTTTTATCCCTAATACGTCTTATCGAGATGGAAAACAATTAGCTGCCTGATGTTTGAATTATAAATATTTTCAGGAGATCAAGGCATTTTATATGAGGCAAAATGATGATGGAAAGACTGTTGCAGCGATGGATTTGTTGGTTCCTCGGGTACCATATGCATTCCCATTTCCTTTCACTTATTCCTCTAAATATAAGTCTTTTTATAGGTAAAGCAATTAAACTAAAAGGATGCCTTGGGGGCTCCCCCCAAGGACACGACACATACAGAAGGGTAGGAGAAAAAAAACTCCAAAACCCGCAAGTGTACCAGATGGTCTAGAAAACCTATGCATACCCCAGAGCTCCAAAAAAATAGACTCCATGCTCCATATTCCATCTCACATCAATAAATAAAAAAATAAAATAAAAATCAAGAAATGAAAATCAAAAGTAACAGCGAGTTGATGTCTTGAACATGTTCTCCATATATGTCTTATCTCTTAGTTGTTACGTAATTCTGCTTGGATAGTTCAAGTGGTGCTTAAATGTAATATTTATATAAACACACGTTATATATATTTTGTTAGATTGGTGAACTAATTGGTGGAAGCCAAAGAGAAGAACGCCTTGATTATCTGGAAGATCGGTTAGATGATTTGAAGCTCAATAAGGAAAGCTATTGGTGGTATCTTGATTTGCGGCGTTATGGTTCAGGTGAGGTGTCTATCTGCTATTGAACTTTGACGGTACTCTTGCATAACCAGTCTGAGCCTATTATTAGTTTCTTGTAACTTCTACAGTTCTATTTACTTTTTGTCTTTAATTGCTAAAGATTAGAAGGGGCATCATGGCGTATAGCATTGATGTGTCAATTCTGAATGTATGATAATTGATGGGCCTTCATTTAGTGGCTTCTGGTGTAGTTGAAAAGGCTCAAACTCTGGATTATACTTGTCCCCAAGCCTAGCAAATCCATATTCACCACACCATAAATTGTGAAAAGCTTTAAAAAATCTCATTTTATATTTTGGGAATCTTCTAACTTTAACTGAAAAGTGGTGAACTTTGTTCGTGTTTCTTTGTCTTCCAGTTCCGCATGCAGGCTTTGGACTAGGCTTTGAGAGGCTTGTACAATTTGCCACTGGGGTAGAGAACATAAGAGATGCTATACCTTTCCCTCGGACTCCTGGCTCGGCCGAATTTTGATGTCTCGTACCTTGTGCTCATTTTTATTTGGTTCTGCTTTCCATCTGGTTTTATTACAATTGTTCTTTTAGTACTAGTTTAAAATGTTGGCAAGAGAAGTTCATGTCGAGTCCAAGGCAGGGTTTCTGACACCAAGTTTACAGCATTGTAGTTATTAAAGAAAAAGGTATTAGAACAACTTACGGTATAGTTAATACTCATGGATTGTTTTTGTATACTGTAACACAAGATTATGCAGAAGTGACATCATGGATACACTTCTTCTTTTGGATAATTTATTATTATGAAAAGTTTATTGAGAAAAGTTTTGTCGAATGTAAACCTTAATATTTTTATTTTATTGACAACACTAAACTAAAAAAGTAGGATTTTCATTTTCAGATAAAAGGAATTTTCTTGTGAAAAGGTGACGAACTGTGTTATCTAATTGTAAAATATTTGAGAGCAAATGACAAAGGAATTTGAACCTGCATCCTTTGCATTGCAACGGTGCAATGATACACCTACGGAGAGCTTGGCAAGCTCGGTGGTGAGATAGATTATACTTCGACCTTGGATAATTTATTATTATTATTATGTACAATGGCAGGTGTGTGGGTCGCACAAGGACGAACCAACGTCAAATTGATGGTCTCAATGCTCGTAAAATCTTTAACCAACTTTGGGAGAACGGCTATTGAAAATAATAATGGAACTTGAAAAGCCAGGCCAGAGGGCTAAGCAAGTTGAGCTCCAAGTAATTTGCTTGGTAGCAAATTTGGTTGTATTCTAAAGCAAATCAATATATTCATTTGAATATTAGAGGTTGTTCTGTATAAAGCACTAGAAATATACAATTTAATTTTTGAGATTCGCATCCCATGCCTGCACATATACTGACTGCTATTACTTGTAAGACCGCAGTCCGCACGTCCCAACTTAAAAACCTTCGGATTGATAAAAGTATCAGGTTTCAATTTACAAAGGCAGCTATCCAAAGTTGTCTAAAGGAAGCATTCAACTCATAGAGCACTGCAAATACAAAAACACATCTTATTTTCTCATTTTCTTTCTCTCTCCCCAATAAATGAACAAATAAACTGTACAGCACTAAGCTAACACTCTTCTTTGCTATATTGTAAAACCATAGGGCTCCTCAAGCACCAGATGGTGTCAATTTTAGATTAACAAAATCTAATTCCTAAAAAAACAGTAAACAGCTAAGTAAACCAGAAAAATTATAGAATACAATAAGAGGAAAAAATAAAAACTCTCTTTTGGTGCTCCTTCACACAGTTCCACAGCTTACCACCATTTACCTTAAATAGATGTCGAGCTGGACTGTGCATTAGTTGCAAGGAGCAAAACAAAATATTTACATCCTTTTTGCCTCAAAGTTCCACTTCATGAAGATCGTCCCCATAACTACCGCCATTCACTGAGGAGTACATCAAGGCAGGGTTATTAGGCATGAACGATGAGGGGGGCATGCCCAACACCTCTCCCAGAGGCTTCATTTCAGCTTTACTCGGAGGACTGAATGACTCAGCGAAACTCCCACTCCATGATGCTGTTCTTCGAGAGAGGAATGAAAGGGAGCCACTGCCACTGCCATTGCCATTGCCAGTTGTCGTCGTCCCCTTGTTCGACATGTTGTCCATGCTTGCAAATCTTTGCATGTTCATCGACAACGGTGGGGCAAAGGACTGGAATGAGTCATTCATAGATGACGCTGTGGGATTTTCATTACCTGATGTATAGTGTTGGATGTTATCTGCGGTAGCATTCACCGGTTGTTCCACTGAAGATACTGGTGTGGGAACAAAAAATTTTGGATTGGAATTGCTTTTGGGTTTAATTGAAAGCACATTTGGTGACTGGAACAAGTTTGTTGGGTATCCATCACCTTGATTAAAGGTGTCAACGTACCTGACAAAACCCAACAAAAAATGAGTTATCAAAGTAAAACACCGATTCGCTGAATGGTACTGGAAAAGTATTGATAGGAGCCACTTCATTATTAAACCTCATTAGATTAGTGGTAGAAACCAGAAAGCGAGTTTTAGGCACTTTTCTTCCTATCATACATTAATCCTATTTAATTTGAATACAATCCAATTATTCACAAAATTTTCCAAAGTAGCCTGAATACCCAATAACCTCCAAGGAACAGTTAAATTCTCCAAAAGTGAAAAATGAGAAGAACTATACAAAGTTCGCCAGCTCTAGAAGTGGCTGGCTGATTCTTGAGCTTTTGCAAAAAACCCTGCTATCATAGTGGACTAGGGGTCATGTTATTAAGGGACGACACAGACATCACTACCGGATACTGAGCTAAAAGGGAAAAATGGGTTCCCTTTTAGAAGCTGAATTAGCAAGATAGAGAAGGCTGTAGTTTCTAATCATTATGTAATAGATAACTAACCACCAGAAAGTCACCACTTTCTTTTACAGTCTCCTGGATATCTGAGAAATGATTATAGTATTATAAAAACACTATTAACTATTATAACAGGAGACACTTGAGCACAACAGAGTAGATCCAGATACATACAAAGTACAAGGTCAATAAGAAGAGGTTGATTTTGTTACTTCAAATATTACCTCCTGGAAAACACTTATTTAATAAGTCTAGAAGTTATCTTCAGGTTGGAAGTGTACGTGACTTAACCAATGGGTATATGGACATCCTAAATATAAAAGCAGCATCAAAAGAAACAATAAAACTGATTTGTAATTACCTTGATCTGACACCCATCCGTCCGCGTGCTGAGAATTGGTTTGAGGTGCGTGGAATCGGTGGGATTCCTGCACTATGTGCCGGAGAAGGTGGGCTTCCACTGCTGAGTGACCCTTCACTTTTTAATGCACTATTCAAGTTGTAATCTGTTCTGTTTGGGAAGGCCCTGGTCGTGGGTGGGGGTGGCAGGGCAGCTTCCTCTGCTGGCGGGTCAACACCTTCCTCTACCCATCTCTTAAGTTTCTCATCATAATAGAACTTATTTGTTTCACCCAATTTAGCCTTTAGCAGAGAATTGACAAAGAGGGGAGGAACAAAGTGATATGGAAGCCAAGAGAAACGCCAGTCAAATTTTAAAAACAAAAAACAAATAAGAGAAATGAAAGTCATTATTCATAAAATAATGAAATCATGATATAATTCTAGTGCTGAATTAACAAAAAGAATCTACCTGCTTGTCTTGGCGGGGCTTCAGAATTTTTTGTAAGAACTGGGAGCCAAAGCCAAAGCGGCCAAATCGAGATGACCCCCCAGAGACAGATGCTTTACCATGTGCATTGGCAGACGTTGCCTCTTTTGATGAATCAACCTGATCCTATAACAAGGCAAGAACTCATATAATTCTACCAAGGAACACAGTGGCATCAAGTTTATTGGTAATAGAAACAGTTATGTTTTTTGTACAAATAGGAATCACCAACCTGTCTTGGAGTTCTACTAAAATCTGGCTCAGAAACACTTCTGTTATGCATTGTCATTCTATTGCCATCGGCAGTCCATTCACTTATGGGCTCCATTGATGCCGAAGGAATTAAGGATGACATTGCCATTGTTGATTGACTAGCTGATACTCTAAGACCCGAGGATTGGTTATAATGTTCATTACCTTGTATACTGCCAACTGTTGTTGATGGTGGAGGAGGTGGTAGGCCCCCAACAACACGATGAGCAGTACTATCAAATAAGTTGAGCAATTTGCCCACTAATTTTGCAGGAGCCAAGTTTGTTGAGAACCCTCCCTACAAGAAGAAATTCCAGTTAATGGGATGTGTAAAACACTAATAAAATATAAACTAGAGAAAATCATTGTACCTGTTGGTGAATTTTTATCCTCTCCTCGAGAGATGATGCTAATTGTCTCCATGTTTCTACTTCAGGTGCTCGTCCAGTTTTTAGAGATTTTGATACTGCTTGGCAGTACCTGAATTGACATAATTATACTAAGAAACTAAAAGACAAACTTTTATGTAACATAAATAAAAGTTTCAAGCACATACTTCAATGAATCCGATACTTTTCCCACTTCAGCCAACATGTAAGCATATACAAGCTTATACGGTTGGAAAGGTAGCAGGATAAACTGTGAGTTCCCAAGCAACTTTGAGTATTCATATATCTCCGTCCTCTGCCCATGTACACGAAATGTCACCTCAGTAAGACGTCCTTAAAAGGCATCACTACCCTACTAAGTTAGCATATGGTTGATTCTTTCTTGCTAGAGAGAGAGATCAGGGTGTAGAGGAGACGAGACAACCAAGGCTCAGATTACTTACAAGCTCATACATGATGGCTTTGTGACATAAACATAGAAAGTTAGGTGTTTCCATACCAACTGTTACGCGGATTCAAATTATATAATACATGAAATGTTGGCTACTCATGTGGCCCTTTCCTAACATTTGCCAACTAAACCTCTAATTTTTCTACAGGTCCAGCAGAACTTTCACCCTGAATATATTCAGGGTCCCAGCCAAGTATGTGTAAGAGGACTGCATTGAGAGCATCCCATGGTCCTTTTCATTTAATAGGGCTACATCAAGTTTAAAAGGCAGAAACATAATAAATAGAAAAGAAAAACCTATATATAATAAATTGTTGGAAACCTGAATAAACCAAATATATATATATATGCAATCTCAAGAAACTACATTTTATTGGTGATATAGATTGACAGGTCAATAACTATACAAGCAGTAAGTAGCATGATTTATATTTATATATTTTTCACAGTTTTCATGACAGGAAAAGGGCATGGGAGTGCATGGGGATAGAAAAGCACCTGAATAGACTCTGGACTAGCATATGTTCGGGGGAATTTAAAATGATCTGCACCAACAAGACACAGTCTTGCGCTGTCTGAATATGGCTCAAAGTTTGCTTCTGCAACTAAGTAGCATATGTGTGCAGCAATAATCTGAACCATATTTTTCACAGAACCAGAAAAGTAAATGTCAGGCCTATAAACATATATAGAAACAAGAAGAAGTAAGAACATGTTAAACAATATGATGTGCATCACATACTTCGCTTCTTTCTTTCCACAAGCAATCTCCAAGATGAATAAGCACAAGTTCATCATCTTTTGTTCTATTTGCAGTTATCACAGCCAAATTCTCTTCCCAGTCATCAAGCATACCATTAGAACTGAGCTGAAATTAATAGCGTAGCAAAGGCTGAGCTTACTAGAAATGTTTTTGCCACAGATGAAACAAATCAAGGTGCAAAACAAGCAAGTATTTGATTTTGAAATGCTTAAAGGTAAACAGGTTTCGGGGGCACTGAAGCTAAGGTTTTGTTGTTGTTGTTGTTGTTGTCATATCTATCTGGGTACAAAGTCTGAACATATTTTCTCCTCTTTTTTTCACAAGTAATTGGACAAATTTTGAGCATGTTCCACCATTTTAGTAAATGCTTAAAACCCACCTATAAGGGCCTTGAGAAAGTAGAATTTCCAAAGCACAAATCAGTTTGAGAAAATACCTGTGCAGGAGGTTGAGAAATATTTATAGCACTAGAAATGCTACCGTCAGCTGCAGTGTTCATAGAAAACACCTCCGCCGGTTGACCAGCAATTAGTAAGCACAATGTTCGCAAAGGAGACCCTGATACCAGCTGGCGTAGTGCCATTTGCTTCACAGTGTCAACATAGAACTGCATGTAGACCCCCACCATTATCACCACAAAAAATAAAATTTTAAAGAAAAAAAGAAAAAAAGAAGGAAGAAATAATAATAATAGAGTCAAAGCAGTAACAAAAAATCATGGAAGCAACCATAGCAAGTCGCAGCAAGAATAAGGATAAAATAAATTGGGACAAACCTGATCTCCAAGTTGCGCAGCAAGAACAAGTGCAGGCCCCCACAACTGACCCTCTTGTGCACAATGCAAAGCCTCTTTCTTTCTACCACAAATTAGAAGAGTTTGAACCTCAGCGCATGTTGCCTGAAAAAGAAATCTGCAGCAATTAGGAGGAAATAATTTCCACTGGATAGAATACAAGTCTTCTGAGCCATGAATACCGCATCTGTCCTTCAGAAGGCAATTTCTGCAAGCAGTAGGCAAGGGCACAGTACTCATTGATTTGTGAACCATTCCTCTTTGCAGATGCAAAAAGTCTAGCAATTGCGGATTCTGGAGAATCATTTTCCTATCAAAAGTAACAAGCTTAAAAGAATTTACTCCAGTCTCAACATCATTTCATGCATTTGCTGGTAGTAGAAAATGTATGATGTACTTTAACTTTATAAAGTACAGTGGAAATCATTTTAACCCGAAGGCTATCACACATGAGCTTAGTTTTAAGAGCGGGTTAGGTGTCAGATCACCTAACCGAAACCCACAGGGATGGATCATAGAAGATGTTCAAAACTGTTGACATGCCAGACCCTGACATAAATTTCTGCTTTTCAAAATGACTCGACTGGAGAAATATGCTAATAATTTCTAAGTTTATAGTGAATATATCATATCTTCAAAATATTTATGAGCAACAAAACTCCAGATGGTGAGAATATTTTCCAAAAGTACTTTGTCTTACAAAATTAAGGCTCAGCTAAAATCCAGATATCACGACTTGCGTTATAAGAACTAGACTTTGATGAAGACCTAAGGCTTTGTACGAGAGTTCATGGATTAGCCGCCAGGATATAAGTGGCTATTCGTCCCATAATCCCTCTTAATACTAAAAGCTGCCAAATGCTGGATAAACTATAAGAGGGAATCTTCAGATAACCATGTTGCTTTGGATACAATCAGTGAAGGGGTTCACAAACAAACATAGTTGAAATACAAAGATTATTTCATCATGAAACTTAATGCTCATTATAGATTCAAAAGCAAGTTTAAAGGACAAGAAGTTGTTAACCTTCAACATGGTGTCAGTCCCAAAAGGAGAACGAAGCTTTCCATAGTGCTGACAAGCTATTTTGAGCAATGATAGGAGCATCCTTAAACCTTCTCCTTTCCTATAATCCATATCAGAAGATTCACAGTGTGCTATCCTCTCATCAGTCCATCTGTTCAATTCTTTAACAGCAACATTCCCACCAGTCAGAGGACCCGGAAATGATTGTCAGTAAAGAGTATGAAAGTAATCGCATACTCCTGATCTGGTGCTAGAAGCATCAATCCTTCCATTCACAACTTCCATCAAGTTGAGTACAGATATTGAGCTTCCTACTGGATCCTTTACACGTGATAAACAAGTATTCAGTGTTCAATAAGAGTGATTGTCATAAATATTCAAGTGAAATTTTCCAGTATTGAATTCTCATGAATTTACCTGTCTTCCATAGGATGCATTTCCAAGAGAAGTATTATCTTTCATTATAATAAGTTTCCCTCCAAAACCAAAAGCAACCAAAGCATGAGGAGGACGTCCTGCTGATGATCTCCCTGCAGCTGGAGCATAAGAGAACTGATGGCCACTCTGATACGGTTGCTGGGAATATCTTACCACACTCCGAGTGCCGTAGTAATAATTTGAGGTTTGCATATGCTCATTTTGCTCGATTCTTGACTGATTAAACTGATGACTAAAGTTTCCAGGAGGAACAAAACCTTGGTTATGACCCGGACTTGCTTTCTCATTATAAGAAATTGTTTCCCCATACTCATAAGATTTTTGCTGACTAACATTTTTGCTTACAGAAAATTCTTGGTCATAGTCATTATCTAATTGTTTGCTTCCACTAAATTCTGAAGTAGCCACACTTGAGGCAACAGAATCGGATTGCCACATGTTCGTACCCTGCTGATTGTAATTACTGAAAGACCCAGCCCAGTTATAATCTTGTCCTTCGTTGCTAAAGCCCCCAGATCCGTACTTATCAACTTTCTCATTAACACCCTGAGTTATCAGATCATTTTCAAGATTAGTACCAAAACCATTTTGATTCAGATGGTTCTCAGCTTGAAAAGAAGATTGAGTTGATGACATGTACGTGTCCAAAGAGCGCCATTCTTGGGCGATTGTGTCATAATACCAACCAGGGTATTGAGCATCAAAAATCATATGGGAAGGATACTCATTGTTCCCTTGTGAAACCTGATTCCAATTCGACACATTCTCAGTGCTGTCAGCTGCTTGTGAAACCTGATTCCAATTCAACCCCCTTTGACAGGCATCTCCCGCTTGTGAATCTTGATTCCAATTAGTAACACTCTCAGTTGTGCCAGTCTGAGGTAGTGTTCCTACAGCAGACTGAGTAGTTTGCCGCAAATAAGAAACCTCTGATTTCCCATCACAAACAGCCATGTCAAAGCTCCCTTGTGCACTTGTAGTTGCATTATAACCATCAACTTGATACCATTGCCCTGTATTCTGGTCATACTTCCACCCTGGGTACAGAGTCTCCCAGTAATTCAAATCCTGCACATCTGCACTTTGTTCATGTTCAGTGCCATAAACCTGGCCCTCTTGATATTGCAAGTGATTATGAGCATTATCAAAGGAGGCAGATTTATATTCTTTACCATCAGATACAAGGTTTGGTTCACTATTCAAATTCTCCACAGCATTCCCACCATCTCCAAATTCACCAAAAAGATCGGAGTATGAACCAAACCCATTACCACCAATTTGCAACGAATCCAAATTAAACGCACTCCATTGCACCTCCTTAACACCTGAACCTCCAGATCCACCAATCTTGCTTGCATTCAAACCTAACACCATCTCTGTCCCTATATTGCCATTATTCAATCCACTGACCTTCTTGGAATTCTGACTACTCTTGGTTGCAGTCAAATCTGATGCCAACTCTATCCCTATCACGCCCTTCTTTGATTCAATTACATTATCAAACACAACTGAATTCGATGACACTAATGAACTAGCCTTATCTTCTTTATGAGTGTTGGCAGGTGCAGTTTTATGATATTCTCCAATAGCTTCACACCCATTTTCGCCACCCAAATCCTCCCCAATACTCAAATTAGCAAAAGCTTTTGCCTCATCCGAATCATTGTCATCATCTAAATTGGGAACTGAAGATAATGAAGGGGCAGTGAAATCATCATCGTCGTCGTCATTCACCAATTTATCAAAGAAATCCTCATCGGTCTGATCCTCCACCTGAAATGGAGGACTTGAAGCCATCTGCACAAACCCTAATCCTAACGATCCCTTACAATTCAGCGGAACGACCACGCAAATTATCGCAAAAATCAAAACTTTCACTCAAAATTTGAGCTAGTAACTTTGCAAAAAACTCAAGATCCAAACCGTAAACCCACTGATTCCCTTTAACAAATCTTAAAAGGAAGAAAATGAGGCGCAAAACATGCAAGATCTAGTGTTTCTCATATATCACAAATTCTACAACAAGAACCAAACCAAATTTTTACCTGAAAACCGAAAACTTTGCCTTAATTCAACATGGAAAATGAATAGCAAACCTAATATACATGTATCACTCTATAAAATTAAAGATCAAAACAACAATTTGGAGGAAATTATAATATATATATATAAACGTATATAAATGTGTATCTATATGTATATACTATAAATTTAGATACTGTTTGAGCAGACACAAGCCCTCGATTTCGCGTAACAGAGATTTTAACAGCGATCCATTAAAAAGAGTCAGTAGAGAACACACCGCATGCATGGAGTATAGAAGTCAAAATTTTAACCAAGTAGGTATAATAACGAATGGAATAACAAAAGAAATCACCATATGCAGTACAAGCATAGACATGTTATTCAACAGAATAATAATAACGGAACGGTAAAGTGAAATTCAATTTTTCCATTTTCTCCTTCTTTCTATTATTGTAATATTGTGTACTACTAGTATTTTTCTACTTATAGACTTATTGTATAAATTTAATGGAGTAACAAAGATGAAGTATACATTACCCTTTTTTAAAAATTCTTTCAATATTTTTAACAACATTTATCATCATTATTATAATTCACAATATTAATCGACGAATTCGTAAAGGAAGAGGGCTTTCCAAAGGATTTCTCTTATTGGCAAGCTTGATTAGGTGACCAAACCTCTTTTTCGTTAATATTACAATTTATAATATTAATAAAAAAAAATTGTATATTTTTATGACAACATATAATGTAACTAACTCTATACTCCATAATTTATCTTTGCATGAATGATGAATCCATGGCTCCATGCCCTTTATTATATGTCTAGGTGATCTTGTCTCTGATTAAAGTTGTAAAATGATATAATTTTCAAATTATAATTTTTATTGAAATATAAATAAAAATTGAGCAAATTTTGAATTTTGATAAAATTTGAACTTTTTCAAATTATAATTTTCTATTGATCTGAAAAATTCAAAGCTGCTCAAGCTCGATTTAAAACAAGTGTTAATTTCCAGTAGCTAAACGAGTCTCAATTAAATCTTATTTCATACTCGATAATTTTTGTGAATCAAATATGAACAATTCAATACTCGGTTCATTTATATACCTTAGATAAACAAGGTGACAGATCCCTTTTCCATTTAGTTATAATAGTCGTATCACATGTTCTAATCCTCTTCACTACGAGCTTTTAGCTCTGATTTAGTTTATTATTGAAAAATAATTATATTGACTAAAATTATATGAAACCGTATTAATTGAATTTTAAAATGTATAAATTAACTTAAAATGAATCTTATATTTTGAAGCACAAGGGGTATACTTTGTATGGGTAGGTTCCTTGAAATATTAATTTACTTAATCTTCATTATATTCTACTAAAAAATTGTGTATCAAGTTGGAATATGATGTACACTTATGTTTTTTTATGTTTATATTGTCACCAAATTTAAGACTCATTTTTCTTATACAAAGTTGTTAGTTTCGTGAAACAACCGCAAAGACGGAGTAATAGAACACTTGATTCATACACAATTGCAAAATATGCAAGAATTTGCGTATATATTCATTTATAGAAATAAAGAAATATCAATTAAATTATTAAGCAAAGGATTTGCATGTATAAATAATATGGAATGAAGCACGAGAAATCTAGTAGTCTTAGTTTTTAGTTAATTTATAATTAACAAAAAAATGAATATTGAAACACAGAAATTGATATTTTCACATGTATTTGTGGTATTTTCACATCATCTCACATGAATATATAATGTGTCCCAATTTTACGTGAGAAAAAAACATGTGAAAATATTAAAAACATGTAAAAATAGTAATCTCATGTGACATCCCAAGAGTTATCGTTGCTCAAGGGTTCAAATCTCTATAAATCATGAAATTAATTTTGATCAATTAATTAATACAGTGTCAACACGCTCCCCTCGTAATAACACAAAAAAAACAGCGACTCTCTTGAAGCAAGAATGAACTAATGTAATAGTTATAGGTTTAAAAACAGAGTGATAAAAAAAGAGTATATTTTGGCATTTGTCATATTAATTGTGAAAAATTATTTATATTTAATTTTAACTGGAATGTAAATTACGACTAACACATAATTGAATCAGAAAAATAGAATAGTAATTGCGTGGATTGTTAGAGTATATATATATTGTCTCATATCGAATATTTTGACAACGTATGTCTAATATATAATGACTATATATAATGATTTGAGTCAACTCTTTATATATATATATAATTTAGTTGTTTTAAAAAAAAGAAAAAAAGAGTCCAAATTGTCCGTGGATTTTAAAATAACAAAGATATTAGGAAAAATATTTGAATACGGATATATATATATCTTACAAATTATTTGGATAAATAAAATTATTCAAAATATTCTAAAGACAAAGTAATGAAAAAAGTAAATTAAAATTTGAAAAATATTATATTATCTAAAGACACATACCACCACAACAATTAATATATTTTCAATCATCAATACATATCCAACCACCAAAACATTGAGCTAGTGCTTATTAATTTTAAGAAATTTTGGCAAAATTTTCTTTAAAAATAGATATGGAGAAAAAATATATATATCACAAGGAACAGCTGGGGCCTAGGAACAAATAAGCCAAGGGAAATACTAAACACCATCTTTTTCCTTCCACAACCAAATCTCCATCCATATAGTACCCACCCACCTCTCTATATAAATGCTGGTAGTAATTAATATTAATATACAGATTGAAAATATTTTTTTTTATGTCAACAGTATTAGTTAATAAAATTAATATAAGTTGTTATATATATAAGTTTATATTTATATAAGTTGTAATTAATTGATTAATAAAATATATATAATATATAAGTATATATGTGTGTTAATATTCTATTAAGTTCTTCAATGGATCGAAACTTACTAAAAAATAACTTCATATTAACACGAATAATATTCGTTTTTTTTGATCCTACGGAATACTCTTGGGGCGAATCAACAAGTTAGCCTAGAATTAACTTGATGGTAATAGAATAATTAAAATGCCTATACCTAGAATAATATACTATATATCACTCTGAAAAGGAGTACAAAGGAAGTGAACTACAAGTAGTGCTAAGAATAACTTTGCAGCAGCTGCCCCCTAGGCCCTATAAGCTAGTGTGTCACCTTGTTAATTTCTAGTACTTTCATCTATCCCCAAAAAATGTCTCATTTGCATAAATAAATAAAGAAGGAAGTTGATGTTTCTAACATTAAAATATACTATTCTCACATAAATATATAATAATAATCCCATTTTTATGTGAAATATATTTTTTTTAATGTGAAAAATATCAGGTTTAAGAAAAGAGTTTAAATTTTCTCTTGTTTTTGATAATAGTACAAATTGCAAAATGATATGATGTTCTCAAATTTTCATAAACATTCAACAAATCAAGAACACTAATTAACACATATATATTTTTTCTCACATGAAAATGAAATAATGTGAAAATAGTAAAAATAATTGTGCAAATAAAAAACTCTTTTTATGGACTACACTACAATCCACAACTATCAAAATTCCCAAAAGCTACCGCTCACAAGTCAAGTCATTCATTCATTGATATCCATGAATTACAAATTGACAATTTTGTGTATAATAATAATTCAACAAACGAAGAGAGAAGAAGAACCAATTTGACCCAATTGCCCAAAACAACCAAATCAACAACAAAAGTACCAAAGAACCAAAATAATCCCATCATATAAAAAGTTGGAAGTACTAGCTACTAGTCTATTACTATCAAGATCAAGAATATATATATATATATATATATATATATATATATATATATATATAAGTCTATTAATTACTACCTATATATGAATATGAATTGAATTGATGGTTTCAATGCTTGATGGGATTGCAGAGTCCAACTCCAGTTGGCTAAAGTCTTCATCTTCCATTGGAGCTGGCAAGTTAAGATCTATCAATTTCAAACCACCACCAAAATCTTTTCTTTCCATCACCAAATTTTCACCAATTTCTACTAGTTGTTTGGGAGTGGTTGATGAGCTTGAAGCAGCAGTTGCTGTGGCTGAGGATGAACCCAAAAAGTGTGATCTTTTGTGCCCACCAAGAGCTTGACCCGACCCAAACGCTTTGAAGCAAATCGGGCATTCATGCACATGTTTCTTGCCCACCATTTTCAATTCCGACCACTTCTTGTTCATTTTCTTGTGACTCGTTCTGTGTCCACCCAGTGCTTGGAACGATTTGAACACTTTCTTGCAAGTCTCGCATTGGTATATTCCCCGACTCTTCTGACTCGGCCAAATATCTCTTGAAAGCATTATCAGGCACAATGCAACATCTTCATCTTCAGGGGAAAAAGTATCAGAGACTGAACTCGCCGTTTCCAACTCGGCCACTGACTCACTTGAACTGGGCTTCCTCCGTTTTGGGTTGCTGTTGTCCACCGTTTCTGGCTCTGCCGCCACCCACATTTTCCGAGTCCGCTTGGATCGTCTCCGAGTTGGGTTCCTGGTTGACTCAGTCTCACTCTCTTTGTCCTGATCAACAACCGACCCGGCATCTAGAAACTCAGGATCTACCAACTTGAAACTCTTCTTTGGGTTCTCTCTCAACCCATAAATCATAACTTTCCCTTCTTCTTCCGAAGAAAAAGATGAATTTGACTCGGTATAATCACCGAGTTGAATCGATTGCTGCTGTGGCTTTGGATGAATGGGGAGAGGAGCCAAATGGGACCTCATGTGACCACCTAAAGCTCTACCATTAATGAAACTCCTAGTACAAAGCTTACACCGGTGTCTCTCCATTAGAGAGAGAAAGCAGAGCAAACAAAGATCAAAGCTTTAATCTCTCTCTCTCTATAAAACTATATATAGAGATAATATTTCTCTCTCTAGAAGTTGAAGGCGGAGAGAAGTACAGAGGAAGTGGGTACTTAAGAGGAGTAGGTGACGAGCATTCCTCCACCAAAACCGCACAAGCCAAAAATACTATCGGTCTATATATATACTCCATATATGTATGTATGTATAGTTTGAGTTGTAAAACGCATTCATAAATTAATTTATTTCAGTACTGAGAACGGCAAAACAGTAAAGAAAAATTAATAAAGCGTGATCCTTTTTACCTGAGTGGGATAAAGAGGGACAAGTAACAAGCAAATCTTGCCCATTCTTTTCCCTGAATAAGTTTCTACTTTTACTTCAATAACTTTCTCATACTAATTGCCACTATTATCACTTTCATTTATTTCAGCTGTAATTTCCTTATTGTTTATCATATATTAATTTCTCTCTAAAATAAGTTAGTTTTTTTTTTTGACTGAGTTCCAAAATTAGATATATATTTTTAATTTTAGATTATAAAGTGACTTGCATTTTCTAACGTATTATTACTTGTAGTATTGATACTATTGAAATTTATAATATGTCAACAATACTATAATTTTAAAATACTAAGAATATTTTTGGGAAAAATTAAATTTCCTTATAAGTTGTCATTTTAAATATATATATTTAATTTTATAAGTGACAATTATCACACTCAAAATATGCATTTTATGACCCCTATTAGTAGGCGGCATAGTATCAAGTTAATTTGTGAGTGAATAAAATAAAGTTGTTAATATTGTTAAAGTAGTAATGATATTGTCAAACTAATTAAATACATTTAAAAAAAAACTTAACTCTTCAAGTGATCTTTATTATTCTGATTATATTATTTTTATTTTGACAATATAAATCGCCTAAAAACAAAAATAAGTACTCCAAATATCAACTAGTTGATTTGGGGTTGATGGTTTTTATCACTTGACAAGAAGTATTGATGCCACCACCCCGAATTAAAGAAAAGAAGAATGATCTCTAGTGTTATTCTTTAATATATACTTTCTAATTAACTACTCTATAAAAGATATTACTAGCTACAAGACAAATTAATTAATTATTTAATTACATTAAAAATTACTAAATTCATAATTTGACCCTTTTATGCTATTATTAATTAAAAAAATAAGACTTTTGTGTTTAAAACTTTTTTTCAATTTATGACTCTTTTTATGAATTATCACCCTCTCCATTTCAAATGAATTGGAGAGTCTCTAAGATTTAAAATGTATTAAAATGTGACATCATGATGATGAAGAATATACAAAGAATAAAGACTCTTTATTTTATTTGAAATAAAGAGGATCTTAGTTCCCTTTTTGTGGAGAAATAAAATTTTGTTTCTGACAATCTGCCAACATATTTCGATGCTAAAGAGGGTAGCTAGCTTTGGGCCTTCTTTTTTAGTGTTGTGCATAAAAACTACGAAAATAATTGTATATAATTAATTAATATAACATTAATTGTCTATAATACCCTTAAATTCTTATAATTATCATACTTATCTCATACTCTCTTTCTTTCATTCGTAATATTTTCCCATGAGAGGTACTTTTAAAAAGATTCTCCTAAATTATATAAAATCATAAATAATTTTATAAAAATAAAATCAACTACTAAAACGTCATATATATATATATATATTATAGGAGAGGAGAGAGAAAGTATAATTTTCAGACTCCCTCACCATCATTGTTTTTATTTTTGATAACATGATTGCAAAAATAATTTTATGATAAAAAAGGGTCCAACTATACACCACACCATGCAAATACAACCATCCATAAGTCCGGTATATTAGTTGATTCGGTCCAAAACTTGGCAACTTATCTTAGAGAGTGAGGGGTCTTGAACTCAGTCAACCCCATAGTAACTTATCTTAGTATTTATGAAGTTGTAAGAGTATCTCTAATTGTAAAGTAAAAAAAACTCTTTAAATTGAAATTTGTTGAACTACGTGATAATTTGAAGAGTATTGTTTGCTACTTTAATATTTTGTGTCTCAATTAATTCAGTATTTGACTTAAAACAATAATAATTAATAACATTCATTTTTTTAAAAGATAACATTCTGGAAAATAAATTATATTTAAAAATTAAAACTAAATTCCGTTCCAAGAATGTTCTGTTGACGACGACGATAGTACTCAACAAGATGAGGAGACATATCTAATAATATGGTTATTTCATCTTCTCTCTGCTGGTCGGCTTCCAACTTTTTGTCATTTTATTCCAAGCTCTTTTTCATAATTCCATCTTTTGTTCTTCAACAAGTTTTTTTTCTTGTTGAATTTTTTCATACAGCAACTGAAATTGAGTTTTCACGGGCTCACTTGCTTGTTCTTTGAGATTTCCCATTGGTCTCTCCAAATCTACATAGCTAGTATTACCATCACTATCTTCATTAAGATCAATGTGGAGACTGAGAATGCATGCCATGAGAAGAGTTTATTTTCTCCTGTCTTTATCTTTTCATGTATTGTTTTATTTTTTTTTCAATGAAAAACAAGTTTATCTTATCCATGTTGACATTACAAAGATGAATAACCTAGCAAACAAATTTGATTATCCAAGGTCATTGGATAAATTTTTAATTCACGTGATTATCCAGAGGGTTATATTGGATAAATCAGAAGGTCATAATTAACGTGATTATCCAAAGGGTAATCAAAATAATATTTTATCCAATATGATAAATAAATAAATAAAAAAGGAATGATATTTAATTTTAAAATGAGTTGTACATCAAACTTATTAAACAAAATAAATGTTTTTAATATTTTTCATATGATTTTGATTCTCCCAAAACAAAATAAATACTTTGAAGAGGTAAGGTCAACTTACGAGTTCTGAAGGTAGAGAATGAAGTTGCACATTTAATGACTAATGTTGGAGTCTTGGAGAGGCCGTTGGACATAATTTTTTTTATGTGACTCGTCTATTTGAAAATTCTAAAATGATTGAATAAGCTGTCGGAGATAATCTAAATTTTGCAAAAAAATATTATCTTGCGGACTTATCAGGTGGTGTGCACGCACGTACCAAGATAAATTAAAACTATAGTTAAAATTTTTGTTGGTCTATGTTGTAACTTGTAATAACGAGGAGATTTTGTAATTATTCTCTCCGTCCAATAATATATAAAGTTTTAGATGATTTTATTTTTTTTAAATTATTTGTCATTTTATATAATTTAGAAAAATTAACTATAATATTTCCAAAATTACCTTTCATCGGAAAATGTTACAAATGAGAGAGAATGAGACAAATACGGTAATTATGAGAATTTAAGAATATTATAGACAATTGATATTATATTTAATATTATACAATCATTTATTAATTCTTGTGCATAACTCTAAAATTCATTAACTATAATTTCTTAATTTAAGGGTAATGATTGTATAATATTAACTATAATATCAATTGTCTATATTGCCCTTGTATTGGAATAAGAGATTGTTATTTATTGGATAGAAAATGGTGAGAGAACCAAAGTTACATTTAATAATTGGGATAATATTGGAAACTAAACAATTAATGTTTACTTGAAATTCTTAAACGACTTATATTAAGGAAGAAAAATATTTTTTTTAAAACGACTTATATTAAGGAATGGAGGAAGTATATATTATAAGACGAGTGGAGTAATATAATTGAAAATGTGAATTTTAATAAAGTTAAATTATAATTAAAAATGTGGTCTTATAGTTGTGCATGCATTATTAAATAAGTATTGTATTTTATACAAAAAAAAATAATTAGGAAATAACTATTTATGCTATGAATTAATTTGGGCTTACATGAAACAATTAAAAACCTAAATGAAAGAGGAACCTTGGCCCACTTGAAAATTAGGGGGCCATTTGGGCTACTTGGACCAACCAAGCTCACTTATATACTCTCTTCTATTCACATTAACTGTCTTTTTAGAGAGTTTCATTTTATTCTATATAAATGTCGTTTTAGAATCCTTATGCAATATTACACTATTTTTTTCTAATTTACCCCTCTATTTAATATGCTTAGTAAATGCAATTCCATGGACCATTGTGGAGATAAAAATAATTAATTAGGGATACAAAAGATATTTTGTGTTATTTCTTAATAAATATGCTTAACTCTAAAAAGACATTTAATCTGAATAGGAGGGAGTATATATGAGCCGAAAAGAGAAGTCAATGTTAGTAAGGTGCTGTTTGTTTACATCTGATTGTCTTTTAATGGACTGCCTCTTATTCATTTAAGAGGCGTGATCTTTGTTGTTGTTTTTTTTACCTCTGAATGCCTCTTAATCGGTAGAAGCATGAAAATGAAATCTTAATAATTAAGAGGTACCTCTTAATGAAATTTTTTGATAATTTTTTTTATATAAATATATTCAACAATATTATGCACTCATTTTTATTAAATTGAATATTTAAAATTATTAAATAAAATTTTACCTTTTAAAATGGTAAAATAGTGTCATTAAGAGACAATTTACTTTTTAGTTATCAAATAATTTTTTAGATTCAGACCTCATAACCATTCAGATGATCTAATTTATTAAGACATCATAATCATTCAGATCTTAATTCTCAAGTTTATCAAACACAACCTAAGACTATCTAGAAAGTAATATATATATAGTCCGTTTCTGGCGCATATCTCTTTATTTTACATACCCTGCTTATCACCTTTAGCGACAGACCGAGCAACGGTTTGATCCGTCGCTATAGAACAAATGAATGGTTTATATGTTATGGCGACGGTTCGATGCGTCGCTAAAAACTAAGACGACGGTTTTTTCGATATATAGCGAATCGAGCAATCGAATAAAATTAAAATTCACGCTAAAGATGATGAATAAGGTTTGTTAAATAAAATAGTATGCAGTTGATCCTATATATATATATATATATATATATATATATATATACATCCAATGAAAAAAAGAAAAAAATCATCAAAAATCATCCAAAGCAAAGTCAAGGAGCCCATTTGGGCTTTACCAGCCCTTACTTGCCCACTTTAGAGTTGTTAAGAGCCCAGGGAAGAGATGTGGTCATATTGGCCACCAAACTTACAAATTGAAAGCTTTAAACACTTTATTAAACCCTACACCATAAGATTACTTATAAATTATGGTGCATTACTCTAGTTAACTATTGGAAAAACAGTGAAATAAAGAAAGATGAAGAGATTTGACTATGAATACCAAGATTTGGGGAAAGAAATTGAAATGCCAAACTTTGTCTATACATAATAGCTTCATTTCTCTACTTTCACCAACGCATTTCACAAACAGAGAGAGAGAGAGAGAGAGATTGAGAGGGAGATTTCAACAGCCATATATATATAGCAGGAGGATGAGAGGTTTCAAGCCAATCAAGGAGCAAGAGTTAGAAGATCAAGGGCAAGAAAGTAAAGCAATCACTACAAGAGGTAAACCCTAAATCATCCTAGATCCAACTTTTCTTTTAAATGACTTTCATCTAGGTAGATAAAACATGAATCACACTTGTTTAAACATAAACATGATGAATCTTGGTTGTGGATCTCTTTCTGACAGAATTCTCGACGAACTTATTTCCGACCTGTATATTTTCGGCCGAATTTCCAATGAAACTTTCCGTCGAAAATAAGTTGATTTTGAAGGAAGAAAATAACTTTTTTTTCTTGTAGTGAATGTGATAAAATTTTGAGTGGAAGTAAATTTGGATGTAGAGAGGCTACTGTCCAAAATTCATGATTAGTGGGACATAATTTTGAATTTTAATGAATTTTGCAATATTGGACTGAAACTAGCATAAAATAAATATTAAAGATATTAGAAAAATTTGGAAAAATAAAAAATGATTTAAAATATAATTTCCTAGGTGGGGTCAGAAGGAATAAAAATAATAAAAGGGGTTAATAGAGGAAATACGGCTTAAGAATTTAATTTAAAAGTTACCGAAAAACGTATAATGCATTTTATCGATAATTAATACATGTTAAAATAAAACATGTAAGCTTAAGTGGGGACTAAATGGACATTTTGATACTAAGATTATAAATATGGGTTAAGTTAGTGCTCGAGAATGAGTTTATGTTGCTTGAAAATATCGGAACGAGATTATGAGTAGTTATCGACAATAAGTATTAAAAATATTACTAGATGACTTAATTATGTAAATCCTTTGGTGGAGACAAAAAAGTAATTTAGACGAAAGAAGTAAACTTTGAACATGGATTTTGTTCTTTAAAGCTCGTGTATATTGAACTATTTTATGAGATGTGTTTGACTGGACTCAATTGATGTGATTCTATCAATTATTGATTTGTTAATGATTCTTTGAAGATATTCTAATGTAATCCGATCCAAATTGTTTGGTGCTGACTCTGATATATAATTGAGTAAAATAATCTTAGAAATAGAGAATATTGTGATGTTTTTGGATAACTTACATTACACTATTAAACTATATTGTGGAGATGGTGTTACATGTAACATGGAGTATTGTTAAGTTCAACTCCTAGTTTTATTATTAGAGAGTTCTCAATGTATAACTGATGAACATTTAAGATAGTTCATGATCCAACCGCTCAGTTGAGATTCGAAAGTTCAATTAAATATGAGATTTCCAGTTTAGAAATTTATTATTCTTCAATTGACAAATGTTATACTCCATCCATTCTTATATGTAGGTCGTTTTAGACTTTTTTTTATATTCCTAATTATTTGTCGTTTGTGGTTATCTAGGAGAATTGATTACTATTTTTCCCAAATTGCCCTTTATTACTCCACCTAATCTTTTGATCCATATTTATGAGATAAGTAAAGTGAAGGGTATTATAGACAATTGATACTATATTTAATGCTTTTCAATCACATGTCTATTAAGGATTCTTTTTCAATTATCAGTATTTATTTCAAGTGTGGTTGTTCTTATGGTATTTTAAATATTTATACTTGTTGATCGAGCAAATTAGTTACTCACACTTGCGAATTTCATATTTACAGTTAAACACAGAAGGATTCGAGGAATCGGGTACGGTACGAAGGACAGGGGGGAAAGGCAAAACAACCCAGGAAGACTAAATAATTATGAATGTATTAATTAATTTAAGTAATGTAATATTTTGGAAATGATGAAAAAAATTATGTAATATTTATAGCATTGATTATAATTAAGACTCGGAAATATAAGATTAAATTATGTAATTAATGAATGTTTATATAACTTATTTGTATTATAAGTTAGCTTTTATGGTTATAATTAGATAGCGAACATCAAATCTGTGGTAGCAAGGACTCAAGTTTGGGGGGGTCACATATGTTCGAATTCACTTTTTATTTTTGTTAAGAAATTGATATTTTTACAAATGACAATATTAATTTCACAAGCTCTTCTCTTTTGCATGAGAATAGACTCCATTTATTATTTATCGGGAGAGAAACTAACACTTAAACTTTTGAAAACATTAATTTCCACGGCTTGCTTGCATTATTCTGAATATTATACTCAATCCGTCGCTAAAACGATAAACAAAGTATATATAATTTGTACACATTAAAAAAAAATAAAAGTAAGGAAAAAAGAGTAAAAAAATTTTAAATTTATCATTAGTGGTTCAAAAATATTATATTAAGTGATGAATACATTTTTTTTTATATACTAATGGACCACACTAAATGACTTAGTTACCCTTCAGTTTATATACTTTATCTATCTTTTTGAAGACGAGAAAAATGTGGGAAACTGATATTTTCACATGTAAAAATGATATTTCTATACGAGTCTCTCGCATGTAGGTGAGACTCACTCACTATTCATGTGAGAGTAAATGTGTAAACGAGTCGAATTGAAGCGAACAGAGAGCTACTCAAATTCGACTCGAAACATTAAATTCATACTCAAATTCGAATTGTATTTGAAAAATTATATTCAAATTCGACTTTACTTAAATATTTATTACTTGAATTCGATCCGACTCGAATTGAATTATATTCAAACTACTCGCGGACTTTAAATTCAAGCTCGAATTCGAGTATCCACATAATAACTAACTTTATAATAAATATAATTATAAATTAAATTTGTTATTTTACTTGAAAATGAAAAAATTTATTTACTATTACATTTTATAAATATAAAATCACAATTAAAAATAAAAATAAAACAAAATAATAATAATAATAATTAATAATAATAATAATAATTGATTTAATTTTTTAATTTTATATTATAAGAGAATGTATTGAGTATCGAATCACAATTGAGAATTTGAGAGGATTATCGAATCTTAATTGAGAATTTAAGTAGTTTGAATCTTAAGCAAGTGGATTCTACTCATATTTTTATTCGAACTATTTTTTATGCTTAGATTTGGATCCTATTATTAACGAATACGAGTTTTGCTCGTATTTTTTTGAGTCGAGCCCGATGTGTTTGACTCGTTTACAGCCTTATGTGAGAGAGATTATGTAAAAATATTAAAAATTTGTGTATTTAGTCATCTTTTTGGAGACAAAGGGAGTACAATATTAAATTGTAATGGCGGTGCTTTAATTAATTCGTACAATTATTTAAGTAATATTCATCTTAACTCTATGAATGATGATATTTAAGAAGAAAGAAGTATGCTGGTTTGCTTTGGGTTTGTTTAAGAAGATAGGATGGATCGAATAAATTGGATTAAAAAGTTTGGAAGAACAACCCCTCCCTTTGGGTTTTTTTAGACACATAAATAATGTGATTTAGTAATTGTATTTTCTGGGAAGTTGAGTACTGCATGCACCAGCTAAAACCTTAACTTAGCTGCATTTCCATGTCTGCTACTGCTACTGCTACTGCTTACTGCTAGACGGGAAAATAGACAATGACTGCCTCTGACTTTTAATTGATTCACATGAACGGGCAAACCCAAGTTTGCTCAGTTCATGGTCGGTTAAGTCATTGACTTTGATTTATGCGTGTGTTGTATTTGGACAAAACCACATATATGGAAACTCAAAACACACATTCACACAATACGCTAGCAGCTTGTTACCGTCACCTATAGAATATTAGTATTTCATATTTTGATCTTTTACAAAAATAAATAAATACTAATATTTTTAAAATAAAAGTAGCCCATCTGGATCTGGATGGATCATCGACACAAATCTGATTGGTCATTTCTTTTAAAATTAATATTTCTTGCATCCAACAAATAATCCAACAATAATTAAGAAAAATCCTACATTCATATGTAATTGAACTTGGAGGCCCTATAAATATGGAACAAAGGAAGCCTTTATTTTTGAACCCATCCATAACCTCTCTCTCTCTCTTCGAGCTTCGCTTTCCTCCCCTCCTCCTCAATCTCTGGAGTCCCTGTTTAACTTTATACCCACACCAACACAATCTCTCTATTTCTATCATTCATACACATTTATTACATACTCCTATTCTTCAAAACTCAAACAACCCATTATGAATTTCTTCATGGAAAATGCTCAGAATGCTAGGCTGTTGGATTAACCTCCAAGAACTTGATTCAGGTGAATCTATCTCTCTTTCTATCTAATTTGTCATGTGTGTATAGCATATACATACACATACTTAGACACGGATGTATCTCCCTATGAAGAGTTATCTATTTTCATTGATTTTTATATTTTCCAATTAGCATAAACGAATTGGTAAGTATTATTTGGAATGGGTATTTTTATTACGTGGAAAAAAAACCCATTTTTCTGAATGAGTCCCTCTCTCTGAAATTTGCCAGAATGTGATCAAGAAACATGGGTCGGTGTGTTGGTACTTCGAAGCTAGGTGCAGGGGCATTCTTGTCAGTAGAAAATAATAGTCAAGAAAAGACATTCAAATTCGGCAATTTCTTAGATAGTTTCGTGGAAACCAGAAGACAAGTAGTTGCAGGTTTTGAATTGAATTTGGTGTTAAAAGACAAGAATGCCGACAACTTGTGCCTATATTTTCCAACTAAACCTCCTACTATAGTACTGCTACCATTTAGGGGTATAATTAAATTACGAGTTATGAGAGTAATTTTACAGTATCCTTTTTTTACCATTTTGTAATGCATTGCATAACTATATGTTGTCAGCTTCTAGGTTTATTGTCATGAAATTAAGTAATTTCAATAGGCCTTGTTAAGTAATTTTATAGGTTGATGAAGTTAAGTAATTTCAATTGGGCTTGTTGGGGTGTGATTATTTGAGTCTAGCCTATCTGTAGCCCAATTTATTTAATGGACTATATTTGGTGTTGACCCATCATATATATTTATTTTGATGATGGGAGAGTCAAAATTGTGTTTATTAAAGATAAGATAAGGATGTTTAATTTGGGTGGGTTAAAAAGGTTTAATTGGTTATAAAGGAATCTATAGAGGATTTCTACTCTTGATTGGATTTTGGTGGAATAAGTTGGTGTTTAGGAGATACAAACAAATAAAAGGGATGGAAGAACATAGTATTATAGTAGATTTATCAAATAAAGATTTTCTCATATTATTATAGTGGATTTCACATAAATTGGGATTTTGGCGTATGTTGTTTTATGTTGATGTGATTTTGTACAAAATTAGGATGTTAACGAGTTGTGATTGTCAAATTTGGAAGTCTCTTTCACACGGTTCATCGTTTTAATAGGATGAAGTTGAGCTTTTATATCCTCTCACTATCTCTTCTTGAAAAATGACACTGTTTTCCTTTGTTTAGATTTTTAACATTTGGTTTTATTGAGTTTTTCTTGATCAATTTTTCAAACGTCTTTTCTTTGCATTTTCAATTGTTTAATTTCATAATGTGAGATAGTGACGTGAGTTTTGAACTTACATGGCTAAAGTAAGTAAGCCTTCTATTAGCAAAAATTAAATATGTACCTGTTGATTATTTTCATTAAAAGAATAATACCCCAATCAAATTGGCCTAATTAGATATATTTACAAGCTATGTCTAATTTTGAATCTTATAATAAAAAATTTTGAGAAAAAGTAAAAACGAATATCGTCCAAATGAATATTAGTTTTTAAAGTAAGTAAGGTTATGCCATCATACTTATTTTCATTTATGATTTGAATTCTCTTTGGTAACTTTAATTATATTTGGCAGGTTATAATTTCTGACTTGGTCTGTGATGATGTATTCAGATTAACTAAGGATTTTGGCACGCTTCATCTTTTGTGTTGACTAGAAATAATTAAGAAAGTATTTACTTTTCTTCTATATATGTATATAAAAGTGTGACAATTTATCATCTATATAGGGCTATAATTATCTTGAAAAGTTTACTTAAGTTTGTTCTTTCTATCTCTGATTGGATGTTTTTCACTTTTTATATTCAGTCGAAAGCCATAAATTAAGGTGAGTTGTTATTTTTTCAAGAAATTAAAGACAAAGTACTAGTTATACTTGAGAATTGAAATCTGATTTGAATTTCATGATCTCAACGTGCAGGTACTGAAGTGAGAATATTTGTTGTTTGTGTTTGTTTTGGGGTTGTTTTTGAACAAAATGTCCTCCAATGGTACGGAAAAGTGTGCACAGTTTATGAAGGCTACATCAAATGGAGTCTTCCAAGGCGATAGTCCTCTGGATTATGCACTTCCTCTGGTTATCTTACAGATGTGCCTCGTGCTCGTTTTCACAAGGTTTCTGGCTTACCTTCTTAAA
Source organism: Panax ginseng (assembly GCA_020205605.1). Taxonomy (NCBI): domain Eukaryota; kingdom Viridiplantae; phylum Streptophyta; class Magnoliopsida; order Apiales; family Araliaceae; genus Panax; species Panax ginseng. The sequence continues at coordinate 99,829,227 of CM035150.1, forward strand.
CCATTGCGGCAGCCTCGAGTTGTAGCTGAGATAGTTGTAAGTACAATTCTCTCTCCATTATAATAAGTTAGCTATCAGTCTGTTGCATCTCTTCTTACTTTACATGATAATTATATAATTTACTTAGGCTACTACTATTTTGGCAGGGGGGGATTTTACTTGGTCCATCAGCACTGGGTCGCAGCGAAACTTATCTCCACGCAATATTTCCAACTAAGAGTCACACAGTCTTGGATACTGTAGCCAACCTTGGTCTCCTCTTCTTTCTGTTCCTTGTTGGACTCGAGTTAGATCTACAGTCCCTTCGTCGGACTGGAAAGAAAGCTTTATGCATTGCCGTTGCAGGAATCAGCCTCCCTTTTGGATTAGGAATTGGAACGTCATTTGTTCTAAGAGGAACTATTTCCGAAGGGGTGAGTGAAGGTCCATTTCTTGTATTCATGGGAGTGGCCCTTTCTATTACTGCCTTCCCTGTCTTGGCACGTATCCTGGCTGAACTCAAGCTCTTAACGACCGATGTTGGCAGAATGGCTATGTCCGCTGCAGCAGTCAATGATATGGCTGCATGGATTCTACTTGCTCTGGCCATAGCACTCTCTGGCTCTGGACGTTCTCCCCTCATTTCATTATGGGTCCTATTGTGTGGTGCTGGTTTTGTTATTGGTTGTACAATTGTCGTCCCACCTATATTTAAATGGATGGCGCGCCATTGCCCAGATAGCGAGCCAGTTGATGAAATGTATGTTTGTGGTATTTTAGCAGCTGTTTTGGCTGCAGGATTTGTTACCGATACTATTGGAATTCATGCCCTCTTTGGGGCTTTTGTGATTGGAGTTCTTGTTCCAAAGGAAGGGCCATTCGCTGGTGCTCTTGTGGAAAAAGTTGAGGATCTTGTGTCTGGCCTTCTGCTTCCACTGTACTTTGTCTCGAGTGGGTTAAAGACTGATGTGACCACCATTCAAGGTGCTCAGTCGTGGGGTCTCCTGGCTTTAGTCATATTTACTGCCTGTTTTGGGAAGATTGTTGGCACTGTTGTGGTCTCCCTTTTGTGCAGAATACCTTTTCAAGAGGCTCTGGCTCTTGGGCTTTTAATGAACACCAAGGGTTTGGTGGAGCTCATCGTCCTTAACATTGGGAAAGACAGAGGGGTAACTTTAAGTTGATTTATCAATTCATATTTGAAAAATCTGTTTACTGTTCTTAGTTGAGTGATGTTCTGAAGTGGTTGGTTTTGCAGGTATTAAATGATCAAACATTTGCCATTTTGGTTCTTATGGCCCTCTTCACAACTTTCATCACAACACCTCTAGTTGTAGCGGTATATAAGCCAGCCAAAAAATTGGCAAAAGCTGCATACAAGCACAGAACAGTTCAGAGGAGTGAAACAAGCTCTCAACTCCGAATGTTGGTGTGCTTCCATAGTTCTAGGAACATTCCGACATTGATTAACCTCATTGAGGCTTCACGTGGTATTGGAAAGAGGGAAGGTCTTTGTGTGTATGCAATGCACCTCATGGAGCTATCCGAGAGGTCATCTGCTATGCTTATGGTCCACAAGGCAAGGAGGAACGGGCTGCCCTTTTGGAACAAGGGACAGAACTCTTATTCCACCCAAGTTGTAGTGGCGTTTGAGGCTTTTCAGCATCTGAGTCGAGTTTCTATCCGACCAACGACAGCGATTTCAGCAATGTCCAGCATGCATGAGGACATCATCGGCAGTGCTGATAGTAAAAGGGCAGCAATGATAATTCTCCCCTTCCACAAGCACCAGAGGTTTGATGGGCAATTGGAGACGACTCGAGCTGATTTCAGGCATGTCAACCGCAAAGTTCTTGAGCATGCACCTTGCTCGGTTGGTATCTTAGTAGATCGTGGACTTGGTGGATCGACACATATATCTGCCAGCAATGTTGACTCTGCCATGACAATGCTATTCTTCGGGGGTCATGATGATCACGAAGCACTTGCCTATGGTGCACGCATGGCTGAGCACCCCGGTATAAGTTTAGTAGTTGTTCGTTTTCTGTTGGATCCAAAAGTTACCGGGGAGGTCATCAGTGTTGATGTGAACGATTTCACGAATGCTGAAGAAAGGGCGATAGATGATATGGTTCTTGGTGACTTTAAACAGAAAATTTCCAAGGACAGCTCGATCCAATACGAAGAGAAAGTAGTGAGTAATGCTGCAGATACGATTGAAGCGATTTGTTCATATAATCATTGTAATCTGTTCTTGGTTGGGCGAATGCCTGAGGGTGAGATAGCCACAGCTTTAAAGAGAAAAACGGAGTGCCCGGAATTGGGGCCAGTGGGGAGCTTGTTGACTTCCCCTGAATTCTCAACAACAGCATCAGTTTTGGTGGTGCAACAGTATCACAGTCAGTTGTCAATGCATTCGTTGGCTTCTCTAAAGGAAGATGAATCCACTGATCAGGGAGAATATGATTCTAACTGATCGTCTTGCATTGCTAATGCAATTTGTATCATTATATGTATAGTTGTAGGTAGTTGTGTAAATGAGAAATAGTATTGGAAATATAAAGAAATTTTCAACTCATTTCTTTCCCTTACTTTTCCCCTCCTCTGATGTAGCTGCAGAGTTATTGCTTTGATAAGGTGGTGTTTCTTTTCCTTGTAGTTCTAACTTTTTTTTCAAAAAGTTAAAACAAATAGCAAAACCACTAGAAAACAAGCATTTTGAACTTTTTTTACTATGCAATTACCTGATATACTTGATTGGTGGTGGGATATTGCTGTTAGTCAAAATATTCCTCACTCACCCACTCAAAAAAAGTATTCTTCACCCACCCACTCATCACCCACCCACTACACTTTGTTTGCCATTTGTTTGAATTGTTTGCCCAACTCATGATTACTCTTCTCCTCCATTGCACTATAAAAGGGAAGCTAAGCTTGAGAATCAAATACACCAAAACCAACTCTCTCTCAAGTCTCATCCGAGAGCAATCCAAGAGTTGGAAGAAATAGAGAGTGAGAGAAAGAAGCACGTGAAGCTTTAGAAAATAGAGAGGAGAAAGATAGTTCAAATAGAAGGTGTTTTATTTGGGTTCCATCACATAGTTATTGTGGTGAAGTAATTTGAGTTTGTACTCAAATTAAGATATCTTTTATTCTCTCATATTATTCTAAGTGGATTTTTAGGAGATCGTCCGTGGTTTTTACCTCTTAGTTTTAGAGGTTTTCCACGTAAAAATTCTTGGTGTCTCGTGGTTTGATAATCTTGGTGTCTCTTTGTTTGTTTTTCTTACTTATTATTCATTTAATTTATCAACAACAATATCTTTTGGGGTGGTGTTTTTCCCAACAACCGTAGTATCGAGCTAAGGTTATTTGTTTGGTTGTTTTGATAAATTTTATGGAGGAATCGATTGAGCCATGATTAAATTGACCTCTTCAAATTTTTTCGATCTGGAAGCCCGAATGGAGGATATCCTTTATTGCAAGGATTTATATGATCCGTTGGAGCTTCGAGGAAAAAGCGATCGTGGATAAATCGGGGTGATTGGAATAAAATGAATAGGAAGACTATTGGTCACATCCAAAGGTGGATTGATCGAAGTGTGTTCCATCGTGTTTTTCGCAGAGAGACGGATCTCACTGATTTATGGACAACACTTTAGAATACATGATGCAGAAGAAGAATGCACAAAATAAAACTTTTGTCATTCGAAAAATTGTGAATCTAAAAAGTCTGAAGGGCCAGGAGGCGATGTAGCCGGGCGTATAGTGAGTTCAAGGTTTGAGTGAACCCGGTATCCACCGTGAAGTTGAATCTTGATGATGAGATTCAGACTCTTTTGCTTCTCGATTCTTTGCCAAACAATTGGGAGACTTTGGTGGTGTCTCTAAGTAATTGAAGCTCAAGGAAGGAAAAATGACTATCGCAGATGGTCGAGGATAGTCTTCGTAATGAGGAGGCAATGAAAAAAGAAAGGCGTAAATTTTGAGACTCATGCTTTCACATCGCAGAAAACGAAGTAGAAACAATTTTAGAGGATCTCACAAAAGGAGATACAAGTCACACAAAAAGCAAAAAAGCTACGAGGAGCAAGTCGAAAGACGCAAGGTGAAACGCATAGATGCTTCCATTGTAATAAGGAAGGTCATTACAAAAAAAGAAATTGCGAATCTGGTTAAACAATGAGAAAAAAAAATGGAAGCAGGGAAAGGTTGAGGAGAAGAACACCGCGACCCACGATTCTTGAAGATGTTGTTATTCTTTCATTTGGGGAAGAAGAATGCTTTTACGTTGATGATCGAAAGTTGATTGGGTGGTTATCTTTGGTGCCTCGTGATCATGCTACACCTAAGAGATTTTTTCTGACTTACAAAGTGGAGACTTTGGAGTGCGTGAGAATGGAAAATCTTGATCGGTCCAAGATTATTGGAATTGGTGATGTTTGCATTCGAAGACGTTGTGTTGGTTGATTTGTTACGCTTGAGGGATGTTAGACACGTTCAGTTGCGTCTCAACTCGATTTACGGCATGGGCCTAGACGGAGAGAAGGCTATGAGAATCACTTTGGCGATGGAAAGTGGGGAAGCTTACGAGAGGCTCATGGTGATTGCAAGAGAGTCGCTTGTTGTTAGTTGTCTGACAAGACTCGTGTGAAGATGTGTTACAGTGAATTGAATGCACGAGTTGAGGATGACTCTTCACCAAACTTATGGCATAAGAGGCAGCCACATGAATAAGAAAGGGTTGCAGTTATTAGCAAAAAGGTCACTCATTCCTTCTGCTAAAGGTCTTTGTTTTAAGCCCTTGTGATTATTGTTTGTTTGGGAAACAACATAGAGTCTCTTTTAGTAGTTCAAATTAAAAGAAAATCGTAACTACTAGAGAGAGTATATTAGATGTATGTGGACCCATTGAGGTTGAGTCTTTGGGTGGAAATAGTACTTGCCGTTACCTTTATTGATGATCTTGGCGGAAGGTGTGGGTATTTTTTGTTGAGAACAAAAGACCGGGTATTCGATATTTTCAGTCTTCATCTGCATGGTTGAAAGGGAGATGGAAAATCATTGAAATGTCTTCGTAGCGACACGGAGGGAATACACTTCAAAGGAGTTTGTTGAATATTGCGAGAAGCATGGCATTGGCATGAAAGCGGTATTCTGGTACCCTACAAAGATAATGGTGTGGTGAGAGAATGAACCGCCTTATTATTGAGAGAAGGCGATGCATGTTGAGAATGGCTAATTTGCTAAGTCATTACGGGGTGAAGTTATTGTTACCGTCTCGCTTGTTACACGATTAATAGATCTCCATCAAGACCGTTGGATTTTGATTCAGGAAAAGATTTGGAGTGGTAAGGATTTGTCTTATTCTTATTTGAGAGTATTTGGGTGCAAGGCTTTTTGCACATATCCCCAAGGAACAAAGATCGAAACTTGATGACAAATCTACTCCGTATGTGTTGTTGGCTATGGAGATGCGAGTTTGGATCTGGATTATGGGATCAATCTGAGAAAAATTATTAGAGAGCGGAGATGTGGTGTTTCATGAGCACGCGAATTATGAGCATTACGATAATGCTACGACCCAGAGATAATAGAGTTCAGGACCTCGGTGAAGTTCCTCCTCCAATCTGAATGCCACCGTTGGAGAAGGAGGTCGAATGAAGATATGACCGTCTGGACTTGCACGATGGTGATGGGTCGGATCGCGAGAGAGTGTTGATTAGGGGGAAGACACTGATATTGAAGAACCTCACTAAGAAGATCCACTAGAAGGCGTGTGCCATCAATCGGATATCCTTCATCCGAATATCTTTTAATTACAAGGAGGGGAGGGAGGATTTTCAAGAAGTGAAGACTTCATAAGGGCGAGGCAATTGCCGACGAGAGCTATGCAAGATGAGATGGATTCTTTGCACAAGAATCACACCTATGAGTTGACTACACTTAGAAAGGCAAGAAATATTGAAGAACAAATGGGTGTTTAAGCTTAAGAAGGATGGCGATAAACTAGTAAAGTACAAGGCTCCTTTGGTTGTCGAGGGTTTTGCTCAAAAGCAAGGTATTGACTTGATGAGATTTTTTCTCCGGTCGTAAAGATGACTTCTATTCGAGTAGTCTTTGAGATTAGTTCTTTAGTATGGATCTTGAGCTTGAGCAGTTGGATGTTAAGGCTGCTTTTCTTCGTGGTGATTTGAAGGAAGAAATCTACATGGAGCGACCGGAGGATTTGAAGTTAAAGGGAAAGAACACTGGTCCTGCAAGTTGAAGAAAAGTTTGTACGACTGAAACAAGCCCCAAGGCGTTGGTACATGAAATTTGATTCATTTATGGTGGATCGAGGTTATAGTAGAACAATTGCGAGATCATTGTGTGTATGTCGAGAGGTTCCCAGGATGGTAACCGTTATTACATTGTTATATGTAGATGATATGTTGATAGTTAGGCGGGGATGTTGATATGATTCGCGAGCTCGAGGGTGAGTTGTTCAAGTCCTTTGATATGAAGGACTTGGGTCCAATAAACAGATTTTGGATATAAAGATTGTTCGTGACAGGAAAGCCGAGAGGTTGTGGTTGTCGCAGAGAAAGTATGTTGAATGGGGTTTCATGAGGTTCAACATGAGTGATCTTAAACCCGATTAGACACCCTTTGGCTAGTCATATTAAGTTGACAAAGTCATGTGTCCTTCTACCGAGGAAGGAGAGATGATGGAAGCGGTTCCCTACTCCTCCTGCCACGTAGGAGTCTTATATGATGCAATGGTTTATGACAGCGGCGAGATATTGCTTCATCATGCGATTGGCGTTGTGGTAGTATTTGTCAAATCTTGGTAGAGAACATTGGGAAGCAGTTAAGTGGATTCTCGAGATACTTGAAAGCTACTTCGGTTTATGTTTGGTTTTTGGTAGTACGAGTCCATCTTGGAGAGTTTTACTGAATGCAGACATGGCGGAGTTACGAAAGAAGAAGTCTACTTGAGGTAATTGTTTACTTTTTGCGGGGAAGCGATGTATGGCAGTCCAAGTTGCAAAAGTGTGTTCTTTAATCTACAATCGAGTCAGAATACATCATTGCTTCTCTTGGGCAAAAAGGAGATGTTGTGGTTAAAGCGGTTTCTCCAAGAGTTGGGTTTGAAACAAGATGAAAGACGTGGTTTATTGTGATAGTTAGAGTGCAATTGACTTGACCAAGAATGCCACGTATCATAATCGGACCAAACATATTGATGTTCGTTATCTTTGGCTTCAGAAGTGATGGAAAAGGAATTGATGAAAAGCGAAGAAAGTTCATCTTGGCGAGAATCCTCGAACATATTAACAAAAGTTGTTACTGTGACATGCGAGAATTTTGCAAGAATTGGTCGGGATGGACTCAGTGATCGGTCACCGATTGAGATTGGGTTCGGAGGGGAGATTGTTAGTCAAAATATTCTCACCCACCCACTCAAAAAAGTATTCTTCACCCACCCACTCATCACCCACCCACTACACTTTGTTTGCCATTTGTTTGAATTGTTTGCCCAACTCATGATTACTCTTACTCCTCCATTTGACTATATAAAAGGGAAGCTAAGCTTGAGGATCAAATACACCAAAACCAACTCTCTCTCAAGTCTCATCCGAGAGCAATCCAAGAGTTGGAAGAAATAGAGAGTGAGAGAAAGAAACACGTGAAGCTTTAGAAAATAGAGAGAGAAAAAGATAGTTCAAATAGAAGGGTGTTTTATTTGGGTTCCATCACATAGTTATTGTGGTGAAGTAATTTGAGTTTGTACTCAAATTAAGATATCTTTGTATTCTCTCATATTATTCTAGTGGATTTTTCGGAGATCGTCTCGTGGTTTTTATCTCTTAGATTTAGAGGGTTTTTCACGTAAAAATTCTTGGTATCTCGTGGTTTGATAATCTTGGTGTCTCTTTGTTTGTTTTTCTTACTTATTATTCATTTAATTTATCAACAACAACAGTCTTTGGGGTGATGTTTTTCCCAACAATTGCGTGTACCCAGTAGTTTATTTGATAACATTGGCGTGTACCCAGTAGTTTATTTGATAACATTGAGGTAATAATTGCAGGTTTCATCGTCAGGTAATAATTGCAAGTTTCACTATCGTCTTTTGATCTTTTTTGCTATTTTCAGAAGGAAAACAACCTACAGAATGCTAATCTTCTTTCTATATATCAAACAGTTATTAATTAGTTTGCACAATATTTTTGATCATGAAGGTATTCTTAATAAAGTATCCGTCTATAGTCTACTTTTGGCTAACATCACAAGGAGTATGAATGAAATGTGTAAATACATTTGAACATTCAGCTGCCAATAATTTGAGGTCGAGGGTCATAATTACTAACAACAATATATATTGCTGATAATACCCACTATACATACATATATATAGTACTAGTATAATATTGGAAAATTAGCAGCATTTCAACTAGGTATTCTTGCACCTACGTACGTAGCTAATAATTAAAAAGCAAAGGAACTAGCTATATATGCATGCATGCATGCCCTCATTCCTCTTCATGCATGCATTATCCCTTTTTAACCAAAGGCAAAATAATTTTATTTCTGAATAAAAATTATTAATCCAAGAGGTCGTTGAGTTTTGAGTACTAGACACTCGGCAAAAGAAAAAAACAAAGGATTTTTTTTTTTAAATTTTGTCTAAAGAATAATCAGGTAGGTACGTAGGTAGCTATAAACTTTCTATATAAGTTGCATCTAACCTTTTTATCCACGTGATTGATTTAAATTCACGGTGGATCAATCAACTTTCAAAGTATTCCCGCATTTTGATAGAGAGACAGACACCAATAAGCTAACTGTTGAATGTCACTATCTGAAAGAAACTTGTTCCAAGCTGGTTCAAGGCATCTAACAACATGCAATAGAGCATATATATAATGAATGAATTATGCATGGTTCAAAATAAAACCACCACATCAGATCTATCTATTTCTTTCAAAATTAATTGCGAGTGAATGCATGCATGAACCTGGAGCTAGCTAGCTATGGAATTTATATTCACATTTTCCCATAACTGGCCTAATACCTGCTCTCTCCTCGTTCCTTAATATAAATATCGTTTAAAAATTTTAAGTAAACATTAATTGTTTAGTTTTCAATATTAACACAAGTATTAAATATTATAACTTTGATTCTCTCAATATTCTCAGTCTAATAAATAACACTCTTTTTCGAATACAAGTACAATATATATAGACAATTGTTATTATATTTAATGTTATACAATCATTTTCTTAATACTTGTGCACAATTCTAAAACAACGACTTATATTAAAGAAGCTAATTCCTTCTTTTTATCGCAATTAAGTTTGAGTGAGTGTTTACTAGGATGTCGGGGAGCCGGTGCCGGCCGAAGTATGTATGAATATTCAAGGTAATACAGCTGCTAGTTTTCAATGGAATTATATAAGTCCGGTGGGAGCATGGCCCTACCCATACGACCAATACCAAACTCATCCACATAAATTCACACTTTTATAAGGTAGTAAAATCCCACTAATTGTCCACTACTTAGCCAAGCTTTGGCTACAAATACTAAACATAAATTACAAATGCCAAACCTTGATTTATTCATTACGACTCTATGTAAAATGGTACCACTCCAAAACATTTGCGTTGGATAGAAGACTACTAATTATTCATCCATTTTAATTTTAAAATTAGAAATATATATATTTTTAACGTTTTACTTTAGGTAAAATTTAAAATAACAATAATTCTATAACTACCTAAAATGCATTGTCAATTACCATAATGGTTGCTTACAAAATTTAAATGATTTTGTATTACTTTTAGATTCTAGGATTTTACAAATTGACTTGAAAATTCAAAATGTATTTCTAATTTTAGCATGCATGGATAGAGTATATAACACACAAATAAAATCATAGTAGCAAAATAAGATTAACTATTAAATTCAAGGGAAAAGCATATAACTAATTATTAGGATATTTTTTGGCTATTTAACAATAATTTGTCTTATAATTTTGTATGCAACAAAAAAAGAAAAAGGTTGAAAAGTAATTATTTGCATATCAGTTAGTAGAAATAAAATCATAGGAGAGAGCATAATCAGCTCAGGCACATATTAAATTTTTTTAATGGTAAATGAAGGAAAATAAAAATATCAAAAATTAGTCAATATACTTATACAGAATTGTTACTTAATTCCAACCTTAAATTTAAATTATATGGAAGAACATTATGAAGTTGGGGGGTAAACACTTAAAAGAAGATTTGAGAGACCAAATTAAAATCAAACAGTTGAATTCCATAAGCAGATGTAGAGCTAAAGTTAAAATGGAATTAATACATCCTCATAAAATGTTTACACGTACGTTTTATAAATGAAATTATTTTTGTGAATATAGATTGGCCGCCTTAGTCATCTGATCGGTTCAAATATTTGATTTTTTTTATCTCCTTTTAATTTTCTTACTAAGATATCACAATGATGTGGCCCAAAATTGAGAAAACGTACATTTATGAAACTTGCCTTCTCTTAATTTTCCTCCTCATGCATGTTGAATATCACTTATCATAATAATACACTACCATAAAAGGACAAGGTTGGTGGAAAGGTAAACGAGATGGGTGGGTGGGTGGGTGGGTGGGTGGGTATATTTCCTGGCTAGGTAAAAAAAGAGTATAATTTGAGTGCTTGACAAAGTAATTAAACAGTAAAAATTTGCTCTATAAAAGCTGAAGAAACTTATATAGCTTTTCAAACCGCAACTCAAGTAGAAAAAAATTAGACACATAAAACCTAGCTATTTATCTATATAGCAATTAATTAATTAAGGTAGCCATGAGAGGGCTTATTGAGAAATCTTGTTGCATTCTGATCTTCTTTTTTGTCCTATTATTATTATTATCTTCTTCTTTTTGCCCTACCCATGCAAAGAAAATAATAAAGCCAAGGCAACCATGCAAGCAAATCGTGTTGTATTACCACGATGTGCTCTTCAATGGCACAAATGTGGCAAATGCCACATCTGCCAAAGTTGCAAATGCAACAAATCTTGGCGATTTCAAATTCGGGCAGCTCATAGTTTTCGACGATCCGATGACCAAAGATCCCCATCTCCTTTCCTCTCCGGTGGCGCGTGCTCAAGGATTTTATTTTTACAACATGAAGAACACCTATAATGCTTGGTTTTCTTACACTTTGTTATTCAACTCTACTGAGCATGTCGGTACCATAAACATTATGGGTGCGGATATAATGGATGCCGAAACTAGGGATCTTTCGGTCGTTGGAGGGACTGGAGATTTCTTCATGACAAGAGGAATCGTAACGTTAAGGACGGATACTTTTCAGGGTGCTGATTATTTTCGTCTTCTCATGGATATCAAGTTATATGAATGTTAAATATAATTCGAGAGAATGATATATATATAGTGAAATATTACGTACTCATAATTAAGATGAGATTATATATATATGTAGATCGAGTACTACTGTATGTCTTGTGTGTGTGTGTGTGTGTTTTTTCCTAGGAACCAGTCCAACTAGGTTCTATATATATTCAGTAGTGAAGCAATACTGCATTGCAAACCCTAAATATTAATATTTGCAGCCAATGAGCCACCCATAAATCACAACTATCTAGCTAGCTAGTGAGATGCACTTAATTATGTGCATGTAATGCTACTTAATTACTCCAAGTGAATGCATGACCTAATTAATTTTGTGTGTTGTAATTACAAATATTAGTATATATATTTGTCTTCAAATTAAAGTGTATGATTTTTATATATCCTGGGGGGGGGGGGGGGGGATGGGAGAATCTCTCATTGGCTTCTATGTATGATTATTCGCATTTTGACGGGAAAAAACTATTATAGGTACGTATATGAGTTGTCACTGTATGATCTTGAGGGAGACGACAATATATCATATACAAACTATCATATATATATGGTATTAATTAAGGAGTTCTAATTGCTTAATTACCCCTTTAATTAATTACATGCTTTTAATTTGTTAATCAGGCAATTTTCTTATTCAGGTTTCCCAACAAATTAAAATAAGGCCACGCCTATAGCTCCAATATATTATAAAAGTCATAAAAGAGTGCTAGCTTTTTGAATGCAATAGAATTTTAAATTCTTTACTATTCATTTTAATGAATAATAAATTAATGCTCCTACCCATTGCGTTTAATTAATCATGTCTTAATTATTTTATTAGCAATTTGTTCTTTGGATTCGAATCAAATGTGCAACCATGTTACCTTATGCACTATAAAAGACAAAAAGAAAATCATGAAAATCCGAAAGATATAGAGACCAGAGAGAATAAAGAAAGCGTCATTCAAATCTATTTATTTATATATAAATTTATAATTACTTAAGATTTTCTTTTGAAAAAGAATTTGTATTAGTAATCATGAAAAGTAAAAAACTCGCTGATTAATTAATTAAGAGCTGGTATATACAGCCAGTTAATCAATTACTCTAGGAGTACTAAATTATTAATTATTTAAATATATATTCTTAATTACTCTCTTTTCTCCCCCCATGCAACAGGTCAAACCCGATCATGTTATGTCCCTTAATTTCTCCCTCACATTTGATCAGCCCACTACTAGTTCGTCTCATTTAGTCAATATTCAGTCATTAATTAAGGTCTTAGTTAGGTCATGATTCGTTTTTTGGCAAAGCAGAAACTTTAATTAATTTATTACTGCGAAAGAAAGAATATGGATTGGAGGTTCAAACTATATATATATATATATATATATATATATATACACAAGTACTTGAGATATACATATAACATAAAATCAAATTATCAATGAAGCACACAGCCTTAATTGAAAGTCTAACCAATTACCAACGATCATGATTCATGAACATTATTAATATATATAGGATGGATTTAAAACACTCCTTTTAAATAACACTCTCTTAAATAATATGTTTTTATTAAAATTACATCGTTTCGAAATTTTTTTTAAAAAATAAGTGGGGCCGCGGGTGACATTTTTATAAATAAAAAGAAAATCACATTTCTTTATTCTTTTCTTATTTGACCAAACGTACAGTTTAATAGACTGAAATATATTAAAATTGTAATATGTTAAAAATATTATAAAAAATTAAATAAACTCAAATAATATTTTTAAAAAAATAAAATAACAGATAATTAGGAAAAATAAGTTAATCGTAACAACGCCGCTAGTGATCGACCATCAAATAAACTCCTTAAATATAATCATATTCCCAAAATATTAATAGAATAATCAGATCCGGACCATTCTTTAGCACGAGCAACAGAAGAACAAGCTACAAAGGAAATCTGAATAATCCATCTTCAACCATTCATATATGCACTAGAAAAAATTTCACGAACAAAAAAATCTCACAAACAGAGAAAACAAAATCTCTCGAATCGAGAAAGCAAAATCTCTCAATAGATAATAATGAAATCTCCTCACGAAAAAGAAAGAAATCAATTATCTCGTAGAGAAATCAGAAAACAAATCCCACAAAAGGGGAAAAACAGACTACAAAGAGAGAAAATAATTTATTAGATCAAAATAAGAGATCTAGGGGAGGGTATCTTCAAAAGGAAAGCCCTCCCCAGATCTAAGGTATAGGCTAAGATTCTTGATTTCCAAGTTCATTCTAAAAATTAAAATAAATTCACATCACAATCTGAATATTAAAATTTAATAAATTAATTAAAATTAAAATCATGCAAAATGAGACTCGATCTTTGTATAGAATGGAAGAAGTTTATCATAATAGATTTTTTTTTTGTAGGGAGAGATATCGTAATATTAATACACTAGGCGTGTGGTCCCGTATCATAAATGACTGTATTAAACAGTGAGATTTATCCCAAAATTTTGGATGTTTAGGATGATTTATGAGTGAAGCGGAAATTCAAAATTATTTGTATTTTATTAGATAGATGAATTGTAATGTATATGTATATATATATAATGATCCGTACTTAAATATTGTAATAGGAGGAAATTAGTAGTAGCTTTCGTAGATCGATTATTATCTGGAATAATTGTTTAAAATTCTTTGGTTCCCTTAAATTCAGCAATAGTTGCATGCAATCCAAATTTAACTACATAATAATTAAATTAAACATTAATCCAAATTTAACTATATCTTTTGTGGCCATGCAAGTAGCCGGCTGCTCCGATAATTTAATACTTAAGCAGCTACGGCTGCTACTCCCAGACATGAAAAAAACTCCTCTAATTACTACTCGTGATGATCAGTAAATTTGCTTAATTGTTTTTATACCTTAAATAATTGAATTAATCAAATGTTTTATTTATCTTGGAACTACCATTTATACTTTTTTTTCTTTTCAGCTAACGAATATGAGATTGCTTTGTTTTAACCATGTTAATTAATCTCCATAAATATTTCGTAACTATGTTAAATACTATTCTATTGTAACAAACATATAATAATTCAATTCGTCATATGGACTGCTAAAATCTAAATCATCACCAACCCCCACCAATCTTCTACCAGATATTGAAATTGAAATACACAACTTTTATGCTCATCTTTCACGATTAACAACTATTTAAAGACATGTTGAGAATATGCTCATCAATTTGGACTTTGATTGGATAGCTGTATAATTCAACTACTTTTTGGACTACATTGCCAAAATAATATTTATGTACATTTCAATCATTTCCTTAATTTTTATGCACATGTCTAAAACGACCTATATTAAGGAATGGAAGAAATATTTATTAGAGGGGTAATGATTGTTACTTAAAAAATTAAAAAAATAATATGTGTTATTATAATTATCTACCAAAGATGTGAGTGTATTTTACTCTAATTTATATGCACTCCTTTGTCCCAAGAAAACGTTTTGAACTAAGCATAAATCTCAGCCCAGGCCAGCTCATTTTTTAGGCTTAAGGCCAACCCAGCCCTAGTAAAAAGCCAAGTGTACATATATATATATAAATTTTAATTAGAGACATTTTAATTTTTTAAAATTAATTTATAAAATTTTAAAACTTAAAATTGATATGAAGTTATTTCATTTTAATAAAAAAATATAAAAATTGTAAACTAACTATAAATTACCACAAATTAATTATCATATTTGTTATTTTCGAACGAAATTATATCAATTTTGAGTTTTAAAATATCGTGAATTGACTCAAATTACAAAAAGTTCAGCTAAGTACTTTGATCGATCGAGAAGTTGGTCTTTAAGAAGAAGCTTATAAACTAAAACCTTTTTTTGGACATTAATTCTTAGACAACATATAAAAAAAAATAATAAAATCTAGTTATCTAATCTTTGGATTATTAATCTATTGCTATATACCGACTAATTATGTAGTTCTTAATTATTGTAGAATAGTCAATGTATAGTTGGGGGAGCAACTGGAATCCTTATATATAGTCAAACCCAGTAAAGATGCCATGCATGCATGTGAATTAGTGAATGAAGTTTCATTGTTAGTAGTATATATAGTAGTATTTTTTTGCCACCCCAACCTACCTACCGATATGTATATGTGACATAATAATACTCCTATAAAAGGAGATGAGCTCGCTCTAGAGCAAATTCACAACTACATATTTATCGATCTTGTCCAACATTAGCAAATTAAGAAATATGGCAAGAGCAAGAAGTACTACTAGTTCAATTGCTCAAATTATTATTCTTCTACTCATCATCTCCTTCTTTTCTTCTCCTTCCTCGGCCGCATACCCGGCGGCGACGAAGAAAAAGCAATATAAACCATGCAAACACTTGGTCCTATTCTTCCACGACATTATTTACAATGGTGAAAATGCAGCGAATGCAACTTCTGCCATGGTAGGTGCACCTGCAGGGGCCAACTTAACAATTTTAGCAGATAAATTCCATTTTGGAAACATGGTGGTTTTTGATGATCCAATTACACTCGACAACAATCTTCATTCACCTCCCGTTGGTAGAGCACAAGGAATGTATGTATATGACACCAAAAACACCTACACGGCGTGGCTTGGGTTTTCCTTTGTTCTAAACACCACCGATTATCAGGGCAGCATCAACTTCATCGGGGCGGATCCGCTGATGAACAAGACTAGGGATATTTCTGTCGTGGGAGGAACCGGTGATTTTTTCATGCACCGGGGAGTTGCCACCGTTATGACGGATTCATTTGAAGGTGAAGTCTACTTTAGGCTCAATGTTGATATCAACTTCTATGAATGCTGGTAATCTAATTACTCACTTAAGTTATAGTATATGCATAATGCATAATGCATAATGCATAATGCATGCATGTTGAAGAATTTAATTATAATATTTATTGTTCATGAATTTTAGCCATATATACCAACCAAAAGGATATATGGGCTTCTTCTTCTTTTCTTTTTTTTGTATTAATTTGCATGTGGTCGGAATTGAGAACGTTAATTACTAGTAGTACTATTGTATCAACGTTGTAGCTACAGATACAGCTACATCATGATTGGGACAATTAATTGTGCCTGTTTGTTTTAATTAGCTTGATCATTAAAATGATTGTTAAGAATGTACTTCACCAAATCCAAATGAATAAGTTCAAGATTAGTTTTTTGGTGTGAATAATATATGGTGAATGAGACAAAAGCAAAAAAGAAAAAAAAAAAGAAGAGAGTATATATATATATATATATATATATATATATATATATATATATATATATTTATATACTAGTATTAGTGAACCATCCTCCTAATTAATGATCATGAATTATTCAAAAATGTATTAAATTCAAAGCATTTTTAATTTAATAGTTTGGCCACCGCAAAAATCCAATGGGTGTATGCTTACCAAAGCTACCCTGCACGCACATTAATTAATTTACAAAGTTTCTGCACTTCTCCCATATAATAAGTAATTTGTTCTTGAGAATTAAAAGATTTTAAAGTTAATTATAGCTAGATGACCCGCTGTGCCTTGTCAGTGGATTAATTAGGTAACCTACCAAACAGCAGTAACACAAAAGTCGCCTTGTAACACATGCAAATTAAGCAACCTGCTCTGATCAGCCTGACATAATTATAATTAATTATATCCTACCATATCTCTGGAGTATTCACGAATGAAAACCAATTAATTGAAGTTGTTTAATTATGACAATTGAAAAAGAACAACAAAAAAGTTAGCATCTCCACCAAGAGTTTAGAGGCAACCAACAAGATTCTTTCATCAAAACACTCATGCCTGCATAAAGTATTTCTTTTTAAAATGTAGGAGTCATTTATTTTCCACAGCCAAAAATGCAATTTTCCATTATAAAATTGGTGATATAATATTTTCAACATTTATGAAAATGTTATTGTAACGACCCACTTGAAAAATTAACTTTAGTCCTAACCTTTTGAGAGTGAGCATGTGGATGGGTTAATCTTAGGTCATTTAATTTTTTTTAAAATGGTCAACGATTAGTTGGATAATAGAGGCTCTTATCCAACTTTGAATATATATATATATATATATATATATATATACTGATCCGGATCAGTCGCATACTACTTATCTTACTCACCGTCTTCACACCCGCTTTAGGAAATTGCGGTTTCGGTCATTCAATAAATATTATACTTTTTAGCGCTCCCAAAATAGGTATACAACACCCATTCTCGAGTCGCCAAAATACATGAGTACATGAAAGCAAACTACAACTTCAATAATACAATTGTCGTGCAAAATCGATGAAACACATCTTTGTGAGTTTAAATACAAATATTGTCTTACAGACAATATCCACACTCAAATAAGTCCTCGTTACAATTATTCAAACACTATTTTACTGAAATAGTGAGGACGCTAAAACATCTTTCTAGAACCATCACTCCGTACCCCATTGGAGTTCTGTTATGTTCTCGCCTCCGAGAAAAATGGAACAAAAAGAAAAAGGGTGAGCTCAACTAGCCCGATAAAGAATATTATGACTAAGATAATATCTGACAAATTATCGTTAGTCTTCACGAGGAAAAATCGATAAAATATAATAGCCGACAAGTTTTAGATCAACAAGCAATTGTAATGAAGCAATGATCCATTAGAAGAGTCAAGTAGAGAATGAGTTCTACTTATCTTCTAAGATTTAAAAAGTCCATCATCAATATTTTATCCACATAACAACAATCGATATACATCTTTAATCAAATATTCATCTTTGCACTACTCTGAGGCCAAATATATTCATTTTGTATCACCAGGTTAGTCGTATTTCATCTCAACACACATTCATCTTTGCCTACTGGCCGAAGATATTCATTAGTTAATCATTTATCTTTGCCTTTCTGGTAGAAGATATTTAGTAATATCATCATTTAGGATGAGGATGATGAAAAATATTTTAAAGAAAATGAATCTAATGAAGCGGAAGGACAAATAGTAGGGATTAGTATAGCAGTTTATCCAAGATCAATAATACTTCATAAATACCAATTTTGAAGTAGAATTCAAAAATAAAGTTGGGCTTGACACAAAAGCGCAATGAAATTAAAATTTTAAAGCGATTTAGAAACCTAAAAGCAGGATCCAATGCGAAAATCAATTAATTGAGGAGGTTTAGAGATTATACGAGATATAAAAAAAAGCGAGAATCTGAAAGCAAATTGCGCCTCGAATCTCAGCCTTGATACAAGCCGATTGCGCCTCTACGGTATCCGCTGAGCAGCAGCTTTGAGCAGGTGAGCGATTACTGCGATAAGAAGGACTTTATGATCTTAGCCACCGAAAGGAATGGATTTTTAAAGCTGTTTTCTCTACAGTCTCTATAAGAAGCGGTAGGGTTTTTCAATTATGATATCTTACCTAAGTAGGCTGCTATATATCATATATATAGTAGTTAAAAGGAATTAATCAAATCAAAACCTAATTTTATAAAATCGAATTTATATATATATAATATTATATATATATATATCTCTTAATTAAGTCTTACTTAATTAATATACATATATATCTAATTATCCTTTTAATTTAAATTAAGTGATTTAAATACTATTAATCATATTAATATATTTAAATCCTTAAAATTTAAATTAATTCCCTTTTAAATAACGTTACATGTGTGTGACCTATAGGTTATTATTACGTTGGCGATAATTTTAAAATCATATTATAAAATTATAAGCGGTGGCTGACATCTAGTAATGCATCACTTTCTACCCAGTAATAATAAGATCGATGATTCGATCTGACCTTTTACGTGACCGATGTTTTGATGTAATTTAATCCTTTTAACCTTAATATCTAGATTAAACTCGAGTCGTGGAATGTGTCATACTCTTCGTAATTTAATCTGAGTTTTCTTGATCGATGAGTGGTATATGAAACAAATCCACTATTTGAGCATGGCCGTGCATTTCATAGTCTACTTTCGATCGAAACCTATGGATATCACCCGTAATATATAGGATGGTTAAATTCCATCTAGATCACTCATATT
Organism: Panax ginseng; assembly: GCA_020205605.1. NCBI lineage: Eukaryota > Viridiplantae > Streptophyta > Magnoliopsida > Apiales > Araliaceae > Panax > Panax ginseng. Next base: position 99,848,688 of record CM035150.1, read on the forward strand.
TCTCACACGATTAATGATGAACCCGATAATCACCTTTATAGTCCACCTATTAAAGGTGACATTTGATGATATCAAAGTACATAAATTCTCGTGTAGTAATATAGCGATTTCGGTCGGAGGACCATTACATCATTATCATTTATGAAATTCTTTAATGACACGGCGTAATAATGCTCCATATAGAATTCTCATGGTGGAGTGCATCCGATTACATCGTTCTACAACATGTACATGCATTGACTTAATATCTCATATATTTATGACCGATGAGATTTGGTCGTGATCGATCCACATCTTAGTCTCGATGCATCATTGTTGTCCCATCAACAATGATACTTTCATTACAAGGACATTTAAGAACAACGATCTTAATGGTAATATATAATCTCGTATTCAAGTCGCATACTTGAAACTATATAATTTGTATCATTATTCTAAGGAATTTTATTATGTTAACAATTATATTCTGCGATAAATAAAACCATAATAAAATCATATATTTATTCAATCGAATATAATATCAAAGCGTTAAGCGATTATATCAAATAATTGGCCTTCTGGGGCATAAACTCTATGATCTCCCACTTGGCTGAGCCGATCACTCGTATATCTAATACCCGTGGAACTAGTGTGGCCCGTCGTCTTCTGCTGCGACAAAGCCTTGGTTAGTGGATCTCATGACATTATCATCTGTTGGCACTTTCTTCTATATGTACATCTCTCTATCGATGATTTCACGGATGAGATGGTACTGCTTTAAGTATATCTTGGATCGTTGGTGAGATCTGGGTTCCTTGCTTTGTCTGATGGCTCCATTATTATCACGGTATGAAATGGCCGGATCAGTGATGGTTGGAACGACACCAAGTTCGATGATGAACTTTTTAATCCATCTGACCTCCTTGCCGCACTAGAAACAATGATATACTCGACCTCTGTTGTAGAATCATTCTTTGTCTCTTGCTTGAACTTTTCATTAATGACACCACCATTAAGGCAAAACACAAAACTTTGGTAGAGACTTATAGTCATCATTGTCGGTCTGAAACTAACATCTGTGTAACCCTTCTTTGCTAGTTAAGTCTTCACCTCCATATACCGAGAATGAATCCTTAGTCCTTTTCGGTGCTTGAGGATATTCTTTATTCTTTGTCGATGACCCCACTTTGGATTATTTAGTATCTGCTACGTCGTACTTTCAAAGCATCTGAGACATCCGAGACGATACATATCATTGCATCATGATAGATCGATTCTTAGAAGCATAAGGGATCTTTCTCATCTGACTCCTCATCATCATTGTGATTTAGGACATTGGGCCTTAGAGATCTTTACACCATGAGTCACGGGTAAGTTTCCTCTTTTACGCCTCTTGCATCTTTGAGCAGTTTCAACACTTTATCGATATATGTACTTTGACTTAAGTAGAGCATTTTTCTTGATCTATCTCTATAGATCTTGATACCTAAAATGTGGCGACATCGCCCAAATCTTTCTCCATGGAGAAACATTTTTCTAACCATGTTTTTCTGACTGTAAGGAAGGAATGTCATTCGATAATTAATATGTCATCGACATATAATACTAGGAATCTGATGTGACTCCTTTAACCTTCTTATATACCTGAGGTTCATCTTCATTTTAATAAAAGCGAATTCTTTGATTGCTTCATCAAATCGAAGATTCCGACTCAGGAGAGCTTGCTGCTTGATCCATAAATGGATCATTGCGAACTTACGTACCTTTCGGCATCCTTTGGGTGACAAAACCCTCGGGTTGTGTCATATACACATCCTCGAGGAGATTTTCGTTAAGGAAAGCGGTTTTGACATCCATACGCGATTTACGTAATCATAAAAAGGCTGCGATAGCAAGTAAGATCTGATGGATTTAACCATTGCCATTGGAGAAGGTTTCATCATAGTCGACACCTTGAATTTGTTTGAAACCTTTTCTTTACCGATCGGCCTTTATAGGTTTGTACATTACCATCCGTATCGGTTTTCTTCTTGAAAACCCACTTTGCGCCGATTGGTTTTACCCTTGGTGGATCGACGAGTCCATACTTGGTTAGTATCATGGAGTCCATCTCGATTTCATGGCTTGAGCCATTTCTCGAGAATCTGGTCCATTCATAGCTTCTTGGTAGGAAGCGGGCTCATCTTGATCTATGAGCATCACATCGTAGATTTTGAGTCGCGAAGATATCCATAATATCTCTAGGGCTCTTGGCGTGTCTACCGGATCTCTGAATGACTTGTGTAATTTAAGCGAGTTCACTTTCCACGATTTCTTGTGGTTCTGCTTTCGTGTTAAACTTCGAGTTTGATGATATTTTGTGGTTCTCGAATTTCTTGAGTTCTACTTTCCTCAGCTGTTTCCTTTAGAGACAAATTCTCTTTCTGAAAATACCGATTCGGCAACAACCACTTTGTTCTCGGAAGGTTTGTAGAAATAATACCCTTTTGTTTCCTTTGGGTATCCCACAAAATTACATTTGTCGATTTGGGTCAGAGAAGCTTGTCGAATTGAGGCGTTTTTCTGAACGCCTCATGACCCCAAATCTTCATGAGCGACATCTTAGGGCGTTTCCCGGTCCACATTTCATATGGTGTCTTACGAGAGGCCGTCTTTGTAGGAACACGGTTAAGTGTGAATCATTTGTCTACAAGGCATGACCCCGAAGCTTATTGGAAGATCTGCGTGACTCATCGTTGATCGTACCGTGTCCAGCAAGGTTCGATTCCTCTCTCGGATACACCATTCCATTGCGGTGTTCGGTGGAGTGAGATGTGATATAATACCACACTCCTTTAGAAGGTCATCAAAGTCTTGGCTTAAGTATTCACTCCTCGATCGGATCGAAGGGCTTTTATGCTTTTGCCAAATTGGTTTTGAACTTCATTCTTGAATTCCTTGAACTTTTCAAAGGATTGGTTGTGTCTCATAAGATACGTATCCATATCTCTTAAAGTCATCGATAAATGTAATGAAGTAATAAAACCTACCTCTTGCTTAGCGAACTCGTGGGTCCACATACATCACTTTATGTATAAGTCCCGATACGTATTGCTTGGATTCAACATATGTCGGTGAAAGGGGCTTTAGTCATCTTACTAATAAACAAGACTCGCATTTCTCGTATGATTCAAAATCAAATGAATCCGAGAACCCGTCTTTATGGAGTTTGGATGTCGTTTCTCATTTATATGGCCTAAGCAGCGATGCGAGGAGATATGTCGGATTTGAATCATTTGATTTAAATCGTTTTGTATTTATGTTATAGATAGGCATTTCTAAATCAAGAATATAGAGGCAGTTAAACAATTATGCGACACCATAACAAATATCATTTAAGTAAAACAAACAACGATTGTTCTTTATTATAAATGAAAAACCTTTCTTGTCGAACAAGAAAGCGAAATAATGTTTTTTGCTTATAGCGAGGCACAAAATAACAATCTTACAATTCTAAAACTAGCCCGGTGGGCAAAGATAAATGATAAGTTCCTACGGCCGGTCACGTGACTTTTTGCTCTATTTCGACTCGTAAGTCGACCTCTCCTTTTCGCTTAAAGTTCTACTCCTTGAGTCCTGCACATTAACACAAATGTGAGAACCACATCCGGTATCAATACCCGTGATGTAGAAGTAGATAAGTTGACTTACATAACATATATACGAATCGAAGTCGTACTTCCTTTTCTTTTTCAACTTCTTCCGGATAAGCATAGCGGTTCCTTTTCCGGTGTCGGGTTTTCCACTGAAGTGACATTCACCTTCTTTAGCCACCCACCTTTAGGTTTTAAAGCTGTTTGGTTTTGGAATTGGGTTTGGCAAAAGATTTAGATCTATCTTCTTCTTGCCTTTTCAATTTCCTTAGCATTCCCTTTTGCACCATCATTATGGGGGCGGGTCACGCCTTTTTCATGTTGTTCTCGGCGGTTCTTAACATCTTTCGACAACTTCGATGAGGGGTTTCTCAATTTCATTCATAAGATAGTTCATAACAAATTGAGAGTAGGTGCTTTGTTGTTGAATTGCAAAACAAGGTCGATTTGGGCTTAGGAGTGATTGGAAAACCCGACTATCAAAGTACTCGATATACCCGATCATTTTTTGTAGCATGTGGACCAAGCTGGATCACGTTCACCCATTTTGCGGTGATCTGACGCCTTAACATATCATACCTCTCTGTCGAGCATGCCCTTGAACAATTTCTTGAGATGCTCGATCATCTCATAAGCATCCATCGACTTCGTATTGCTTACGAAGCTCGGCGTTCAGGTTCTTAGCATGACCTGACTTCGCGTCGAGCATCATCTTGATGCTTCTTGTAAACATTATGCTCACTTGCGCGTAGTGCGATGCACGGTGGTCTTTGCGGGAATGGGCCCATCGAGGACATATAGCTTACGTTTCTTGTTTGAGGACAATCCTCGAGTTCTATGCCGGTCGAGAAATTAATTCCACTTGAAGCTTGTCCTTTCGAGGGTGATCGTAATGAAAGACTATTTGTGTTGTTGTTGTTTGCCATTTGATATCTCTGATTTATAAGTCTGCAACAATAATAAGTCAAATTCTGAGTTGATATTATATAATTGATAATAGTACATTCAAAATATACCTCCTTTATTTTATTCAAATTAATAGCCCTCACCATTAATTAGGAAAGCATTTTCTATTAAATCTTTCTAGTGAGCGAGATCCGTATTTCATTATGCCTTAAGTTAGCTTTGGCTATTCTCTCAAAACATAATTATTTAGGTAGACGACCCTTTGTCGATTATATAATATATAACTCTGGATAGTTTGGTAAACAACATTTGTTTCTAGTCCATCTAATGGTACTGACCAAACTACATGCCTCTAAGTCCCTGATCTATTGAGATAACTTAGTTAAGTCGGGCCCGATGATTTTAATAGTTTGGATATCACAATTATCTATCGCATCTTACTAGATAAATAGGGTGCTTTGCTTTTAGCGAACCTACATCTATTGATCGAGGTCTTGATGAGTGTTATTCATTGGAAGGCATCGATTTAGACTTAATAATTTAATGAGGATTTTATTAATTTAGATCTCACCGATTTTAATCTTGTTAAGCATGCACATTATTAATCATATCATATCACATCAAGCGTAAATAAAGTGCAAAATTAAATGTATGTCGCGATTATGGCCCGATCACTTTGTCGATCTTTTCAAGTAATGAAAGATTGAAGGTCAATCTAAGGTGGTAAAGATCTTAAAATAAATAACTTCCTTGGATCTTCCTCAGCGTGCGCCTCCCTCTCCATCATCATCTTTCCATTGTGTTCTCCATCTTGACATCTTTCATCGATTCTGATTATTACATGACATAAAGAAACCTCGAGTTACGTTCGAGGGGATTTAGATGAGAAGAAGAATATTACATTAGAATTTATAGAAAGGCACGACATGCTGGTAGTATTTCAAAACCAAAAACCACTAACTTTATGTAATTGAAAAGCCATAGCATGCACCATGCGTATCCTGATAAGCACATAACAATTTATATATAATTAGAAAACTATATATAAAATATAGGGGACACGACCGTCGATCTTATTCTGACAGGGGGTCGAGGAAGTCTCCCCCAGCGGTGGTCAAAAAAATTTGAAACATTACGTATTACGAAATTTTCCATACGAATCTAAAGACAGTTTGAATCATACATTTTAATCCACGAAAACACCCGTAATAACAAATAATATATTTCCGGTTTGATTTAATCATATTAAAAGCGAATAACGATACACCGAAATTTATCATATATTTCGGTTTGATTTAATCGTATTAAAAGCGAATAACGATACACCGAAATTTATCATATATTTCGGTTTCGATTAATCGTATTAAAAGCGATTCTTCGTGCTTGTCAGAATTAGAATAGTTATATTGTTATTCCACTTAGATTAAAGATCGATTAACGGTATCATCATATATATTGCGAATACTGCAACGCGAATATCGTATATTGATTTTATATCGGTAAACATGCATCATCATATATCATATATATCGAATCTGATTAAAACACGTAATCTGAATTAATCTTTTTTATGTAAGTAGCTTTGATACCTTTGTTGGGCTTGACGAAAAGCATGCAATGAAATTAAAATTTTAAAGCAATTTAGAAACCAAAGCAGGATCCATGCGAAAATCAATTAATTGAGAGGTTTAGAGATTATACGGATATAAACAAAAAAGCGAGAATCGAAAAGCCATTGCGCCTCGAATCTCAGCCTTGATACAAGCCAGATTGCGCCTCTACGGTAGTATCCTTTGAGAGCAGCACTGCGAGCAAGTCGAGCGATTACTGTGATAAGAAGGACTTCTTGATCTTAGCCACGAAAAGGAATGGATTTTACGAAGCTGTTTTCTCTCTCTCTCTCTACAGAAGCGGTAGGGTTTTCAATTATGATATCTTACCCTAAGTAGGCTGCTTTATATATCATATATATAGTAGTTAAAAGGAATTAATCAAATCAAAACCTAATTTTATAAAATCGAATTATATATATATATCTCTTAATTAAGTCTTACTTAATTAATATACATATATCTAATTATCCTTTTAATTTAAATTAAAGTGATTTAAATACTATTAATCATATTAATATATTTAAATCCTTAAAATTTAAATTAATTCCTTTTAAATAACGTTACATGTGTGTGACCTATATAGGTTATTATTACGTTGGCGATAATTTTAAAATCATATTATAAAATTATAAGCGGTGAAATGACATCTAGTAATGCATCACTGCTTTACCCAGTAATAATAAGATCGATGATTCGATCTGACCTTTTCGTGACCGATGTTTTGATGTAATTTAATCCTTTTAACCTTAATATCTAGATTAAACTCGAGTCGTGGAATGTATGTCATACTCTTCGTAATTTAATCGAGTTTTCTTGATCGATGAGTGGTATATGAAACAAATCACTTTATTTGAGCATGGCCGTGCATTTCATAGATCTACTCGATCGAGAAACTATGGATATCACCCGTAATATATAGGATGGTTAAATTCCATCTAGATCACTCACTCATATTTCTCACACGATTAATGATGAACCCGATAATCACCTTTATAGTCCACCCTATTAAAGGTGACATTTGATGATATCAAAGTACATAAATTCTCGTGTAGTAATATAGCGATTTTGGTCGGAGGACCATTACATCATTATCCTTTATGAGAATTCTTAATGACACTTGGCGTAATGCTCATATATAAATTCTCATGGTGGAGTGCATCGATTTACATCGATTCTACAACATGTACTATCATTGACTTAATATCTCGTATATTTATGACCCGATGAGATTTGGTTGTCGGTCGATCACATCTTTAGTCTCGATGCATCATTGTTGTCCATCAACAATGATACTCGATTAAGGACATTTAAGAACAAAATAAAACCATAATCTTAATGGTAATATATAATCTCGTATTCGAAAGTCACATCTTGAAACTATATAATTTATTCCTTTTATCATTATTCTTTAAGGAATTTTATTATGTTAACAATTATATTACGCGATAAATAAAACCATAATAAAATCATATATTTATTTCAATCGAATATAATATCAAAGCGTTAAGCGATTATATCGAATAATTGGCCTCAGAGGCATAAACTCTAGTGAGGCATAAATTATGAATTTCCCATGTTGCATGAGCGCATCCTAACCCTTTACGAAGCATCATTTGTATATAACAAATCCATCCGTACCGGATGGTATTGCGAGAGCAGTCTTAGAAATGAGTCTCTTCTTGAGCTCTTGGAAACTCTTCTCGCGTTCCTCGCTCCATTACAAATTTTGTATATTTCCGAGTCAAGTGAGTTAACAGAGTAGCGATTCGAGAAAATCCTTCCCACGAATCTCCGATAATAACCGGCTAAGCTCGAGAAAGCTCACGACAACGGTCATCGACTTTGGTTGTTCTCGACTTTGTATTGCTTGATCTTTGTCGGAATCGACGAGATACTCCATGTTTTGACACCACGTGCCCAAGGAATGCTACTTCACTCGAGCGAACTCGCATTTCTTGACTTGGCATAAAGTTTGTTTTCACGAAGCCTTTGATGTATCGCCTTCGAATGGGGCTCATGATCTTGCGGATTTTTGGAATAGATGAGGATGTCATCAATAAAGACAACAACAAAGCGATCCAAATATTCCTTGAATACCACGGTTCATCATATCCGTGAAAGCGGCGGGAGCATTAGTCGATCAAAAGACATGACTAAGAATTCATAATGCCCGTCGGGAGTTACGAAGGCGGTCTTTAGAATATCCTCGATTTTAATCTTGATTTGATGATATCCGAGCGAATATCGATCTTTGAAAAGAATTGTGCTCTTACTGTTGGTCGAACAGGTCATCGATGCGAGGTGGCGGATACCTATTCTTGATGGTGACATGGTTTAATTCTCGATAGTCGATACAAAATCGCATCTCCCGTCTTTCTTCTTTAGGAATAAAGCAGGAGCACCCCGAGGAGATGTCTTGGGACGAATGAAACCTATGTCTAACAATTCACGTAGTTGAACTTTTAACTCACGAAGTTCAATAGGAGCCATTCGATATGGGGTTTTAGAAATGGGTTTTGTGCGGCTCAAAGTCGATAAAAATTCAACATCACGTTACGGGTGTGTAGGCCGGGAAGTTCTTGAAATACATCGGAAAATTCTATAACAACGAAATATTATTCAAATTTGACTTGTCTTTGTTCAAATCCATAACATAGGCTAAGAAAGCTTGACATCCAGTTTTTTTCAATAAGCGAATAGCTTTATGGCTTGATATGATAGTGGTGATTTTAGTGGTTTAGTTGTTTGAATTCGTATATGCGGGTTGGTTAGGAATATGAAAAATTAACAACCTTACGAAAATAATCAATTTTGGCATGATGGTGGTTAACCAATCAATTCCTAAAATTACATCAAAAGCAAGTATCTTTAAAGATATAAGATCAACGGGTAATGTGATAGTGCCAACTTGGATCATGCAAGATTTATAAGCGTAGATGTGAAGGTTTCAAGCTGAGTTTCAATGAGATAAAGTCAAAGTCAAATTCTCTCGGAGTCGAGTTTAAGCGTTGAGAGCACTGGGAGAGAGATAAAGAATGGGTAGAGCCGGTATCTAGTAAGGTATAAACTTTGCAAGAGTTCAAGATTAGCTTTACCCGTAATCACCTCGTTCGGGTTCCTCGCGTTTTGGCGATCGCGACAAATATTTCTTCCGAGAACCCGTGATTTCGACTTATCAAGGACGATACTTCGAGTCACCATCCCCATTGAACTTGGTTTTCTTCTGAACAATCCCGAAACAGTATGTGGCCTTCCTTTCCACGGTTATAACATACCTTGGATTGTTGTGGACGGTTTTTGGTGATATATCCTTCTTTCGCATTTGTAACATCTAAGCGGCGGCGGTCGTTCTCCTCCCTAGAATTTGTTATTGGTCTTTGTTCTTGTTGATGTCTTCCGTCGTTTGTTGAATCTCCTCTTTACGAAATTTCCACTTGACTCACCTCTCTATTATCATGGCCCACGATGACCAACCGCCTTTGTTAGTATTTTTCCTCCTCGTTGGTTATCATCGCTCGATGATTCTTTATCACCCGGTATGACCACAGTTTGTGGTCTCGGTTGAACATATTCATTATCTCATTTCTAATAATTGAGATATAAGATATTGCGAGAATCTCGGACTTTAGACCTCTCGAAACATCCTCGTCATTCGTTCCTCATTTTTCAACCAAATGAGGTGCAAACCTAGATAACTCTGCAAACTTAGCCTTTTCGTCTTTGGGACAAATCATGTTATTTTGTTCGGTCGATAAACTCCACCTCCTTACATATGCGAATACTTTCGAGGAAAGTACTTGTCATTGAATAGTTCTGAAACGTTTTCCAAGACATGTTGAGTGCGGTTTGGTGAGTGCGCTACCTGACTCCCACTGATGGTCTGTCTCACCGCATGAACATAAAGGTGGCGAATGGAACCTTCATTCTCCGTCATCCCAAGACATCGAATATCTTGATAATTTGCTTGACCCACGTTTCCGCCATGATCGGATCCGGCTTTCCCTTAAATTCGGTGGTCCTGACTCCTTGAATTGCTTGCATTTGTGACAAATCAGCATTCTTATCATTCTACCGTATTTTGTGCACGAGTCTCCCAAATCGGTTTTGCATGAAGCTGCAAAAAGCTCGTAAACATTCCATCATTCATCGTTTGCTCGGTAGTGTTGTTTACGGAGGAATATTGCGCTTCTGTTGCGCGTTCTCTGGTTTGTAACTAAAGGTTGTTCCACGATCTCATACACTCCATTGTTAACGTTCTCGGTGGCCGTTCTTAAATAATGCCATAAAACAAGGGTTAATTAAACAAATTAACATATCACATAATATCCTATATTATGGTGACCAACAAATAAGCTTAGATAAGACACCTTTAGCGAATGATTTACTCATCTCTCCCTCCTAGTTCTATTCCCCGATCTCCATGAGAGACCGTATCCCTAAGCTACGATACCCACTGTGGCGCCCCAAAAAATAGGTATCTGACACCCATTCTGAGTCGTCAAATTAATACATGGTACGAGAAAGCAAACTACAACTTCAATAATACAATTGTCGCGTAAAAATACGACAACACATCTTTGTGAGTTTAAATACAAATATTGTCTTACAGACAACATCCACACTCAAATAAGTCCTCGTTACAATTATTCAAACACTATTTTACTGACGAAATAGTGAGGAATTTGCTAAAACATCTTTTCTAGAACCATCACTACGTTACCCCACTAGTTCTGCTATGTTCTTACCCTCACGAGAAAAATGGAACAAAAAGGAAAAGGTGAGCTCAACTAGCCCGATAAAGAATATTATGACTAAGATAATATCTGACAAATTATTGTTAGTCTTGACGGGGAAAAATCGATAAAATATAATAGCCGACAAGTTTTAGATCAACATTGCTGCGTGAAAGCAACAATCCATTAGAAGAGTCGAGTAGAGAATGAGTTCTCTTATCTTACAAGATTTAAAGTCCATCATCAATATTTTATCCACTGTAACAACAATCGATATACATCTTTAATCAAATATTCATCTTTCTTTGCCTTCTGGTAAAGAATATATTCATTTGTATCACCCAGGTTGGTCGTATTCATCTCAACACTGTTCATCTTTGCACTACTGGCCAAAGATATTCATTAGTTAATCATTTATCTTTTTGCCTTCTTGGTAGAAGATATTTAGTAATATCATCATTTAGGGTGAGGATGATGAAAAATATTTTAAAGAAAATGAATCTAATGAAGCGGAAGGACAAATAGTAGGGATTAAGTATAATGGTTTATCAAGATCAATAATACTTCATAAATACCAATTTTGAGCGAGAATTCAAAAATAAAGATCAAAACATGGATCTGATCAAAGATAGTAACCATAATAGACATCTTGGACAAAAAGAAGAAAATTTTATTTTTAGTAGGTGAATAGTCTCAGTATCGTGAATAGTAACCAGACACAAAAGTTCCAAATTTGTTAAAATTCAGGATCGATACTTGGCATAATGATATTGAAGAAATAATATCATATATGAAGAAAATAACTTCCCTTACCTCAAAATATCAGTCTTCTAATCGGAATATCGGTATAAAGTGAAGAAAACTTGTCTTGATGAATGAAACTCACAAAGTATCTAAATACTCACAAAATACACTCGATAATCTGAGAGAGAAAAGAAAACTTGTTTACGGTGTGATTTTCAAATCTAACAGCCCCTATTTATAGGAAAATATTAGCAGACTTGACTGTGACTGATGGTTTTACTGCTACTTATTCCTACCCACCACATTTGAAATAAATTCAACACATTTCTTCACCAACCACAAGTGGGGCCCCTCAATTCTAGAATTTTCCACCAAAATCTTTTATAAACCTAATTTACGAATCAGTCACCTCTTAAAATTCATAACAAATCATACGTTTATTTTAGCAGTTCAAAATTTGTGGACATATACTCAACTTATATATGTATAACATATCCAAAAAATTACAACGATCAAGCGGTCGGATTAAAATTATAACTCACACAATATATCTCAAAAAACCTTTGGTTTAATTTTTAATACCTCCATTCAAACAAAATCTTGATAAAACACCTCAACATTAACTCCTTCATTTTTAACCACAATAAATATATCCAACATTTATATCCACATAAAATAAATATTTCTTTATCATATGAATCAATAATTAATTATTCATAAATAATATTACGAGAATCACATTTTAATGACCGGTAGTTCGAGGAAGAGGGGCTTTCGATAAATTTCTCCTTATTGGTAGCATGATTAGGTGACCAAACCTCTCCTTGTGAGAACTTTCTAGACATTGCCAATAATCTTTATCTAATAATATTATTCAAATAATATGAATTATTGATATGATAATGGGAAATCTTGTGCGGTGACAATTATTGAAACAACGATAATATAAAATATCAATATGACAATTATTGAATCAATAAATTAAAATATTGAGCGATAACTACGCAACAATTATTGAGTAGTGCCTTCTTACGTAAGGATCAATAATTCATCAATCACATGCATCCGCGCGTATTCACGTATTTTAACCACGCAGGGTATTCCAGCGAGTGTTACTTGGTAACAACTTCATGTAGATTATTTATAAAAACTCAAAATTGTCGTTTTTCTTTATCAAGCAGTTATTACATTATGGGGCCCTGAATATTTATGCGTCGTATGAATATTCCCCGACAACAAGAATATTCCACGACAAACGAATATTCCCAAACAATGATGATTATTTTATAACCACTTGCGTATTTTGTAAAATTTGCACATTTCACCCATAACGAGAGAATTATGTCAAATTAATAACTTATTATTCACAAATATAATTAGAGGAAATTTGATTTTATTTATAATAAGTTGGGGTCTTACAACCTCCCTCCTTATGAAATTTTCGTCCTCAAAATTGACATACGTACACAGTGTTTTGAAAAGGTGAGGATACCTCTCGCTTTTATTTACGATTCAACTCTCGGTCATTTCTTGATAGCATGGTTTCTCCATAAAACCTTAACTTGTGGTATAACCTTGGTGTGTAAGACATCTTTTTTCTATCCAAGATCTTAACAGTCTTCTTCGTACGTTAAATCTTAATACTATCTAAATCTGGTTCTAACCTTGATAATATGGTTCGGGTCTTTCACATATTCTGAAGCATGGATATGTGAAAAACATTATGAACACGAGACATACTTGGAGGTAATCTTTTGAGTCTATAGGCCACATTTCCTATTCGGTCGAGAATCTCAAATGGACTAACAAATCGTGGATTGAGCTTTCTCTCTTCCCAAATCTTGTAACTCCTTCCATGGTGTGACACTTAACAATACATGATCCCCGATATTAAATTCCACGTCTTTTCGATGAAGTCGCATAACTCTTTTATCGATCTTGTCTGTGGTTTGTATCGTTGTCGAATCATTTGGATCTTTTACGTAGTCATGCGTATTAATTACGGTCCCAACAAGCGTTTATACTTCTCCTACCTCGTCAAGCATCTTTGGAAGCGACACTTTCATCCATCTAACGCCTCGAATGGAGCCATTACTATACTTTGCGATAGCTTGTTGTTGTAGGAGAATTCCACCGGTGGTAAATCTTATCGACTTCCTTTAAAATCTAGGACACAAAGTCTTAATAGATCTTCAAGGTTTGAATAGTCCTCTCGATTATCATCTGTTTGAGGATGGTATGCAGAATTGAATAAATAAATCCGTGCCCATAGCTTTTCTATAGTAACCCAAAATTGTGAAGTGAATCTTGGGTGCGATCCAAAACTATGGATCTTAGCATGCCATTCAATCTCACAATCTCATTCATATACATGCGAGCAAGGCGTTCGAGGAATAAGTCTCACGTATTGGTGAGAAATGGGCGGACTTGGTTAATCTATCAACAATAACTTTCAAATCGCATCATGCCTTGAGAAACTTTGGGAAGACACATGTGAAATCCGTAGTAATGTGTTCCCACTTCCATTTCGGAATCTCAGTGGTTGTAATGGACCCTTTGGCACTTGATGCTCGCTTTTACGTTGACAAGTTAAACACCTCGAGATAAACTCGCGATCTCTCTCTTCGTATTGTTCCACCAAAATGTATGTCGAATATCATGATACATTTTGTACTCTCCCGAGATGGATTATAAGAAGGTATTGTGTGCCTCCATCATGATTCTATCTTCAAGTCAGAATCGTTAGGAACACAATATGCGGAGTTGAATCTAAATATTCCTTCTTCATCGATTCTCTTACCGGAATAGCTCCTTGCACTGGCTTTCTTCTTCATAGGTATCATCTCCAGGTCCATAGCTTGAACAACTTTAACTTTATCGATTAAAGTCGGTTCTACTCGTATATTCGCCATCATCATGTGGGTCCCTGGAGTCTTTAATTCTACCTCCATCATTTGCAAGTCATACAGAATGGGCCTTTGCATTAACAATATCGCACTCGTACTCGCATAAGATCTTCTACTCAATGCGTCAATTTCTACGTTCGAGCTTTTCGAGGATGATATTGAATAGTGTGATCGTAATCTTTCAATAGTTCAAGCCAGCGTCGTTGCACGCATATTGAGTTCTTTTGGGTGAAGAAATATTTGAGGCTTTTATGGTCAGTATAAATCTCCACTTTCTCCCTATACAAGTAGTGTCTCCAACTTTTTTCAATGCAAATCATTGCTTACTTGACTCTAGATCATGAGTAGGATAATTCCTCTCATATTCTTTTTGAGTTGTCGTGAGGCCTAAGCTATGACTTTCCCATGTTGCATGAGAACGCATCCTAACCCTTTGCTCGAAGCATCGTTGTATATAACAAATCCATCCGTACCGGATGGTATTGCGAACAGTCTTAGAAATGAATCTCCTCTTGAGCTCTTGGAAACTCTTCTCGCATTCCTCGCTTCATACAAATTTTGTATCTTCAAAAGTCAATTTGAGTTAACATGAGTAGCGATTCAAGAAAATCCTTCCACGAATCTCCGATAATAACCAATTTAAGCCAGAAAGTTACGACTCGCGCCCGGTCACCGAACTTTGGTTGCTCCCAACTTTGTATTGCTTGATCTTGGCAAGATTGACGGATACTCCATGTTTTGACACCTCGTGCCCAAGGAATGCTACTTCCTCGAGCCGAACTCGCATCTCTTGACTTGGCATAAAGTTTGTTTTCACGAAGCCTTTCAAGTATCGAACAAATGGTCTTTCATGATCTTCACGGCTTTTGGAATAGATGAGGATGTCATCGATAAAGACAACAACAAAATGATCCAAATATTCCTTGAATACACGGTTCATCATATCCATGAAAGCGGCGAGGAGCATTAGTCGATCCAAAAGACATGACTAAGAATTCATAATGCCGTCACAGGGTTACGAGGCGGTCTTTGGAATATCCTCGGTTTTAATCTTCAAATTGATGATATCCGAAGCGAATATCGATCTTTGAAAAGAATTGTGCTCCTTGCAAATTGGTTGAGCAGGTCATCAATGCGAGGTAGCGGATACTATTCTTGATGGTGACATGGTTTAATTCTCGGTAGTCAATCAAAATCGCATCTCCGTCTTTTCTTCTTTAGGAATAAAAGCAGGGAGCACCCCGAGGAGATGTCTTGGGGACGAATGAAACCTATGTCTAACAATTTCTGTAGTTGAACTTTTAACTCCACGAAGTTCAATAGGAGCCATTCGATATGGGGTTTTAGAAATGGGTTTTTGTATTTACTCAAGGTCGATAAAAAATTCAACATCGTGTTCACGGGGTGAGGCCGGGAAGTTCTTCAGGAAATACATCAGAAAATTCTATAACAACAGAAATATTATTCAAATTTGACTTGTCTTTGTTCAAATCCATAACATAGGCTAAGAAAGCTTGACATCCGTTTTTCAATAAACGAATAGCTTTATAAGCGATATGATAGTAGTGATTTTAGTGGTTTAGTTGTTTGAATTCGTATGATAGGTTGGTTAGGAATATGAAAAATTAACAACCTTACGAAAATAATCAATTTTGGCATGATGAGTGGTTAACCAATCAATTCCTAAAATTACATCAAAAGCAAGTATCTTTAAAGATATAAGATCAACAGGTAATGTGATAGTGCCAACTTGGATCATGCAAGATTTATAAAGCTGTAGATGTAACGAAGGTTTCAACCAACGGAGTTTCAACGAGATAAGTCAAAGTCAAAATTTCTCGGTCAAGTTTAAGCGTTGAGCACAAAGCGGGACGAGATAAAAGAATGGGTAGAAGCAAGGTATCTAGTAAGGTATAAACTTTGCAAGAGTTCAAGATTAGCTTTACCGTAATCACCTCGTTAAGGTTCCTCGCGTTTTGGCGATCACGACAAAGCGCTTCTTCCAGAACCGTGATTTCGACTTATCCGGAACGACCTTGAGTCACCATCCCATTGAACTTGGTTTTCTTACTGAGAACAATCCCGAAGCTATGTGGCCTTCTTTCCACGGTTATAACATACCTTGGATTGTTGTGTGGACGATTTAAGGTGATATGTCCTTCTTTCCAAAGCATTTGTAACATCTAAGCTGGCGGTCGTTCTCCTCCCTAGAATTTGTTATTGGTCTTTGGTCTTTCTTTGTTGATGTCTTCCGTCATTGTTGAATCTCCTCTTTACGAAATTTCCACTTGACTCACCTCTCCTATATCGTCATGGCCACGATGACCCAAGCGCCTTTGTTAAGTATTTTTCCTCCTCGTTGGTTATCATCGCTCGATATTTCTTGCCATCACCCCAGATGACCTGGTTGTGGTCCCTCGGTTGAACATATTCATTATCTCGCTCTAATAATTGAGCCCATTTCTAACATCCGAATATAAAGAAAATTTATGAGATATAAGATATATTAGAATCTCGGGCTTTAGACCTCTAAGAAACATCCTCGTCATTCGTTCCTCATTTTCAACCAAATGAGGTGCAAACCTAGATAACTCTGCAAACTTCGCCTCGTCTTTGGGACAGGCCATCATGTTATTTTGTTCGGTCGATAAACTCCACCTCCTTCATATGATGCGAATACTTTTCGGAAAGTACTTGTCATTGAATAGTTCTGAAACATATCCCAAGACATTTGAGTGTAATTTGGTTAGATGCGCTTCCTGAGACTCCCACCGGTGATACATCTCTCACCGGAACATAAAAGGTGGCGAATGGAACCTTCGTTCCTCCGTGCATCCCAAGACATCGAATATCTTGATAATTTGCTTGACCCGCGTTTTCCGGCGTGATCGGATCCGCTTTCCCTTAAATTACGGTGGTCCCGACTCCTTGAATTGCTTGGTTTGTGACAAGTCGCGTATTCTTATCATTTCTACACGTATTTTGTGCACGAGTCTCCTCAAATGCGGTTTTGCGTGAGCTGAAAAAGCTCGTAAACATTCCATCGTTCATCGTTTGCTCGGTAGTGTTGTTTACGAGGAGGAATATTGCCTTCTGTTGCAGCGTTCTCTGGTTTGTAACTAAAGGTTGTTCCACGGTCTCATACACTCCATTGTTAACGTTCTCGTGGCCATTCTTAAATAATGCCATAAAACAAGGGTTAATTAAACAAATTAACATATCACATAATATCCCTATATTATGGTGACCAACAAATAAGCTTAGATAAGACACTTTAGCGAATGATTTACTCATCTCTCCCCTCCTAGTTCTATTCCCGATCTCACTTGGAGACCATATCCCCTAAGCTACGATACCAACCGTGGCGCCCACAAAATAGGTATCTGACACCCATTACGAGTCGTCAAATTAATACATAGTGCATGAAAGCAAACTACAACTTCAATAATACAATTGTCGTGCAAAAAATCGACAACACATCTTGTGAGTTTAAATACAAATATTGTCTTACAGACAATATCACACTCAAATAAGTCCTCGTTCTAATTATTCAAACACTATTTTACGAAATAGTGAGGATTTGCTAAAACATCTTTCTATAACCATCACTACTGCATTACAATTAGCATTAGTTTCTTTATGTTCTCACCTCACGAGAAAAATGGAACAAAAGGAAAAGGGTGAATTTCAACTAATGATAAAGAATATTATGACTAAGATAATATCTGACAAATTATTGTTAGTCTTGAGGGAAAAATCGATAAAATATAATAATGACAAGTTTTAGATCAACAATTGCGTGAAGCTTAACAATCCATTAGAAGAGTCAAGTAGAGAATGAGTTCTACTATCTTCTAAGATTTAAAAGTTCATCATCGATATTTTATCCATGTAACAACAATCAATATACATATTTAATCAAATATTCATCTTTGCATTCTGATGCCAAAGATATTCATTTATATCATGGTTGGTCAGTGTTCATCTCAACACTTGTTCATCTTTCCACTACGGGCCAAAGATATTCATTAGTTAATTATTTATCTTTTGCACTACTGGTAGAAGATATTTAGTAATATCATCATTTTAGAATTTGAGGATGATGAAAAATATTTTAAAGAAAATGAATCCGGTGAAACGGAAGGACAAATAGTAGGGATTAAGTATAACGGTTTATCCAAGATAAAAATACTTCATAAATACCAATTTTGAAGCGAATTCAAAAATAAAGATCAAAACATGGATCTGATCGAAGATAGTAACCATAATAGACATCTTGGACAAAAAGAAGAAAATTTCATTTTTTTAATTGAATAATGCCGAGTATCGTGAATAAGTAACCCAGACACAAAAGTTCTAAATTTGATAAAAAAAATCGAGATCAATACTTGGCATAATGATATTGAAGAAATAATATCATATATGAAGAAAATAACATCCCTTACCTCAAAATATCGGTCTTCTAATTGAATATCGGTATGAAATTTGAAGAAAACTTGACCATTTGATGAATAGAAACTCACAAAGTATCTAAATACTCACAAAATACACTCAATAATCTAGAGAGAAAAGAGAAAACTTGTTTACGGTGTGATTTTCAAATCTAACTTTAGCCTCTATTTATAGGAAAATGTTAGCAGACTTGACTGCACTGACGATGGTTTTACCTCGCTACTTATTCCTACCCACCACATTTGAAATAAATTCAGCACATTTCTTCACCAACCACAAGTGGGGCCCACTCAATTCTAGAATTTTCCACCAAAATCATTTATAAACCTAATTTACGAATCACCACCTCTTAAAATTCATAACGAATCATACGTTCATTTTAAGCGGTTCAAAATTTGTGGACATATACTCAACTTATATATGTATAACATATCCAAAAATTACAACGATCCAACGGTCGGATTAAAAATTATAACTCACACAATATATCTCAAAAATCTTGGTTTAATTTTTAATACCTTCATTCAAACAAAAATACCGATAAAACACCTCAACATTAACTCCTTCATTTTTAACCACAATAAATATATCCAACATTTATATCCACATAAAATAAATATTTCTTTATCATATGAATCAATAATTAATTATTCACAAATAATATTACGAATCACATTTATAATGACGGTAGTTTCGAGGAAAGGGGCTTTCAATAAGAATTTCTCCTTATTGCCATGTGATTAGGTGACCAAACCTCTCTCCTTGTGAACTTTCTAGACATTGCCAATAATGCTATCTAATAATATTATTTAAATAATATGAATTATTGATCGATAATGGGAAATCTTGTGCGGTGACAATTATTGAAACAACAATAATATAAAATATCAACGCGGCAATTATTGAATCAATAAATTAAAATATTGAGCGATAACTACTGCAACAATTATTGAAGTAGTGGCTCTTCTACGTAAGGATCGATAATTCATCAATATCTGTGCATCGCGTATTATCGTATTTTAACCACTGGGGTATTCCAGCAAGTGTTAACGGTAATTACGCCATTATTTATAAAAACTCAAACTTGTCATTTTCTTTATCCAAGCGGTTATTACATTATGGGGCCCATAAATATTTGCGCCTTCGCATTGAATATTCCCCGACAATGAGAATATTCCACGACCAAACGAATATTCCAAACAACAATGATTATTTTATAACCACTTGCATATTTTATAAAATTTGCACATTTCACCCATAACAGAGAGAATTATATCAAATTAATACCTTATTATTCACAAATATAATTAGAGGAAATTTGATTTTATTTATAATAAGTTGGGGTCTTCTACAGACGAATGTTGTATAATAAAAGAAAAATCGCTTAAAAGGAGGAAAGCGGGTGAATAAGATAAAAGGTATGACTGACTTGATCGCTATATATATATATATAGTGTAGGGCTTTTTAATTGGGATTTAAGAAATCACCACAAATGTTTACTTGTAGCTGGCTAGCTTTGTTTTGATCATTTAGTTATACAATCAACCAAAATCAACAAAAGAGGACCCGACTTACAAATTAGTATCTCAACTGAAAAAAATAATAAACTTGTGCTTTTATTAGAAAAAAATTATAAATTGATAATTGTACTTAAATATTTATGTTAAATCGTTAAAGTTGACTAACGAATATGACAAAAAACTCTTAATAGACAAACTTATTAATTTTATAGGTATACATAAAACAAAAATATATCTTTAATATCCATCATTTTTTTAAATAGAACTCTTTTATATTTATTTTTATTAGTCATATAAACATGGCTTAAAAGGCAAGATAGCTAGCTTCCTCTCTATCTATAAATAGATGGTATAATTAATCCCCATTCTCTACGTACGCTAGCTTCTCAAAACATATACACTAGCTACCTTCTTTCAATATATTCCCCCCATGCATACCCTTTAACCATCTTCTTCTTCTTCTTCTTCTTCTTCTTCTTTGTTCTTCTTAATTCCTCTATGGAATGTTCTGGCTACCCCTAGCAAAAAAATCCTCAATGGGATGTTCCCCCATACCCTTTAACCATGTTCTTCCTTATGGATGTTCTGATTTGTAAGTTTTTTTTTGGGTAATAATTAATAAGGCATGTATAAAAATAAGAAAGAAGTACATCTAAATTTCCTAGATTGAGTAGCTAATAAATTAGGCAAAACTAAGTTTTTTACCACTATACTCGGCAAGTTTTACATAATACATTATTGAACATTTAATTTTTTTAATTATCCTATTAAATTAATTAAAATAGTAAAATTGGAACAATTTAACGTCCATTCAATTTTTGTGACAGAATGGTCCAATTTTATTATTTTAAATAATTTAAAAAATTAAAATTTTAATAGTATATTATGTAAAACTTGCCAAATGTAATCGCAAAAAACTTAATTTTGCCAATATATAAATTAGCCTTGGCAACCTCAACTCTAGGAACCTTCCTAAGTTGACAGTTTGGTGGGGGTAAGAGTTGTGGCATGTTAATTAAAGTAAGCACTTTTGGTTTATTTTATTATTCTCAAATGTGAAGTACTCATGCTGTTTGAACAGTGGATTAATTATCTTCATAATCTACCACTTAATTTCTCTTTTGAACGATAAAAAATTAAATGACTCCTTTCACTTAATTTTTTTAAATACATAATCTGTTGTGATATAAATATTATTTTAAGTGATGTTATTTGTGGTTATTTTTATTGTGAGATTAAAATATTTCTGACGATAAATAAGTATTGAAAGAAATTGGGTCGTAATTTTGTTAATTCATAATGTGCAACAAAGATAAAAACTGCTTAAACTTTTCGAAGAAAAAAAAAGAGTAAAATAAGAATTACTAAGTGGAGTATAAAGTAATTATTTCATAAATTAAATAAGAATTTATTTAGTTATTTGTGAGACAAAGCAAATACTCCTACTACTATTATTATTATTATTATTATTATTATTATTATTAAAAGGAAATGGAGTAGATAAAATAATAAAAGGGTGAGAAAGGAACGGCCCCAAACTGGCGCTCTTTCTGATAGCAGCTTATCTACAAAACAATCGCTCACTTTTTTATAATATCATCATCACCGGGAGAGGGAGAGAAACAGAAGAAGAGAATGCGGAGCTTAACCCTGTCCCTCTCTTCCGAGGGCGTGTTATTAAGGAGGAGGATTTTGGGCCTCAATTTGAATTTGGCATCATCAATTTCTTCTCCAAAACATAATCTCATCTCCTCCAGGTACCTATAACTCAAATTTCAGCTTCCATTTTTATAATTATGTGTCTTCTGCCGATTATTATCACTTGTTTTTGTGTTTTTATATTGCCAAATTCAAACTTCACTTTAGCACTGGTATTAATATTAATAAAATTTTGACATTCATACGGTCAGTCAATTAACAGCAGTGGTAAAGTGGTTTTTTCTTCTTTTCTGGTTTGTTTTCAGGTACTCGAAAAAATGTTGCATTAACATGTGTCATGGGAGGTTCACTCCCTTTTTACATAAAGATTCACAGAATTCTCATACCATTGTATGTTTTCTCGCTACTCATACTCTTTTTTGCTTCTGTTACTCTGTATGATGTTAAAAACAATTCTTACAACTGGTTATGTATTATAGTTACTCACTTCTCTGTAGTTTAAAGCAGCTAATCTTGCTTCACTCTATATATACTTCTGTTGAACTAATCAAATTTTTTTCTTTTGCATCTCTGCCAATATGTCAGTATTGGCGTGCACGTTGTGTATATGCAACTGTTTGCTCAAACAATGAGCATGTATGGGGGCAACATATATCCTTATAGTAAAATGAGAAAATTTGAGTAGGAGAATAAAAAGCAGTATAATGTTTTCCTTTTTCTTGCAGCTTTGATAGCCCAGTAGAGTGTTTTCTAAAAGGAACGCCCATATGTACAACTTAAACTTTGCTAACTAAGAACTACATAGCAATTAAAAGCTTATAATTAAACGGTTAGAAAAAGTATTTGTTTTCTAGAGGTTGTATGAGTTTTCCTCTGTATTACGATAACTGTTAGATTTTTATAGTTCCATAATTTGTCTTCATTAAGTCTTGCATTTGTTATTGACGAAAAATTGGAACTTGTGCTCTCTGAAATTTTGTAATCTTGCTCAGGAGTTCAGGTTCCCTAATTCCAGCAGTCTCAGTGTTACAAAGTTGATGCAAAATATGGATGACTGCAGCGCTTCAGACAACTCAACTTCCACGATTAAGTCAATAAAGGAAAGTCGCATTTATGCAGTTTCCCCGGCTCTAGATATATCATTCAATAGTTATCTAAAGGTTGCGCTACTTTGTGGATTTTTCATACTTCAAGGCACTGGACAGGCAGCTGCTGGTTCAGATTTTGACTCTGGAATTCAATCCAATTCATTTTTCGGCGGCCTCAGCGACATTAGCACAGGTTTTACTTCAGTTAGGATAAGCTCCCTCTTTTATATAGTTAACATTCTTGTTATCTTAAGTAGGACCCGAATTCTCTTTCTCATACTGATATTTTAAAACTCAAAGTCGACTCATTTATATACTGCCCCTCTGAACTAAACAGCTGCATTCTCTTCTTTTATTTGATATATATGTATTAAACTTATGCTATCTTTGAAAATGTTAGTGAAATTGAACGAAGTTGTGACCTAGCATAAATACATGTACAAAATTTATGATATCCTATTTATATTACAAGCTAATCACGTACATATATGCCCCCTTGTTAGAAAACAAGTACTTACCTATAGTTAATCTTAAGGGCTTCAAGTGCTGTCTATAAATTGTTTCTGATGAGTTCCTCCCATCCATGTGAAACAATGTGTCTAGTTCATGACCAGGTTTGAATTCACTTCCAAAAAAGGGTATGACTGTGGTTTCTTGCCTTTGTCAAAAATGAATAAATCTTTGTGTTGTTCTTTTATTTAACATTCATGGCCAAAGCTTTCTCTTTGTACGTCAACCTTAGCGATCAGTAAAATATTATATCATTTTAATGATTGTGTTTAGAATCCAGAGCACTTTTCCGCTGGCATGGTTTTATCCGCTCGTGTAGTCATATAACATTTTGTTAGCTTATATCCCAAATGCAATTTTCCTTTTGCAGGCATTCTTGCTGATATTTTTTTCTGAACTGGGGGACAAAACATTTTTTATAGCGGTAAGAGATCCCATCAGAAACTGCCTATTCATATTTTCTTCCCATCATACTTCCTGAATATATTGGGTGAATGCCATATGCATATGTATCTATAAGATACAAGAATTGACTTTTCGACAAAAGCCCATATTGAATAGTATGATTCTCAATTAAACAATCAACATAATTATCGTGCTTTATCAGCTGTTCAGTGCCTTATTTTCGGCTGACTGAACTTCAAATGCTTAATGTCTTGACAGGCACTTTTGGCAGCTAGAAACTCATCCACCGTTGTTTTCCTTGGGACTTTTGGTGCACTTGGGTATGCATATTTTAGATAATAAAGGCGATTTTAAAATGGCTGTTGCATTTAGTTCTTCTCTTTATAGTGAGTTTTTCAGACAATTCATCTGTTATATGCATTTTTTACTAGAAGCAAATTTAAAAACTGCACCACCAATTTAAAAAGAACAATAAGAAAACATTATATGCAACTTGGGATGTAGCAACAAATAACTTAGAACTTGTGATGCGAGTCTGACATAGTTGCCTGCTCTAGCTTGCTAATGACGCCCTTCAAACAATTTGTAATACATAATGTTCTCAGTATTTCAAGTCAGATGTGTGAAGCATGAGCTATTGTTTTGTCTTATGGGTTCTATTGAACTTGGTTGATTAAGTGTAGATTTCCACTTCCATTACTTCACTGTTGAATCATTCTATTCACTTTATCAAATCAGAGACTAGCAGAAACATGCTTTACATCAAAATGGACTAATGATTGTCTAGTG
The DNA here is from genome assembly GCA_020205605.1 of Panax ginseng. Classification (NCBI taxonomy): domain Eukaryota; kingdom Viridiplantae; phylum Streptophyta; class Magnoliopsida; order Apiales; family Araliaceae; genus Panax; species Panax ginseng. Next base: position 99,873,625 of record CM035150.1, read on the forward strand.
TAAAAAAGAGGATATGTTTAGTAGCTTATTATTAGAATAAAGACGAATTACTATTTCCTCGGAACTCATTAATGTTCTGTGTATCATGAACAGGGTAATGACAATCATTTCTGTTGTTCTTGGACGAACTTTTCACTATGTTGATGAGATCCTACCGTTCAGGTTTTACTTCCCGTTCAATCTATTTTGTATAATTAGGAGCTTTTCAATACATAAGTGATAAGTTTCATACCCCACAGTGAACTAGACTCGGTAGGACAAAGAGTTAGAGAGCTTTTTGGCTTTATAGGGATCGGTTGTGGCATTTGTATTCAATACATATATTGATTATTCTTGTGAGATGAATTTCTCATATAACATTCAAGCGTTAATTGTATGATTGTTACTGGACAGAGATAACAATATCTAGAACTCATTACATTTTCATGCTTTAATTCGTTAATTTCTGGTCTGGCAACTGCCTAGATCTGACCAATGTGAACCGTTAACCTCATATCATATGTATAGTCAATTGGTTACATTGATAGACTATCCTTGTATTATACCAGGATTCATGGATTCCTATCCCGTAGATGGTTTACAGCAATTTCATTTCTATATACTATAATCATATCGGTTGTTGTTCTGATAGATTTATTTGGATGACAGATTCGGTGATACGGATTTGCCAATTGATGATATTGCTGCTGTACTTCTTTTGGTAACTTATGGCTTCCATCATTAGCTAGGCAATGAAATAAATGACTATCTCAAAATGAGAATCCAGATATAAAAAATTCATGGAAGTTTAGCATAGTTTGTGTAGTGCCAGTTTAACCTCCTAATACAATTTAAATTGCAATGTTTACTTGTGTTTAGTGACTCAAGCCTTACAGAATCTATTGATGTAAATTAAATTCACTTATGTCGGTGTTTAATTGATTGCAGGTGTATTTTGGAGTTTCAACATTGCTGGATGCATCCTCCGGTGATGGAATGAAAGCAGATGAAGAACAAAAGGAGGTGAATTTTTTGTGCTATCTGACTGTTCTAATTAGGCATACCCTGGCATATACTGCTGACACTAATCCGATGCATTCTGAGCAAAGACTATAAGGATCCACTGTCAATATGTAGATTGCAAAAAAACCGATCCACCAAATAATCAAACCCAAAAGTTCAAAGAGAGATGAATAACCAACAATTAAAACCACCCATTCTGATATTCTTCTGCCTGATGACACTGTTTACCATTTGAATGAAAATTCTCCTCTTTACTATAACATCTTAACATATGAGATGGCCTTGCCTTTAACTTCTAGATTATACTTTGATTCCCTTTTTCATTGCACTTGAACAAATTCCGGCTAGTTGGAAGCATTTGAAGATGTAATAACTTACACCCATGTCTGAATTCTGTTTCCAGGCAGAACTAGCAGTTTCAGAGTTTTCAGGGAATGGTGCTGGGATTCTGGCTGCTGCTAGCACCATTGTAAGCGCATTCCTTCTAGTGTTCGTTGCTGAATGGGGCGATAAATCGTTTTTCTCTACAATAGGTGAGTGATTAATCTGAAATACCTATATTTTATTTCGTTTAGTGGGTTTTGTTGATAGTCTGAGGTAAATGTTTCCTACTTGATGAACATATTTCAATTTGCAGATTTAAGTGTAACACTTAAGGTGGCATTTTGTGTAAATTTTACCCACTTGATGATGCATACTGACTACTGAGGCTGAAGTCTGTACTTTAGATTTGCTTGTGTTGAACAGGAAATGTAGTCTTCACAAAATGTTGTGGTCAATAACATTTTATGGAACAAATGAACGTTTTTTTTCCTATGTGACATCTAAACACCTGGTAGATTTTCTCTTCAAAGCACCACTGTTTCTAGCTGCTTGAACTTTGAAACTACATGATTCATATGTTCAAGATGCTGGATCTGATTTAAAATATTGTACCCCTGTGTAAGGAAAATAGGTAGGAAGTTATGTATCAACTCTTATGCTATTCAGTGTTTTAATTTCTGGAAAAAGGTAAAATAAATCATGTGTCTCTTCTATCAAACCAAATAGTTATAGAAGTCCTAACCAAATGATTTTCTCTATGCGGTAAGTTGGTGGTTTCTCATGCAATATAATAAGATATTGTGATTACAGTTTATAGTGGCTTTTTGTTTTTCATTCATTTTCTTAGCAACCAAACAAAGCCGGTGAAGTTCTATTGCTGACCTTCAATGCATGATACATGTGCAAATCTTGCATTCCATAATCTGCTAGTGATAAATACTTTTATTCTTGTTATGCAGCACTTGCTGCTGCCTCGTCTCCTCTTGGAGTCATTGGGGGAGCACTTGCTGGTCATGGATTTGCAACGTTGGTAAAGTCTAACTTTAATAGAAATTATGCCTGCATTTGAAGAACCAACTATTTATGAGCTCGTAGACAGAGAACCCGCAAGTCTTGTTGCTAGTTGTGAAATTTCAATAAAACAGAAATTGCTGAATTACCTCAAATGTTGAAACATCATACAAAGCTAGTGAATTTTGACAAAAAGCATAGATGGGAAATTGCTCCCTTTTTTTTTTTTTCTTGTCTGAGAGTTTCTCTTAGCTATACTACTTTTTGGTAGCACGAGGTTGTGAGTGCAGTATTTAACAGAATCATCTGGGTATTTGTATTGTGTGTGATAATTTAGTAGAGAGTGTAACAAATTGAATTCCCAAAGAATTCATAAAATTTGCCTTTACCTTGTTTCTTTCACTTGCTGATTCTCCATCACAGAGCTGATTCTACTAATTGCCTGGTGCAGCTGGCTGTTCTGGGAGGTTCTTTACTGGGGAACTTGTTATCTGAAAAGGTGAGTTTATCTAAATGTAAGGTCCCCACCCCACCCCACCCCACCCCACCACACCATACGGATACATCAAATGATAAAACATTTAGCTACACAGTTACAAAATCCTTCAATTATGACTTCCTTCACAATACATTAGCACCCATGTGATTTAGTTTAAACAAATTGTGTATTATACACACACACACATCACAATATTGGTAAACAAAAATGGGATTTTTATATAGTCGGTCTGGTCTTCTTTTGTTTTCTGTACTGACAGGTTATTGCCTACATTGGAGGTTCTCTGTTTCTCGTCTTTGCGGCATTAACATTGATTGAAATTGTACATTCATAATTTCTTCTTCATTCTCCACCCTCAAGAGAACAATTAGTGATTTCATTATTAATTACTAATTAATTTGTTTAACTTGGGGGTTGAATGGAATGATGCTTCACAGGATATTCTTTTTTCCCTTGGAAATGTAGCCCTTGTATTCCAAAATACAGTTGTTAACCTTTCAACTTATTTCTCTCTTTTCCCTAATGTTCCAAATATATAAAAATAGCCTCACTTATCTCTCTGCTTTCTAACCTTTATGCCACTTTATCTTTCTTCTAAACCATGAATAATGCTCCCTCCTCCTCCGTCTATATATATATATATATATATATATATATATATATATATATGATGTTTTAGATAATTTTTATTTTTTTAAAATTATTTGACATTTTATATAATTCAGAAGAATTAATTATAATATTTTTAAAATTATCTTTTATAAAAAAATATTATTATTTTCTTAATTTTTGTGTATAATTATAAAACGTCATATTATATTATGGTGGGATGGAGGAGTAGTATATATCCAAAAAAGTAAGAATACGAAAAAATCAATGGTGGTAATACTTCATCTCATCCCTTAATTAGGTTACCTCTCATTTAGTTGGATGAGAAAATTTTAAAACATATATTACATGTATGGTTATTACATAGAAGGAAAAAAAAAAATACTCCATCCGTTGTATTAATAATTAATATAAAAGAATTTTATCTGTCTTTTTTATTTTCAAAAAATAAAGACTTATTTTTGTATGATAATATAAAATTAAATAATAGTTTCTATATTAACTATTATATGACATCACTATGAAACTGTTGATCAATAAATTTAATCGTAAACATATAACAAAAAACATTTTTATAATGAATAAAATTTATAAACGACACCTCTAGGGCTCAGAAAGTAACTAAATTGGAATTGAAACCGCACTAAAAATCGTACAAGCCTCACCAATTAAAATTGCACTAACGTTTTCGGCATATGTGACGGTTTTAGGTGGGTTAAAAAATTAAATTTATAGTTTCGATTTGGTTACTAGTCAAAACCGCACCACGTGTGTGTGTGTATGTATGAAGTACAAGGGCAGCCTATTACCAACAACGTAGAAATGATCATAATCGAAGCATAAATTTCCAAAATTATCAAGAAGAAGACTATTTTCTGCAAACAAATTAGCAGTTATTGTAAAAAAGAAAATTAACAAATCTGGTTAAAAAAATGAGGCGAGGGCCTCTTTAACTTTTAACAACGAATACCCATATAAATCATACCAAAATAAATACATGAAACAGCTAAAAAAAAAACTCTGAAACAAGCCCAACAATAAAAAATTAAATGAAACTTCAGCAAACAGGCTCTTTGTGTATTCTTTCAGCACTTGCAATCACACCCACCTAAAAAATCTTAGAAACATGTGTGCATGTATTTACATGCATAAAATTTTGTTAGTTTAATTGATTTTGAAATTGAAATTGCATCAAATAAAATCGCACCGCATCAATCATATTTTAGCACTTAAGCGATTTCAATTTTGAGTATGATTTGGTTTTTAAATGATGCCAAACTGCACCATGCTAGGGCGTGTGGAAGGTGGAAGAGGAGGGAGAGGTGGCAAAAATAAGTAGACGTGGCATACCTCAGCCCATCCGTCAACAACCTTTTTTAAAGAATAAAATAAAAGGTGAAAGCCAAAATATATTTTTAAAACTATAAATTAGATTTTTTTTGTTGTAAAGACGGTTGTTCTTTCAGTTTTGCCAACGAACCTATAAGCCCGATGCCCCCTCCTTACGAGTTACAAATTTTAAAGTAGAGTGAGCTAAAAAAAAAGTATTTTACATTTATAATTGGGTTAAAAATTTATAGATTTGCAGGAGTGATAAAATAAAAGAGGAGAGAAAATGGAAGTAGCCATACAATCCATGATTCGATTTCATACACATTGGATGGTTAAGAGATATGGGAGAGTATAATTAATTAAATGAAATTGTGAAAGGAATCAAATTCCAACTCTTCTTCTTTTTCTATTCTTCACATCTTCGATCGGCTCTATAATACACTTATCAACTGATGCTTTGGATTTTGACTAAGCAAGCGCCACTCTTTTCACCTTTTTATTTGTCTGCCTACCCTTTGACTCCACACAATTAATTCTTTTTGTTTGGACCAAAATAAATATATAAATCTGAATATGAGTTGTCATCCACGTCTTCTTATCATGATGCTAATTATCAAATTTAAATAAAGAATGGAAGATAGGAAAGTCGTCAATTCACAAATACAGTATCGACATTGCGTGTTAACACTCATGTATTGATTAATTGATCAACTTATCATCAAATTAACCGGATCCAGAAGATAAAAAAAAAAAAGTTTTATTAACCAAAAACAAAATAGAGACCTCGATCTTTATATAAAATTAAGTCTAGGTGCATTGGATTTGTTGGGAGACTGATCTGCTCATAAGTTGCCAATTCGAGAGATGAGGGACAAACTTCCCCTCCTTGTTTAAAAATCTATCTTTAAACTAACTTTTATTGGATTAATGATTTTATGTATCGACTTATTTTATAATTTTTATGATAAATATAAATAATATGTGACGTCCTCAAAATAGGTATACAGTACCCATTTTGAGTTGTCAATACATGGTACAGAAACAACTACAACTTTATTATTCTGAAGAAAGCTGTGAGTTTAAATACGAGATATTGTCATACAGACAATATCCACATACAAATAAATTCGCATCATAATTATTGATACATTATTTTACAAAATGGTGAGGACTACTAAACAACTCTCTCTAGAACCATCATTACATCCCCGACTAGACTCGCATTACATTATCTCTCTCCCGAGAAGAAAAATGGAACAAAAAGGAAAAAAGGGTGAGCTCAACTAGCCCAAGAAAGAATATTATGACTAAGATAATATACAACAAATTATCGTTAGTCTCCAACAAGGAAAAATCTAATAGAATACAATAGACAACAAATTTTAAATCAATATTCGCAAATGAAAATAATAATTCATTAGAAGAGTTAAGAGAGGATGAAATCTACTATCTCTATATATGAATTTAAAGTTCATCGTCTATCTTTTATCCCCTCAGAACATCAATCAATATATATCTAGAATCAAATATTCATCTCTCGCATCTACTGAGCCAAAGATATTCATCACGGTTGGTCGTGTTCATCTAAACACCTGCTCGTCTCTTTAGACTACGGGCCAAAGATATTCATCGAAATCATTCATCTTTACTACCACAGCCAAAGATATTCAATATCATCATTTAAGATCGAGGATGATGAAAAATATTTTTAAAGAAACGAATCCGGTGAAACAAAATGACAAGGATTAAGGATTAAGGATTCGTACTTTGTTTTATCCATGTCCAAAAATACCTCAAAAATAATCATAGTGGTGTAAAATTCAAAATGATCAAAATATGGATACAATCAAAGCTAGTATCCACAATAGATATTTTAGGCGAAAAGAAAAATTTTCATTTTCAGATGAATGATCCAGTATTCATGAATAATTGTCGATACGTGAATAAAGTCTTGAGTACGTGAATAAGTAACTCAGACACCAAAAGTTCCAAATTTGATAAAAACTTCAGATCAATATTTCAAAGATAATGATATTGAAAAATAATATCATTACGAAAAAAAATAATATCCCTTACCTCGAAAAGATTAAGATCTCAATTTAGAATCATCGGGTATAGTCTTTGAAGGAAACTTGCACCGTATAACAATATTCAAAGTATCAAAATCCTCACAAGAATACGCTCAATATATAGAGAGAAAAATATAGAGAAAACTTTAGTTTCTTGTGTAATTTTCAATTCTAACCTAAGCACCCTATTTATAGGAAAATGCTTAGAACACCAAAGCGGAAAATTTATTAAAATAATATTATTATTTGTTAAAATTCCATACGCCCACTTTTGGAGATCTCGACAAAGAATCAATAACACATGCTAGACCCACTTAACTCACCAAAAGCGTTTTCCATAATTAAAATTGTGGCGCCCCAAAATAGGTCCATTCCACCCAACCCATTCTCGAAGTGCGCCAAATACATGGTACGAAATAACTACAACTTGATAATACAAATGTCGTGTGAAATACGACAATACATCTGTGAGTTTAAATACGGATATTGTCGTAAATCAGACAATATCCACACGCAAATAAATCCCCATCATAATTATTGATACATTATTTTACAAAATGGTGAGGACTACTAAACAACTCTCTCTCTAGTAACCTTCATTCCATACCCGAGCTCGATCCTACTATGTTTCTCACCTCCGAGAAGAAAATGGAACAACAAGGAAAAGGGTGAGCTCAACTAGCCCGAGTAGAAGAATATTATGACTAAGATAATATACAACAAATTATCGTTAGTCTTCAACAGGGAAAAATCTAATAGAATACAATAGACAACAAGTTTTAGATCAACAAATGCAAATGAAACAACAATCCATTTAAGAGTCACGTAGAGAATGAATTCTACTGCTCTTCTAAGATTTAAAAGTCCATCATCAATATTTCATCCTCAGTAACAACAATCAATATATAACTTTAATCATCTTTGCACTACAAGCCAAAGATATTCATTTAAATCACCATTGGTCATGTTCATCTCAACACTGCTCATCTGCACTTCTGTGCAAAGATATTCATCGCTTAATCGTTCATCTTTCAGACTACTGTGCCAAAGATACTCATCAAGTATCACCATTAAGGATCGAGGATGATGAAAATATTTTTAAGAACGAATCCAAGTGAGATAGAAGGACAAATATTAGGGATACAATATTTTATCCAATATCGATAATACTTCATAATAAACGATTTTGAAGCGGAACTCAAAAATAACGATCAAAAACATGGATACAATCAAAGATAAGTAGCCAAAATAGACATCTTGGACAAAAGAAAAATTTTCATTTTTCTAAAATATTCCAATATTCGTGAATAGTGTCGATATCGTGAATAAAGGTCGTGATACGTGAATAAGAACCCCGACACAAAAAGATAGAAATTTCACAAAAAAACATCTTCATTTACGTGAATAGTAACTTCGTGAATAAGTAACTCATGAATAAGACCCAATGACACCCCCAAAATAGGTCTACATCCCATTAGTTGTTAATAATACAGATGCGTAAAACAACTACAACTTTATTATTACTGATAGTAAAGCTGTGAGTTTAAATCTGAGATATTGCCATCAGACGATATCGCATACAAATAAATCCTCATCGTAATTATTGATACATTATTTTACAACAATGGTGAGGACTACTAAACAACTCTCCTAGAACTTTCATTTCCATTACCCAGGCTCGTCTTTGCTTTATATTCCGCCTCACGAGAAGAAAAATGGAACAAAAAAGGAAAAGGGTGAGCTCATTAGCCCGATAAAGAATATTATGACTAAGATAATATCTGACAAAATTATCGTTAGTCTTGACGAGGGAAAAATATAATAGAATACAATAGGCAACAAGTTTTAAATCAATATTAGCATGTGAAATAATAATTCATTAGAAGAGTTAAGTAGAGAATGCAAATCTCTTATCTTACATGTATGAATTTTAAAGTTCATAAATCTATTTTTATCCTGTAACATCAATCGATATATATACGGGATCAAATATTCATCCTTCCTGCTTTCTGAGGCGAGGACATTCACCGATTAGTCGTATTATTCATAAAACACATTCATCTTTGCCGCTCTGGGCGAAGATATTCATTGAAAATCATTCATCTTTACTACGGGCGAAGATATTCATCGAGAAATCATTCATCTTTTTACTTCTTGGCCAAAGATATTCATCATAAATCATTCATCTTTTTGCTGGCTACTGGCCAAAGATATTCAATAATATCATCATTTAAGGTGAGGATGATGAAAAATATTTTTTTAAAAAAAAGCGAATCCGGTGAAACAAAATAGCGAGGATTAAGGATTAAGGATTAAGTACTTTGTTTTATCCGTCAAAAATACCTCAAAAATAATCATAGTGGTGTAAAATTCAAGAATGATCAAAACATGGATCTGATCAAAGCTAGTATCCTGATAGATATTTTAGACGAAAAGAAAAATTTTCATTTTTCGATGAATAGTGTAAGTATTAAGTGAATAGTCTAGTATCGTGAATAGTCTTAGTATCGTGAATAGTAACTTAGACACCAAAAGTTCCAAATTTGATAAAAACTTTGGATCAATATTTGACATAATGATATTGAAGAAATAATATCATTCTGAAAAAATAATATCCACTTACCTCGAAGATCGGTCTTAGCTGGAATCTTTGGATATAGACTATATCTTGAACTTTCATAGTATAGCAATACTCAAAGTATACTCAAAATACTCACAAGAATCGCTCGATAATATAGAGAGAAAACTTGATTTACGGTGTGATTTTCAATTTAACTAAGCTTTTATTTATAGGAAATTGCTTAGAACACCAAAGCGAGAAAATTTAATAAAATATTAATATATATAAAAATATTATCGTATTCTTTGAAATCTGAATCTCAATGATTCACACATACCAACCTTCTAGAAAAAAAAAAAAAAAACGTTTTTCTAATTTAAAATAATTTAAACTTCAAAAATTAATTATTTGAACTTGAACTTGATAATTCATAATAAATAGCCCTTTTATCAGAAAATTGAATCTCATGAGTTTTTATAGGAAATTCAATTCTCTACAACTTTGCGGAAGAAAGTTTTCTAAATTCCCAGCGAAATTGGTGAAATCCATAAGCGGGTGATTTTAGAAATTTATAATCAAATTTCGATCGATAAATGGGGTCCGCAGAGCATGTTTAACATGTTTTAAACATTTATTGCAACAAAAAAATACTCTTCCTCCTCGTATACTCATATATCCCACATTCGTTGTAAAAATATCACCATTATTATATTATTAAAATATATATATATATATTTAAATGAATTATTTTATCGAGAAAAAGATAAAATTTCAATTTTCAACAATTGTCACATTAAAATTTTCTCCATCTATATCCACATAAAATCAATATTTTCCTCATCATATGAATCGATAATTAATTATTCACAAATAATATACGAGAATCCTGATATTGTGATGAGGCGGGTTCAGGGAAGAGGGCTTTCGATAAAATTTCTCACTTCTTGGTAGCTTGATTAGGTGACGAACCTCTCCTTGAGCCAGAACTTTCTAGACATTGCCAATAATGTTATCTAATAATATTATTAGGATAATATGAATTATTGTTTTCGACGATGAAAAATCTGTGTGTAATGATGATTATTAAAGCAATGACAATATAAAATATCAATATGACAATTATTGAATCGATAAAATAAAACCTTTGAGCGATAATTCTTTGTAACCATTATTGAGTAGTGCCTTCTTACGTAAAAGTCGATAATTGGTGCAATCACAAGTATCTTCTGGATTCAATGACGGCGTATTCTTTGTGTTTTAACCGCGGGTATTCAGCGATTATAAGCTTGGTAACAACTTCTGTAGATTATTTTTAAACAACTTATATTTGTCATTTTTCTTCCTCGAATCGCTTTTTCGTTATGGGGCCCACACATGGCATTTTGTGCAGTAAATACGAATATTCCCAAAGCGATGCGAATATTCCACGACGAAACGAATATTCCAAACAATGATTGAATATTTTATAACCAACTTGCTTTATTTTGAAATATTTGCGTATTTTTATAGCTATCCACATTAATCACATCGACCCTTACTTATTTCAAAATAATAATTAGAAATTAAATTTCATTTATTAATTATTTGGGATCTTCTGACCTCCCCTCCTTATGAAATTTCGTCCTCGAAATTGGCGTACGATACACAGTGTTTGAAAAGATGAGGATACCTCGCTTTCATTTAGTTTCGACTCGGTCATTTCCTACATAGCATGGTTTCTCCATGAAGACTTTAACTTGTGGTATGACCTTCGTCGTGGGACATCTCCTTCTATCAAGATCTTGTGGTCTTCTCATACGTTAAGTCTTGATTTATCTAAATGGGTTACAACTTCGATAGCGTGATTCGGGTCTTTCACGTATTCTGAAATCGGATATATGAAACACATTATGAACACGAGACATACTTGGAGAGTAGCAGCGAGTACATAGGCTACATTTCTACTCTCGGTCGAAATTTGAAATGGACCCGATAAATCGTGGATTGAGCTTTCCTCTCTTCCGAATCTTGTAACTCCCTTCCGTAGGGGCGAACGCATGACAATACATGATCCCTATACTAAATTCCACATCCTTTCGATGAAGATCGCATAACTCTTTTGTCGATCTTGTCTTGGGTTTGTATCGTTGTCGAATCATTTGGATCTTTTCGGTGGTAAATACGTCTTAACTTCGGGTCCCAATGATGTTCTTCACCCACCTCATCCAACATATTGGAAGCGACACTTTCGTCCGTATAATGCTTGAATGGGCCATTTTTTATCTTGCACGATAAGCTGTTGTTGTAGGAGAATTCCTGATGGTAAATACTTATCATTTGCCCTTGAAGTCAGGACCACGAGTCTTAATAAATCTTGAGAGTTTGAATAGTCTCTCTACGATTGTCGTGGTTTGAGGATGGTATCTTGGCCGAATCTTAAATCCGTACCCATAGCTTTTTGCAAGCTTAACCCAAAATCTTGAAGTGAATCTTGGGTCGCGATCAAAACTATGGATCTTTGGCGTGCCATCTGATCTCCTGATCTCATTTCGTACGTTTGAGCGAGGCGTTCGAGGAATAAGTCTCCGTGTTGGCAAGAAATGAAAGCGGACTTGGTTAATCTATCAATGATAACCCAAATAGCATTTATGCCTTGAAAGCGTGGGAAGTCCGTGTGAAATCCATGGTAATGTGTTCCCACTTCCATTTCGGAATCTCGAGTGGTTCTGATGGTCCCTTAGGCACTTGATCTTTCTGCTTTTTTACGTTGACAAGTTAAACATGTTGAGATAAACTTTGCAATCTCTCTCTTCGTATTGTTCCACAAAATGTATGTGAAGATCACGATACATTTTAGTACTTCCGGATGGATTGCAAATGGTGTATTGTGTGCCTCCATCGTAATCTTGTACTTCAAATCGAGAATCGTTAGGAACCTGAAAGTGCAGGTGGACTCGAAGTATTCTTCTTCATCGATTCTAAACTTAGGAATAGCTCCTTGCTTGTACTTTCTTCTTCGTATGCATCATTTCAAGATTCGGTGGCTTGAAAGCGACCTTAACTTTTTCTATTAAAGTTGGCTCTGTCGTATATTTGACATCATCGCTTTTCGTTCTGCGTATGATCTTCTCTTTCAATAGCGTCAAATTTACCGCGTTAAACTTTTTCGGGATGGTATTGAATAGTGTGGTCGTAGTCTTTCGATAGCTCGAGCCAGCGTCATTGCTTAGCGTATTAAGTTCTTTTGAGTGAAGAAATATTTAAGGCTTTTATGGTGCGAATATATCTCACTTTCTCTCCGTATAGATAGTGCCTCCGGATCTTTAAGAAAGCAGCATTGCTTTGCTTGACTCTAGATCATGAGTAGGATAATTCCTCTCGTATTCTTTAAGTTGTCATGAGGCATAGGCTATGACTTTCCCGTTGCATGAGAACACATCTAACAACCCCTTTGCGAAGCATCATTTGTAGATAACAAATCCATCAAGAACGGATGGTATTGTTAGAAACAGTCTTAGAAATAAGTCTCCTTTTAAGCTCTTGGAAACTCTTACCGCGTTCTTGGCTCGAAGCGAATTTTGTATCCTTAGAGTTAGATGAGTTAGCGGATAGCGATTCGAGAAAACCCTTCCACGAATCTCAGATAATAACAATTTAAGCCCAAAAAGCTCGTCTTGATCATCCAAACTTGGTTGCTCCGACTTTGTATTCTTGATCTTGGCGGATCAGCGGATACTCCATGTTTTGACACCACATGCCCGAGAAATGCTACTTCCTCGAGCGAACTTCGCATTTCTTTAACTTGGCATAAAGCTTGTTTTCACGAAGCCTTTGGAGTACCCGAACGAATGGTCTTTCATGATCTTCACGGCTTTTGGAATATATGAGGATGTCATGTGATAAAAAAATGACAAAATGATCGAATACTCTTTGAATACTCGGTTCATCGTATCATGAAAAAAAGCCGCGGGAGGCATTAGTCGATCAAGAAAGACATAACTAAAAATTCATAATGCCGTCACCAGGAGTTAAAAGCGGTCTTTGGAATATCCTCGATTTAATCTTTGGTGATGATATCGAGCGAAGATCGATTTTGAAAAGAATTGTGCTGCTCCTTGCTGTTGGTCAAACAAGTCATCAATCGAGGTGAGGATACTATTCTTGATAGTGACATGGTTCGATTCAGATAGTCGATACAAAGTCGCATCTCCGTCTTTCTTCTTTCTGAAAAGCAGGGAGCACCCCGAGGAGATGTCTTGGGGCCAGATGAAACCGATGTCCATGACTCTGTAGTTGGACCTTTAACTCTGAAGTTGATAGGAGCCATTCGATATGGGGTTTTAGAAATGGGCTTTGTGCGGGTTGAGGTCGATAAAAATTGACTTCACGTTACGGGGTAGGCAGGAAGTTCTTGAAATCGTCGGAAAGTTAATAACAATGACGGGAATATTATTCAATTTTGGCGTGTCTTTATTCAAATCCATAACATGGGCTAAGAAAGCTTGACATCAGTTTTTAATAAGCGAATAGCTTTATGATTAGATATAGCGGTGATTGATTTTAATGGTTTAGTTCTTGAATTGAACAACGGGTTGTTTAGGAATATGAAAGCTATGACACTACGAAAACAATCAATTTTGGCATGATGAGTAGTTAACGATCGATCCTAAAATCACATCAAAAGCAAGTATCTTTAAAGAGATAAAGGTTGACGGGTAAGATAAAGGGTGCTGACATGGATTAAACAAGATTTATAAGCGATTGGATGTGATGAAGTTTTCTCTAGCGGAGTTTCCACGAGATAGGTCGAAATCTAATTTCTCGGTCGAGTTTAAGCGTTGAGCACAAGCGAGGAGAGATAAATGAATGGGTATGCCGGTATCTAGTAAAGTATAAACTTCACGAGAATTTATAAATAAGCTTACCGTGATCACCTCGTTTGGGTTCTCGCATTTTGACGATCGCTGACAAATATTTCTTCGAGGCAGATTGACTTTGACTTTTACAGGGACGATCTTTTGAGTCAAATCCCCATTGAACTAGTTTTATTCTGCGTGCGATCTCGGCGATATATCCTTCCTTTCCTGATTATAGCATACACAGGCTATTGTGGGCGGTTTGGTGATATATCCCTCTTTTCGCATTTATAGCATATAATGGGTGGTAGATTCTCCTCCCTTGGAACCGATTCTTCTTTGGCTTTGTCGTCTTCGCGTAGTCGTTGTTGAATCTCCTCTTTTTAAAATCTCTCACATTTTTCGCTTCTTTATTTTCATGGCCATGATTACCACGGAGTGGTTACCATTTTGTCGCTTTTTTTCTTTCTCCTTTGATTATTGTTGTTTTGTTGCTTCTTATCTCGGTATGATCTGATTGTGGTACCTCGGTTGGCCGTACTCGTTATCTCATTTCTAACAATTGAGCCACATTAACAACATCTGAATAGAGAAAATTTATGAGAGATGAGATCTTGGCGTATCTTGGGGTTTGAACCTCTCGAAACATCGCGTCATCGTTCCTCATTCTCCGCTGAATGAGGTCTGAACTGGATAACTCTGCAAATTACGCCTCGTCTTTGAGACAACGTCGTCGTGTTGTTACTGCTCGGTCTAATAAACTCCACTTCCCCGTATAATGAACACTTTCGGAAAGTATTTGTCATTAAATAGTTCTGAAAGCGTCTCCCGAGACATCTTTGGTGCAATTTGGATGGAGTGCAACTTGAGACTCCCCCGATGATCTGCCTGCGCCACGGAACATAAAGGTGGCGAATGGAACCTTCATTCTCTGTGCATCCCAGACATCGAATATCTTGGTAATTTGCTTGACCCGTGTTTTACTGCCGTGATCGGATCTGGCTTTCCCTTAAAGTCTGGTGGTCCCGACTCTTTGAGGCTGCTTGCATTTTGTGAATGACGAGTGAATTCTTATCATTTCTCTCTATGTTTTGAACACGAGTCTCCTAAATGCGATTTTGCGTGAGCTGAAAAAAAGCTTACTAAATATCCTCGTTCATCATCTGCTTTCGATTGGTGTTGTTTCGCGGGAGGAACATTCCCGAGCTGTTGCACGTTTCTCCTCGTTGGTGAGTCTGAGGCGTCTCCACGG
The DNA here is from genome assembly GCA_020205605.1 of Panax ginseng. NCBI lineage: Eukaryota > Viridiplantae > Streptophyta > Magnoliopsida > Apiales > Araliaceae > Panax > Panax ginseng. The sequence continues at coordinate 99,889,118 of CM035150.1, forward strand.
TCTCATTTCCATTGTTAATATTCTCGATTCGACATTCTCGAATCTTGTCGTAAAACAAGGGTTAATTAAGAAATCAATATATCACATAATATCCTATATCTTGACCATTTATCGAATAAGCTTAGGTAGGACACCTTTAGCGAAGGATTTTTCGTCTCTCCCTCTGAGTTACATTCCAGATCTCATGGAGATCGTATCCTAGCTACGATACCATTTGTGACACCCCAAAATAGGTCTACATCCCCCATTACGGGTTGTCGATACAGATGCGAAAACAACTTCTGACTTTATTATTCTGATAGTAAAAGCTGTGAGTTTAAATCTGAGATATTGCCATACAAACGATATCCAGCATACAAATAAATCCTCATCGTAATTATTGATACACATTATTTTACAACAATGGTGAGGACTCTTAAACAACTCTCCTAGAACTTTCATTCCATTTTACCCAGGCTTCGTCTTTCGTTTTATTTACCGCCTCACGAGAAGAAAAATGGAACAAAAAAGGAAAAGGGTGAGCTCATTAGCCCGATAAAGAATATTATGACTAAGATAATATCTGACAAAATTATCGTTAGTCTTGACGAGGGAAAAATATAATAGAATCTGATAGGCAACAAGTTTTAAATCAATATTAGCATGTGAAATAATAATTCATTAGAAGAGTTAAGTAGAGAGAATCAAACTCTTATCTTACATGTATGAATTTTAAAGTTCATCGTCTATTTTTATCCTGTAACATCAATCGATATATATACGGGATCAAATATTCATCCTTGCACAGCTCTGAGGCGAGGACATTCACCGATTAATCGTATTCATACAAACACTGTTCATCTTTTTGCTACGGGCGAAGATATTCATCGAGAAATCATTCATCTTTGCTGCGCTACGGGCGAAGATATTCATCGAGAAATCATTAAATCTTTGCCTTTCTGGCCAAAGATATTCATCATAAATCATTCATCTTTTTTCTACTGGGCCAAAGATATTGATAATATCATCATTTTAAGGTGAGGATGATGAAAAATATTTTTTAAAAAAAGCGAATCCGGTGAATCAAAAAATGCGAGGATTAAGGATTAAGGATTAAGTACTTTGTTTTATCACGTCAAAAATACCTCAAAAAAATAATCATAGTGGTGTAAAATTGAGAATGATCAAAACATGGATCTGATCAAAGCTAGTATCCTGATAGATATTTTGAGACGAAAAGAAAAATTTTCATTTTTAGATGAATAGTTAAATGAATGTAAGTAATGATAAGTGAATAATGTAGTATCGTGAATAGTCTTTAGTATCGTGAATAGTAACTCAAGACACCAAAAGTTCCAAATTTGATAAAAACTTGGATCAATATTTGACATAATGATATTGAAGAAATAATATCATTCTGAAAAAAATAATATCCACACCTCGAAGATCGATCTTACTTAGCTGGAATCTTTGGATATAGACTATATCTTGAACTTTCATAGTATAGCAATACTCAAAGTATACTCAAAATACTCACAAGAATCGCTCGATAATATAGAGAGAAAACTTGATTTACGGTGTGATTTTCAATTAACTAAGCACTTTTATTTATAGGAAATTCTTTAGAACACCAAGCGAGAAAATTTAATATAATATAATATATATATAAAAATATTATCGTATTTCTTGAAATCTGAATCTGAGCAATTCACACATACCAACCTTACAGAAAAAAAAAAAAAAACGTTTTTCTAATTTAAAATAATTTAAACTTCAAAAATTAATTATTTGAACTTGAACTTGATAATTCATAATAAATAGCCCTTTTATCAGAAAATTGAATCTCGCGAGTTTTTATAGGAAATTCAATTCTCTACAACTTTGCGGAAGAAAGTTTTCCAAATTCCAAGCAGAAATTGGCCAGAAGAAATCCATAAGCGGGTGATTTTAGAAATTTATAATCAAATTTCGGTCGATAAATGGGGTCCATGAGCATGTTTAACATGTTTTAAACATTTATTGCAACAAAAAATCTCTTCTCTCGTATATCTCATATATCCCACATTCGTTGTAAAAATATCACCATTATTATATTATTAAAATATAATAATATATATATTTAAATGAATTATTTTATCGAGAAAAAGATAAAATTTCAATTTTCAACAATTGTCACATTAAAAATTTTCTCCATCTATATCCACATAAAATCAATATTTTCCTCATCATATGAATCGATAATTAATTATTCACAAATAATATTTGAGAATCTGATATTGTGACGAGGCGGTTCAGGAAAGGGAACTTTCGATAAAATTTCTCACTTCTTGGGCATGATTAGGTGACGAACCTCTCCTTGAAGCGAGAACTTTCTAGACATTGCCAATAATGTTATCTAATAATATTATTAGGATAATATGAATTATTGTTTGATGATGAAAAATCTTGTGTAATGTGATTATTAAAAACAATGATGATATAAAATATCAATATGACAATTATTGAATCGATAAAATAAAACCTTTGAGCGATAATTCTTGTAACCATTATTGAGTAGTGCCTTCTTACGTAAAAGTCGATAATTGGTGCGATCTGGTATCTTCTGGATTCGACAATAGCGTATTCTTGTGTTTAACCACCGGGTATTCAAGCGATTATGTAATGGTAACAACTTCTGTAGATTATTTTTAAACAACTTATATTTGTCGTTTTCTTCCTCGATCGCTTTTTCGTTATGGGGCCCCCACATGCATTTTTGCAAGTAAATACGAATATTCCAAGCGATCTGAATATTCCACGACGAAACGAATATTCCCAAACAATGATGAATATTTTATAACCACTTGCTTTATTTTGAAATATTTGCGTATTTTACCATATTATCCACATTAATCACATCGACCCTTACTTATTTCAAAATAATAATTAGAAATTAAATTTCATTTATTAATTATTTGGGATCTTGTGAAATCCATGGTAATGTGTTCCCACTTCCATTTTGGAATCTCGAGTGGTTGCGATGGTCCCTTAGGCACTTGATGCTTCTCGCCTTACACGTTGACAAGTTAAACATGTTGAGATAAACTTTGCAATCTCTCTCTTCGTATTGTTCCACCAAAATGTATGTCGAAGATCACGATACATTTTAGTACTTCCGGATGGATTGCAAATGGTGTATTGTGTGCCTCCATCATAATCTTGTACTTCAAATCAGAATCGTTAGGAACCACAAAGTGCAGAGTGGACTCGAAGTATTCCTTCTTCATCGATTCTCGCTTAGGAATAGCTCCTTCTTGTACTTTCTTCTTCATATGCATCATTTCAAGGGTCGGTGGCTTGAGCAACCTTAACTTTTCTATTAAAGTTGGCTCTGTCGTATATTTGACATCATCGCACTCGTTTCTGCGTATGATCTTCTACTCAACGGCGTCATTTACCACGTTCACTTTTCGGGATGGTATTGAATAGTGTGGTCGTAGTCTTTCAATCAATAGCTCGAGCCAGCGTCATTTGCCGCGTGTTAAGTTCTTTTTGAGTGAAGAAATATTTAAGGCTTTTATGGTGCGAATATATCTCCACTTCTCTCCCATATAGATAGTGCCTCCGGATCTTTAAGCGAAAAGCATTTGCGCTTGACTCTAGATCATGAGTAGGATAATTCCTCTCATATTCTTTAAGTTGTCGCGAGGCATAGGCTATGACTTTCCCACGTTGCATGAGAACACATCCTAACCCTTTGCCTGAAGCATCGCTGTAGATAACAAATCCATCCAAACCAGATGGTATTGTTAGAACAGGTGCAGAAATAAGTCTCCTCTTAAGCTCTTGGAAACTCTTCTCGCATTCTTCGCTCCAAACGAATTTTGTATCCTTCCGAGTTAGCTGAGTTAATGGAGTAGCGATTCGAGAAAACCCTTCCACGAATCTCCGATAATAACCAGTTAAGCCCAAAAGCTCGTCGTCTTGATGACACCGAACTTGATTTGCTCCTAACTTTGTATTGCTTGATCTTGGCCGGGTCAGCAGATACTCCATGTTTTGACACCACATGCCCAAGAAATGCTACTTCCTCAAGCGAACTCGCATTTCTTCTTTAACTTGGCATAAAGCTTGTTTTCACGAAGCCTTTGGAGTACCAAACGAATGGTGGTGCTCATGATCTTCGACTTTTGGAATATATGAGGATGTCATCAATAAAACTGACAACAGGGCGATCTAAATATTCTTTGAATACTTTCGGTTCATCATATCCATGAAAGCCGCGCAGGAGCATTAGTCAATCAAAAAAGACATAACTAAGAATTCATAATGCCCGTCACCAGGAGTTTAAAGGCGGTCTTTGGAATATCCTCGATTCTAATCTTCAAATTGATGATATCCGAAGCGAAGATCGATTTTGAAAAGAATTGTGCTCCTTGCAGAATTGGTCAAACAAGTCATCAATACGAGGTGAGGATACCTATTCTTGATAGTGACATGGTTCAATTCCCGATAGTCAATACAAAGTCGCATCTCCGTCTTTCTTCTTTTTGAATAAAAGCAGGGAGCACCCGAGGAGATGTCTTGGGACGAATGAAACCGATGTCCAACAACTCACGTAGTTGGACCTTTAACTCTGAAGTTCAATAGGAGCCATTCGATATGGGGTTTTAGAAATGGGCTTTGTACCAGGGTTCAAGGTCGATAAAGAATTCAACTTCACGTTAAGGGGTAGGCCAGGGAAGTTCTTCAGAAAATCGTCGGAAAGTTAATAACAACGGGAATATTATTCAATTTTGGCGTGTCTTTATTCAAATCCATAACATGGGCTAAGAAAGCTTGACATCCGTTTTTTAATAAGCGAATAGCTTTATGATTAGATATGCGGTGATTGATTTTAATGGTTTAGTTCTTGAATTGAACAACGGGTTGTTTAGGAATATGAAAGCTAATGACCTTACGAAAACAATCAATTTTGGCATGATGAGTAGTTAACCAATCAATCCTAAAATCACATCAAAAGCAAGTATCTTTAAAGAGATAAGGTCGGCAGGTAAGATAATGGTGCCAACATGGATTAGACAAGATTTATAAGCGATGGATGTGATGAAAGTTTCTCTAGCGGAGTTTCCACAGATAGGTCAAAGTCTAATTTCTCCGAGTCGAGTTTAAGCGTTGAGCACAAAGAGGAGAGATAAATGAATGGGTATGACCGGTATCTAGTAAAGTATAAACTTCACAAGAATTTATAAATAGCTTACCCGTGATCACCTCGTTTGGGTTCCTCGCATTTTGACCGATCACAACAAACGCTCTTCCGGAACCGAATTGACTTTGACTTTTTCCGGGACGGTCTTTTGAGTCACCGTCCCCATTGAACTAGGTTTATTCTCAGTAAATCGATCTCGGCGATATGTCCTTCCTTTCCACAATTATAGCATACCCGAGCTGTTGTGGGCGGTTTGGTGGATATGTCCTCTTTTCCGCATTTATAGCATATGACCGGTGGGATTCTTCTCCTCCTTGGAACCGATTCTTCTTGCCTTTGTCGTCTTTCACATGGTCGTTGTTGAATCTCCTCTTTTAAAATCTCCTCCTGATTTCGCTTCTTCTATTTTCATGGCCATGATTACCACCGAGTGAATTTACCATTTTGTCCGTCTTTTCTTTCTCCATTGATTATTATTGTTTTGTTGATCGCTTATCTCGGTATGATCTGATTGTGGTACCTCGGTTGACCGTACTCGTTATCTCATTTCTAATAATTGAGCCACATTAACAACATCCCGAATAGAGAGAAAATTTATGAGAGATGAGATCTTGGCGTATCTTGGGTTTCAAACCTCTCGAGAAACATCCGCGTCATACGTTCCTCATTCTCCACCAAATGAGGTGCAAACACGGATAACTCTGCAAATTTCGCCTCGTCTTTGAGACAAATCATGTTGTTCTGCTCCGGTCTAATAAACTCCACTTCTTTCATATAGACGAACACTTTCGGGAAAGTATTTGTCATTAAATAGTTTCAAACGTCTCCCCAAGACATCTTTGAGCCTTGGTTTGGATGGAGTGCGCTTCATGAGACTCCCACCATGAATGCTTTCGCCACGGAACATAAAGGTGGCGAATGGAACCTTCTGTTCTCTGTGCATCCCAAGACATCGAATATCTTGGTAATTTGCTTGACCCATGTTTACGCCATGATCGGATCGGCTTTCCTTAAAATCGGTGGTCCGACTCTTTGAATGCTGGGCTGTTGTGACAACTTGGTGAATTCTTTATCATTTCTCCTATGTTTTGAACACGAGTCTCCTCAAATGCGATTTTGCATGAAGCGCAAAAAGCTTCTAAACATCCCCTCGTTCATCATCTGCGCCATTGGTGTTGTTCACATGAGGAATATTGCCGACTGTTGCGCGTTCTCCTCGTTGGTGAGTCTGAGGCGTCTCCACGGTCTCATTTCCATTGTTAATATTCTCGAATCGACATTCTCAAATCTTGTCATAAAACAAGGGTTAATTAAGGAAATCAATATATCACATAATATCCCTATATCTTGACTAACTATCAAATAAGCTTAGGTAGGACACACTTAGCGAAGGATTTACTCGTCTCTCCTCCTAGTTCTATTCCCCGATCTCCGCTGGAGATCATATCCCTAAGCTCGATACCAACCGTGACACCCCCAAAATAGGTCTACATCCCCATTACGAGTTGTCAATACACAGTGCAGAAAACAACTACAACTTTATTATTACAAACAAGAAAGCGTGAGTTTAAATACGAGATATTGCCATCTACAAACAATATCCACATACAAATAAATCCTCATCATAATTATTGATACATTATTTTACAACAATGGTGAGGACTATTAAACAACTCTCCCTAGAACTTTCATTCCATACCTTTAACTCGTACTTTGCTATATTCTCGCCTCACGAGAAGAAAAATGGGACAAAAAGGAAAAGGGTGAGCTCGACTAGCCCGATAAAAGAATATTATGACTAAGATAATATACAACAAAATTATCGTTAGTCTTCAACAGGAAAAATATAATAGAATACAATAGACAACAAGTTTTAAATCCATATTCATGAATGAAATAATAATTCATTAGAAGAGTTAAGTAGAGAATGCAACTACTATCTTCATGTATGAATTTTAAAGTTCATCGTCTATTTTATCCCCTGTAACATCAATCAATATGTATCTGGGATCAAATATTCATCCTTGCACTACTGAGCCAGAGGACATTCACCGATTAGTCATGTTCATCTAAACATCTGCTTATCTTTGCACTACGGGCCAAAGATATTCATCGAAATCATTCATCTTTTTGCTACGGGCCAAAGATATTCATCGAAATCATTCATCTTTGACTCTGAGGCCAAAGATATTCATCATAAATCATTCATCTTTTAAGACCGAGGATGATGAAAATATTTATTTTTTTTTAAAAGCGAATCCGATTGAAACAAAATGACAAGGATTAAGGATTAAGGATTCGTACTTTGTTTTATCCAAGTCCAAAAATACCTCAAAAATAATCATAGTGGTGTAAAATTCAAGAACGATCAAAACATAGATACAATCAAAGCTAGTATCCACAATAGATATTTTGGACGAAAAGAAAAATTTTCATTTTTCGATGAATAGTGCCGTATTCGTGAATGAATAGTCAGAGTATCGTGAATAAGTGCAGTATCGTGAATAGTAACTCCGACACCAAAAGTTCCAAATTTGATAAAAAACTTCAGATCAATATTTCAGCATAATGATATTGAAAAAAAAAATAATATCATTACGAAAAAAAATAATATCCCTTACCTCGAAAGATCAGTACTTCTAACTGGAATACTGGATATAGACTATATCTTGAACTTTCACCGTATAGCAATACTCAAAGTATACTCAAAATACTCACAAGAATACGCTCGATAATATAGAGAGAAAACTTGGTTTCGGTGTGATTTTCAATTCTAACCTAAAGACCTATTTATAGGAAATCGCTAGAACACCAAAAAGTTAGAAAATTTAATAAAATATTAATATTTATAAAAATATTATACGTATTCTTTGAAATCAGAATATCAGCAATTCACACATGCCAACCTTCTAGAAGAAAATAAAAAAACGTTTTTCTAATTTAAAATAATTTAAACTTCCAAAATTAATTATTTTGAGCTTGAACTTCAATAATTCACAATAAATAGCCCTTTTATCAGAAAAATTCGAATCTCATGAGTTTATATAGAAATCCAATTCTCTACAACTTTGCAGAAGAAAGTTTTTCTAAATTCCCAAAGAAATTGACCGAAATCCATAAAGCGGGTGATTTTAGAATTTATAATCAAATTTCGATCAATAAATGGGGTCCACCGACATGTTTAACATGTTTTAAACATTTATTGCAACAAAAAATACTATTCCTCCTCGTATACTCATATATCCCACATTCGTTGTAAAAATATCACCATTATTATATTATTAAAATATAATAATATATATTTAAATGAATTATTTTATCAGAAAAAAAAATAAAATTTCAATTTTTAACAATTGTCACATTAAAAATTTTCTCCATCTATATCCACATAAAATCAATATTTTCCTCATCATATGAATCAATATTTAATTATTCACAAATAATATTACAGAATCACAATATTGACAACTGAGGCGGTTCAGGAAGAGGGGCTTTCAATAAGAATTTCTCCTTCTTGGCGCGCAATTAGGTGACCAAACCTCTCCTTAGGCGAACTTTCTAGACATTGCCAATAATGTTATCTAATAATATTATTAGGATAATATGAATTATTGTTTCGACATAATGAAAAATCTTTGTGTAATGACAATTATTAAAACAATAACAATATAAAATATCAACGCAGCAATTATTGAATCAATAAAATAAAAACCTTTGAGCGGTAATTCTGTAACCATTATTGAGTAGTGCGCCTTTACGTAAGAGTCAATAATTGGTGCAATACCGTATCTTTCTGCTCAACAACGCGTATATGTTTTAACCACCGGGTATTCCAATAGTGTAAGCAGTAACAACTACGCCAGATTATTTTTAAACAACTTATATTTGTCATTTTCTTCCTCCAATCGCTTTTTGTTATGGGGCCTACACATTGCTGCGTCCGTGCATTTAATATTCCCGGAAAAGACGAATATTCCACGACCAAACGAATATTCCCCAAACAACAATGAATATTTTATAACCACTTGCTTATTTTGAAATATTTGCGTATTTTACCCATAACTATCCACATTAATCACATCAACCCTTACTATTTCAAAATAATAATTAGAGGAAATTAAATTTCATTTATTAATTATTTGGGATCTTACATAACTCGTGAATAGTAACTCATGAATAGTAACCCCGACATGAAAAAGTTCTAAATTTGATAAAAAGTTCAACCAATATTTTGGCATAATGATATTGAAGAAAATAATATCATTTGCGAAAGAAATAACATCCTTACCTCAAAATAAGCTGTATTTCTTTTCTCGATTGAATTTTAGGTATAGTCTTGTGACGTAAACTCGCATCAGATAAAGAACACTCAAAGTATACTCACAAGAATATTTCGATAATATAGAGAGAAAGAGAGAAAACTTAGTTTCGGTGTGATTTTCAATTCTAACTTAGCCCTCTATTTATAGGAAAATGCTAGAATGCGCCAAGGAGACTAAATTAATAAAATATATTATTATTTATTCAAAATTCCTACCCACATGTTTTGAAAACTCTAGCATGCCTTCTTTGGTCAAAAACATCAGCCACCCATGTGCCAACAACCACAAAAACGTTTTTTCTTATACAAAATAATTAAAACTTCCAAAAATCAATTATTTGAACTCCTAACTTCAATAATTCATGATAAATAACCCTTTTGTCAGAAAATTGAATCTCATGACTTTTTATAGGAAATTCAATTCTCTACAACTTTGCAGAAGGAAGTTTTTCCAAATTCCAAACAGAAATTATCGAAATCCATAAATGTGCGATTTTACGACTATAATAAATTTTCTGTCAAGAAATCAGGTCCACCGACACACAAAACATATGTTAAACATTTAATGCCACAAAATACTATTCCTCCTCATATACTCATATATCCCACATTCATTGTAAAAATATCACCATTAATATATTATTAAAATAATATATTTAAATGAATTATTTTATCGGAAAAAGATAAAATATTAATTTTTAACAATTGTCACATTAAAAATTTTTCCATCTATATCCACATAAAATAAATATTTTCTTTATCATAATAATCAATAATTAATTATTTTAAAAATAATATTTGTAATCACAAAGATCGACAAACCGTGGTAGTTCAAGAGAGAAGAGGGCTTTCCAATAAGGATTTCTCTTACCTACGCCGCAATTAGGTGACCAAACCTCTCCTTAGAGCGTAACTTTCTAGACATTGCCAATAATCTTATCTCGATAATATTATTCAAATAATATGAATTATTGCTTCGATAATGAAAAATCTTGTGTAATGACAATTATCAAACAACAACAATATAAAATATCAACGCAGACAATTATTGAATCAATAATATAAAATAATGAATAGTAATTACTATAACCATTATTGAGTAAGCGCTTTCTTATGCGATTTAATCAATAATTCAACAACATCATAATCTGGTGTCTTCGCAACGCAACCACGATTATTATCAGTATTTTAACCACCGGATAACCCAACAAAGTGTTAATTCAGAATAACTACGCCAAGTTATTTATAAAAAAACACATACTTGTCTGCTTTCTCCTCATCCGTGATTATTACGTTATGGGCCCACCAATGGCTATGGGTCGTCGCATGCGGATATTTCGACAAAAAGAATATTCCACGACCAAACGAATATTCTCCACAATAATAATGAATATTTTATAACCACTTGCTTATTTTGTAAACTTTGCACATTTCACCCATAACTAAAGCATTATATCAAATTACCACCTTATTAATCAAGAATAATAATTAGAGGAAATTCGATTTTTTTTATAAAAATTTGGGGTCTTCTAACCTCCCTCCTTATGAAATTTCGTCCTCGAAATTGACGTGACGTACTGTGTATCGAAAAGATGAAGATACCTCGCTTTCATTTCTGTTTCCAACTCCCAGGTCATTTCCTCAATAGTATGGTTTCTCCACAAAACTTTAACTTGTGGTATGACCTTCTTACGTAGCACATGCTTCTTCCTATCCAAAATCTTGACAAGTACCTCCTCGTATGTTAAGTCTTCATTATCTAAATGCGGTTCTAACTCAATAATGTGGTTCGGGTCATCCACATATTTACGTAACATCGATACGTGAAAAACGTTATGAACACGCGTCATACTTGGCGGTGAAACGAGTCTATAGGCCACAGTTCCTATTCGATCGAGAATTTTAAATGGATTAATAAATCGAAGGTTTCAAATTTTCCTCACCTACCGATTCTCGCTTTTGAAATAACAACTTTCTTGACCTCCTTCTTCAAATTCATCACCAGGTGTGTAGCACGAAAGCGATTTTAACTTTATCGATTAAAGTCGATTCTACTCAGATATCATCACGTGAGTCCTAGAGTCTTTAACTCTATCTTCATCATTTGTAAGTTATACGAGATGAGTCTTTGACAATATCGCACTCGACTCAGATATCGATCTTTTACTCAAACGCCGCCTACTACGCGTTCGCTTTTCCAGGATGGTATGGTCGTAACATGTGCGAAATGAGTCTCTTCTTAAGTTCTTCAAGCTCTTCCCACATTCCGTGCTCCATTCAATTTTGTATCTCTACGAGTCAATTTGCGTTAATGGAATAGCGATTTGAGAAAATCTTTCCACGAATCTCCGATAATAACCAACTAAGCTTCTGAAAGCTACGATATTTCGATTCATCGACTTAGGTTGTTCTCAACTGTAACTCATATCCCAATCTTGGATAGCACGTCACAATGACACCTATCAGTTTACTACTGCACGAATATGGCGTCCCCTACGGAGAGTCTGGCTTCGGTGTATTCCACAAAGGAAGTCATAAGATAGAGGCTCGGGTATCAACTTCTATAGTTGGGTTTTTAACTCCTGAAGTTCAATAGGAGCCATTCGATATGAGATTTTAGAAATGGGTTTTGTACCGGATTTAAAGTCGATACAAATTCAATATCACGCTCTGGGAGTAGGCCAAGAAATTCCTCAGGAAATACGTCAGGAAATTCACTAACAACAAAAATATCATTCAAATCGACGATTATTGTTCAAGTCCATAACATGGCTAAGAAAGCTTGACATTCGCTTTTTCAATAAACAAATAGATTTGTGGTTTGATATGATGATGTTTGACTTCAATGGTTTGGTTGCTTAAATTGAATAACAGTTGCTTTAGGAATATGAAAACTAACAACCTTACAAAAAGCAATCAATTTGGCATGATGAGTAGTTAACCAATCAATCCCTAAAATCACATCAAAAGCAAGTATCTTTAAAGAAATAAGGTCAACAGTAATGTGATGGTGCCAACTTGGATCAGACAAGATTTCTAAACAACGGATGTAATGACGCTTTTTCCTAACAGAGTCTCCATAAATAGGTCAAAGTCTAATTTCTCCGTAGTCAAGTTCAAACGTTGGCGCAAGCAAAGAGATAAAAGAATGGGTAGAACCAGGTATCTAGTAAGGTATAAACTTCGTAAGAATTATAATTAACTAACGTGTTAAACTCATTCGTTCCTCGATTTTGAATGGCCACGATAAACGCTTCTTCCAGAGAACCGATTTCGACTTATCCGGATGACCCTTAGAATCACCACTTCCGCTTAAACTTGGTTTCGCTTATAAGATACAATCTCGGCGATGTGTGGCCTTCCTTTCCACAACAGAACATACCTTGGATTGTTGTGGGACGATTTAATGATATGTATGTCCTCCTTCCCGCATTTGTAACATCTAAGCGGCAAGGCCGTTCTCCTCCCTAGCATTTGTTGTTGGTCTTTGGTGCGGTGTTGATATCTTCCCGTCATTGTTGAATCTTTCTTCTCAAATTTCCACTGAGTCACCTCTCCTATTATCATGTCCACGATTACCACCGAAAGGTTACCGCTTTGTCCAGATTCTTTTCCTCCTCGTGGTTATCATCGTTCGATGATCACCCCGATTGTGGTCCCCGGTTGAGTATACTCACCATCTCGCCTAATAATTGAGCCCCTGCTGACAACATCCTGAATCTGAGAGAAAATTTATGAGAGATAAGGTATTGGCGAATCTCCGGTTTTAGACCTCTCGTAAACATACGCGTCATTCGTTCCTCATTCTCTACCAAATGAGGTGCAAAACTGGATAACTGCGAACTTTACCTCGTGCTGAGACACTTGGCCATGTTGTTCGCTTCGAGTCTAATAAACTCTACCTCCTTCATACGATGAATACTTTCGGAAAGTACTTATCATTGAACGATTCTGAAATATTTCCCCAAGACATGTTAAGTGCATCGACTTGGTATGCTTCATGATTCCCACCATGTCTAGCTTCACCACGAAACATAAAGGTGGCGAATGGAACCTTCGTTTCTTCCGTGCACCCCAAGACATCAAATATTTTGGTAATTTGCTTGACCCACGTTTACGCGCTTGACGGATCCGGCTTTCCATGGAAATTTGGTGGTCCCAACTCCTTGAATCGCCTTCATTGTGATGCATGGGCAAGCGTTGCCATCATTTCCGCTTCCGTATTTTGTACACGAGTCTCCACAAATGCGATTTTCGTATGAATCGCAAAAAGCTCCTAAACATTCTATCGTTCATCGTTTGTTCGGTAGTGTTGTTACGGGAGGAATATTGCCTTCCGTCATGACGTTCTCTTGGTTTTCATGACTAAAGGTTGTTCCATGGTCTCATAAACTACATTGTTAGCGTTCTCGGCAGCCCATTCTTAACATCGCCATAAAACAAGGGTTAATTAAACAAATTAACATATCACATAATATCCTATATTATGACCGATCAACAAATAAGCTTAGTAGGACACCCAGTGAAGGATTTACTCGTCTCTCCCCTCTAGTTCTATTCCCGATCTCCGCAGAGATCATATCCTAAGCTCGATACCAACCGTGCGACGCCCCAAAATAGGTCCATTCCACCCAACCCATTACGAGTCGCCAAATACATGGTACAAAAATAACTACAACTTCAATAATACAAATGTCGTGTGAAATACGACAATACATAATCGTGAGTTTAAATACGAGATATTGCCGCCTGCACAATATCCACACGCAAATAAATCCCCATCATAATTATTGATACATTATTTTACAAAAATGGTGAGGACTACTAAACAACTCTCTGCAGAACCTTCATTCCATACCCAGGACTCGATCCTACTTATGTTCTCACCTCTCCGAGAAAAAATGGAACAACAAGGAAAAGGGTGAGCTCAACTAGCCCAAAGAAGAATATTATGACTAAGATAATATACAACAAATTATCGTTAGTCTTCAACAGGAAAAATCTAATAGAATACAATAGACAACAAGTTTTAGATCAACAAATGCAAGCGAAACAACAATCCATTAGAAGAGTCACGTAGAGAATGAATTCTACTGTATTCTAAGATTTAAAAGTCCATCATCAATATTTCATCCCTGTAACAACAATCAATATACAACTTTAATCATCTTTGCACTACAGGCCAAAGATATTCATTTAAATCACCAGTTGATCATGTTCATCTCAACACCTGTTCATCTTTGCACTACAGGCCAAAGATATTCATCAGTTAATCGTTCATCTTTTGACTTAAAGCCAAAGATATTCATCAAGTATCACCATTAAGGACCGAGGATGATGAAAAATATTTTTAAGAACGAATCCAGTGAGATAGAAGGACAAATATTAGGGATTCGTACAACAGTTTATCCAAGATCGATAATACTTCATAATAAACGATTTTGAAGCAGAACTCAAAAATAACGATCAAAACATGGATACAATCAAAGATAGTAGCCAAAATAGACATCTTGGACAAAAAGAAAAATTTTCATTTTTCGATAAATAGTGTCGTATTTGTGAATAGTGCCGTATACGTGAATAGTGCCGTATACGTGAATAGTAATCCTGACACAAAAAGATAGAAATTTCACAAAAAAACATCTTCACGCTTCGTGAATAGTAACTCATGAATAGTAACTCGTGAATAGTAACTCATGAATAGTAACCCCGACATGAAAAAGTTCCAAATTTGATAAAAAGTTCAACCAATATTTTGGCATAATGATATTGAAGAAAATAATATCATTCATGAAAGAAATAACATCCTTTACCTCAAAATAACCGTACTTCGATTTGAATTTTGGTATAGTCTTGTAGAAACTTCACCGCAGATAAAGAACACTCAAAGTATACTCACAAGAATACGCTCGATAATATAGAGAGAAAGAGAGAAAACTTAGTTTCGGTGTGATTTTTAATTCTAACTTAGCCCTCTATTTATAGGAAAATGCTTTAGAACGCATGAAAGGAGACTAAATTAATAAAATATATTATTATTTATTCAAAATTCCTACCCACATGTTTTGAAAACTCTAGATGCCTTCTTTGGTCAAAAAACATCGACCACCCATGTGCCAACAACCACAAAAACGTTTTTCTTATATAAAATAATTAAAACTTCCAAAAATCAATTATTTTTGAACTCCCGGAATTTCAATAATTCATGATAAATAACCCTTTTGTCGGAAAATTGAATCAAGGCGTCTTTTTATAGGAAATTCAATTCTATACAACTTTGCGAAGGAAGTTTTTTCAAATTCAAAATGAAATTATCAGAAATCCATAAATGAGCGATTTTACGATCTATAATAAATTTTGATTCGAGAATGTGTCCACCGAACACACAAAACATATGTTAAACATTTAATGCCACAAAAATACTATTCCTCCTCATATACTCATATATCCCACATTCATTGTAAAATTATCACTAGTTAATATATTATTAAAATAATATATTTAAATGAATTATTTTATCGAGAAAAGATAAAATATTAATTTTTAACAATTGTCACATTAAAAATTTTCTCCATCTATATCCACATAAAATAAATATTTTCTTTATCATAATAATCAATAATTAATTATTTTAAAAATAATATTACTGAATTACAAGATTGACAACGGTAGTTCCGGGGAAAGAGGGCTTTCAATAAGGATTTCTCCTTACTTGGGCATATGATTAGGTGACCAAACCTCTCCTTAAGCAGAACTTTCTAGACATTGCCAATAATCTTATCTCGATAATATTATTCAAATAATATGAATTATTAGCCCGATAATGAAAATACTACTGTAATGACAATTATTGAAACAACAACAATATAAAATATCAACGCAAGCAATTATTGAATCAATAATATAAAATCTTGAATAGTAATTATCGTAACCATTATTGAGTAAATACTTTCTTATGCATGTAATCAATAATTCAACAATATCATGTAATACCGCAGGTGTTCATCGCATAAACCACGATATTATCGTATTTTAACCACCGGTGTAACCCAACAAGTGTTAATTGTAATAACTACGCCAAGTTATTTATAAAAATACATACTTGTCGCTTTCCTCATCCGACAGTTATTTCTATATGAGGCCCACCAATGATCGCTACCTGCCATTTGCACGGATATTCCCGACAAAAGAATATTCCACGACCAAACGTAATATTCCCAAATAATAATGAATATTTTATAACCCACTGCTTATTTTGTAAACTTTGCACATTTCACCTATAACCAAAGCATTATATCAAATTACCACCTTATTAATCAAGAATAATAATTAGAGGAAATTCAATTTTTTTTTTATAAAAATTTGGGGTCTTACAAAAAATATTTTAAACTTCCAAAAATCAATTATTTCAGAGTTTCGAAACTTCAATAATTCACAATAAATAGCTCTTTTGTCAGAAAATTCGAATCTCCAGAATTTTTATAGAAAATTCAATTCTCTACAACTTTGCAGAAGAAAGTTTTTCCAAATTCCAAACAAAATTGGACCGAAATCCATAAAGCGGACGATTTTACTGTGCTATAATCAAATTTGATCAATAAATGGGGTCCAATCGACATGTTTAACATGTTTTAAACATTTTTGTTTGGTAACAAAATACTCCTCCTCCACATATACTCATATATCCCACATTTATCGTAAAAATATCATCATTATTATATTATTAAAATATAATAATATATTTAAATAAATTATTTTATCGAAAAAGATAAAATTTTAATTTTCAATTGTCACATTAAAAAATTTTCTCCATCTATATCCACATAAAATCAATATTTTCCTCATCATATGAATCAATAATTAATTATTCACAAATAATATTACGAGAATCACAATATTGACAACCTGTGGTTCAGGAAAGAGGGGCTTTCCAATAAGAATTTCTCCTTACCTGGCCAAGCAATTAGGTGACCAAACCTCTCCTTAGATGTAACTTTCTAGACATTGCCAATAATGTTATCTAATAATATTATTGAGATAATATGAATTATTGCTTCGATAATGGAAAATCTTGTATAGTGACAATTATTGAAACAATGAAGAATATAAAATATCAACGCAGAATTATTGAATCAATAAAATAAAAAATCTTTGAATAAGAATTCATCAGTAACAATTATCGAAAGAAGTGCGCCTTTACGTAAGAATCAATAATTGAGTGCAATACTGCGTATGTCTTCTTGTGCAACAACGCCAGACATCGTGTTTTAACCACGGATATTTTAACAAAGATTATTGAATAACAACTACGCCTGTTATTTTTAAACAACTTATATTTGTGCTTTTTCTCATCCAATCGCTTTTAACATGGGGCCCATTAAAAAGCTATTTGTCGCATTTAATATTTCCGGCAACAAGAATATTCCACGACCAAAACGAATATTCCCCGACAACAATGAATATTTTATAACCACTTGCTTATTTTGAAATATTTACGTATTTTACCCATAACTATCCACATTAATCAAATCAATCCTTACTATTTCAAAATAATAAATAGAGGAAAATAAATTTCATTTATTAATAATTTGGGGTCTTACGTAATAACTCTTTTAAAAAGAGATACGTAATTGGTGTTTGCGAGGCGTTAAGCTGGTCGAAGACATTGAGACTTAATAACGTGGTTTTGGAATTTGATGCACAGTTGGTGATCCAAGCAATTACATTCTATTTTGGTTTAATAGTGAAAGATTGTAAATTTCTGGTCAGGAACATTGGTAGTTGTCATTTTGTGTTTGTGAGAAGATCAACGAATTAGATAGCGCTTGCTCTTGCACGAGCAGTCGGTTCTAAGTGTGATAGGGAGGTTTGGGGTCAATCTCCTCCCTCTTTTCTTGTTGATGTGTTGGCCTCTGATGATCTATGTTAATGAAACATAACATTTTCAAAAATAAAAATTAAAAATACGCAATATGATATATTATTCTTATAATTTAATTCTATTGTATATTCAGACCGTGGTGTTTGATTGCATCTTAGCAGTTTACCTCTTAATATATTTTAACAACCTACATTTTTATATTAAGAGATCATCTGAATAGTCTAAACTCATATTTATATCTTAACTATTCAGAGGAGTTTTGAATAATTTTATTTTTTTAAAATTATTTGTCATTTTATATAATTTAGGAGAATTAATTACAATATTTCTAAATTTATTGTTTATGAGAAAATATTACAGTTGAAATAAGTATGATAATTATAAAAATTTAAAAATATTATAGATAATTGATATTATATTTAAAATAATACTATACAATTATTATTTTTAATTTTTGTTTACGATCCTAAAATGTCATATTATATTATGGAATAGAGGGAGTAATAAATTAATTAAGGTGAGCTCTAAAAATCGCCGCTGGCCTCAATAGGGCCCACTATAAAAATATAAAAACATGGAAAGACCTAATACTCACTCACTCTCGCGTCTACCGCGTGGGGCCACTTATGAGGAACGGTGACGAGCCGCTGCCAAGAAATGGCTGACTATGAATGAGAGCGAGAAAAGCATCCAGGTTCAAGCAGGCGCGTAATTAGGTCAATCTCGTAATTAGGCCTCTAAAAAAACTGAAAAACTCAATCTCGTATCGCCACGTTAGCGTGCTGGGAGGCTGACAGACTAACCTTCTAGCGGGTGAAGCAGCCACGCACCAAAATCTAAACCGCACCGACTGACCGCTTTTTGACGTCATATTGGCCCCCTGCTCATAGATCAGCTGCGCCTTGGACCACCATAAGGAAGAATATCTAAAATGATTGATATATACTACTACTACTACTACTACTACTACTTTACTCTCAAAAGAAAAAAAAACGCAGTAGCAGCAGCATCATCCATCCTACTACTATTATTATTATTATTATTATTATTATTATTATTATTATCACCACCTCTCGAGACACTATATTAATTAATTAATTAAAATTAACTTTATACTAATAACTTTCTTTTTTGTGAATGGAAGGAGTATAATTTTTTTTTCTTCTTCATCATTTAGTCCGTTTACAAAGAAGATATTATATGAATATAATATATAGAGAGAGAAGCCAACCGGAGGTTGGTCATTTTCACTGTTTCTCCTCCTTTTGTGTGGAAATAGCTGCGAAACTCAAGTAATTTAATTACTAGCATTATGATACTACTAGTTTAGTATGTTTGTTTTGTTTGCCAAAAAAGAAAAGAAAAGAAAAGATGGGAATACCATTTTTAGAATAGGGGGAATTCAACTTCTTTTTTTATGAATTGGCAATTCAAATTTAAAATTTAAAAATAAAAATAAAAGAACAATTTTATTATAACTTTGTCTAATTAATACTACTAGTCCTATCCTCCTAATTGTAAACTAAAATTGAGCCTTTTTTAGGAGTACTACCACTACTAGTATTGACCAAATATACTTTTTGAATTGCACTTTTTAGGGGGGAATTGAAGTCAAATAGTAATGAGAAACAAACAAACATTTAAAAATTATTATTAATAATAATAATAAAAGACTGGCTTAACGTACGCCACTCCCTTAATATGCGCGACTTGCACAGAGGTTTAATTTCCGCCCCTAATCATCCACACGCGCGCACAAACACAATCTCTCTCTCTCTCATCATATGTTTTGGCTCCCACTGTCTGCCTTATATTATTTGCTGCCGGCGCTCAAGAAAAAGCCCTAGCTCTCTCTCTCTCTCTCTCTCTCACTCGAACAAATCAATTGCTCAAGGTAATACTTCTTCTCCTCCGGTCTCTAATTCGAATTTCCTGAGCTGAAATCAGCATATTCTTTTTGATGAATTTTAGTATCTTCTTTTGCTCCAGATTCGAATTCGCTTACTTTAATATAGTTTTATTGATTTCATTTCTGTTCAATTTTCTGTAACAATGGCGATTAAGCTGTGTGTTTATTAATCAATCTCATGATTTTTTCGCCCGAAAGATTTTTTAGCCTTTTGCTAAATTGTTGATAAAAATGCTTTCTTTTTTCCTTTTTCAGGTTTTTGATAAAAGAATTCAAAGTAGAAGGAAGATCGTCCTTTATATATCTGGCGTGATTTCGGGGAATATATACGACTTTCAGGTCAATTACTTTTTTACCATACCAAGGTATACCTAGTTGTAAGAATTGTCCAATTTTCTGTGTTTTGTTATCAAAATTTGTTATTTTCGAC
This sequence comes from Panax ginseng, assembly GCA_020205605.1. Classification (NCBI taxonomy): domain Eukaryota; kingdom Viridiplantae; phylum Streptophyta; class Magnoliopsida; order Apiales; family Araliaceae; genus Panax; species Panax ginseng. The sequence goes on from CM035150.1 coordinate 99,909,826, forward strand.
CTTAAATACAAATAGATAAACATCAGCTTCAACTGAATTTCAATCACAATTCTTTATATTCCTAAACAGATGCTTTCGTGTTTAGTTTAATATGTTCTTTTTCAGATCACGATATTCATATTGCTCTTAACTTCCTATTCATTTATTTTTGGGAATTATTGTGCATGTTCTCTCTTCAATCTACATCTCAAATGCCTCAGTTTTATTGCTTCACATGAAGATCTATTTTCTTCTTGTGTCTTTCAATTGAAATTGAGGTCGGAGATCTGATTCAATTTAGCATTTTTTTTGTTTTTTTATTTTTATTTTTAATTATGAGTGTTTTGACAAGTCTATATATCACAAGGTTCTTTATATATTTTCTGAATGAAGTATGTGGTGATTGAAGAATTTGGACAATATCTAGGCAGCTAGTAGGTCCATTACTAATTGTAATTGATATAAAGTCGATTTTCTTCATATAGTGAAAACATCTTCTGCTAGATCCGGAATACTTTAACTACTCATGTATCCTTGCAGCTTTCTATAATTTACTAAGAGTTCAGTTTAAACTATAAGATTTTTCTGTGGACAGTACATTCTAGAAGCTCCTAACTTGGTTTGCAATATGAAGTAATCTGTGTATAAATTGTAACAAATTAATGTCACATCGGAATACATACGAACCTGGTGTAGTCTTGTTGGAATGAACGTGTGAAATCAAATCAATATTTTGAAAGGATCTTTGATTTGCCTTTCTTAATTCTTTTTATCTTATGCTTATCTTTTCATTTAATTTGTTTCTTGAGTTTTATTACCTATGGAAAATGTTTTAGTTATGTGCATCGATGAAAGCCTTAATTTTTAGGCTCTTTATCCTGCTATTTTTCAAATTTTCTGGTTCTTCTTCTGGTTCCTAACCTTGTGGTTTATTGTGTAGCAGGAATGCAGGATGCTGGGCAGATATGAGTTTGTGACGAAGGATTCAAGTTTATGAGATCTTCCGTCAGTTAATTAACTGAAGTTCAGACTAAATTATTGAAATGGATCGTCGTGATACATCAGGATTTGTTAGCGGGGGTGGGATGTACTCTGCTGCTTTTAGAGACATCTAACCCTAGAATCTAGTTTTTTTCCTTTTCTTTTTAATTTTTTTTCTCTGTAGATAATTCTTTTAATCCCGGAAGTCAGGTTGCAATTAAATTTACTTGAAAATAAGTGTTGCATTTTAGGAGTTTAGTCATGGATGCCAGGTTTCGTAGTCAGGGTTTTGCTGTTAACCCTGTATCAGACATGTTCAAGAATCTGGGCAACTCCATCCATGTTGGAGGAGCTGGATCTGCAGCTGGTTGCGACGCAGATACCACGTTGAGACTTGATTCCCCTGGTTCTTTATTCTCTGATGCCTTGTCGGCCTCAAAGGGAATCAAGAGGAAACGGAGCTTGTTTGGTGCATCTCTGGAGCAGAAAATTGGGTTGCCACTATGTCTTGGGTTGGGCCGTTCTTCAAGTTCCTCGGATAGTAAGGGGAGTTCAGCTACCGCATGTACCACAATGTCTTCTGCCAAAGAAACTGATGAGGAGTCATCAATGGATCTGGAATTGGACTTCTCTCTCCATCTTGGTAATGAGAAGACACCCAGCTCAAAGAACTCTGCCAGCTCTAATGTAACAGCAGTGGATGTGCCCAAGGTTGATTTGGAGTTGAGTCTGTTCTTCGGGCCTGCTGAATCTGATATTACTAATGTCCATCCAATCTTCAATCCACCTCCAAATGTTGTTAAAAATCCGCTGATCATTGGTGGAGCATATATTCAAGATGAAGGGTCAACATCTTCACATTGGAAAAGAGGTAACTCTTTCCCTCCATTGCAACACTCTCCAGAGACTAATTTCTTTCTCAACCAGCCTCTAAGAGAACTCAAACCAGCTGCAAAAACTCAAGACCTCTCATCGAGTGTAATAACTACACCAAAAAGCTCAGTAACTTGTACTTCGGGATTACACAGCAGCATCAACAGCGTAGCAGTAGCACAAAGACATGTCAGTTTATGGGATGTGGAAAGGGAGCAAGAGGTGCTTCTGGCCTTTGCATTGCCCATGGTGGTGGCCGGAGGTGTCAGAAACCTGGATGTCATAAAGGAGCTGAGGGCCGAACTGCATACTGCAAGGCCCATGGCGGAGGTAGACGGTGTGAGTTCCTAGGATGTACAAAAAGTGCAGAGGGACGCACAGATTACTGCATCGCTCATGGTGGTGGTCGGAGATGCAGTCAGGAGGGTTGCACTCGTGCTGCCCGAGGGAAATCTGGGTTGTGCATTCGACATGGTGGTGGCAAGAGATGCACAATGGAGAACTGTACGAAGAGTGCAGAAGGCCTCTCTGGTCTCTGCATCTCTCATGGAGGTGGGCGCAGGTGTCAGTATCTAGAATGCACAAAAGGGGCTCAAGGAAGCACTATGTTCTGCAAGGCACATGGTGGTGGTAAGCGGTGCACACATGAAGGTTGCACCAAAGGTGCAGAAGGGAGCACACCTTTCTGCAAGGGTCATGGTGGAGGGAAAAGGTGTGCCTTTGAAGGTGGTGGGGCTTGCCCAAAGAGTGTGCATGGAGGTACTCTCTTTTGTGTAGCACATGGAGGTGGTAAGAGGTGTGCTGTGCCTGAATGCTCAAAAAGTGCCAGAGGGAGGACTGATTATTGCGTCCGTCATGGCGGGGGCAAGAGATGCAAATTTGAAGGATGCAGCAAAAGTGCACAAGGCAGCACCGACTTTTGCAAGGCTCATGGGGGAGGGAAAAGATGCTCTTGGGGTCAGCCTGGTTCAGAATTTGGCCAAGACGATATTCCTTGCAACTCATTTGCTAGGGGAAAGACTGGTCTGTGTACATCCCATGGTGGCCTGGTGCAGGACAAACGGGTTCATGGGGGTGCTACTGTGGGTGTTATGGTCCAGGATTCAAAACCATCCGAGAAAATGAAAGAGGTTGTCACTGCTGAGGACACGAGTGTCGATTTCATGATGATGGACAACAATGTGACTACTGATGGATTTATTGGATCTGCTTGGAAAAGTTTGGGACTCCATGAAGGTAATCTGTCAGTTCGAGGCCAAGCATCAATTCCGGTTGCAGTTCCTGAAGGGAGGGTGCATGGAGGCGGCCTGATTGCACTGTTGGCAGGAAGTTCTGGACACATATTTAACGCCAGTGACAAAAACATTGTTGGTGATCCATCTGAGCCCGGGAAACTTTACATGATACCACCAAACTGGATGTAAGGCATTTTCTGTACATTTGTTTTCATCGTTTCCAATTTTGCAGGGTTCCTCTGCACTATTTTCATTTGGCGTTTCAAGGTTATTTAGTTGTTTGATACTGGAGAACTGGTGTCTTTCAGTTATTTTAATGGTCAGTGCTTTGGAAGTGCTAAGCAAGTATAACAACAATAAGGGGAAATTAGGATCAAGTTATAGGTTTGTGAGTGTTGGCTGTTGATGTCTTTATGTATATATTCATGTTTCTCAGCTTGGTGGTTGTATAAATGTTTTCAGTCTGGACGGTTTTAGTGATAATAAGATTTCTGGGTTCTGAATGCTCGTGGTGTTGCTTTGATGTATGGTAACGGTTTTGTTCTTCTATGAAGCGCTGCACCGAAAATTGATTTCTTATGGTGCTCATAAATCTTTGATGGGATCAAACAAATGCTGTGTTAATGATCTTACATGTAAAAGAAAAATCAAAGTTGGGGTCAAATATTTAAGTGGATGTATTGATACAGGATTCAATTCATTGAACTGATTTTTTCTTGAAGAATAATGGAAGTGATTGATTGTATAAATCACCTACATGGGACAGTCAAATGCCTAAAGACTCTAAACAAATAAAAAATTAAAAACTGTACGGGCAGTCTTCTAAATTTGAATTCGGTTTTGGTTCTGGTTCAACCATCCGATTTAAACGAGTCAATAAAAAAAGGAAGATATACACCAAGTTATATTTGACTTCCTAAAATTGTTTCAGTTTGGTGGAGGGCAAAGCAATGGATTGACATGATATTTGCTATAGTATTAAATTTTCTTGTCCAGTTTCATAGCCTTTCTGTTTTTCTTACTGCATGCTTAATTTTGTAATCACAATTAAGTCCTCAACCAGAAGCTAGCAGTAATATTTAATGGCCAAATTAGTCAAATATTAAATCTTTTGGGCTTTTGGTAATTTTAATGATGTTGCAGTCTAATACTCCATAGTGAATTTGTGGCTGAACTATGAATATAAGTTTTTTTTAGCAGTTAGGTGCATCATCTGATCCCGTATGTCAACTTAAAGTCTCGGATATACAAGAAAACTTAGTTTTTCTGCAGATATTTATTTCTTGTCGATGACAGCAACTTTCCTTACCAACTATACATTTTTTTGAAACCCAAATTTTCATAATCTCTTGTATTTGTTCATAATACTGTAAAATTCCGCACACTTGGTTTTTCTTCTTTTCACAGAACCACCTTATCCTTGAATTTTGCCATTTTGGAGAGCTCATCGACTGCTTCAACCAAGTGATCAAGCGGAGCCACAAATTCAATAATTAATTAAGTAAAAGTAGCGAGTGATAATGTTGCAGTGCTCTCTAGTTCTTTCATTCTCGGAATAAAGTTTGCTTCAAATCCTCCCTCTTCCTCAAACACATCCACCTCTCTGGATGGCCAAGAATGGAGCCTTCTTGATTGTTTCCTCATCGTCTCATGGTAAGATTCCACGTGTGTTGGCGGGAGAATATTCAAAGGCGTGTTTTGGGCTACTGGAGAGGATTTCTGCTCTGCTGTTTCGGTGTTGAGCTCAGCCAGTTGATTTGAGAGGTCAGAGAGTGTGGATGAAAAGGCGTGAGAGAGCTTGGGAAGTGGTTTGGATGAATTATCTGGTGCATCATAATTAGATGCGAGGAGATAGGAATGCATGTCAATGGCGCGTTGGAGTCTTTCTGTTGAGCTGTGAACGCCTTTTATTAAGCAAGTGTTGAGGCTTCTTTTCATGTCACTTATGTCTTTTCCCAAACATCGAACTAGCTCTGCAGCCTGACTTGTTGCCTCTTGGATCTCTGCCTGGAATGTTAATCTTAGATTGTAGGGGGCCTGTAGAGCATTTTAGTAAATATATGTCAACGACAGTTTTTAGTATAATTGAACAAATATAACAACAGTTCCCTTGCATATACTACTATTCTACTACCAATTGTTCTTTTAATTGAGTTAGTTTTTATTTTACTGATTTGTATAAATGATTTGGGAGAGAAAGTTTGCTTTAAATGTGTTTAAGATTCCAAATATATTTGACTAATCCGACCTCACATTAATTTCAAAGTAGTTTTCTTGTATGGCAGATACAGCCTGCATTGGCATAGTGCTCTCCTGTCTGCTTCAATATTTTGAAGGACTCAGGTTGGTTGGTATATATGCAGATTCCAACTTTATAGATTGTTATTTTTCGGAATTTGAGAGATGCATGAAGCTTGTAAAAGATAATACTCCACTACTTCACTCTTGTGGGATTCTATTCGTTCTGGTAAATTGCAGTGGAGGTCTTTAATTGTCCAGCAAGATGAACTTCATCCAACAGCTAGGCAAGAGATTACCAGGAATCAAGGTAAGCTTAGAACACTTTTTAGAATCGCAAACTACATTTAATGCTGTAAGGATTTGTGCCAGGTTAAATCCATTTAAGGGTAGAATTTTTCATCCAGGCCTGTGCCAATTAAAAATCAGGATCATGACATGAGGATATGAGCAGATGGCATGTAAAACCAGGTCATGGAAATCCTTGAGTGCTTATTACGGAATATAATATATAAACCAGATCATTGAAATCCTCGAGTAACTATTAAGGATTGCAATATTGAGATGCTCAGAATAACATAAATGGTAATGTCTTTTGAGATGAATTTCCCTATTTTGTCAAGCATCCATGTAGCAGCCCACCTTAAACAAGACCAGAACATCAGGAACAAACACATGTTGTGGTTCCTGATTGTATGATTCTTATACCTTTCCCATGTCGACATGCTTTTATGCCATTGGGATTTTTGTCACTCAACTGCCATGAGAGTTTTGGCAGCATATTTTATAGGCAATTAGAAATCTGAAAAGGTATTGATTCCATTTACTTAACATTGGATATTCCATCATATCATGATCTGTATATGTATATATGTGTGTGTGAGTGTTATTTCTGTGTATAAACACCTTCTAATAATATTAAACACTAAGGTCTTGTTGAGAAGGGACCTGGATTTCAGAGTGAAGAACACCGTGAAGTGCCATAACCTCGTATGCACAATATCTCAATACTGCACCAACTTTGACATATTCTGACCATGGATAAAAGAAGTGTCTGAATCGGCCATGTGGGGGCTCCCATTTAGCCGAAACCGCCTTAAAAATAGAAGCACATATAACCAAGATATTAATAAGCTTGCTGACCCAATTTATTGTTGAAGAAAATAATTTCTTTTATAAAACATAAACATGAAAATTACCAAGGACTCGAGTTTAGCAGAGGAGTTAAGTGTGGATCTACATTTCCTGTATGCTGGCTCATCAGGAAATTCATCTATGACAGTCTTGAAAAAGTCCGGATGATCAGATCCATCATCTTTTAAGTACTTCCCAACACATTCTGAAAATTTCCCAGATGAAAACTTTAATGAATCTTTCAGAATATATATTAGATTTTGTCAAATCATTAAGTGTCTGCAAGTGCAAACAAGAGTACTCCTTAAGTTAGTTTACCTTCAAGTGAGTCAGCCACTGAATTAAAGCAGCTGACTAGTTCCTTGTGTAGCTGCTCACCAGCCCATATGGGAATAATTAGGACATTCACTAGAACTGCTACAATAGCTCCTATGGCAATTGAGTAGAATCTGTCCATGGAGGTTAAAATTGGATTCCCCATACGATATCCAGAAACTATGATCAAACAGTATGTGAAGAGGATGACTCGGAAACCATACTCATATGGCACAAGAGATGGCCATAACTTCATGAATGATGTAACTGCCCCTGTAACATATTTGAAATATTTTAGCTCTCTCTAGCTTTTATTATCTCCACTTGATTCTGAAAAAGTTTACGTAACGTACGTACCAATTATAAAGATGCTGATGCCAATTATATAAGGTTCAGCAACTCTGCCAGAGCTTAAGGCTAACTGAGCAATAACAATGGCTAAGACTCCAGCAAGCAAGCTTCCAAGTGCTCGATTGAACCCTCGGTTGAATGTCGCACCTTTATGAAATTCATCCCCAGGAATGATGCACAGGTATGGTATTCCAGTTAGTTTTCTTTATATATTCACGTATATGCATCAATCTATGGTCCAAATTAATATTCATCTTTTTGTTTAAATAAGAGGAAAAAAATTCATAGTTTACATGAAAATTATATATTGTAAGCTTAAAAGAATGCATGTAGCCTTTTATACATTCCTACAGTGTACTCAAACATTATGGCAACAGTGAGGATGGACCAGATGATATTGTCACCAAATACATGATAAGGTGCTCGGAATAGTATGAGTAAAGATACAAGTAGAACAGCAAGCCCTACTTTCAGTGAGAATATTACTCTATTGCTGTCTTCCTTGCAAAATTTCCATACATTCGATATCCAACCTTTGCATGGGAATTGCACATCCCCTGATTTCTTCATAGTTTCCGGCAGTTTAGTTTTGGTAATGGAAGCAATATTGATCTCAAAATTACTACTGCCCTTTTTCCCATTCATTTTCCAATCAAATAATATCAACTGTCAACTCCTTCTTAGAAATCTTTGAGATCCGCGTAGTTTAAGAGACAACACGAATGAGATCTCTTTACTAGGTAGATGAAAGCAGTTAAAGTCTAAGGACCTCTTAAGAATACAAGTAAGGGTACCTACTGAAGGAAGAAGAGAGCTTAATTAAGACGAGCTGAAGAAGTGATCATTTATGAGTTTTTGGAGATAGAACGAGGAAATACACGACAGTGCCGATTTAAAGAAAAGGGTGTGAATCAGTTTTTGATCAGCTAGGAGGACGGAGAAAGCGTGTGTAGTCAGGGTATGAAAATTAGAGAAAAGAATAATACAGAAGAGCAGCTGAAGACCGTGATTGAGATTACCAAGCAATGCATGCACTTTTTTTATTTAGGACTCCCATTGATCACTCATCCACCTACTTTAAATAGGTTAATTGAATAGCGACTAAAAACACCAGCAAAAAAACACGCCATGCTATATTGCGACAGTGACTCTATATGGGCTACGATCCTTGGTCACATGTGCATAATTTCAGTTAACACCTCCTATAACACATCATTCTAATTTCTAAATGAATAATTGAATTGTGGAAAGTGTTTTATTATCTATAGTTTTTCATTTTGACTTGGGCATTTCGATAGTCTTTTTCGTCTTTCAATCCGTATTAGACATATCTACAGGTTTCATCGACTTCCCTACAATAACTTTTTTCAAGCCTTAAGAACTGTCTTCATCCGAACATGCCAAAGATTGAAACTAATATTCCCATCGAATTTATCAATATCAAATTTGTTGATAAAATCGAGCTCAACGTCATAATATAGATCGAAAATAACTAGGCTCTTGATACCAATTTATTATGACAAATACAATAAATCAACGTAGAAAGATAAAGACAATAACACAAAATTTTATATAAAAACTCTAATAAAAAAAATCACGTAAAAAAATAAAAAAAATCCACTAAATAAAAATCAAGATAAAAAAAATATGAAAATTATTATAATATTTCTAAATGTCTTCTACTTCAAAAACCTACTACCTATATTTATAGTCATATAAAAATTTCATAATTAAATAGCACAGAAAATACTATAATTGAATATGACTTTACTAAATATTTGAAGTAATACCTAAATTCAAATCATCAACATTCATGTCATACCCGACCCACAAAATTTCAAACTCGTACTGTAGTTATTCACTTATTTGTACTAATTTAAACTTCAAGCCCTTCTCTCTCTCTCAGTAGTATCAACTGTCAAATGTGATTAACTACTTCTAGGGTTTTGTCCTGAAACTACACAAAACCCTAATTATATATGCACGATTAAATAGTACAGGGCAATTTATCTGTTAGCTCAGACAGAACTCATGCTGAGATTCAATTGCACTCCCTCCATCTCCCAACGCCCCCTTCTTCTACCTTCTGTCTCCCCAATTAGGGTTTCTCCCCCTTCCCAATCTTTCTTTCCACTCACTCGAAGTTTTCGCATCTCTGAATCTCATTACAGGTCTTCAATAAAGGTAAGCCCCCACAAAAACTCAAAATTTATACTTATATGTCCGACTAATATGTATTCATATCTGTTCCCAACCGTTTATATTGTTAATTAAGTTGAATTCCATTTTTTTATGCTTACTATGTTTATGTAATTAGAATGTGCATTTGCACCCAAAAAACAGAAAAGATACCAAGAAATAATTGAGTTTGTCATGACAAACTATAATATGCTTAAGAAAATGTCAAATAGGACTCTCATTGTTGTACAAAGGGACTATTTTTGTATGTGCATTCGTGCATTTTATCTTTGTTGAGTGTTCATTTTCAGTGGGCTTGTATTGCAGAGGCTGAAAGTTTCGTGCTTTAGGCACGAAGAATTTTCTTCAGAGACCTCAAAGCCTGAAACTGTTGATGATGTTCTACATGAAGATTTGCAGGAACCTGAGATCAATAAGCCAAGTAGATCTAAAGGAAGTTGGGTTTCAATTCTTCAAGAGGTAAAGCTAATACCTTTGTTCAGTTCTAGTTCATGTCTCTAGGGATCATTTTTTTATAGTACAATAGTGGTGCACTTGCAATATTATGAAAGTTCAGGATTATTCAGGGAATATAAGCTACTTTTATTGCAAATGTGTAATAATCGTGTGTTATTTTGTGTAATTGATTTGTCACTCTTTCCAACTATAGTCTATATGTTCAGGGGCGAAGCCACTTATTAGCCAGTGGGGTCAATTGCACCCACTGGATTTTTTTTTTTTTTTTAATATATGATAAATAGATTTTTTTTAAGGGTCAGAAGAGTCAATTTGCACCCACTGAAATTGGGTATTACACTTTCTTTGAAATTGGGTATTACGCTTTCCGTTTCAAAGCAATTTGCACCCACTGAAATTTGCACCCACTCTTTTTACACTGAAATTGTTAATCAAATTTTAACCACATATGACTCATATCCTCTCAATATATGTATCTCTCTCTATAATATTTTAAACTAAATAATAATCTAATTTATATTACTTTTAAAAATAAATAATGAATTACTTACTTATGAACAATTGTGATTAAAAAAATCTATTATGAGTCAATATAGTGTATATATACCATATATTATTACTCATTATATTTTTATTGTAATATAGTATATATATATATATATATATATTGAAAGTATAAAGTATTAAAAAAAAAATTGGCTCAAAGTGAAGCGCCTCCGAACCCCGCCAAATTATTTATAACTTGGTAATAATTTCGCCCCCACTGATAATATTTTATGGCTTCACCACTGTATATGTTCATGCTATGGAACCTGGTAGAGAGTTTTGGTTAAGTTAAATTCTCGTTTGGTTGTAAGCTTGTGCGTAGTCTATGTCAGTACATTTGGATCCATCTGTGTGCTTGGCAGAAGTTTGATTTGGCTAATGCAGATACCAAGTTTTTCTGTTGCAAAATTGGTTTAACAAATGAAATATGTACAACCAAATTCAAACAATTAACACACTCTGATAATTAAAGATTAGCATGTGAAAATTGTTGCAAACGAGAGTAAGAAAAACTAGAAAAATAAAATCCTTGACCATTCATTTTAAGAATAATTACCCCTTTTCTATATCTGAAAGGGGAAATGTTATATTACTATTTAACATTTGACAATAAATATTTGTAAACGTCACTAGATAACATCCTATACTATTATTTCAAAAAAATATCATCTTATTTTATTTTATGAAATAGACTTTTAAGTTTTGACAGATTATGAGGCTAGTATGATCTTGAAATCTAGGATATGTATGCTTCATAATTGTTTCAGGCTGCAGCTGCAGTAATTGGAGCTATTAATGAACCTTGGACTGTACCATGGACAGGAGAGACCATCCTGCAGTAAAAAGCACGCTCCTTACTTGAGATTAGTTAGTATACATATCAGGACTCAGGAGTGAGTAGAATATAAATTGTGAACAATCTTTCTTATAATCAGGTTTGGTAAAAGGATTGTCACGCTTATGTCTGTTGACAACTGATTTTTTCCACCTAGCTTCTTTTAAACCTTAGGTAGTAGCAAAACCCTCGCCATCGAACAATTATGGGACCATGAACTACTTACTACTTCAAACCCTACCCCCCGTCCCCATCTTCTTTTGTTGTTTTGGAAACTCCCCTTTAGGTCATGTAACAGTTGTGTCTTCATGTTATAAACCGATACCTCTGAGGGGAGGCACACTGATATCTTTAGTTTCTAACTTCTAATGCATGTGTTCGAGATACTTGTTCATATGATAATCCTTGCATAATAATCCTCCATCAGTGAAGGTTGTACTTCTTCCGCCTATGATAAATACTTATTTCACGATAGGATATTACGTCCCATAGGTTCTCTGATTTTGAACTCCTCAAACTAAGCTTTGAGTTTTCCTTGCTGTTCAGTTGACCCACGATTCTTATAATAAGAATACCGCCGGATAATGATTATGCTGATGCAGGTTACACTTCTTTGGATTACTGCATTCTGGTTCATTGGTTCTTGGTTGGTTCCATTTGGAGCGGGCATGATGGGTTTCAGCAAGGTATCTTTGACGTACCGAGGTCAGGCCTTATTGAGCCTTTTAACTGATGTAATTGAAGGCCTTGCTGGAGCTGCAATCCTCTATCGCTGTCTATCTCAGTTTCTGCCCCTTCCATCTGATTGGTTCAGATTCAGCCTGAGAGGGAATTGGCTGTTTGATGTTACTATCGGATGCCTCATGTTTCCATTGGTTAACCGGCTGTCACAGTTTAACCTTGACCTATTGCCTCTTCTCCCTTCAACTCCTGTCTCAAGTATAGAACACTCAATCATGGCAAGAGATCCTGTTGCAATGGCACTGTATGCAGTTCTACTTACTGTGTGTTCTCCCATGTGGGAGGAGATGGTCTTTCGTGGTTTCCTTCTCCCGTCCTTGACGAAGTACATGCCCATATGGTGCTCAATCCTAGTGAGTTCAGTTGCCTTTGCTCTAGTACATTTGAATGTATACAGGATGCTACCACTTATCTTTCTTGGGGTTGTAATGGGTGTTATTTATACACGGTCTAGGAACCTATTACCATCTATTCTCTTGCACAGTCTCTGGAATTGCTTTGTTTTCTTAGATTTGATGAAATGACATTCATTATTCATATCACGCATAGATCTGTGATCTATTATTGATGATCCCATATCAATGCACCAGATCCTGCGGTTTCATTTAATTTTAGCATAATGTTTTCTTTTTCTATTTTGGACCAATTAAACATGAGCTTTATTTATTATAAGGAAAATTGAAACTCCAACTCTCAAAGCAGGAGTTAATTTTAAAATTAAAAAACAAAAACTATTTTTGTCAGAAGTGGGATTTGAACACACACCCTCTCACGAAGACCAGAACTTGGGTCTGGCGCCTTAGACCACTCGGCCATCCTGACTGACGAATTTATTCGTCCGGCATTATGGTTTAGTTATAGTACTATTAATAATAAATATTTTTTCAAACTATGCCCAAGACAAGTAGTGCTACACTATAAGTACTATATGACAAAGTGTTGATGTATGTTATTATATGATCAAATGACGCTAGAAAAACCCAACTTATTTGATAGCCATGTCCATACTCATCCATGCTCCAATTACTTTCCAAATATAGACTCCTGTTTCGCTTATGCCTGTTGATAAAAATTGATCAACTGATCAATATGTGAAATAGTGACTTTATTCGATTGATTATATATTATACGTTAAATTAATTTTGATTAATTGATTGATTATATACATCTGCGTCTTAGTAATGTATTGGTCAATTAATTAACTTATCACGAAGTTAACTTCATGATAACCGAATCCTAATTATGATATCCTTTACTATCTCTCAATACATATTTCGTGATATCAATATTATATTTAACAATAAAATGAATTCGTTATAGACAATTAACGATACAATAAAATTTGTTACAAACAATTATATAAAATTAGGTTTGATTGAGGCTCGTTTAGCTACTGAGTTGAGCACAATCTCAAATCAAACCCAAATAATTTGAATTTTTTGAATTTTTATAATTTCCAGAATATCAAATAAAAAAATTATAATTTTGAGTTGAATCAAATTTTTAGTCCAAAGATAAAATAAAAATTTATCGAAAATTTTAAAATTTATTTATATTTAAATAATTTATATTTCTAAATCTAGAGAGGACATTTTTTGGGGAATCGAATTTTTAGTCCAAAATAAAATAAAAATAACTCCGAACATATTTTATATGCTCATTTTTAAAACATTTATTTTTATAAAAAATTCAATTAAAGTTGTTTACTGTTCGTTCAACAAAAATAAATAGAACTATGTTCCTATTTAACGCAAGCCGTTGAAAAATGATTGGGTAGCTCTTTCGGTCGCATCAGGAGAGACAGTTCATATTAAAGTCTGTAATGTTGCACCCGCTACACGCCCAGGCCCCAGCTTGCCCCTAACTCCCCACACGGCCACACCCCCATCTTAATCTCACACCATTTATTTATCAATAGAAGATGAAAGACAGATAATAATTTACTAGTGACAAAATTATACCCTATCCGTATCAAAATATAATATAAATTATTATTGATTTTTAAACGTAAATAAAATTATTTATATTTAAATTTTATGCAAATTATATAATTTAAAAAATCAAAATATCAAATTGGACCCCTCTCAAATAAAAATTTACTATTGACAAAATTTACTCTTGTAATTTCAAAATATAAAATAATGAATAATTTTTTAAAATTAATTGAAGATCTTTTTAAATTTAAAATTGATAAGAATTTAATACAATGATAACTATTAGTATTAATTATTTTAAAAATACTACTACTAATTATATAAAAAAAATTAATGAATTTTAAAATTTTAAATTTAATAATATATTAAATTAATTTTAAAATTTAATAATAATTTTATAATTTGAAATATATTTAAATTACAGTACATTTGATGCTATATGCATTACTTTTTTTTGTCTAGAAATTTGTTCTACTCCATTTTATTCAATGTAATTACAATTATAGTAGTAACATTTTTCATAAATCTTTATACCACGTCACGTGAATGGGTCCACTAAAACTCAAAAACCGAGGCCAGAAAAAGCGGGAACAACTGACTCTTCCTACTATAAGTATGTCAGACTATTATAACCACTTCCCCCGCTGCTCTCCGTTTATTTCTACCCCTTCTTCGCCGCCTATAACCACCCTCCGCCGCCATGGTTAAATATAAAAAAGTTGTAGGAATTATTACTTGCATGGAGTTCTTTTAGGAGATCCGCTTCTTTCGGGTTATATAATTAGGTCCGAAATCCCGATCATTCACAGGAAGAAGAAAGAGAAATTTTCGACAAAAGAGAAAGAGAGAAAATTAACCCGTTGTGATATATTCAGTTCTGCACAAAAATAGAAATTATATTTCTATACAGAACTGATATTCCTATATATGGATAGAGGAAGAACAGAAATTTGAACGGAGATAGGATTGGAGGTGTTTTTATATCTGTTCGTTTTGAGAAGTTTTGGTTCGTACTTGCGGCAGGTAATTCCGGTTTCACGGTTCCGATTAGAGATCTCAATTTCCCGATCAAAATTATTTCAACCGATTCAACTTCTCATTTGATAACAACTTTTTACGCCAATATTGTGATTTTAATTTAATTTACATTTTCTAGGTGAAAATTTGTTCAGGATCAAGTTGAGTGAGTTGTAGAGTTGCGAATTAAAGGAGTTGGAGATCAGTAAAATGGAACAGAAACACATATTAATGTCAGCTTTGAGTGTGGGAATAGGCGTAGGAATTGGATTGGCTTCGGGGCAGACAGTGAGCAAATGGACTGGTGGGGATGATTCCTCTTCAAACGCCATTACACCTCGAATTATGGAGCAAGAGATGCTTAATTTGATTGTTGATGGCAGAAATAGCAATGTCACTTTTGACGAATTTCCTTATTATCTCAGGTGAACAAAAATTTCTCCTTGTTATCCTCTTAATTTATTAATTACTACTATTATAAGCGCATGTGAGAATTACAAGATATCGAGAATGAAAGTCTGCTTTTCTGTGTAACGATAACGATTGCACTTATCTGTTTGATTATTCTATCGCCTTTATTAACCTAATTTAATTAGGTTCAGAGTCTTAGACATCGTGGAGGCATATCATGATTTCATACTAATGGGTGTCTCTATCCATATTAGATCATTGTTGGATCTTCGAATTATCAATAAGTTGATGGCTTTTTTGTCTGTCACGTGCACTTCCTATTTTTAGTAGTGTTCATGTCACTAATGTAAATCTGGGAAGACCTGGTCACTTTCTAAGACTTGTTCTTATTTTCAACTTCTTTTTTTATTTAATTTTTTCCGGCGTTGATTGATTTGTGGAATAAAAATGTTTGAGGGTAAAATTTTCAGAGGTCAGCAACTCGTGATTCCTGTGTACCATAATTAAGGATAAGGACAGCTTTTGCTCTTAGAAAAATAAATTCAATAACAAATTTAGCTCAAAATTGGTTATTGAAAAAAATTATTTCAAAGTATATCCTGGGTAGACATTGGTAAAGGCTCTTGCTACTTCCATGAGGGGAGGATAGTCAATAGTGATTTTTTGGGGGGCCCCACTTCGGCAATGGACAAAGTATGAAACTTAAAACAATCAGGGTCAAATCTCAAGTTCGGAAAATCTCGAGTCAAATCTTAAGTCCGAATTAAATCAAATCCATCAAAATAAGGTCTTAAACCATTGGCACAATAGTATCTTCTTGGGTCATCTTAAGATACCATGCAAACAACCAAAAAAGTCATGGTGAATGTACTATTGTTAATAACTTAATTCTTTATACACAGACAAATTTTCAATGTGGGATAAATTTTTTCAACATCTTTTGATGTGAACTGGGGTGTTACAAACTCCCTCACTTAAATTTCTGACATCCTCGTCAGAACCAATCACATACACGGACGCCTCTCTAGCTATTGTGGGATACTACCGGTTGGCTTCGTGTCCCCACCTCCTGACCTCCCTCTCTACATTGTGAAATAATATTATCAGCCTTTGTATCCCCACCTCCGGCAACCAGATCGGATAACCCGACCCGACCTTTCGAGAGTCGACTCTGATGCCATATGAAACAACTCAGGTCAAATCCCGAGTCTAGAACAAATTTCGGGTAAAATCCCAAGTTCGAATCGAATCAAATCCATCCAAATAAGGCATTAAACCACTAGCACAACAATATCTTCTTGGGTCATCTTAACCCACCACAAATTCACCCAAAAAGTCATGACTGAAGATACTATTGTTAGCAACTTAATTTTTAATACACATAATTTTTTTTTCCATATCTTTCGATGTGGGACTGGAGTGTTACAAAACTATTGCTGCTGCTTCTTTTCGAAGCAAGAAGAAGCTTCATGTTTTGTGTGATTGAAGATTAAGTGACATTGCTAAATGAACCATAATGTTATATACTACCAAAAATGTTGAGATCGAGTACACTCCCTCTATGGAAATGAGTACTTCGTTAAGCTTTCGTCATTGTTCAGTCCCTCCATTCAACCTCGTGAAGATCCTCTTATTGAGTTATTTACTTAATTAGTATCTGGATCATTACCCGGACAATTCATGGAGTGAAAAAAGGTATTGAAAGTCAACAAGTCAAACGGAACCCTCATGACCGTCATTTCTGTACAGTCCTAAGGAAAGAGTATTAACAAGGATAGTTATGGTCTGTCTCTGATTTTTTTTTGACTTTCATTTGATTCTCTTCTTCTTCATTGATTCCTCATAATTTTTTTTTTGACAGAGTGATCCTCATACGTTGAATAGCTATTTTTTGGGAGTGTAACATAATTTTAGTTTATGGTCAAATGATAGATGACTTCAATCATTCTTATTGTATTTTTAAGATCATTCTGCTTTCAGCTTGGTTGTTCCTGTGATACTTCCCTTTAATGAAGCTTAATTAATATATGGGGCGAGGTTGTGGCGAGAGATGAAGGGATCCCTGCTTGAGCTATGTTTGGTGCTGGCTGATTCAGGGATGATGAGACAGGAATTGTCAGATTCCATATCTTTATAGAATGCTGTGTTGAGGGGATGAGAATGTTGAAGCATATTTTGGTGGACATTGGAGCCTCCTATTGGATGGCCGAAGGTCTTTCTTCCATACTTGGAAAACCTAAAGTGCTTCTCTAGCATAGCTGAAGTTAGATACCGAATTTCAGGCTGCACGCGTGCTAAGATGAATATTTATAGTAGGGAAAAAGATTTATATTGCGACAAAAAGTGTCGACTTTGGTTGAGAGTCGACACATTAATAATTATCCATGTATTTGTATTAATTTATAGATCATACCATTGCATCTACTGAACAAGAGTCGACATGTTTTTGTTGCAATATTAGAAGAACTCTTATAGTAGCATGATATATGGAGAATTAAGTGTACTCCCTCCGTCCCGATTTAAGTGACATGCTTTCCTGTTTTGTATGTTACTTTTACAAAAGCAATTCAACATTAATGCATACGGACTATATTCAATTTCCCTTCTGAAAATAGTGATACAAATATGTGGACTCGACAATACAGTGTACTCTATCATGCTTTCCTGCTTTGGATTTATTTGTTTTGTAACCAATCCAACATTATTTCTAATGGACCATATATACTTCCCTTCTGAAAATAGAGATATAAATTTGTGGACCCCACAATATTTTACTATCTTTTAAAACTATTTTACTCGTGTTCTTTTCTAATCAACCTTATGCTGTTATAAATTACTTCAATATGCTGAGAACTTTTCTTGTTTGTCACAACAGTGAGCAGACCAGGGTTTTGCTAACAAGTGCTGCCTTTGTTTATCTGAAGAATTTTGACTTTTCTAAGCACACACGTAACCTTGCTCCTGCAAGTCGGACTATTTTGCTATCAGGACCTGCAGGTTGGTTCTCTGTTGAATTAGTCTATATGTATGCATTTATACTTTTGTCATTCATTTTCTTATGTCTCATTTTGAAGAACTTTACCAACAAATGCTTGCCAAGGCATTAGCTCATTATTTTGAAGCCAGGCTGCTATTGTTAGATATTACTGACTTTTCGCTAAAGGTGAGTTTGGAGGATTACATTTTTCTTTGATGTCTACTTCTGCCAAATCTTATAGTGGTTAATTGCTTTTCTACAGATTCAGGGAAAGTATGGGTCTGCCAACAAGGAATATGTAAGTTTTTTAAATTCAATCCCAACACATGTTTTTTCTGCATTATATCTGTTCAGTCTGTTCTTGCACCAAATGCAATATTGTCTCCCATAGAACGCAGGAGATTTTGAATATTCAACACGCATTTTACGTTGGTTTTTTCTTGTGCAAACATCTTGTTTACAGTCTTTCAAAAGGTCCATTTCAGAAACTACTTTGGCCCAGATGTCTAGTTTATTTGGATCTTTTTCCGCCCTTCAACCACGGGAAGAATCAAAAGGTTTGATAGAAGATTATTCGTTCCTTTTATTTATTTATGTTGTTTCTAATTCACCCCCCCCCCCCCCCCTATTAAGGCGACATTTACGTGGGGGAGAGACCCACATAGGATGCTTGTATACACCATATGTTTATTTTGTCACCATTCTCTTTATTTTGTGTATTCCTGTCGTCACCCTAAAAGTGATTGCAGCAGTAGGAAATCTCATGCTATGACACCTCCTTTTCTATATGTTTTAGAATAATGGAGAGCAGTGGTGCAGGTTTTTAAAGGGAAAAAGTGGGAGAATGATGTTTTTTGTTGCCCATGGACTATTATTGCTTCTGCATTCCATTGAATTATGTTTATTCTAAAGAGGTTTCCAAGTATTAAATACATAGCTTACTAACTATTTTTATATTAGTAAGAGGACCTTTTCCCTTTTTCTTTTACTTCAGTCTGAGAGTTGTACCTTGTATTGTAAATCATTTCTCTGACATTTTTGGATTTGGGTTAGTTATTTACTTTAATTAAATTTACACTTTTCCATATTGAACCTTCCTGTTGCAGGCACACTACGTAGACAGAGCAGTGGTGTAGATATTGGATCATGGTATACGGCTCATATCTGTTTTCTTGATTTGAAACATTAGGAATCTAGTGGTATGCTGTTCAGTGGTTTAATGCCTATGCTAATTCAGCAGTTCCTTTATTTGCAGGAAATCAGAAGGAATGCCTTCAACCCTCTGTAGAAATGCATCTGCTGCTGCTAATTTGAATAGTCTTATGTCAAATAGCACTCCTACAAATCCAGGTTTTTATTCAGGACTTCTTTTATGAAATGGCACAAGTCTCAAGTAATTGCATTTTCCACTCAACAGGAAAATCTTTCATAGATGGTGCACGTACTGTAAGAAGATTTATGCACGCAATCAAAACTGATTTTTTTTATATACTCCACGAAATATGCTTATAATGAAGTTGGGTAAGATAGAAGAGGGTTAAAGAGTACATAATGTTTCTCTAATTCTTGCACATGGTCCCTTCAGTTGCATGTATTTTCCAGTTCATTGGATGGAAATATATAAGAGAATATAGGTGATTCCATATTGAATTAACCAAACATATTTGTTACAAGAATTTAATTCTTTTTATTATCTATTTTAGAAGAAATCATCAAGTGAAAAGCCATATTGGTGTTATAATCATAATTATATTTTTCCATGTTGGTAAGCAAGCGGTTTATTTGAGCTTTTTATGGTAAAATACTATAACAAGCTGAAAATTCTGAATGAGCTTCGAAGTCCTTTATTCTTCACATGCTGCTGCGCAGTTGTTTTTAATCATATTATCGTGTTGAAATCTAAGGAAGAGAGCCATGAGGAAGATAGCCTGAGCAGGAAATTTTTAGTCTTACCTAGAGAAAATAACTTTAGTGTACCATTTCAGATTCATTATAATTGCCTCATCTGTTTTTGTTCTTTGCTGTCCTCATAACTCTAAGATTCTTTATCTAATTCCTACAGTTGGTTAAATTTTTTTGAACAAACATTACTGGATCAAATATATCTTAAAACTTTGGAATTTGTAAGACCTTGCTCATATAAATCAATCATGCTTTTCAGACAAAGTTTGTTCCACTTACAGTTATGAATTTGCTTATTTATCTGAAAGATCAACAGATTTTCTCTTTCTTTTCACTTGTACTGATGATATCTATATTTCAGCTCCTCTTAAGCGTACTAGTAGCTTTTCCTTTGATGAAAAGCTTTTTATACAGACGCTATACAAGGTCACTTATCTCCCTCCATCCTAGATATCATCTAATCATTACAGTGTACGATTTTGTATAGGCTTTTATGCAGTATAACAATTGTGACCTCTTACAGGTTCTTGTTTCAATATCGAAAACCAGTCCTAATGTTCTTTATCTTAGGGATGCTGACAAGCTCCTATATAGATCACAAAGAATATACATCTTGCTCCAGAAAATGTTGAAGAAATTAACTGGACCAGTGCTGATCCTCGGTTCACAAATTGTGGACCCGGGCGGTGACTACATAGAAGTAGATGAAAGGCTTAATTCTGTATTCCTATACAATATTGAAATCAGACCACCTGAGGATGAAACCCATCTTGTCAGTTGGAAGGCTCAACTGGAGGAGGATATGAAGATGATCCAGTATCAGGATACCAGAAACCACATCATTGAAGTACTTGCAGCTAATGACCTTGATTGTGATGATCTGGGCTCAATATGCTCAGCAGACACGATGATTCTTAGTAGATATATTGAAGAAATTGTGGTGTCTGCAATCTCCTATCACTTGATGAATACAAAGGATCCTGAGTACAGAAATGGAAAACTTGTTATTTCATCTGCAATGTCAATTCAGTATATTATCTGATGGTTACCTCACCATTTAAAGTTTTCTGACTTCTTGTGTTGAACATGAAACAGTTTATCCCGTGGATTGAGTCTATTCCAGGAAGGTAAATCTGTGAGAAAAGATACCTTAAAATTGGAAGCTCAAACTGAAGTTCCCAAGGTTTGTCTGCCTCTAATTATTCGCATTCAATAATCTGAAGTAATTGAACAATCATAGGAGTAGTATTTATATGAAACTGTCTTATTTTATTTTATATTTACATTTGACATTGAGAATAGGAGGGACAAGGAGGAGGGACCTTTCCTAAGAAACCAGAAACAAAATCTGAAAGCTCTGTACCTGAAAACAAGAGCGAAGCATCAGCTACAACAGTGAAGGATGTTGATAGTTCAAACCTAGCAACAAAAGAGCCAGTAAGTTTAGTATCCTAGTTTGTTGCCTTAGATTTTTTACAATTCCAACTTATTTCTCTTCCTTCTATACATCATGAGGCTGTATACTAGCGTACCTTTATATCTTAATTATTCTATAAACTAAGTTTTATAATCCCTCCATGTCAATGTATCAAATCTCGCTATATTGAATTTAAAATATGCCAAATTTTGGTTAGTAATTTTGACCTTTAGTGGGCTCTCATTTTTGCCGGATGTAGTATCTAAATTGTGCCATGGAGGCTGGAGCATTCAATTGAAGTTTGGTAATCTGAAACATGTCATTTCTCCACTGGTTAACTCATCGTTGTTTCTACATTTTTATCAAATGCCCCATGTTCGCCCCATGTTTGCAACCTTTTACTTTTCATTTTTCTGCAAGCCTGCCTGTGTGAACTACTGGGGCGGAACCTATGCAGCGTGTGCATGATATTCAAAAATGAAAAGAAATACATGACAATTTATCAGGTACATGTATTTTGGCAGTAATTACTAAGGAGAAATTATAACTTCCTTTCTTGGGTTTTTATTTATTTATTTTATATACTTATTTATTTATGTAATTTACTTTGAATGGGGTAAGGGGCACTGTGCTGGAGGCTAAAACCATTTGAGTATATTTGTATTCCCACACAAGCATGCCTCAGACAAATAATATCCAGTACTTACTGACAAACTAAAATTTGTGGTTCCACTCAAGGAGATCAATATAGTTGTTATCATAGTGCTCATGCAGTTCATGTAATGTTATCTGCTTCTGCAGTGTTTATCCATTTGTTTCCTTTCCTTAGTATTCCCTTCTTTTCACAACGAAGTATCTCCTTCTATTGATTGTAACAGGAGCTTCTTCCTCCGGACAATGAATTTGAGAAGCGGATAAGGCCAGAGGTTATACCAGCAAGTGAAATTGGTGTGACATTTGCTGATATTGGTGCCATGGAGGAGACTAAAGAATCCCTTCAGGAACTAGTTATGCTACCTCTCCGACGTCCAGACCTGTTTAAAGGTGGCCTTTTAAAGCCATGTAGAGGAATATTGCTATTCGGGCCTCCTGGTACTGGGAAGACTATGCTGGCTAAAGCTATTGCAAATGAGGCTGGAGCAAGCTTCATTAATGTGTCTATGTCTACCATCACTTCTAAATGGTTTGGTGAAGATGAGAAGAATGTCCGTGCTTTGTTCACTCTTGCAGCCAAGGTTTCCCCAACTATTATTTTTGTGGACGAGGTAGACAGCATGCTTGGACAGCGCTCAAGAGCTGGGGAGCATGAAGCCATGAGGAAGATAAAAAACGAGTTCATGACACATTGGGACGGACTCTTGACAAAACAGGGTGAGAAGATTCTTGTTCTTGCTGCTACCAATAGGCCGTTTGACCTAGATGAAGCAATAATCAGACGTTTTGAGAGGAGGTACAGTGTACAAGGAACCATTATTGTGCTTCTGTACTTTTACTTTAATTTATTGATCAATTGGATATGGAAGGGATGAATAAAATAAATTAAAAGACCTTCCGTGTCATAATTTTATCTGCAAACCAATATTGATACACTTACAAGTCTCAACGAGTTATTTAAGTTATATTTTTGTTAGAAATAAGCTACTTTGGAATGAAAAATATTATAGATCTTATACTTTCTTCTCTTTTCAACAGGATACTGGTTGGTCTACCATCTGTGGAGAACAGAGAAATGATACTGAAAACTCTCTTGGCAAAAGAAAAGGTTGACAAAGGATTAAATTTCAAAGAACTTGCCACAATGACAGAAGGCTATAGTGGAAGTGACCTAAAGGTTGTAAATCTTATTATAGCATTAGTGTTCAGATTCATAATTACCTGACTAACTGGGAAATTGTTGTAAACAGAACTTGTGTACTACTGCTGCTTATCGACCAGTTAGGGAGTTGATACAGCAAGAAAGGCTGAAGGATCTAGTAAGTACTTCAACCTCAACTCAATTGAATTCAACTTTGTCTCCTTACTCCTACTTGGAATTGGGTACACTACTCTCGTTTTCTCATTTTGGATCTATAGTAAACAACTGAATTTGCATGACCTTTAGTAATTTCACTTGATTTCATAACAACCTTGATTCCTTATTTGAATTATTAGCAATCTTTCAACTCTACAGGAGAAGCGGAATATCGAAGGAGGACAGAAGTCTGAAGCTACTTCGGTTTCAAAAGGAACCAAGGAGGATAAAGTAATCAATATAAGACCATTGAACATGGCAGACTTTAGGGAAGCAAAAACTCAGGTGAATATACACCCCCAAGGAACCCCAAACCAAAAAATTAAAAGAAATATCTACTTAACACTAGCTTTAAACATGAGCACTGAGCTTCTGTTATTGATCTCCTATTCTTTATTTTCCATGTGGTACAAAATTGCATGAGAAACTTGTCTAATTACTAAGTAAGGAATGGAAGAGAAAGATCATCAGAAAAGGGGGAAGTATCTATTGAAAGGATGTTGAAGGATGAAAAAGACTTGCTTACTGCAAATTTGACGGTTTCACCCTGATATCTTGAGAAAAGGTTTTAGCACCAGTGTATCGTGAGGCCACTCAAATGAAAATGGAAATCGTTTATAATGATGCCAACTATCCCAATAGGATTTTGTTGATTCCTGGTTACTACCCTCATGGAATATATAGATTCCTAGTTAAGTTTTTTTATGCGTACTTCTTTTATTAAAACAAGACAAGGAAAATAAATAAATAGCGACGAACCTCATGTTGGAGTAAGGTTTCTTGACCTGTCGTTTGATATCTGAATGATAGTCTGAGTAAGGTTTAGTGACCTGTAGTTTGATATCTGAATGATAATTGAGAAGATTTCATACTGCTGCTGATACACATGTATCTTTGCAATTGTGTTACAGGTTGAGGCAAGCTTTGCAGCAGAGGGATCTATAATGAATGAGCTGAAGCAATGGAATGACTTATATGGCGAAGGAGGTTCAAGGAAGAAGGAACAGCTATCTTACTTCCTATAAACTATAAAGTATCAGAGTTTTCTTTGAGTTATGTGAGCATATCAAACTACATGAAACCATTAGGGTAGAATTCCTGTCTACAGTCTTGTCATATTGTATGTGTTGTTGTATCTTTCCTAAAATGTAGAAATTTCTAACCCATTACCACCAAGTAAACACCAATTAGCTAACTGAAGATGGCTATATCTATAGGTTGGATAAATGACCAATCTTTTTTCAGCATGATCAAGCAAGTAAGGTGATGTAAAACTATAAAATGACACCAGCACAACAGCAGTCTCCATGAACAGATAGGCAAAGCAGGCAAAAGCAAGTCAGGCCTTGATTACCGGATGGATTTTTATAGAAGTCTCAGGCCTTGATTACTTGAAATTTTAAGTCCTTGAAAGTCAAAATTTAAGTAGAGAAAAACAAAAGGACAAAAGCTAGTCTCTTTGCTTGAATACACTACTTATAATAGGTTTGGTTTTCCCAGTTGTGACTTGAAACCTATATACTTTCTTGGATGTGCCTATCAAGTTCATCAGGAGCTCTACTGAATAGAGCTTAGTAGTCCAGTTTCCACACACGAGTGACACTTATATTAACTGTTCTTTTCTGGTACAATCCTTGATCAGGAAATGAAAAAAAATACTGGTAGTAAATTGAAAGAACAAAATTGCAAAAAAACGCAAGATTTCACCAAATCATGTTTACAACTAACAATAACATAGCCTGCTTACCTGCCTAAAGTGCAAGAATTAGGTTATGGAGTTGGACCAGACCCAGCCTAGGAACCGTGTGATGATCAATCTAAAAGCCATGAGATAAACATCAAGTCCAAAATCCAATGTGGTTTACAGACTACAAGCAATTACTATGAAATATAACACTGTATATATCACAACCAGAACACCAAACACAGAACCAGATGACATGCCACCCCAACTAATGTGTAGTTTACATAGGAAGATGGCTTATCCATCTTGTGTGAACCAAGACACCCTAAAATGAAACTAAGATATGAAGTAGGGTTCTAAAGAATAAATATTGTAATCAAATTCACAAATAACACGGCTATAAACTTGTCAAAACCAGATAACTAATAAGCGACCTCTAAACTTTCTTCTTGTCTTTTAGAGGTCCCCTCGGGATCTTGCTTAGAACCTTTGCATCAAACACTGCATATTGTTTTTTGATCTCAATCAAGGCCTTCTCTGCGAATGGGTCTACTTTGTCCTCATATTTCTCATAAAGCACAGGCACCGTGAGGAGTAACACAAATACTGCATAAAGATCATTGAGACGTAGTGTCACTATTTTTTAAACATGAGTTATAAGACAAAAAAAATTATCAACATAATACTTACCTATGTAGAACAATGTCAAGAAGTTGAAGCAATTGCCCAAAATTGATAAGATCCACAACCCAGCAATAACCTGGTTAATGAAACAGTAACATAAAATGACAAAAACTACAGATGAGATGAGAATATGAGATCATTCATATCCCTCCAACAGTGGGAGAACCAAAATTTGCATAAATATACATTTCTCTCCTGATAGAATTGTAAAGACATGATAATATAACAGAACACTGTGGATTGTTATTAATAATAGGAAATATTTAACATACAGATAGAAACTTCTTCAGATCCCTCCCGGCTGCAATTTCCCTTATGATTGCAGATGCCCTATTGATCTCAACCCTCAGAGCCGCAGCAAATTGAATAACTGGCTCCTCTGGAATGGAAACTTCAGGAATTCGTGGTGGAGACCTGTAAGGCAACACCGAGAGACCTTAGTAAGAATTCATCAGCAGTAGATGGCTAAAACTAACATCCAACGAGATTGCTCGACAACAATATGATTTGGGTTACTTGTTGATGAAGGTTGTGGCATTGGACCACAAGAACAGTATAGTCAATGAGACTATCAGCCCATGGCAGACCAGAGTGAGCAAGTGGTATCCCAACACTTCAAACAGAAACCAAATGGCTGTTGCCCCACCTAGGACTCCTGCAGATATCTTCTTGTTCCTCCACAGGAACACATCAGCCGCTGCAACCATCACATTGAACCGTAATTAACAGTAATATTTTGTATATGCGTGTATAGAGAGAGAGAAAAGTAGGTTTACACATTTCTGAATGTGTGTGTGTATATATATAGAGAGAAAAGTAGGTTTGTACCACAAGGGGGAAAAATTAAGTTCTTTTTTTATAGGTAATTTAACTATTTAAAAAACACATCTTCGTGATTTATACTTCAAAATATAAGGTAAAAAGTTAGAATTTTAGGTTTAAAGTAATTCTACAAAATTTATATTCAACAAGCATATTGAGACAAACTGACAAACATTGTTGAGACACAGGAAGTATAATTTTCAGTCTCAACTCTGACAAAATAGGTGTCAAAGTAACCTTAAGAAAATGCTATTATGAGAATAAGCTAAATGCCTAAGACCTCACTGCTATTGAATTGGCCAAAGGCATCCATCCAACCTACTCCAACAGCTGCTTGATCTCGTTGTAAAATTACTCAAGTTCAATTGTTACATGACAACCCGATCAACACAGTAATAAATGACAGTATTAAAAATCTACTAAAAGGAGAAAGTAACCAAATTCACAAGTTTGATCTAATAACTGGTTAGATCTAGATCCAAACAGAACGCAAAACCAATAAATTAACTAACAAACTCAATTTTCAGTATAAGGAGTTTCATAGTAACAAATCTAGCAACTAGCTTTAACACAATACGAAATCCGATATTTTAACATAAAGATTTCTACTACAATAACAGGAGCTACTGGCACATTAATTAACTAAGGTCTAACAAAAAATTGAACTACAACTACTTTCTCATGAGATTAAAATCAAAATGTGTACCAAATTAAGAACAAACTAAAACGAAATGGATATGAATAAGTGAAGTACATACGTTTGCCTCCACCGAAGACTTTGTGAACAGGCTTTTCCCGCCCAAAGATCCGATAAACCTTGGACTTCAACGACGTCTTCTCGTCGTCATCAGAATCCGATGAAGAAGAAGAAGAAGATGAATCGTCCTCGTGTAGCTTCCCACTAATCTTCTCCATTATCGACTCAACCTTCGATTCCTCGTTATCTGACATCTCTCTCTAAAACCTCTCCGATCCACAAATCAAAAATCCTAAATTTTTGGACTAAAAACCGATGGATTTTAGATTTAGAATCTAAATGAACCTTCTTTTACTTATGTAACAGATTAATTTGAAGCTAAAATGAGTGACAAGTCACAGATTGAATCTCTACCGTTGAAATGATACGGATCCGAACCTGAAATATATCGACTCACCCGAGCCTCTTGCTTCGGAACCAAACAAACCGATAAAATGAAACTAGAGAGGTATGAAATTTGAAATTTCGTGAAAGTAATTAAATTGGGCCCCGAAATCGCACTAAAAATCGTACGAACTGCATCAATTAAAACTGTACCAACGGTTCTGGCGTATGTGGTGGTTTTAGGTGGGTTGAATAACCAAATTTACGGTTCCGATTTGGTTACTGGCCAAAACCGCACGCATAAAATTAAAACCGAATTGTGTGTGTATGTATGTATTATCTCTAGTAAATTTTAAAGTTACTTTTTACTTTAACACACTCAGAGAAAACCTCAGTCTTGCATTGTCATTTTTTCACCAATTGAAAGAAGATGTTAGAAGTTATAGAGTTAAAAATTAAGCAATTGGGTTTTGGAATTTCGAATTTGTTTGATGCATTATTGGAGGGGCTTATAGCTGAGGGGCTCGAGCACTTGATGCATTAGTTAATGTCAATGCTATAATAGTAATAGTCTAATATATTATTTTTCAAATTAGGTATAGTTAGGATTATATTCTATAAGTCATCCCTGTAATATATGAAATATAATTTCATTATATCTCCAGTATATACTTTTAATTTTTGGGGAACTAGATAAACATTCTTGCTTGTTATCAAATATATGGTTTCCGTTGTTTTATATAGCGTATGTTTTAGTTTTAAATCATGCTTGATATAATTCTCATTGTCGACTATGTCACTAAGTTAATTGTTCGATGTAAGTTTTATATTAAATTTTATTGAAGGCTTAGACTTTTTTGTTGTTTCAATTGATTTTGGAACCGAAACCGCACCAATTAAAACCGCACCGCACACTTTAAAATCGCACCGCACCAATCATAAACGGTTTCAGGTGCGATTTTGAATTTTTCAAACCGCACCTAAGTAGTTTCGGGTGCGATTTGGACTTTAAACCGCACCATGCTCACCCCTATTAAAGGCTACGAGGCTAAACGGTCGTTAGAGTTGACGGACTGAAGTGACGGCTCCGTTATTAAGCCGTCAAGTGTAATTATACATGACTATATGATATTGCGGAAGTTGTTATTATGAAGTTTATTTTGGAGTAAGTTGGTCAATTGACTGATAAAATACTGACACGCATGCAAGATTGTATATATGTCAATATTCTATTAGTCAATTAATTAATTTATCAACAAAATAATTTCATGCTAATCGGATACTGATATTGCGGTACCCCGTACCTTCACCGTAGGTCAGGAAATAATTGACTGGATCGTACGAAAAGTTGTGTTTTGGTGGCAAGATTTGTGGACACCTGTGATAATCCTAACCGTTAAATTTTATTATCTTATTAATAAAAAAGCCTTGGATATCAACAAATAAAATCTTTATTATTCCGTGGCCGGGTCTAAGCTAGAAGAATCTTACTGATCATTTAGGTTGGCCCACACTTCACATGATAATATACAAATTTAGATTTGAAAAAAAAAATTTGATAGGAGTATATTTTATAACTTTATAGGTCGACTTTATTGGTATCACTTACATGAATAATTATAATTAATAATATTTAAAAAAAAAAACATTTGCCTCCCGATTCTTTGTGCCCATGGGTAAATCGAGGCATAATTTTTAAGTTTTTTATTTTTAGACTAAAAAGAATTAGTCTAATTTTAATATAAAAAAATTAATATATATATCGATTTTTATATATCAATCCTATTTTTTTTGAGAGACGGAGGAGACATATGTATATATAATCAGTAAATATTAAAAACACACTTGGACTTTGAAAAAACTCCTCAACAACACAAAAGATTTTGCAAAGATTTCAACATGTAATTAATTGTAGTAGTGTATAATATATACAATAATTGTATATATATATGAATCGATCTGATATGACTTGTTTAAAATGAACTCAGTTGCATGCATGTCGGCATCAAATATCATCACAAAACGATCATATAGATGAAGCTTTAATTAATTATGTCGAAACAAGTTCTTGCAGGTAAATATTAGACACCTGTCTGTCCTGATCAGTTTTTAATCAAAAAATATTTTTATACCGGATATAGAACTGTTCTTTGTTGTGCACATAATTATTTATAGTAAACAATGATAGATTAGGTTGTTAATAGCGCTAGCTACAAGCTACAAGACCAAGTTAATAATATTAAGTCAATAATTAGTTTACACAAGTACGATGTACAACTACATGCATGACTGCTTCAAGAATATTATAATTACTTGTTTGAAGATTACAAACGAGCCAATTCACACAGAAAGTTTCAAACTCAAACATGAAATGAATGAGTGCAGGTTAATTAATTAATTACCTCACCAATTTTTGAGACTATCTAGCTATGGTAGCCTGTAGCTAAAACTACCTTTCCCTTATTACTCCCTTCCCTCCGTTCCAAAAAAAAATAAAATAAAAATAGTATTAATTATTTGGTATGATTCGTTTTACGATTTGATATGAATAGAGTGTACGTTGCCTGTAGTATTTTGATTCTTGACAAATTCTTTAATTGTTTAAAAATTATTACTCACAAGATTTATTATTTCATAATTTTTATTTTAAGTTTAAAAAAAATCTCAAATTGAGTCGATAATAGTTTTAGAATTTATAGGGAGGATATATATATATAGCCAGCTAGGGTATTATTACTTTGGGTTTTCTTTTCGTTTTATAAAAAACAGAAACAACGTACCGTACATATCAACGATGGATGGATTATGGATATATCCAGATTTAATAATAAATACGGAAGCTTCCTTCAGTGCTTCATCGGCTAAGAAGAAGTCTCAAGTCATTGTTTGAAAGAAAGAATTAAACAAAGAAATAAAATTCCTCCAGCCCTCTCTATAAATATTAAATAGTACATACTAGCTGAGCTCGCGCCCCTTGTATATTCACTAGCAGGCCTGCCAGCTTTTTTGCTTAATTTCTCTTAATAATTCACCACCACCGACCGCCACCACCACCAATATATTATATTAGTTTAAAATAAATATATCCATGGCAACCGCAAATGAAGTATCAGTCCTGGATTTCATAAGGCAACATCTTCTTCTCGACGAATTAATTTCTCCAGTTGAGACCTCCTTTCTCAATGAATATATAGGCCATTTTTTCTCCTCGTCTTTCTTAACTAATGAAACTTGTACCTCCCACAGCTCTTCTTCTTCTTCTTCTTCTTCAATACCATTAATTAATTATTCGGACTCTCCTATCACAATCTCGGATTATTTGCACAACGGATTAGTAGTTGATGATACCTTCTCATCGTCATTTTCTTCCGATTTCCAACAGTATCATGATAATAATCAAACCAGACCAGAAGTCATTGATCTGACTTCACCCACACCCGTGGATTCCACTTTACGAAAGCCGTCTTTAAAAATTGAATTGCCTCCGGTGAAGAAATTCGAGTGGTTAAACTACTTAACAGAGTCAACTCAGCAGCCAGCTGCTGCAGCAACCTCGGTTGAGAAAGTAAAAAAGGCGGCTATTTTCAGCAGTACAGTTAATAATAACAACTGTAATAATAGTGAGGAAAAGAGGCACTACAGAGGGGTCCGACAAAGGCCGTGGGGCAAGTTTGCGGCCGAGATCCGAGATCCGAAGCGTCGAGGATTCAGACTTTGGCTGGGAACTTTTGACACTTCAATCGAGGCTGCTAGGGCTTATGACAAAGCCGCCTTCAAGTTGCGTGGAAGCAAAGCCATTCTCAACTTCCCTCTAGAAGTAGCTAAATCCGGTGGGGCACCTGCCGCTGCCACAGCCGTGGACGGTGGACGGAAAAGACAGAGAGAAGTGGAAGTCAAAATGGAGGAAAAGGCAGTAATGAAAAAGGAGAAATCATCAGCCAGCTCAACCAGATATCTCTGCTAATAACCCGGTTTGCGTATATCCGTTATTAACACCGTCTAGTTGAGGAATTAGTATTTGGGATCATCAGGGTTTATTTGAGTTCCCTCCATTATCGCCGTTATCTCCCGATATATCCTTCAATGGGATCATATATATCATCAGCTTATGGTTTTATGATTAAAAAAATAGGGTTTTGATATATATATATATATATATATATATATATATAGAGAGAGAGAGAGAGAGAGAGAGAGAGATTACTACGAGCAGTATGTATTGCTTAATTCCTTAATTCCTGTGCAGTGTGTGTATATATATAGTCGCCGGACGTTATTTTGCATGTAAATCTTTAGTTGTGAGGACGTTGCTAATTCAAAATAAATAAATTGACAAACCTAAATTCATCGTTTTGCATGTTATTAATTCTTTAGTTGCCTTTTGTTTATCAGGAAATTAAGTGCCTATAATAGCATTCATTTAAACAAGCAAAAATCCCATCAACATAAATTGAATTGACGACCTATACAGATTCAACTAAAGGCTCAAGGGAATGATCAAGGGCTTAAGAGTACAGAAGAGAAAATGCACACAGGGGACTCCTTGAAGAACGAAATGTAATTACTGCATGGATTGACATGGTTGAGGCTCGACTTTTGACTCCGATTGTCTCTACGTACTTTTCATATCAAGTTTACAAGTGCAGTTTAGTAGGATATCTTGACTTAATTCTAAAGAGAAGAATTTATTCTCTCACAACAAATAAAGCATATTTAAGGGTAATTATATTAAGACGTGAAAATAGAATTAAAATATTATATGCTTTCTTATTTTACATGAAAATATTAAAGTGGCTTTAAATATATATGTGAATGTCAAATTATCTCTCAATTCATAAATATATACCTACATATCCTATATATGAATAAGTTATAACTAAATGGTTTCAAAAAAATAAAATAAAAAATAATTGCCAAGTATATATTTGATAAAATAAATTTTACATAAAAAAATAGTGGTTTTAGAAATGTATCCATGCATCTGTCTAAAAAAAGGAAATGGATCTAATAATTTTGTAAGGTATATAGTTAGTATCATGACGCATTGCAACTCTTTTAAAAGTTTTAGCTTTATCTCTATGTCTGATTCAATATGTATAATTAATTTCAGCACCTCTCGAGAGATCTAACTGGGTAATCTAAAAAATTTTACCAAAAATATTTTACTATTTTCATTTCTGTTGAGCTGAGGATTTGGTCAAATATGCGTTGACAAATTAAAACTTGTAATAATGGTGTATTGACTTAATATATTTAATTGCAACAACGGTCAAATTAATGGATGATAGAAGCAGTATTTTGTCAACTCATGCATGTGATGAGTCGTGTACAGATGTGAATTAAATGATACTACTACTACTTACAAGAATTCTTCACTTCTTTTACTTTTATTATTTTATGTAGAAATATTTTTCGAATGGGTATGAGAAATTAAATATATTATTTCCCCCCGCGATTGACATTTTCATCTTGCATAATATTCTTCTTCAAGTCTTTTGGTAGTTTGTTTTTTTTCTCTCTTCCAGTTCTGATCTAAAGTACTCTAGCTTATCCCATCTATCCTCTATGCAGGACAATAATTACAATAATAGTGTACGTACGTGTAGCAGCGACAAACAATCCTCCCGCAAATTAATTTTTTAAAGAGTTGGATTCACATTGACTATAGAGTATTGAACAATAAGAAATTAAAATAGAGCATTGAATTAAGAATTTAAAAGAACAACCAATTTAACGTGAGTTCTGGAGCATGCACTAACGAAAACGGTTGCCATTACAATATGTAGCGACGGGTAGTAAGGTCCAAATTAATATGAATAAAAGAGTGGCATATTAAGTATTTATGTTGCCACTAGCTAGAAGTGATTGTACCGCAGCGGCTACATTCCGTAGCGGCCGGGGCTTTTGCACTTTCAATTCATGTTATCCAATATCAAAATTAATTAACAGTTGAGATTATGGTTGTTGAAATTGTATTCGTGACAATCGGTTGTTACAGGTTCCATAACAAGTATTTGCTATGGATGAAAAAAAGGCAAATAACATCGTAACCATTTATTGCAATAATGAAGAATAATGAAGGGCGAAGATTAAAAAGAGAATAGCGCCGTCCGCTAGTTGAAGTAGCGGACGTTGGAAGCAAAAATTTTAGACTAATTTGTCCACTCCACATCCGCTAGTTCAACTAGCGGATCTCTATAACCAAAATATTTATCCCATATATTACAGGAAGGCAATCCCATCCCATATTATCAAAATATTTATCCCATATTATGGGTCCGCTATCTAATATCAGATCTCCCATACTAAGCAAGAACCATACTAAGCAACAAGGCAATCTATATTACAGCAAGGCAATCCCATCCCATATTACCAAAACATTTATCCCATATATTACAGCAAGGGAATCCCATCCCATATTACCAAAATATTTATCCCATATTATACGTTACTTAGCAATAAAAACAGAGAATAGAAAAAAGAAAAAATAGAGAATAGAATTACTCACAATTAGTGAATTACTCACAATTTATTAGCATGATTTATTATTCCCCAAAAATGACATAAGAATATATATAACAGTGTCCATAACAACCGATTGTCATAAATAAATTCCCATAGAAGAATATATATGTTTTGTCATGACTTTTAGATGGAGGAATAAGTACGTATCGGTAGTTTGTAGTTGATCGGCGTGTAATCAATTTAAACTATTTAATGTTTTTTGTCAGGGTGTTGAGGGAATTCTTCTTCTTTCTACAAGTTGCTGCATGCTAGTGTTGAATTTCCTTTGGCTAAATATTTTTGACTTCAAATTTGCAATCGCGTGTACACAAGAACATAACTACTACGTAGTAATACTTTGGCTACTGTCTTGGCCGTACTAGAAATATTATCAAGGCCAAATATATATCCCATCCCAATATTCATTTTAATTTGGTTCCATGTTAAATGAACCATGCACGTGGCCGTGGCCGGGGTCATGATTCATGAACAAGTGACATATATCTATATTATGCCCTTTCTTTTATCTTTCTAAGTTTAATTATATTATTATTTTAGTTTATTAATATTAAAAATTTATTAACTTTTAATTAATTTTTTAAATTTTTAAAATTAATATTTTATCTCATATAATTTACATGCACACGCAACACATTTTTCATCAAGTTCAACAAAGCATGCTTCATTTTAAATTACGTCATCCATTTTAAAATTATATATATATATATATATATATATATATATATATATATATATATATATATATATATTAATGAATAATCATCAATTAAATATAACTTGTCACATCAGAGAGTCTTTTTTATTTATAGCAATTCTTAAGTATTTAAATTTTACACTATTTTCTATCTTGGTGCCCTTAAATAAAAAATTCCTCGTCCCCACATGAGATCTCTGGGAAGTAGATGTCACACAAAGAAGGCCGTTTTTAAGCTGAGATTAAGAAAAAAATAATTTGCAAATTCCCATATTTATCTAATTTATATATGTCGTAGTTTATGATTTTTAATTTATAATTAAATAAAAATAAAAATAAAGATTATGGTAACATACTAGAGATATGTGAGAGTTGGATGGTACATCTTGACCTTCCTCCATTATGGTGACTGTTTGACAGCTCTAGATTGAAGTTTTTGACGTGAAAAAGATAAAGATGAAAACCTCCAGATTTTATTTTTATTTTTATTTAGTTATAACTTAAAAATCAGCTTTAATCTTAGCTATTAAGAGTGTTCAAATCTGAAAGTCAAAAAATTGTGTAAAAAACTTAGTGTTATTGATCCGCCCCCTATATATATATAGACCATAATATGACAAACACTATGAATAGTGTCCAATATATCATTCCACGACTTAAATTAAAATTGCAAAAATATCATCTGCTACTAATAATAGCGGATGTCGTATACGTAATTTCAATTCTAATATCGGCCGTTTATTCTTGTATTTATATTGGACTATAAAGACGGTATTTGTTCATTTTTGATTCATAGAAAACATTTGTTATGAATCATTTTCATATACAGTAAAACCTCTATTTAAGAATAGACTTGGGACCAAACTATTTGTATTTTAATTGAGAGGTTATTACTAAATAGAGGTATTGGTACAAAATATTTTCCGAACACCCAAAAATATCCACTTTAACAAAAATATCAATAAGAATTTCCTAATAATTATTATTCAAAAAATATTTATGCAAAGTTGTGTACATGGTATTTATAGAATACTCATTGGAAAAAAAATTAAAGAAACATAAATTATTTAGATTTTCAAACTAGAAAAATGTAGTCTTTTATAGGAAAATGTAGTCCTTTATAGGAAATGTAGTCTTTTATAGGAAAATATAGTTTTTATATGAAATGTAGTCTCTCTCTCATATATATATATATATATATATATATATATATGAAATTATTATTATATAAAGGTATAGTTTCTAAATACGGGACTTAAAAAGTATATAATATATTACAATTTAGATGTTATTCCTATTTATAACTGGTCCAAATTGGGACCAAATTTTTTTATAATATTATAGAGGTTATTCTTATATAGAGTATTCCTAAATAGGGATTTTACTGTATACACACATAAATTTTAGGACCATTTGATTAATTGTTAATTTAAAATTAAACTTTAATTGTTGTCGGAGATTGGGTAAAGAAATTTTCATTTGTCAACAACTATTAGTTAAAAGGAATGGTGAATTTTTGGTTGCATGGTGCATGCATGCATCCATAAATAATTCCCTTGGGAATAATCTCTCAGCCTTTCTTGTATTAGCAACGTTACAAGCATCGTTGCATGTCGTTATTAATCTCATTGTTAAATACTTGGATTCTTAATACGTACGTGACATATATCCAAGTACTTGGGTGCATGCATTATATCTCCCTTGTACGTAGGTACGTAGGATGAAATTAAAACAGTATATATTTTGTTGCTGGTATATATATATATATATATATATATATATATATATATATATATATATATATATATATATATATAGACGATGACTATATACATATATATTTTGCATTAATGGTAACAACAAACTAATTAAATGGACCAAAGAAAAAACAAATTGCATGCATAGAGAATATTAATTGATCCTCCAATTAATGACAACTGCGCATATATGAAAACTTTGGATTAATGATCAATGTGAGATATCTCCAAGGAAAGGTTACAAAGATTGTCTTGAATTATTGTTGATCATCTAAGGTGTAAAAATATATATATATATATATATATATATATATAGACGATGACTATATACATATATATCTCCAAGGAAAGGTTACAAAGATTGTCTTGAATTATTGTTGATCATCTAAGGTGTAAAAATTTAATAATGTAATTAATATATGCATACTTTAAAATTGTTACTTACATAGTTTACTTGTATAAGATCATCCATTATTAATAATGCTATTAAGAATTCGTGTACTGTGCTAAAAGGGTTATTGCAGTAATTAATATATGCATACTTTAAAAGTTATCTATCATAGTTTTTTTTTCAAGAAAGGGTTATTGCAGATTTTTTTTCTTGTATAAGATCGTACTTACAAAAGTACTTTAACAATATTGAATTGCATACTGTTAACTTATAGAATGTGCCAAAAAAATTAGCTTAAAAAAAAGGACCAGAAAGAAATCAGTTGGAACATATCTGTCGCAAAGAAAGCTGTTGAGTATTTTGTTGTGTTGATGCTGGGGACGGAGCTTCAAGAGCTAAAATTTTGTATATCCCCTCTGTTTGTTGTCCTTAATTACTTGTATTGTTGCAGCTAATATATATATATATATATATATATATATATATATATATATATATATATATATATATATATTCTAACTTGGCATTCTTTCACTCGTTGATCCCCCACAACTATATATTTTTTCTTAGCTCAGCAGGTTTATAAAGCGCGCTACACTCTTATCCTATTGCGTAGTAGCAGTACCGGCCTGAAAGGAATCATTGCATTGCATATGCATTTTGAAGTGACATGCATGTTAATTTTTAATGCAGGGTGCCATAACAAAGAGAATGACGGCTATTGAGGAAATGGCTGGGATGGATGTCCTATATATGCTCAGATAAAACAGGCACCTTAACTCTCAACAAGCTCAGTACAGTCGACAAAAGTTTAATTGAGGTGATCGCTTTATCATTATGTGTGTGGTTCTAATCCGCTGAAAATATCTTTTTAACAAACATGCGTTCGGTTATAAAGATTATGGCCTAGCTATATGAGTTTTCGAAATCAAAGCAGGATTTCTGTCATAAAACATAGTCACTATCCTATAAGATAACAATTTTTCACTAGAGGCTCATGTACTTGAATCATATTTATTCTATGAAAGTATGAATCATTGAATCCCCTAAGAAATTCTTAATTCATCTTTGTTATATACCACAGGTTTTCACCAAATGGCTAAAATCAGATATTGAGAATAGGGTACACTCAATAATTAATAGATAAATTTGCTAAGCGTGGACTTCAATCTATTGCAGTTGCTCGCTAGGTATTTTTTCCTTCAGAAATTCCCCTTTAGTCTGTTTATCTGTTGACTTCATGGATGCATTGGTACAGGAAGTTCCTGAGAATACTAAAGACGGTGCTGCTGGGCCCTGGGAATTTGTTGGCCTTATGCCTCTCTTTGATCCCCCTCGTCATGACAGTGCTGAAACAATTCGAAGAGCTCTAGACCTTGGAGTGAGTGACTGAGTGTTAAGATGGTTACAGCTGGTGCGCGTCACCACTTATCAGTTTATAAGTTTATACGCTTGCCCCTGCATCTTCCTTCATGGAACGATCAATTTGATTTGAAATTCGTAATTGTCTGCGATGGAAATTATTCAAAGTAGAAAATTTTAGTTGCAATAATGAAGAAACATGAAAGTTTTGTCATTGGTGAAGCCTGATCCAAACTTTAATTCAATGGTGATTAATGTAGAGTTATCCAAAGGATAATTGGGCATATAGTTTCGGCTGAATTAGAGTTGCTATATGGTGTTATATACCGCAAGGTATTATTTACTTACGAATTTTCTAAGAGATAGTAAAACTGTCAACCGCCAATCGTGGACTAGCCCAAATGTTTTAGGTGAACCACGTAAATCTTGTGTCCTCTGTAATTGTTTTCTTTCGATTTTTCCTTGCTATTGTTATTAGAGAGGTTCAAAATTAATTTTGGTGTTCAATTAGTGGTTACTTAATTTAGCACATTGGTGCTTGTTTACTTGATGTTTAGATTTTACTAGTTCCAGCTCGAGTTGTTTTTTATGGTTCCTCAAATATCCTCATGTTTCGTGCTTGAATTATCAAACATATGCATATACAAGCACGCTCATTTGACCAGTGGCCCTTTCACTATTCCGTGCATGCATCTTTTCCTCTTAGAATTGTAAGCCCAATGCACCATTCTTCATGATCAGGTGATCAGCTGACAGGGAGACGCCTTGGAATGGGAACAAACATGTACCCTTCATCGTCTTTGCTTGGTGGATGCTTCAGTTGCAACTGTAGCAATCGATGAACTTATAGAGAAAGCTGATGGTTTTGCTGGTGTCTTAATTTCCTGGTATAGCATATAAGCTTTTAAGTATTACTTGGTAATTTTTATATATGTCCTCTAAATTCATCCTTCCGTTTGCAGAGCACAAGTATGAGATTGTAAAGATATTACAAGGTAGAAAGCACATGCATATGTGGAATGACGGGTGATGGAGTTAGCTTTGAAGATAGCAGACATAGGAATTGCTGTGGCAGATGCAACAGAAATGCCACTGATATAGTTCTAACTGAGCCTGGTTTGAGTGTTATCATTAGTGCTGTTTAATTTAACGAGCCGAGGCCATCTTTCAGAGGAATGATCGAAGAATTACACCGTAAATCATGCCTTCATTTATCTGTTTTTGCATTCTTTATGGAAGTTATATAGAGTTCTTGATTACAAATGACATAACTTGTTTTCTTTTCTTCACATATATGCGGTGTCCATTAGAATACGTATTGCCGTAAGTTGTGCTAAATGAAATATATTTCATGATTTTTGGACTATATGAGTAGAATTTGTAATCTACCCTCAATAATAATTACTTATATATATTTTGAAAGGGGTAGAGTATAATTTTGATTGTGCAATAAAGCTCTATAATCAGCTCAAAAATATCAATAAAAATCTCGATTTTCTTTGCAATTCCTTTAAGATAATGTTGTCCACTGCTGAGATAGAAACGAGAGGATGACTTGGACACCAAGTGTACTAACAAAAATGAATTAATTATTTATATATTGCTTTCAACTGAGTAATGGTTTTTCCCCTTTGAAATTATCGACGTGTAATATTTGTTTGATATCACAAAAATTACAATTAGCTTTTTCGTGTGATAATATCTATGGAGTAATATATTCTATATCTGCCTGCAGCCAAAACACCGACACGCATGTCCAACTCCATCTTTCCTTTCATACGTGGAGGATTAGAATTCACATGTATCATGACTCATGAGTTGAATATAATACTAATAATAATATCTATGGCGTATGTATATAATAATATATATACTCGTACACCAACTTATAAATTACTACATTTTTTATTATTTTAATATTTGTAAGTGACTTTTTTATTATTTATTTTTTGATTTATAAATTATTTTTAAAAAGTAATAAATTTTAATTTTTAAAAATAACTTATAAATTATTTTTTTTAATAAACACGTTTGAACAATTTTATCTTTTATTAGTATTATTTTTCTAAATAACTTATAAGTAGTTGACGATTGGGCCCCAGTCTGTTCTCTTATTGGGTCTGAGCCAGATGTGGAAATCACGTGCTGTTATGCTGTCCACTCAAACCCATAAAGAAAATGACATTTCGTATTCCCAATCAGTTTCACTTACGGGTTTTGAAGTGCTATTCACCGGTACTAACGACCGGTACCTTCTAATTTTTTTTGTTTTGTTTTTTTTTTTGTTTTTTTATCACAATTATGAAGAAAAAAAATAAAAAATAATAGAAGAAGATTGAACAAAATATAAAAGAAAGTATATTTTTATTGAAAAAATACGATAAACAGTTTACAATATTTTTTTAATAAAAAATATATTTTTTTTTACAATTTTTTGTTCAAACTTCTTCTATTATTTTTTATTTTTTTTTCTCATAATTTTGGTAAAAAAAATAAAATAAAAAATAATGTAAAAGTACCGGACGTTACCGGTCTTTAAGGGTACCGGACGTCCCCTCGATTGTTCACTTAAACCTCTATCTGTCTCTCTGCAATTTTTTACTCCCTCGTTTTCCTCATTTAGCTCTTCTTCATTTTGAATAAATTTTAAGTATATATTTTTTAGTCCCACAATGTTTATAACTTTCAAACAACACCCATTTCCATCCACAACTTCATCAACAATCCAACTTGTTTAAGATTCTTGGGATTATTTTGGTCTTTTTGCTCATCTTCATCTGGGTTTATTCCAAATTTATTCACTTTCCAAGAATTTTCTTGTTCTCAGCAGGGCATCTGTAGTTTTATATGTAACTTGGATAGTCATTAAATATTATAATCTGGTTCATTCTTATATGTAAGATTTTGATTTGATTCTAGATTTGTGGTGAGATTTTTGTTTAAGAAGTTGAGATTTTTGGAAGGGGTTTATCAATGGAGTTAAAATTTGTTGGTTCAAAGTCTATTTTTAGTTCAAGAGGAATGTTTTCGAGCCCTTTTTTGGACTCCATTCACATGTTTGGTCACAAAATCTCTCCGCAGCTCTGTTCTTGCAAAGGTAATGGTTTTCCTCTTGAAAGTTGAGGATTTCTAGTTCTCCTTTTTCCTGTCAAATAACATGGGAAAAGGAAGGGAAAGGAAAATGTAGTCACTTAGTTATTACGAATAGTTTTGGAAAATTATTTAATAGCTCTTATCATAGAACTATATGATTTTGTTTAGGCTTGTGACATTTCTATTAGGCCAAGAACAAATTTTTATTTGATTTTGTTTTTCTTCTGTTTTTTTTTTGGTTAAACTGGAAACAAGGAACTAATTTTCTCCATCTCTCTTTTATTATGTTTATGAAAAATGTCATACATTCCTTGTTTTTTTCATACAATTATAGCACAATCATGGTCATATCTCACTGTGAATCAGAGTCTACTATATACTTCCAGAATGAATGATTTTCTTCTTTCATTATGCTCTTGTTTAGGTAATTATCTAAAGGCTTCTTACATTAGTACTTCAGACAATGCTCTGAGTTCAGTTGGGAAAGGAAAATTAACGGTGGACACTTACTCATTTCGAATGAATGGAACTAATGGCACAAGTCCAACTACATATTTTAGTACAAGAGTATTTGATTCAATAGACGATGAGTATGGTGGAGTTGTAGTTAACCCTGAAAGATTACCATCTAATCCAAGTGTCTTTTCCTCTATTTTACGTTCGTCTCTTTGTTGTTGGAAGTTGAAGGTAATTTTCTCATAAATGTGTTTCAATTGCCAATAAGTTCTGTACAATTGCTTAGTTTTTTTCTGCATGAAGAGGAAAATCATGTGATTTAGCTTTCTGAAGTCATTTTGATTGGCATTCACAATCTTATGTCATTCAATTGCAGGGGAAGAAGGGAGTTTGGCTTAAGATTCCACTAGAAAAATCTGAGTTTGTTCCTATAGCTGTAAAGGTAAACAACAAATTTAAGAGTGTCATTCGTCTATTTTGTTTCATTGTTTGAGCAGTTATTAATTTGAACTGTTATTTGTTTGTAGGAAGGATTTCAGTACCATCATGCAGAAAGAAGATATGTCATGATGACCTACTGGATTCCTGAAGGACCTTGCATGCTTCCTGAAAATGCAGTTGGAGTTGGGGGCTTTGTGATTAATGAAATGAATGAGGTACAGAAACTTTTTTTACCATATACTTAGTCTAAGTAAGCACATATACTAAATCGCTTAATAGTGGCATTACTCAAACAAGTGCATGGTGTATCACACACTACATTCTGGTTCCAATAACTTTTGTCTCTTGTAATTTTTTTTTCTGCTCTTAGAATTAGTTGAACTCAATCTTAAAGCTATTCTGGTGACAAATTTATTAAGAAATTAAAAATCACTTTGGTTCAGTTGGTTCATCCTTATACTTTGATTTTCATCAAATCTTCCAGGTCAATTTGTTATGTTAAAGTTGGACATACACCCAAAATTTCTATTGTTCTTAGAAAATATTTTTGAGACCATCTTCTACAGGTGCTTGTAGTACAAGAAAAACACACTTCCCCAGCACTTACTGGCCTATGGAAAATACCAACTGGTTACATTCATGAGGTTCGGTTTCTCTATTTTTTTGAACTTCAATCCAGTGTTTTTGGGTGCATGTAAAGTAATACATGTAACATAGTACAAAAATCTTCATATGGACGAAGTTTCAACTCTTTTCCTTTTGATCTCTTCAGTCGGAGGAAATCTTTACTGGAGCTGTAAGAGAAGTTAAGGAGGAAACTGATGTAAGAACATCACAGTTCTATTGTCTATGTTTCCGTTCAGTCCTGCATCATTAGTGTGTATTTCAACTTTTCACGAGCTTTTGCAGCCCTTTTGTTTTTAATGTTGCAGATTGACACTGAATTTGTGGAAGTTGTAGCTTTCAGGTAATAAAGATATGGTCATCTTCAAAAATTGTACTCATATATATGATCTTTATGATCTCTTATCATTTCAATCTGGTGAATTGCTTGCAAAATAGGCTCAAAAGTCACCTCTGCCTTATAGAAGGTTCACTTAAATCAAAAGCTGCCTGCTTTCTTGTGAAAGGCTTAAAAATGAACTGGTTGAAGTTTACTACTTCTAGCCTAATATAGCAATGTACATAAAATTGTCACTATGTCAAATTATATATAATCCATGATCCCCTGATCAAAATTACCCTCCATGATATGCAATTTGATGCTACTCTTGTGGAATGATTTTAGCTTCAGTTATCAAAAACTGATTTCTTATACACTTTATATAACTTTTCAATTGCAGGCATGCGCATAATGTAGCTTTCCAAAAGTCAGATTTATTCTTCGTCTGCATGTTGAGACCCCTTTCAAATCAGATTGTGATTGATGATCTTGAAATTCAAGCCGCCAAGGTAAATACCTCTTACCTGAAATGAAGGCCTCTTACCTGAAATGAAGGCTTTATGTAATCCATCTCTGTAACTACTCTTTACATCACCTGAACAATATTGGTAACCGAGTAATTATTAAGGAAATGGTACGTACATCA
Source organism: Panax ginseng (assembly GCA_020205605.1). Taxonomy (NCBI): domain Eukaryota; kingdom Viridiplantae; phylum Streptophyta; class Magnoliopsida; order Apiales; family Araliaceae; genus Panax; species Panax ginseng. The sequence continues at coordinate 99,953,957 of CM035150.1, forward strand.
GATATTGGACAGATGTTTTACTTGCAATATATTTAAACCTTGAGCACTATAGCACTATTGCTAGCTAAGAGATTAGCTTACACAAATTTTTCGGAGTATCCACTTAGTTGAAACTAAGATGGTTGGTGCAAGTTAGCAAACTGCAAACATTGTTTTCTTACGGAGGATTCAAAAAGAACAGAAATCTGGGACTGTCTTGGAAATTGTTTGCGTAGGCAGGAAATGAGATTGAACCACTACGTTTATCTAGTAGTTATGGTTTGTGTAAAACCAAGCTCTTTTGCTTACTCCTGTTCATTGATCATGATAAGATGCATAAGAAATTCATACCATCAACAAACATATAGACGAGTAAATATCTCCATGTGTCATCGTGCAGTGGATGCCTTTAGTTGAGTTCTTAGAGCAGCCACTTATCCAAGGAGACGACATGTTCAAAATGATCATCGACATTTGCATTGCACGTCTAGGGAAGCGTTATTGTGGATTATCAGTTCATCCACTAGTCTCCAAATTTGATGGCAAACTGTCCTCTCTGTACTATAACATAGTTGAGGCTCAGGATTTCAACTGTCAGGGCACATCACTCTGAATGCTTAGATCGTCATCCATGTATCTAGTAGTCTTTGACGGCGAAGACATCAATACTGCTACTGGATGCTTGACCACATTTGACCCTATGAGTAATGTAAGTAGTGCATATAGTATTCTGATATATATAGTCTTGTAATGGCATAGGTCTTTGTAATGTATACATATCTTGTATTTTATAAATGTGGTTATTGAACATGTTGATTACCTTTTCCTTACTACATATTGTAGATCTTTCTAACTTATCTCTTCCTTACAATTTTTTTTTTATTCTGTTAGCTTAAAAAGAAGCGAGAAAGAGTCAATCGGGCACTAAAATCAACAGGACCATTTTTTCTCAGTTTTAGGCTTCGTGTTCTTATCTCTTCAGTTAAAACTATGATCATCGTTCTTGCAATTTTCTTTTGCAGCAAACTGGGAAGAATTATGTGTTTAAAAGTAGGAAATTAGTCAAACCCCTGAAATTCTTAATCTGATCTTCTTGCATCTTCCCCTTCAAATTTATGGAGCCTTGTGCACTTGGTACAGTTTTTTTTTTACTTAAAATTTATTTGTTAGATGATAATTAAGGCATAGGCTAGGCTTAGCAATTATGAGGGCCCTGATGAATTATTTGGTGGTTCTGGGACAACATGCTGTATGTGTGGTATTCTGTGTGAACATGTGTGCTGCTAAGTTGTGTCTTTCATGGTCACTTCATAACTTATCTTCTTCTTCTTATTAGCTGTGTGGTGTGTCTCTTTCAACCTAATGCAATTCTGTATTTCAATACCTTTTGTCAAACACAACACATGGACTGAAAGAGTAAACCAATAGCACAAAAATAAGTATTTATAGTACTCCCTCCCCTCGGTCTTTTTATTATTATTTGAAGTAATCCCAAATTAAATAGTATTTTCCTATCTTAAATATTCTATTTTTTTTTGCCTATAATAGTATTTATTTCTATTCTCTATACATATTTATGGAGTATCACTAATCATGTACAGAAAATTATACAATTAAATGAGAATTTAAAGAGAACTTGTGTGCTAGAACTTGTTGTCTGGGACACTTAAATGTGCCAAGAAAAATATCAAAATTGCCACAGCTTAATTAATCAAGAAAAATCTTAGCTAATTGAGGTTACATTCTCCGTTTTGTTTTTTCTTGTGAAACCCATTTTTTAAGGAATACCCTTTAAAATTTGTTAATAACACATTGTTACTCCACTTCATTTGTATACTGTTAGAATAAGAATGGATAAAGTTGAATCTGGCTCTAGCTAGAAGCTTGAGTTTAAAATAGAATTTTAGGTTGAATTTGGAAAATGATACAAGTGTATGAATTTCCTTTTGAGAATTGAGATAAATGATTCCCAGCCACAAAAAGAATGTGAAACAAAATAATCTCGTGCCAACAACACATATTTAAAATTATTAATAATGTCATTAAAAGTAGTTTTTATGTATTTAACTCAGTAAAATCCATTGATATAAATTAAAAAAGAAAACTCCTGCACTCCTCATAAACTTGATTCAGCTAAAGGGTAGTTATGTGATTAAGCCTGAAAATTGACTACTTTTTTTCCACAATAATTTCTGATATTTTAACGTATAAAGTTTCGGTGTAGATCGACTACTTTTTGTCATACATTTTATTAACGAATCTCTCTCTCTCTCTCTCTCTCTCTCTCTACTCTCTACAAATTACATTTGCGTAATAAATTAATGCAAAAGACCACTTTTTTGTTTCACGCGAACAGACATCCTTTTGAAAAAAGAAAATAGTTAAAAAGAGAAAGCTATGGCAGTTAGTAGTACATAAGTATTCCTTTCGTCCAAAAGGCCCTTTTTTTTCAGGGCTCTTAGTAGTTCTCTCATCTCTGTGTCGTGCTGAAGCTGAATTTGCTCTTAATAATAGTCTACTCCATGAGCGCATTTCTTCCAAGTTGAACTCAATTCTGTGTGAGGCCAGTAATTTTAAGTGTTCCTTTTGACATTTCTGTTATGCTAGGGTTTCTAACTCCGATCCAATAGCGTCTCTCTCGCTTAATGACGTTTACATTAATTTTTTATTTTTAGGGTTTCCTGTGTATTAATTATATGTATGTTTATTTTGCTTATAAGCTGAGGTGTTATTATGTGATAAGATGTTACTCAATTGCTTCTTCTTTTTTTGTCTAATATCAGTTGTATAGGGATTTCTGGTTATTTGTAGTAGATGTTGAGCTTCAGTGAATAAAGGATTTATTAATTGAAACTTGAGGAGTGCAAGAAAGATACCATGCGATTGTTTCCCTTGAGCTCGACAAGCTCAAGCTCGTCCAAGGAGCAGAAGAGAAATGAAAAAAGCAATCGTGTCCATTTGTATCTCAATGTATATGATCTCACTCCTATTAACAACTACCTTTACTGGTTCGGCCTCGGAATTTTCCATTCTGGTATTGAAGGTACACAATTTCATCTTCCTATTTGCTGATACTTAAGCTACTTTTATTAGAGAATTTATGGAATTGACGATGTTAGTTTGTGTTGTTTAAGTTTTTGGATTGACAACCCAGGAGGATGTTTTTGGATAGGAGTGATTCAGATCTTTAAAGTGCACATGTTACTAATGAATTCTTGTTTATTGTGGTATACATTATGCTAGTTATCTCCGGTGCTTGGTTTAAGTGTTTTCCTACTTGAGAAAACATTTTAGTTGCATCAACCATCTAGGATAGTTACCTTGAGAAAGGCAACATGTATAAAATTAGTTATTACTTCTAGTTCTTTCAGATTTACTTAAAGCTTTTAACTTGGCATTGATAATTGAAAACGTCATGGTGCAGATACCTTTTATTCGTAGTTGCCTTTTACTAGCTCTGGGTGCACACACGGGTGTGCATATGTACATAGAGCATGTTTAGTTGAAAGATTGAAAAAGTAATTTTATGGGATAACTAATAGTGAATATTGTTTTTTTACCCAATTTTTATACCTCCTTGTGTTGGCACCAAACTACGGTCAACATTGAGAATTTGAAACGTCTGATTATGTATATGTTAGTGATCAGCTTAGTATGAAATTAAACTTATTTTAACTTTTTAGTATGGCGGAACTGAACCCATAGTAAAAGCTTAGGAAATTGTCTGTTCCACTATTGTTTAAGAAAAGTGTTTATACATACTTGTAAGGCAAATCTAATTGTCCTCTTGGATAGATGAAAAGGATACAGTAGGAAAAGGGGGAAGTTTTTACTAGCTGGTTTATTTATTTTTATTAGGGTTCATCCTGGAAACCATTTATTTTATCTAAAATTCTCTGTTTGAGGTGTCATCACTATTGATTCTAACTTTTACCAAATTGACTGCTTTTGCACCTTGATCATACTTTTATTCGAATGATAGCCGCCCTTCCGGGCCGTATATATTTGGTTCAACCCCCCTTTTAAGGCCGCTCTTTCCACCTTTTTATCACCCAAGCCTTCTTTTCTTCTTTCATTTGTGCCCCATACCAACTTCTGGGGAAGTTCTTCACTTCATGTTCACATCTTTGTTGGTGCATCTTTGCCATTGGCAATTATGTTAACCAAAGGCTTTTGAGGCCAATCCACGTATGGCTGATGAAGGTCCTCAAGACAATCTCGATAGGTGGTACATTCCATCAAGAGCGTCCATTGGTTAACCTGATAGGTCAGAATCAATCACCTTTTTTGTTTTGATTTGCAGTCATTTATGCATCACATCATCATTTGCATTTTGTAAGAGGCTGTTGATCATGACTAGTGAACGTGCACTATATGATGGCACCTGAACTTGAGTTGGCATGCATCCTCAAACAGAGAACACATGAATTTATTTAATTTTACTCTTCCAGTTTTCCCCCATTATGTTGCTTGCATTGTTTTTGTATTATTCAAGTATAAAGACCTCTTCTGTAAATGTTTTGCATGCAATTTTTTTTATCAGCATTATAAGATTACGATGCAATTTTGATAATGTTCAATTCTATTTGGTTAATGCTTACATTTTTTACTAGCATGAATGTTCATACTTGTTTCCTAAACAGTACATGGTTTGGAGTATGGATACGGAGCCCATGAATACCCTACCAGTGGGGTGTTTGAGGTGGAACCCAGAAGTTGCCCTGGTTTTATGTTCAGGCGGTCAGTACTTTTGGGCAGCACTGATATGTCTCGTTCAGATTTTCGGTTGTTTATGGAGAACCTCTCTGGTAAATATCATGGGGATACATATCATTTGATTGCCAAAAATTGCAACCATTTTACTGATGAAGTGTGTTTGCGTCTCACTGGGAAGTCTATTCCTGGATGGGTGAATCGATTGGCCAAATTAGGTAAGATAAGAGAACCTTTGTTTTTGCCTGTTTTGAAATTGATTCCATGTCGTATGTTTTCATCAAAGTTGCATCCTGTCCTTGGTCAACTGAATTTGGAACTTGCACATATGAAAGTTATTCTACTTATTACTTTTAACTTATCCTCCAATTTTTGAAGTTTCAGGTTCTTTCTGCAACTGTCTTCTGCCAGAGAGTATTCAGGTTACAGCAGTCAGACATTTACCGGATCATCCAGCATATTCTGGTTTGTTCCCCACCTCTATCCAAATTTCCTTCGTTTCATATCATACAGCCAGGTTTTAGGGTTCATAATTACAAGTTGTTGCCTACTTGTCTCTGCTACTTTCTTATGATGCAAAAATTATAATAATATTATGAGTAAGCTTGAAAATGTATTTGTAGGAAGAAAGTAATGATCTCACCTGTGAAATTGTTATTAAAAAAAAGAAGGCATGCTTATGAAACATCTTTTTCTAGTGCTTCATTTGATTTCTGCTTGTCATTCATATATATCTTATCCAACAGATGGGCTATTGGCTAAATAGCGGTGAGTGTCATACACAAATTACTTCTTATCGATGAATATGCCTCTCTTGCTATCAGTTTTCAATAGTCATCTGCCAGATCAAATAGTTATATTCAACCACTGAAATTCTACATTTGCTTGCCAAGCTGCAAGGCTTGACAGGTTTAGCCAACATGTTGTTGCCACAATCTAGTGGTTGTTGATTGTATTTTAAAGGGGAAAGCTAGCCTCCCTGCTTCGTGGAGGAGGTTAGCTCACAGCCCCACTTATTTTTTTGCCTAAAATTTCCTTACTTTTGTGATATGATGAGAGAGTATGGCATGTCTTTTGACACATCTCCTTTGTGACTCGCCAAACAATGCCAGCTGTTGTGGTACAGACCAGCATTCATTGTTGTCAACTGTTTGTCTATACTTTGAAATTAGAATATACTCGTTACATAATGTTGTTGGGTTCTCTCTGAATGGATGCTCAGGTTATTTGGTGGAATAAACTATTTATTAGGATATCTTAATACCTTCACCAATTTATCTTTTAATATGTTTTGACTTGTAATTTCCATAATTTTCCTCTTCTAAAACCATTAATTATGCTTAAACAGAAGATGGGTCGGATTCTGGTGGATCATCTGTATCAGTAGATAGTGAAGAGGAGTCTGATCATCAATTCTTGACTGCACCAAATACTGATGTGGCATTTCTGAAGGACAAACAAGCAAAAGAGCTTCTCTAATTTTCATTTTTTTCCTTGATCATTAATGTTCTCTGGGGTCATGTTGTTTGTAGTTGTAGTGTATAATCACGACTGTCATTGATATCATCTCAATGATGTTGCGAGTTCCCAACTGTTTGTTTCCTGGTGCAATGTCAAAATACGTCTATAGTCTACACTGATTCTGTATGATTATATGAGTATCTTCTGCCCTTCTCTTGCCCATTATTATATTCGACTGTTAAGTGTTGCTCATTATTGCATGCAAGGAAGGAACCAGCAACACCATTTTCACCCATCACACCTTCAAATCCTCTTACTGTGCCGCATTTTAGAGACTCCAGCCCCAAAACATCATCGTCAACAGCACAGCACCTTCTTTACTCTCCTCCAATTCCCACCAAATTCTTTCCTAATATATATACCCCTTCCAACGGAAGAGTACTCAAAAGGTAAAGGACATATAAGTAAAATTAAGAGGAGATAAAAACTAAATAAATTTACTTTAGTGTGTGAGTTAAAGTTTAATTAAGAACGGGGTTAGAATTATGAAGTATTTATGTTGGACAAAAATATCTTTATTTTAATAATGTCCTAGGATCCTCAGAGCGTGGTCTTCAACACCATCTCCAATCACTTTGGGATACTTAAATAGGTGAGTCGTATCAAAAAAAATTATTTAAAAACATTAGTCATCAAATTTGCAATCTTGGTAAGTTGAATTTGCATCTTCAAAATATTTATTTTGTTGTGGGAGGATCAAAATTATATGAAAAAGGTTAAAAATATTTATTTTGCTTGATTGGTTTGATGTACACTCATTTTAAAATTTAATATCATTCCTTTTTATTTATTTATCATATTTGATAAAATATTATTTTGATTACCCTTTGGATAATCACGTGAATTAAAAATTTATCCAATGATCTTGGATAATCAAGTTTGCTCGCTGGATTATTCATCTTTGCAATATCAACATGATAAGATAAACTTGTTTTTCATTGAAAAGAGAATAAAACAATACACGAAAAGATAAAGACAAGAAAACAATACAACAGAATAGAGCACACACATCATCAAGCAAATGCATGCATCATCAAGAAAAAAGGAAAAATAAAAAATATTAGAGATTAATTCATTGCCCTCTAAAATTGCACCAATCAACGGGAAATTCTTGGAAGAAAATTTAATTTTAATTAAAATTTAATCTTTAAATATACTTTTTTTTCCAAAATGTTATCTTTTAAAAAAATGAATGTTATTAATTATTTCAAACGTTATCAATTATTATTATTTTAAATCAAATACTGCATTAATTGAATTGAAGATAATGATGAAATAAAAATTATTAAAGTAATAAATAATGCTCTTCAAATTGTCACGTTGGTCAACAAACTTCAATTTGAAGAAATTTTTTTACTACCAACAAATGCTATAACAGCATTGTGTATACACTTGAAATTTAATAAAAATAACTTAATTGTGAAGGGAGTATAAGATTTAATACACATTTAATTTTCAAATTGAAGCATACCTTCAATAAATTGATTTTGAGGATGCCATGGGAGGGACAAGTCTGATTGGTTTGATTAAAATGGTAAATAGATTTGCATGAACTTCAATATAAATTTATGATTATACTCTTTTGAAAAACATGGATAAATATTTCATCTTTCATAAATATGTTTTTCTCTCTAAATAAAATTTTTAGCCTCCATCACAGATATGAGGAGAGTTTTCTTTATTTTGGAGACTATCCTAAATCTCTCTTCTTGTCCTCTAATAATTTATCCTTCTTATAGAAGAGTTTGTTTTTCCTATTTGTTTTCTCTATAATATGATTGATTTTTATTTTTTCTTTTATGAGAGGATTTCATTACATTTCTTGGGAGACTTTACTTTCTCCGGTTGGAAGATTTTTTTTTTCTTTCGTGAATTTTTTTTCCGTTTGAATTATTGAAGATAGATTGTTTAAATTTAGATGTGACATTATCACGACGATCGATTTTTCCTCTGCTCGTATTGAATAACTGCTCAGATTTGTATATTTTGCTTACTACTTTTGGAATATGACATTTTTTGGACTATTTCTAAGTGTACACTAGTTGTTACGATTGACCTTTTCTCTAGTAAATATTTTCATCATTTGTAACAAGTTTATAATTTCAATATATTTTAGTTGATTAAATTGTTTGATAAAAAATAAATAGAATTCTAAAATATCAATTAGCCAATCAAAAGTGAAAATCTATTATATATACTAAATTACAGTACATAACACCGTATATTGACAAATGATTGTGTGAAAAGTACATACTCCTATATAATACCTATATAATACGGCTATACAATTGTATACAGGCAAAGACTCGCCCGACCCGACAAACCGGCTTTTCTGCAAAAGTTTCTGGAGTGGAAAGAGAGAAGGGGGACTAGATTCTTCAATATTACGCGAATGGCTTCTTCATCATCAGTTTTCTTCATCGTCTTCATCCCTATCTTCGCTTTCATCCCGATTTCATCCTCCGTTCCTTTCATTGTACTTCACGGTAATTTATAATATAGAACAATATATATGTCTCAGTCTACTGAATTATAGTTTATTAGCAGGTAGTTTTCAATGTGTTAGCTTAAATTATCTGTCAAGGATTCCTTCTTTAGCTCGCGGGATTAAGATTTCTTACTTTACAAAATGAGAGGAAAGGGAGATTTTGTTTTCATATTTTCTTCTTGATTTTGATATCTTTATGTATTTATACTATTGTGATCAGAGTAATAAGTAGCTTTTGACATTTGATCAGTTAAGACTGATGATCTGTGAAACTACTTACTTTTAGTGATGCTGGATCAGTAACTTTAGTGGGCATAATATCTGGTCAATGCAATGGCCTAATATGAGATTAAATTACCAGTAGTTTTGTGCATTACTGACGAGTGATATGTATTGAATCTCTTGAAAGGTTAAAAGGATCTCGATATGACATGATTTCGGTGCTAAGCCTAGATTTAGGAATATGTAATAGTTGTACTATCTTACTCCCTCCATCCAAAGAGAAAGTCTGCGACTTGTTTATGAGTGTTAGTATTCGCCAATAGCACACTTGAAATATTAATTTATTTATGTCTTTCTTATCACAAAGTTTAGCCTTAATATTCAATATTGAAAAATAATTGATAAAAAAAATAATCTCAAAGAAAAACCTTAACATGTTTAAGAATCAAAGAGGACTTTCTTTTTGGGAGGGTGGTACTATTAGGTTAGTGACTGCATTTTTAAGTGTCAGATTTTTTCCCAAAGCCAAATAAACTTAGGAAAGAACTATGTAAAGGAACATCCTATACATACAATAACTGAAGGTTCATTGCAGTCATGATTTGACGGGTTTGGTGGGATATCAAAGTTTTAGAAGGCAACTACAGTGAAAGAATTTGTGTAGAATGTGAAAGAACTTAGAGCAAAACTTGTATTTGACTTCAGGAATCACACAGCTAAAGCAATAAGAGTTCAGCAGAAATTTTTATCTGAATTGGATTCTAGTTAGTTACTTAGCACTCTTGCATGCAATGCAAGTTGCATTATTTGATCTGGTTTACCCTTTTAACTTTTTTGACCAGGTGTGACCAACTTCTTCCTTTTGTTATAATTTCTGTTTTGACTATTTCTATCATAAGTTTTTTCTTCTTGTCCTTAGAAATGTGTTATAATACACTTTTGACTTTCTATCATAAGTATTTTGTTGTTGTTGCTAATAATCAAGTTACATCTTTCTTAGTATATACTTAGCCCAAATGAACTTCTTTTAACAGGAATTGGTGATCAATGCTCCCATAAAGGAATTAAAAGGTTCACCGAGCAACTAGGCAACTGGTCTAAATCTGAAGGATTTTGCATGTATGATTTTCAGCCATATTTTTTAATTAGAGGTCTCCCTTTATAAAACTTGTATGGAATTATTTATCAGTGTTATTTCAAGTTCATATAAAAGCTAGTTTACTAGATTTGGGCATGTTTCATTGCTGCTGAACCTTGGCTATTTTATTTATCTAATTTGGAGTATTATTTTTTAAGAATTAATCAGTTACTTATATGTAATAACCTTGATGTGGACTAAAATTGGAAAGAGTCAACTACACATGTTGACAAATTTTTGTCAATAGTAAATACCAATGTATGTGCATACATTGGGATATGTAGGAATTAAGAATGGCCCCACCCTAATTTATTCTATCTTATCGCTTAGAGTTCCACGATAGTCGCAATTCAACTTCGTCATATATTTATCGACATATAAATCCGCAATTGGAAAACATCTCTAGACCCTTGTCTTTGATTATCCTACACTCTCTTTGAAGCCATATCTCATTCTCCTACCTATTTGGCCTTTATTTTGAGCAAAAATAACATAACAGTTGCTGCTCAACAGTTCCAGCCGTACTTCTACTAATCTTCTCGCAGCCAAACGCCTTACGTGGCTACGAGTGATTTCAATCTTTTATTATGTCTTGTAACATTTCTTCCTACTATTAAAGCTTTAATTTGTAACTCTTGTATAATCTTAAATCCACCATAAAATGAACTATAAGCAGCACTCTTCAAGTTTTCCATTTCCAAGCTTAATTGAGGCCTTCTAATGGGATTGGACTTTGTACATTCATAGAATCTTGGTGTACGCCAAAAAAACCCTACATAGGTCTACCAATTTATCTGGATTTTGTATTTTTTTCCTCGCCTCTTTAACGTTGCCTTTGCAGTCGAGACGTCAGCTGATTTCTTGTACATTGACTATAGACATTCGGAGGTTAAAAAACCCACTCACTAGTTACCATACAATGATGTGGACTCAATATGTGACTCAGGCTGGTATGACTGGTTGTAATTAATCACACTAAAGCCTATCAATGGATTTCTTTCAAGCTTTCCTTGAGACACTAGTGCAAATTAGGATTATGTTTATTCTTTAGCATTGTTCTTAATCCAGTGTGATGTCCACACCATGGGTATGAATGCTCTTGTAACTTAAATGGACATAACTCAGACTTGGGCATACCTATGCTTATAAGTCTATACTTATCAATCTCTTTTGCTATATTCATCTTGAAATATCGTTAGTATAGCTGCTATATGGGCAAAGACTACAATGTCATTTGCTAAATGTTGGAAACTTTTACGTTAGAGAAACTTTCTCTGTTCGCAACTTTCAGCTTCTTAGCAGTTGGAATTATTCTTGTTGATTTATATTGTTTCTTCATACTGTTCCATGCAATAGAGAAATTGGAGATGGAAGTTGGGATTCCTGGTTTATGCCCCTACAGGAACAGGTAGAGCCGTATATTAATTTTTGATCCCTTAGAATCGTCATTTTTCACTGTTGAGTAATAAAATCGACTCTTGCTTTTGCAGGCTCAAGCTGTTTGCAATAAGGTGGCAAAATTCTCTTCTACTTTTACTTTTATTCTTGTACTGGTTTTTGAAGCTTTTCACATATTTACAAGTTTTTTTGTAAACATTCAGGTGAAGAAAATGAAAGAACTCAGAAAAGGTTACAGCATAGTTGGTCTGTCCCAGGTAAGTGATATTAATGGGTTGTCGGTTTTGTTGTGAAGCATGCAACATATACATATCACTAAATCATAGTTATCAAGGCACTAAGTCGAGGCGAGGCGACAACCGGGAGCTTAAGCGCCTAGGCGACAAAGCGCCCGACTAGTCGTCCACAAGTCGACAAGTCGTTTGTAATGTGTAATTTATATATTTATAATTATATATATGCACATACATATTTTACTTCAAAAATATATTAAACATATGAAAGTTACTCACAAATATGTTTCCATTTCCTAATAAAAACTATTAAATACCATTTAAAACACAAAATATACTTTAATTATTTAATAAAAAAGTATGTGTATACCTTAATAGTACATGAAATTAGTATTTTTTTTAATTATTAAATAAAATAGTATAAAATGAAACAAAGATATCAGTAAATATAGATGTTAATATTTTAAGTTTTTAAAGACTATTGCCAAACAGACCCCAATATAAACCTTTTGAGATTATAATATTCAACTATACTAGTCAAATAGACAAGTTGCTGCTAGTTGTTCTCCATTAAAAGTTATTTGCTAAAGTGACACGGCACAATCAATAAACAAAGTAGCACAATCCAAAAACTTACATCACCTACATGTGGTGTTAGTGAATTGCAAAATGAATCACCAACTCACCACTCTCCAGATAAAGAGAAAAACTCATCATTTCAGTTCTTTACAACAAACACTAACACTTGTTGAACCTAGCGGCTAAGACGAAGTTGTTCGCTGGCGATGACACACCTCACTCTGACGTGTGAAGTTTCCGATCATCACCGGACTTGTACCAGTGCACTCGAAATTCATCGATCTGTCCATTTATGGGGTTCGTGTTGCTGTTGACTCTACTTGATGATGTCTTTGGATAGTTTACTTTTGTTGGGCTAAGTTTCACTAAGGCGTGACCTCGCCTTGCCATCTATCCAGCGCCTTGACGACTAGTCGTCGACTAGGCGTCGACTAGGCGACACCTTGATAACCATGATGTAAATAATTAATGTCATTGTTTCTCTTCAAAAGAAACTGCACACAATTAGATGAAAACTTAGTAGAGCAAACACTTCCTAAATGTTATTGATTTGTTATTATGTGGTAGGCATCAGGATACATATGATTAGTGGAAAAATTTGCATGTCTGTTGGGTTATGCATAAGCAGGGTTTAAGACAGCATTCAGGAGTTAAATTCATGTATAATCTTACTTTTAGGTATTCGACTACTTATGGAATAGCTGGAATGCTTGTAGAAGAATAATTGAGATTAATAGTTTCCGTTTTTATCTCAATCTTTGTAGAATTTTTTGGCTGTTATCTTCTTTATGTTCTTCTACATCTTTGTTTTTTCCCTTCTCCTTTCCTTTTTGTTGCTATTTGTTCTTCTTCAATCCCACTTTTCACCTTGAATTGGTCAAAGCCTATTTTTTCCTCTGCCTTGCCAGGGCATAAGATGCTTTCTGTAGTCCCTTGCCTATAAAAAAACTTCATAAGTATTTAGAAGTTAAAATATTTCCAGTAGAACATTTTCATATCTGTTTTATTATTTTCTGTACCCTCATTACTAGAATCAGGACATTTTCATAGCTGTCTTAGTTCTGAATGGTTCTTTTTTTTTCTTTTTTTTTCAATTTACAGGGTAATTTGATTGGTCGAGGTGTTGTGGAATTTTGTGAAGGAGGACCAACTGTAAGAAGCATATTGTGTATATTTAATTCATCAATTCACTTTAGAAAATATCTCATTAACTTCATATTCATGTCGCCTTACCTAAAATGATTGTTTAAATCTGAATACTGTAAAAATAAATTATTTTCTTTAAACAGTTGCATATTTACTGCTGTATTAAATAATTTAAATTTGTTTATTTGTAACTGTCATCTTTTAGGACATCCTAAAAAGGAAAGTGTCTTATAAAGTTGGACAGAGGGAGTAGATAAAATTCCTTGTATATTATTTAATACTACGTTTTTTCCATTTGCTCCATTTAGAATTATGTTATCCTTTCTTATGTTGCATATCAGATGTTTGCACTTGTAAATCTTTCGTAAATGTAAATTATTCCTTCCTAAAAAACAGGTTAAAAATTTTATCTCATTGGGAGGCCCTCATGCTGGTACCGCTTCTGTTCCGCTATGTGGTGTAAGTGCTCTCATAGCCCATTATTCCTTAAAAATTGTCAGACTGCAGCACATATAGGGAATAAAATGCTTTTGATTGTCCTTATTTTATTTGAGATTTCTTAAAGAATATTTTGAAAAGCTAAAATCTCTATCAATTTTTGCAACCTAAAATCTCTTTTTAGGAATGTATTCAGGGGCAACTCTTGGTGCACACCGAGGCTGACGACTTTGAGTTGTGTTAGAATCTGAAATAAGACAAATTATGAGACAGGTTAAACACCCTGCCCATCAGGGTATAATGTGGGATTCTCTTATTGGGAATGTAAGGAGTCCTAATTCACAGTACATTAAGTTTTTTTAGGGTAGGTAATTATTTAGACACTAGGATCTAATTAGCTAGAAATATTTCCACCAAATCAATTTCTATACATACAACATAAGCCTGCTCCAATTTGGTTGCAGAATTCAAAACAGTGTTTGTCCAACAGTTACATCTTTATTCTTCCTCCAACTTCCATTACACGTTTATTTTGTTTGTTTTATGAACTTATATGTTTTATTCTTCAACGCATTAAGATTTTTGCTGAATGAGGTAGATGCGAGTATTTTTATTCTCCCTCATCCAAGTTAAGTTAGCAAATGTTAGGGCACATAATTTTAGGAGGAGAGTGATAGTCCTTTACTCTTAATGATAACACTTGGATAGAAGAACAAGGATTTGGATAGAATGAGCTCAATTATTTTGAGACAACTCGAAATGGACTGTAGGCTATAGGCCATCAGAGCATCAGTTAGGTTTATCTTTGGGTTTATAACAATCATGTATTGCTATCATTTGAAGTTTTTTTTATGCATGTTCAAGTTGTAGATTAACCTTGTTTGCTACTTTTGCAGTCTGGTATATTCTGTATTATAGCAGACAGCCTAATCAAATCAGAGGTTTACAACGACTATGTCCAAGTATATATTTGGTTTCCTACATTCTTTTCTCTTTGGAAAACAAAGTGAACTGCATAATGATTAATGAATATGCGTTGTTTACTAATGGTCATTAGTAACTATCTATTGATATTCCTTTTTGTTCACATTGTATTTATTTATTTATTTTTTTGGGTCAAGGATTGACATAGCGAACTTGATTTGTTAATTGCAGGCTCACTTGGCCCCCAGTGGTTATCTTAAACTACCAAATGTGAGTACTATTTTTCATAGCTATTACACCTGAGTCAAAAAGTTTTTAGGCACATCATCCTGTTATAACAGTTGTCTCAAAACTCTCGATCATTTATCCAAGTAGCACTCGGTAGTTTTTCTTTTGAGTTGCATTCTATATTGGTTTCACTTACTTGTGTGTTCGTGTGTTCACACAACTCATATTTCTAGGATATTCCTGCCTATTTAGAACATTGTACCTTTCTGCCGAGGCTTAACAATGAACTCCCTGCTGAGAGAAACTCCACTTACAAGGAACGGTTTACTAGCTTACAGAATCTTGTGCTTATCATGGTAAGCTGGGTGGCCTCTCTTTATCATCTTTGGTTTACTTTTTCTTCAATATGTGCAATTTTGCATACTTCTGAGTTCTGATCCTTAGAAACATGCTTATATGTTCTCTGTACTTTCTTTGCATATGAACAGTTTGAACATGACACTGTATTGATACCCAAGGAAACTGCCTGGTTTGGGTACTATCCTGATGGGGCATTCAATCCGGTTTTGCCTGCTCAACAGGTATTATTTCTTTTAAAGAAATTTTTTAGCTTCATGTTCCAAAATCCAAATGATGAATTGACATGCTATAGTTTAGTTGAACAAAACTGGTGAAAAAAGAAAAGAATAAACACAGGATATAGTTGCATTCAACTTTTCAGGAGTAGTGTCTATAATTTTGTCTCTCTAATCTATGAAACTGCTAGTAAGCACTACTAATATCGACAGATTATCCAATTTTGGTTCACTTGTAACACCTTTTTTTTTATGTTTGTTGAATATTGGTACCTTGGATTAGCGTTTCTTGTTTTTTTATTTCTTTTCTTTTCCTTTGAAGTATATATAATTTTAAATTTTATCCATCATTTTGGATTTCCTTCTCGCACCATTCTTTTCCTCGTTGTTAGCTTTTAGGTACCATTTTGTACTAGTCTGCGGACTCCGTCTCCATATTGTCCTTGATGGTTATTGTAAATGCAACTATCCATAGGAAATTGTCATAAAATGTTATTTCCATAACAAAAGTGTCGCTGTTGATAAATGAAAAACTGGATTTCAATTCTATAGGATTGTCCTTGATGGTTATTGTAAATGCAACTATACAAGAAATTACTTTTTTTGCTTTCTATTGCTACTTTTTCATTTATAAAAATTATAATGATGGTCATTATGTGTTTATAATTTTATTTTGTTGCATCCTGTAAATTAATGTTTCCTTCACAAATCATTTCCAAATAACAAAAGAAAGGAAGTTATATGATAAAGTGTGGCCCACATTGTACTGTTTCTCCTTTTTGTGAAATCTTTAATGATATAAGTTCAAGAATGCTCATAAAGGAAAGGGGTAACGGCAAACAGATTTAGTTTTGAACATGTTTTACATTCTGCAGACTAAGCTTTACAAAGAGGATTGGATTGGTTTGAGAGCATTGGATGAAGCTGGTAAGGTTAAGTACATTAGTGTAGCAGGAAATCATCTTGGAATTTCTAAAAGCGACATGAGAAAATATGTTGTTCCGTACTTGGAAAACAAAGAATCACCACAAGGAAGAATTAAGACAATAAGCAACACGAAGGTGGGCGTTAATTCTGGAACCTCAAGGAGCCGAAATAAAATGCAAGTTACTTGGCAGCAGCAGAATGAAGGTTAACTGAAGGGGCATCATTTTACAGCTGGGCACATCATCAATCAAAAGCTTCTTCGGTGAACTGTTGGAGTTGTAGAGGATTTTGATTATACAGAGTTCAGAACCATGATACACAGAACTTGTTCTATATAATCATGTAACTATTGAAAGTTCAATAACGGTTATGGTGGGCTCCAAGTTAACAGCAAATTGCTGTGTAGGAACATATAGTTCTCATTGAAATTTGGAATGTAAATGACTGCTCTGCAAACGTGTTGTAAAGGAAGATCTTCCTGTATATATTTGTTGGGGGGCACTATTTTAAGCTTGACGTTATTTGATCATATATGTATAGATAGATGAGATTTGCCACAAACTTATTTCCAAGATGTGCGCAGAGATTTCTATGGTATGGGGATTAGACTCGGCTCAGAAAACATAATTAGTTTTACATAGACCCCCAAACCCAGCTTGGCAGCTTGGCTGGAGTCCATTGGCACAAACTAAGCCAAAAACAGAATATCAGACTCAAATATTCAACTCTTTTTGTCGCCTAACTAAACTAATAGTATAAAGTTAATATGATGATCCATATCCATATATATAAGTATATAACCTAGAGATCATAATTAGCTAATACATGCTGTGCTTAGTTACAAGCCACCTAATTCATTTACACCTACTTGTGGGATCTGGGTACACTGATATAAAAGCATCATCACAACTCTTAAGATTTTGCAAACTCATACCGGAACACAACTGGTAAACATCTTTCACACTAGTATATATATTGAAAAGTAACTATCAGTAGACATGGATATTTACAGTAAGATCTCCCACTTGATTACTACCCCTAATTAAGCAGCTGCTCTCTTGATGCAGCTTCTCACTTGAGATCTTCTTGTCAGTATTGCAGCGAAGCCACATGCATGAGAGCCTTCCCAAAGCCGCTTGACCTACCACTCGAACTCTGTAAACTAAGCTCAAATTTGCCCAAACCTCGCCTTGTTCATCACCAGACTCTTTGTTCAGGTCATAACCATCAAGATCTGTGTTGGTAACTAAAACCACCGAACCATCATCAAATGCAAATAGATCTGCAGCGGCAAGGAACCTCAGGGGTTTCAGTACTGCATTGGTCATTTGGCTCAAGCTACACGTCCTCGTGCAGCTCGAGTTGGGAACTTTCTTCACTTTGAGTTTGTAGTATTCTTGGACAGCCTGCAACCATAAAATCAATGCTATATAAATCATGGAAATGATCTGATAACCTTCACAAATTGATATGTTATGTTCAGCAAGAGTATTTGAAAAGCCTAATTATGGGTTTTAAGTTCTAACTATCCACCAGTTCGGCTCAGACATATATGGTATTTCACTTCCTCCTCCATTCCATCTTATTTAAGCCACTGGAAGTTGAGTTAAAAATACTTGTATAAGCCAAATAAAGTGGAATCTATGAAGAGAGATTGGAGAATAATGTCATTCGTGAAATACAGCAGCTTTATGACATCATCTCCGCTTAGCATGCATAAAATAAAGACCTCCCACTTGATTTCTACCCTTAATTAACCAGCTGCTCTCAGTGGAATCTGTTCATTCTCTGAGAGTGAGCCACATAGTGACCGTCATACTGAATAACTTGTAAACTGGTCAATCAACATGGGTTGACAGTTGACACGCTAGGAATGGTTTGGATTACAACATGAGACCCTAACACCAAGAAGAAGAATTGAAAGCAGTAATCATCCACAAATATTTACTTGACTGAATAGATTTTGATCCCCACAAAAACAGACGCAGAACTGCCTACCTGGAGTTGGGCAGATGCTAACAGTACTCTTGGCCGTATTGATTTCACATATGCGTATGCATCATCAGGTGTCATCTGCTTGTGTTGCATCTGTAGCACCAAGACATTCAGGGAATATGAATAATATTAAGAAAATAATTAGTTTAATTCTTTCCTAATATTGCAACTCACCAGATAACAGATAACAATAGTGGTGCTTCGTCCTCGACCAGCTTTACAGTGGACATAGGTACTTTTCCCTTGCAATGAGTTCTCTAGTAAATCAAAAAGAACATTATGGTTTAGAATTAGAAACAAACAAATTGTAGAAGTATGATAAACAGAATTACCAAACACATGCCATGAGTTTGAATTAATAATCTCAATTTTGTACAGGAATTAAGCAGAGGGAGAGGAAGGGAGGGAGATTTGTCAAACAATGAAAAGAAGAATGAAATAAAAAATCTCAAATTCCCAAAAAAAGTGAAAACATTCTATTCTCATAAACCGAAAATAACGAGTGGTGAGAGGATGTTTCTCGAAAGGATGTATTGGAACTTGTGACTCATAACTTAGTGGCGTGAAAGACATTGCTTATCAAATTTAGGGTTAGTGAAGTAAAACTATAAGAACTAATTTCTCAACAGAAAATATCTGTCAATCCTAAGTAACACATTGCTTATCAAATTTGTGTGAAGAAACTATAAGAACTAATTTCTCAACAGAAAATATCTGTCAATAGTAAGAGTAAACATTTAAAAAATACTTACCATGAATGAAGTCTACGGCTTGGCATATATCCGTCAATAATGGAGCAAATAGGTAGTCTCTAGTCGGGAGCACCAAATGATCTATACCGTGAGCCTGACAAAAAATAATAGTTAACATTATATAAATAGAAGAAATGTCCATAAAGTTTGCATTGAAGAATAAGGAATGTTTACTTGATGAACAAAATTAGAATCACTCAATGCTTGCTCTATGGTTAAGGTCCAAAGAAACTTATCACTGAAGTGTTTAACGGAACTAAAACCTTCACAATAGAGCAAGCCATAGATAAGTTTAACAATAGTCTTGATGTGAATTTAAAAAATTCACTTTGTACAGCTGCCCCAAAAAGGCTAATACATGCATTTCACCTGCATTTCTTTTTTACTCCAGTTCTATTACAGAATAATACATATCAATGTATAGAAGTTCTCAAATATTTAGAACACTACACCAAGAAGAAAATATGATACACCTAAGTCATGCAGCATAAAGTAAAGAGGACATTCAACTGAAAGAACAGATTGTAAACCAAAGATTCTAGATGACATCTACCATTTCACGGTACATGACATTTAAACATGTGATGGTGCACGACATTTAACCAATTGATGGTGCATAACATTTAACCATGTGATGGTGAAAAGATATTACAAATATAGTATACAAGGAAAGAATAGACACACTTGATATAAAGATGTTGGAACTAAAGTCTCATATGGCTCATTTAGGGTGATCACTCCACAAACACCAAGCTCCTTCAACCTTATGACATCGGATGGGAACGGAACAGCACCTAACAGTAAAAACTGAAAGCTGATATGTTAGAGAAAAAACAAAAAATCATTTGAATTACAAATGATACCTCATAATATCAACAAAGAATTGAGAGTTACATAATATCAACATATTGTTAATTGAAATACTAGGTAACATAATAAGAAAATGCAAAATCATGGGGGACAAAAAAGAAATAAGGTAATATAATGTCCTCAGAGTGACGTAATCATCCAAATCCCCTCCAAAATTTTGCCAGTCAACCATAAGAAAGGTGGCATACTATGTTTATTGGCAAAATGTAATGCTTTTTATTTTCGTGTAGCATACATTGAACTTATTTCACAATAGTTTAACACAGACAAGTATCAAGGCTCAACAAAAATCATTGGCACCAGACATGGAAGCTCCTACACATCACAAAATAGTTGTTTGCCTTCAAGAACCTCGTGTCCATATATTTACTTTCCAATTCGTAAATAAGTGCCAAGATAATCTTGAAAAAATCTAGAAATATGATAAA
Source organism: Panax ginseng (assembly GCA_020205605.1). NCBI lineage: Eukaryota > Viridiplantae > Streptophyta > Magnoliopsida > Apiales > Araliaceae > Panax > Panax ginseng. The sequence goes on from CM035150.1 coordinate 99,974,511, forward strand.
CTTCATGCAAAAAAATGCAGACACGTTTGCACTAATATACATAGTTCATGGAAATAGAAGTAGAACCAATCACATGTTTAGTAGCTTCTCAAACATGCTAATCTCTGTAAGATTACTGAATTAGTGCTCTATATATAATGATTTCATATATACGGTCTGAATCTTAAGCTCACCCTTTATCTAACATACCTTGACGACGGTTCTATATATATATTATCTACTTCCATTTACTTTTAAAAGACCCATCTCTACAATCATATGTCTCTTGGAAGACAATCTCATTGTAAGACTACAAGCAACAAAATAAAAGAAATTAAATAACATAAGCCTAGGGGAATTCAGTTAAAATGATACCTCATCAATCTGATCCCACCAACGAAACTCAGTCTGAATTTTATTCCTCACAACATTATACAAAAGAGTGGGATAAAACAGCGCCCGAGCCCCTGCTCCGACCAAAACCTTTTTTGCATCAAACACAACTATTCCGCCACCCAACTCCTTATTAGCACCTGACAACTTCTCCTCCAGCTCAACCCCTCCCTTCAATTCCTCTATATGCATTACAATAAACTCAAAATCAACACCAAGCGATGACCAAATAAAACCTAACAAATCCTTACAAATTCACACTACATTTATCAGGACATTAAAAACCGATACTTTATATCACCTCCTCCCTTCAATTACGAATACTAATTACCAATCCGAAGAATAATACGAGGTATAATCGATTAGGAAGACTTAGAATTTCGACAAAAGCAATGAATGATCAGACCATAAACAAAAATAGGGAGGAATTCGGAATAGTCATCATATACGCCAGGATTGTATCAATCGGACGGAGAAAAAAAAGTGGAAAAGAATATGAGAGGATTCGAGCCGTATTTGTGGGAACCAATTGACAAAAATAAAATTGTATTAAATGAGATTAAAAGTAAACCCTAATTTCGGTTAGAATATAGGAACCCTAGGTCGTACTCAAAGGTCGTGTTTAGCTATGGATAGTTTCTGGAAAAGGAAGGATGAGCTTTTTTATGCATAATTTGATTTATTTATATTTTTATCCCAAAATATAAAATTACTACTATAAAATTATAAATACTTTTACATAATTTTTATGTCCAATTATGATGATACAATTTTTTTTATCGTGACTACATACTGTAGGCCAGGGGAATTGTGAAAAGGCAATATAATTATGCCACGTGTTTGAAAAATGATGACCAGGTCCTACCTTATCTTTGTTTAATAATCGGTCTCACATTAAAGCAAAATCCTCCGACTTTGGAGTTTTTGAATTTTTATTTTTTAATATTACTCCTTTCATTCTTGAAAAGAATCTTATTTACAAATTTTTTAAATAATAAATATTTTTAGTAGCTTAATTATCCCTGTTAACGCCAGGATCTTTCTCCACGTCTCAATCACTAAAGACGTCCTGATCCTCGCTTACTGATAAACACAACAAACACCACGAACGAGCGGTACGGGCCGTAGGGGATATATTTCGGCGTGAGAAAAGTATATGTCATTCACGAGGTTAACTCAAGAGGATGATAAAATCTAGTGTGATGAGATAGATTATTTATTATCAGTTGTGTGAATGTATATATATCAAAAACGTACCTCCTTGTGAAGACTTTACCCGCCAAGAAATAATATCTTTGCACGGATTATCGTGCCACCTACTACCATCGACATATCCCCACGATCGATGGGTTCTCAGCGATCGCATGGAACTTATCCTTCGCTTTTGCTAATAACTGCTCACACCGCCGTACTATAATCCCATCCACATTAATGCATGGCGATATATCTTGGTCAACTGTCATACTTATATCATCATTACAAGTCAAAATAATAGATATTAAGTGACCCAATGGGTTAATCCAACGAATCGACCCGGTCCTATAGGATTAAATAAAGTTAACAAAATGACTAGCCTAACGAGCCCCGTGGCTTAAATATAAAAGCCCAACGGATTAAATTAATAAGTGAGCCCAATTTAAGCTAAAGCCCAAATAGGAGAAATATCATGACCCAACATTACCCCCTAGTTTTTTGTTAAGCAGGATGTTTAATGGAAAACTATAAACGATCCATGATATCAGAATTTAATAAAAGGCCCAAAATAAGAAATATTTGAGGCATACCCACTTTTGTGCACGAAAAGGGGCGTGAAATGGCTGAACGCCCAGAGTAATAGGCCCAATTAATAAAGGATTGAAATTGAATAGGATGGACCACTAATTAGAAATTCAACTGTGAGGTCCAAACTGATAAGATATCCAAAGGTCGTCCCAAACACGTCCCATTCAAATTCTCATCATTACTGATATTTAATGCTACTACTGCCTCGTTCTGTATGTGGTAAATCACAAGATAAAAGGTAAGCTTTACCAATTCTGACGATTTACCTGCTAATTTGAAATTCAAACCTTTGAGCTTTCTTCTCCTTCTCAAAAATTCTCTCTCTAGCTTTCAAAACCTCAACAATGGTGAATCCAAACCAGACTTCTCCAGTTTCCTCTCACTCAAACCCTAACCAAGAGGGTTCGAGTTCAAACCCACCATCTCCTACCGATTTCTTCAAAGATGGGGAAAAATTTCCTCATGCCAACATTGCATCCACCGTCACAAAATCTGAAATACGTGCCCTCCGGATTCGATACCAAATTCCGGACAACTACGCCATAAGGGCTCCTCGCTGGGAGGAAGCGAATGTACCAAAGAAACAGGACAATTTGGGTCGCCATGCCTGCCACTTTTTTGGAAAAGGGGATTCGCCTACCCCTTCATGCCTTCGTCGTCACCCTCCTAGGGTTCATAGGAGTGGGCTTTGCTTTTGGTGCCCAACTCCTACATCCACATCTTGGCATTCATTGCTTTTCGCCACACGTACCTGTAAGGGTTACTCCTCAGTAGACCTTTTCTTCACCCCTTTTCTACCGTGGGTAGATCCAGAAAGAGGGTTTAAGATCTTAAGCAAACAATCTCCGCGCCCAAACTCTAAATTCAAGAAGAGGTCCTCGATGAGCACCGCCTTCGAGCAACAAAGGCCGCACGAGAAATGGTTCTTCATCATTTGGACCGGAGATCTCTCTCTTCCAGATTGGACCATCTGAGACCGGATCTCTGTTGACTTTGGTGACATTCCCGAAGAGCATGTGAAGGAAATGGGAGACTTTCTAAAGAAGATCCCTCCACAAGAATGGAGTTTTACCCTGCTGACCAAACAAGCCTGGCTATATGATCATAAATGTAAGTTTTGAATAACTCTGCAATATAATTTTTGAGGTATTTATGTGGCAAGGATTTTAATATGTGATTATTTGCAGTGTTCTTGATCAAACCAACTTCCTCGGAAGTGAAAGATTTGGGAGATTTTGGCGGGGAGGATTGGGAGGCTAATGAAGAGCTTCTCTTGAAGAGCCCTTCCGGACCGACCTCCCACCTCCACTCCAAGAATTACCCCCTTGGAATGATGAGCACAAACCCAAGCGAGCCTCTCATTCTCGAAGAAATCCTCCGACCTCATAGAAGGAAGAGAAGGTCGCTAAAAAAGGCCAGAACTACCCCTCGCGAGATAGATCCTCGAAAGCGACGAGGAGGTTCTTCCCAAGCAAACCCACAATCAACTCCTCCAAGTGACCTCGTACATTACACCTTTCGAACCAAACCCCAATAAAGAGGAGTCTACTTGACATACTCTACACGATCGAGCGAAAGTCCTTCGTGCCAAAAAAATTAAGATCAAAAATAATTCCCTCACCGTAGAAGAACTCGCGTCCTCCAACTTCTTCACAAATGACCCCCAACCAAAACCCAAACACACGATCTTTGGTGGTCAAGCCAGGCCCTCATTGTCCGAAAAAGAAAACAACCTTCGGATAGCAGTTCAGTTCAACCTCTCCGCTTCTTCTTCAACTTCGAGCCTATACCGCCGATCTCCTTCCCAGAAGGCGATACACGCGGATCCTCATGGGTCATGATCAACTGTGCCTTCTCCTCCAAGACACACGACTCACCGAATTTCAAAGAAGATGCTATGGGCTCGCCAACTATGTGGCCCCGATTTAACGCCAACTTTCCTTTCAATCTGTTTCGAGGCCTTCGTTCATGAGACCGATGACCACCGATTCGAGAACGAAGACGAATGGGGACTTCTAATGAAGGCATGAGCTATTTCTTGGCGAAGGTAAATGGCTCTCCCTCTCTTTGCTTTCCATACTTATCTTCGTACTCATATATCCTAAAACCGATTAAATAAAACCGAATATACATTAAAGCAAATGTTGTATTCAAGGCGTCTACGTCCAAGATCTCTCGAGGTGAATCAGAAGAGAAGGCACCGAGGAAGGAGAACTCCATCTGAAGTCTGTCTTCGCTCGGAAAGGACCCAACGTGAAGGCATCCTTCATACAAATGAAGGACTTCGTAAAGAGTTGACGAGCCGAGGAAGATCTGAAAGTCCTCGAGGAAGAAGCTGAAGTCGACTAAAGCCTGAAGATGCAGAGATCGTCCAAGATGAAGCGTCGACTTGGTTCGGAGGAGTGAAATAAGGATGGATAAGATCAAGGAGCTAAAGGTCGATTCTAAGCTCTTAACTAAGATGATTCATGTTTTGGGCGGGAAGAAACTCGTCGAGATGAATATACGCCGGAGAAGCTCGAAGAAGAAATCCAGAGAACTCAAGGCTCTCCGGGACCTTGGGCCTCCTTTAGCGATGATCTTCGCAAACAAATCATGGTGAAGAGTATCGGAACTCGGATGAAATCAATGGAGAAATCATGAAGATTCATACGGAAAGATTCTGAGCCTCGCCAAGAAGTCGTGCAAGGAGAAGTTGATCAAAGCTAACATAGATCCATCCCATTTCAACTTCTTGGATGAGCGACGAGGATCTTTTGCTCAAGCGACAACTTTTGTTTCTTTTTGGTTTTATTTAAAAATACTTGTAAAAATTTTCGATTATTTTCCTTTTTGTAAATGAATTAAGTATTAATGAAAAGTGATCTTCTTCCTTATGACTTTGATTGTATTTTTACTTCCCCGCCAATACTTCAATATGAATTTATAGGGACAAATGTACAAAAAACCCCTTCAAGGATTTAACTCAAATTGTTAATTAACAATTAAGCGTGTCATATAATGAGATAAAGTGAAATTAAAGAACGAGGCATTCGAACTCAACACTTAAAAAATTAGTGTAATAAAGTAAAGAGATACTCGTTCGATTCAAGCCATCAAGTGTGAGATGATCGCTTTATCGTGAGTTTGTTTTACCCTAAAAGGCCTAACAACACCGAAAGATAACATTCGCTACCACGAAGGGCTGACGAAGTTTAAGTGTCGACCATTGCCTACCACGAAGGGCTTGACAAGCGTCTTGAAGATGACACTTGCCTCTGCAAGAAAGGCTTCGACAAGGTCTAAGTAACGACAATTGTCTACCCCGGAACCGACAATGCCAAATAGTGGCGACAATTGCTTACCGAAGGGGCCCCGATAATGCCAAATAGTGGCGATAATTGCCTACCAAGCGGAACGACAATGCCAAATAGTGACCCATTGCCAAGAAAGGCTACCATCGAATGGTCGTTAAGTCCTCTCGAACCTCCTAACACCAATGAACCGAGCAAAGAACGGAGATAAAATTTGTTTTAAGAGAAAAGAGGAACTTTTATTGATGATGATGTAAATATTTCTGATTTCGATGTATCGATATTAAATCTACTGAAAGTACTTTCTAAGCCTGTCAGCGTGCCAAGTGTTTTTGATTATTGAGCCATCTAATGCCTTCAACCGATAAGTCCCCGGCTTCGAAAAGGTGAATCCCCCGTTGTAGTCCTTAGAGTAGTTCGATAAGCCCATAAAGACACTTAAGCATCTCCTCCCGGCCATCTGCGCTTTAGCTTAATCCGACTACGCTGATCCCATTCAACAAAGATTACATTGGTTACTTCAACTTTGTCCGTTTGATCGAGGATGAGCCACCGAAGTCTTTACGTCTTTGGATCCCTGATTACGCCAAAAATGCTTCAAACTTGACCCCACAAACCGACGTCCATTATCCGATACTACCACTTTAGGAATTCCAAAACGGAATACCACCGATTCTTTTCATTTAATTTCAAACACTCTGTTAAGTTATTGACTAAGTGGCTTTGCTTCTACCCATTTGGTCATATAGTCTATGGCAACTATAACAAAAGCCGACCGACCTTTTGCTTTTGGTAGTGGACCCAATTATATCAACCCCTGAGCGGTGAAGGGTATAGGAGATAAGATCGAGTATAGCTCTTGGGTGGTGATGAGGTATTGGATTGTTGAGTGGCACTTCGCACTTGCAGCGTCTTTCATTGCTTCTTGAAGATAGTAGGCGATGGTACCTGACGAAGCACTTTATAGACTAATGACTTAATGACCATATGGTCGCCACAAATGCCTTCATGCACTTCTCGGAGAGCATATTCAACTTCGGATGGAGTCAAACATTTCAATAATGGAGACGAGAAGGCCCTTCGGAAGAGATCCCCATCAATCAGAACAAAATTGGCACTTTTGTACTTGATTTTCTTGGCGAGCATCCGATACGAAGGTAAGACGCCATTAGCCAAATATTCCAGGTAGGGAGTCAACCAGCAGTTGGTTCGATCAATGCACATTACCACTTCATGATGAACACTAGGATGTTGCAAAATTTCCAGGTACACCGATCCTTCAAAAACATTAACATCCGTAGTGGCTAGTGCTGGCAAGTGCATCCAAGAATGGAATTGTTGTTACGCTCGACCCCACAAACTCGTAGGATTGGAAATCTTGGCCGTTCCTTGATTCTCGCTAAATACTTGATCATTCTCGGACCTCGAGCCGTATTCTGAGAAATGTTTAACGACTAAGCGAGAATCATCGAAGATGACTATTCTTCCGACTTCAAGACTCTTCGCTAATCGTAAATCGGCTAATCTCGCTTTCATACTCAAATTCGTTGTTCGTCGCTTTTAATCGAAATCGATGGCTCTTGCGCAGACTTGAATCCTCCGGACTTGTCAAGATAATCCTTGCTCCACTGATGTCCGAAGTAGAAGACCCATCTGCATACAGCGTCCATGAACTCTCCTTCTGCTGAAGAACGACAACTGCTCTGTCAGATCCTTCAGCCTCGACCACGACTCCATCAATTTTTAAAACGAACACTCAACCACAAAATCAGCCAAAGCTTGCCCTTTGATGGCGGTTCGGGGATGATATTCAATAAAGAATTGGGACAACTCCATCGTCCATGCAGCTAGTCTACCCGATACCTCCGATTTGCCCATAATCTTCTTCAAAGGCTGATCTGTGTATACTATTACCAATCTACCCCGGAAGTATTGCCTAAGTTTTCATTCAGTTATTAAAGCAAAAGCAAACTTTTCAACATTTGGGTACCTTGTTTCAAAGATCCCAAGGCCATGGCTTACATAATAAACAGGGTGTTTCTTACCTCAACTTCACGCACCAAAACCGCTCCTATTGCCAACGAGCTAATTCTTTAGTACAAATATAGAGGCTCGGCGAGAGCAGGCTTCACCAAAGAAAAGCTACCAAGATAAGTAGGACTTGATGCTCGAAAGGCGTCTTCACACGAGAAGTCCATTGGAAGCGTTTTTGCATTCTTGACCCTTTCAATGTGTCAAAACACGGCAAACACCTTTCTGGCGACTTGGACATGAACCTCCGAAGTTGCAATCCTTCGGTCGATGACGTTGAACATCTTTAAATGATCGAGAGTCTTCATGTTCGGGATCGCTTGAATCTTCTCCGGATTGGCTTCAATTCCTCTTCGATCGACAAGATAACCCGTAAATTTGCGGCACCGAACCGAAAGTGCACTTTAAGGATTGACCTCAAGTTGTGATGGACGATGAATGGTCCGAAAGCATTCCTCTAAATCATCCAAATGCTTATGCACCAACATCTTTTGACAATCATGTCATCCACATACACCTCAATGTTCTCGCCTTAACCGATATCCGAAGATATGGTTCATCATCCTTTGATGCGTGGCTCGGCATTGATGAGGTAGAAAGTCATTTTCTTATAGGCATATCTTTGAACGACGCGTAATGAGCGCGCCGTCTTTGGTATATCCTCTTTACACGTGGAGATCCGATGATACCTAGAGAATGCATCCATAAAACTTAATAAAGCATACCCCAAGTGGCATCAATGAGTTGATCGATGTGGGGCGTGGTAGAAATCCTTCTGGACAGCCTTGTTTAGATCGAAGATAATCGATCGCAGACTCGCCATTTGCCATTCTCGCTTACGGACCAAAGACCACATTAGCCATCCATCTGCGGGTAGTCGATCTCAAAGATGAAGTCACCGCCAACGTTTTGTAATCTCTTCATCTATGATCCGTTGACGCTTCCGGTGCAAAGATCCTCTCTTCGCCGCCAGACCGGCTTCTTTGACGGGTCCACTTCCAATCGATGCTCAAGAATGTCCCGCTTTCACTCCCTAAGATATCTTGAGGTTCCCATGAGAAGATGTCAACATAAAGACTCAGGAGTTCTACGAGGTTCGTCCGGAGAGGTTCCGTGAGTCCGAACCTATTTTCACCATTTTGTCCACCTTGCCGGGATGAGCTCTATCTCTCCGCTTTCTCCAAATTTGGCATGACCAATGGTTCGGAACTACTCTCGTGCGGAAGGTTCGATCTCTATCGCCATGGTACTTTTTTGCTTCGATACCCCCACTCAAAGTAATAACAAGATTTCTGTAATACCTTCGGCGGGATCCAAATCTCCTTTCACCTCCCCAACCCCACGAAATGTAGGAAATTTGATTTTGAAATGAGGTATTGATGTTACTGACTTGCAAAGCAATTAAAGTGGGCCTCCCAAAATAAGATTATAAGTTAGAATCTACACGCACAACATAAAATTTGCAAATAATTTCTACTGTTGAGGGGCCGTTCAAATATGATTGGTAATTTCAATGGTCAAACCACTTTAACTTAGGATCGTTCTTTGAAACCATAAAGAGGAGCCTACGCCCTATTTCCATCTTTCGCCTCGTCAGATTCATCCTTTGATAAGCGTGGGCATACAAGATGTCTCTGAAGACCCATTATCTACCATCATCCTATTCATATCCACCGAACCCACTTCATGCGATCGGCACCAATGATCCCTCGCTTGGTTCGATGACTTAGAAGGGTAATCATCATCGAGAAAGGAGATTACCAGTATTCGGATAAGGTCTATCGATCTTCGGGAAGGTACCACCAACCCATACATTAATCGAATCCAAATAACTTCGGCCGCTTCTTTCCGGTGAGCTTGCGTAAGTACCCCGGTGATGACATCTATCACATGCCTTGCAGTGACCGGGAATGGGCAACGCCTGGTCGATTCGGTTGAGTCAGCCGGATGTATTCTGATCTGCTTGTTGATTAGTTCTGGCGACCACATCTTGAACTAAAGCCCCACCTTGTACCTTTCTTTCAATGAATTCTTTTAAACCGCACAATCGTTTCGTTTCATGACCAAGTTGATGGTAATCGCAATACTTGCGAGGATTCCCTTTTAAGGCTTAATATTATCTCGTGGTGGCTCAAGATAGGTTGATTTTTGATCCGATCAAGATAAGATAATGACTACATCTGCGTTGAGTGTCGTGTACGCCCTATTTACCCTCCGGGGTGGAGCATTTAACGCCCTCCACCGCCTCCAATTGTTGTACCTCTTCGACCCGCCATCATGACGGTCTTTATTCCCTTCATTCTTCTTCTGATCTCCATCGGTTTTGTCCCGATCTGTCTCCTTAAGCCGATCTGAAGGACGTTTGAGGCTGCTCATGGCTTCCTCCACCACGATATAGCCTTCGGCTTTGTCAAAGGCTTCGACGAGACTTTTCGGGTGGTTAAACATAAGTTTTTTCACCAACTTTTCCGATTTAACCAGATCTAACCCATTCTGAAACAGTCCCACAGCTTGTAGATCATTCAAATCTGCCACTTGACCGATCGCTTCCTAACCGCTTCACATCATCGCCCAAAGACTCATTAGAGGATTGCCGAACTTGAGCCAATGAACCAGTTGGTTTTCCCTTCTTCTGTTGCTCCCAAAGCGAAGCATGAAACTTGCTACACATGTCTTCCTGGGACGAGATTGAATCGGGGTAAGGTCCCCATCCATTCGGGCATCCTTTCTAAGAGTTGTGACAAAAGTATGGCATTTAGCAAAGATCGCTTAAAGTCATAATAATCCATGAGCTGGCCGAACGCCTCGACTATGGTCGTAAGGTCCCCGATCCATCATAACTCTCGATATGGGGCAACTTCTTGGGGGTCGACTTTTTCTCGAGAATCTCCGCGAAAAAAGGGACGCCTTCTTTCCCGAGAGTGTCTTTGGTTTTCGGACTTCGCAAGTTCGCCCAAGCTCCTTCAATTCTTTAACTAGATACTCCACGCCTTCTGGTTGAGATGATGCCTCCTTCTCCGGTGACCCCTTCTTCCTATAAAGTTAATCAATTCTTTCAACAGAACCTTCAACTTTAGAGGGATTCTTCGAAGACGAGTGTCATGTATGGTGCCTCAAGAGACTCTCGGAAGTATGTCCTCTGGATATACTTCATTTCTAAACCCGCACTATGGTGAGAATGTGCAACGACAAGGGCTTTTTGCATGTGTTGGAGGTGCGATCCTTGATCGACCTCTTCTTTCGCTTCGCCTGTCCCCCCGGAATCGGCAGGTGATAAGTCTCTTTGATCTCTCGAGAGTAGGGCTTGGGACCTTCTTCTTCCCTAGTTCTACCAGATCCGTGCATCTGAACGAAGCGGAGTTCCTTCCACTCCGATGCCCTTGCTTCTTTGGATTGAACATAGTTGAGCTCTTCATCTCTCAATTCCGCCATCCGAGCCATCCGCTTTCATATATATCGACGACGCTTCACCAAAAGACCTCCATGGCTCTATCCGCTTCATCCGCCATCTTAGCAAGTAGGAGAGGCTTTCAGATCTGGTCATCTCAGGTCGAAGTTCTAGGCGAAGTGCCTTCTACCCGCTTCCGACCATAACCGGACCCTTCTCCATCGGAATACTAGCTTAAACGCTTGCTTTCACTCGCTTTCTTGGTAGAGAATCTTAAGTGACCGTTTTGACGCTGTTACAAGCATTTGAACACTTATGGTTGGTTCCAAACGATCTTTGGCGGAGACATCATGATCTTCCTTTCACGACAAACCATCGGTCATCCTTGAATGTAAGTGTTCTACTCTTTCCCATGAAAACTAAATAGAATAAAACACAATCTGTGATTGAAAAGTACTCAAGACACTAGAACTCACCCCTCCTTCTAGCGCCAATGTTAACGCCAGGATCTTTCTCCACGTCCCAATCACTAAAGACGTCCTGATCCTGCACAGTAAACACAACAAACACCACAAGCTTGACGGGACCGACCACGGGGATATTTCGAGGCATGAGTAAGTAATATGTCTGCGTTTCACGAGGTTAACTCAAGAGGATGATAAAATCTAGTGTGATGAGATAGATTATTTATTATCAGTTGTGTGAATGTATATATATCAAAAACGTACCTCCTTGTGAAGACTTACTCGCCAAGAAATAATATCTTTGCCTGGATTACTGTGTCACCTACTACCATCTGACATATCCCCCTGATCTGATGGGTTCTGCTGACTTCATGGAACTTATCCACTGCTTTTGGCCACTGTTCACACCGCCGGCCGACTATAATCCCATCCACATTAATGCATGACAGATATCTTGGTCAACTGTCATATTATATCATCATTACAAGTCAAAGTAATAGATATTAAGTGACCCAATGGGTTAATCCAACGAATCGACCCGGTCCTATAGGATTAAATAAAGTTAACAAAATGACTAGGCCCAACGAGCCCCATGGCTTAAATATAAAAGCCCAACGGATTAAATTAATAAGTGAGCCCAATTTAGCCGGCCCAAATAGGAAAAATATCATGACCCAACAATCCCTATAAATAATAAGTCTTTATTACATTATAATAAATTTAAAAATATTGTGCTATTTTTATTATTATTATTATTATTAAATACAAATATGACTCTTTTCTTAAAATAATAATATATTTTTTATAAATAACTCTTTTTGAAACGAAAAGAACATAGGTCCATTAGAATTTAGAACTAAGCAATCTTTTCAAATGTTTATTAGATACATATATCATTACTATTTTGATTGAACAATAGTATGATGAATCTTAAACTATCATTACATACTAATAAAATTGTAATAATAACCTTTATATTTGAGGAGAATAAATTATACTCCCTCCGTCCCAAATTAATTGTTTAGTTTTGATTTTTTTAAGTCAAATTGACTATTTTTAGAATTAATAATTAGGCATATATAAATATATTTCTAAAATTAAAAAAATTGGGATTAGTAATAAATTGTATATACTTTCTTTTGGTTATAATCTCTTCACCTATATTTTAGCAAAAATAGTAAAAAGATTAATTTTAAAAATGGTCAATTTGACTTTAAAAAATCAAAACTAAACAATTAATTTGAGACAGAGGGAGTATAAAAATTGTTTGTAAAATTATTATTTTACCCCATATGTCACGTATATATTTTAGGATAAAATGAAGGTATTTTAGTTATGTTAACATATAACAGATAGTATGATCTATATTTGGAGTTACTATAATTTTTTTTATAGGGTTAAATATTTTTTTTTATTCTACTCGAACTCGGTTTATAAATACATTATTGAACTAAAATTTTTTATAATCGAATCAATGAATTACAAATATTTATCAAATTGTTATAAAATATGTTAACTGAGTTGACTTTTAATAGAAATATATTATATCAAAAAAAAATAACCCCGCATCTAAGTTCACGTCACTTATTTATTTCACGTGAGTTAATCCTAGTAATTACCATGTTATCATGATTTATTTAATTTAGAAATACTTCCACACACATGATTAGAATTAGCATAATAATAAAAATAATCAAACCATGTAATCCCAAATTTTTAAATACCTAAAACAAGCAATAAATCGCAAACAAATTACATTGATCTTCGATTTTGGTTATATGTACGGATATATACATCCTTTTTTTATGTTTGTTTATTAAGATTTGATCAGATCTAATTATTTTGTGTTCTTTAATGTTATAGATCTAGAGGCTACGAATTCGTAACATTAAAGAATGAGAAGGCTACGGAGGTGGTTGATTTTGGAGGAAACAATGGACGCCGTGAAGGTGGCTATGGGCGTAGTGGTGGTTACAGAGGTGGTCGCCGTAAAGGTGGAGGTTATGAAGGCGGTTTAGGCGACTATAGGTATGGCAATTACAAGGGTGACAGTGGTGGATATGAATATAAGTTGTTGATTTGTTCTAAGCTTCTGATCCACTTTCGGCCGAACTTATTTCAAGTGGAAAATCATAATTCCTCTATTTTGGGTTTGTTGCCCCTTGCATTACATCCATACCCAGATCTTCATTTGGAGTTCATAAGTATTGAACTATTAATTGTATTGATTGGCTCCCTAAATCCATGTTTGGGTTCTAGATCTAATATGCATTATATTCTATCTTAAAATGATTAATGCTCAATGTCAAGTGCATTTGCAGAGAGAGAGAGAGATGTAACTACCAACTACAAACAGCCTCACATGTACACTGGCAAGCAACGGTGGTGGTATGGGGAGCCTCTCTAAGTAAAAAACGATTCGGGTTTTGACGGACCATAAAATATAAGTCCAAAGCCCGCGGGCCGAGAGTATTTTATGCCTATTTTTTAGACATTTTTTAGGCCCAAAAGTGAATGGGCGGGCTTAATTTAAATTGAAGCCAAAAAAGTTCAATTTTATGGACCAAAAAAAAAATACGGCCAAAGTTCTTTTTGACGACCGGACCGTTCAAGCATGAGAACTTTGGGCCCGTTTGCCAGGTCTGCACACATGAGCCATTTAGTCCATAGAATAATTCGTGCAAGTAGGCCACAATGTGGAGTGACAAAGAATTGGCTGTTTTCAATCATATAAATGCATCAACTCAATAAAGCGTTTTATCTCAAACTAGTTGGGTTCTACTATAACTGTATAACGTACTGCAGTTATTTGTATGATGTATCATTCATATAAGTAGTAGTTTACCTTTTCTGAAAAACACTAAACTGACAGGCTAAAAATCTTCAAAACTAAGATGATTATTCCAGAAATAAACAATCAAATTAACAAATATGCAATAATATGGAAGGAGATGGACACTTTTTTTCACTCGGAAAAGATAAAATTGTCAAATGTTAATTTTATTGAATCTCTTTGACTAGCAGAATAATAACACAAGCTTCTAGCTAATAAGTACATACTAAAGACAACTACATCATAGGGGAATCACATCAATATAGGAACAGTAGAAAGATAAAAGTAATATGTAAACAAAGGATTAGAAGAAATAAAGCACATAAAAGAGTTAAAAACAATAAGTAATTGCAAGTCAATACATAGAGAAGAAAATCTACTGAGAAAAGGACTGGAATAAATCACAAACCAATATGTAGAGAACACATCCAGTAGTGTTGAAGGAGCCGGCTGTCCACAAACAGTTAGCAAAACTAGAAAGGATTCGCGAAGATGAATTTGTTCAGACCCTTTTTCTGGGGTTCTTAAACTTGAAGGCTCATAAATGTCATCACAAGGAACTCCCTTGAGCAATGTTGGAGTTCCTAAAATTTTAGAAGAAGCCATGGTGTGATGAAATTAATAGTTAAGCTTCAAAAAGAAAGATAATAAAACGCGGGAACCCAAGTCAAATTCAGGAAGGCCATTTTTCCAACTGCATTCTCAAAACCCAAGTCAAATTCAGGAAGGCCTTTAGAGCAACTTCTACAGACAAATTAAAACACCAAGTTCATCCAAGAACAATATCAAGAAAAGAAGAAACAATGTAAAGTTAGATGAATAGGAAGTTAGTAGATTAAGTTATGTCCAATGGATAAGAAGAAAAACTGCAGTTGTATTTTTAAAATGCAGTCTATTCATTTACCAGAAATAATGATCTGTTCATTACACCTACAACATATAATTGGCTCCCTCCTAGGAAAGCTCCAAGTGAAAAGGATCTGTTTCTCAAATATTTGCAAATTTGGAAATTATCTTATGACCGTACATTAACAACCAAGTAAAGTCATTGCTTGTACATACAATAGTGTGTCCACCATGTGCCCTCGTAATTTTGAGCTCCTATGATCAAATGTTCTCCTCTCACTTTGTTCCTATAGATAGCCGAGCAGAAGGATCAAGCATTAACTGAAGTTTCATTATAAAAATTCTGACAAGCTGGCATGCAACAGAGCATAAATGTGAATAAAATATGTTTAGTAGCAAACCTATTTTAATGAGCTGAATTCAGTTAGCATGACTAACAAGTAGAAGACAGTGAGCTAATATTTACCATCTAATAATGCTGCACAACAAACTGCAGAGATGGTTTAGCTTTAAGTAACGGTGTTTACAGGAGGGCTCTACACTTCTGCCAATAGAGGCCTGCTGATCCTGAAACGTAATTTCTCAAAAAGAAAATCCTCATTGTTTTACCATTTATCGAACCACCCATTATATTTTACGATGAACACGGATTCTTCCTTGTTTGCCCATACACTTCAATAATCTGTTTCCTTGGGTCATCCAACCAAAACTTCAACAGATTCTCAAGCTCCGCCACACCATTATCAACATACAAGATGATCCGTAACTCCAAAGACCTTACTTCTACTTGGAGACCCAGCAACTCTGAGATAAAACAAAACCATATCCATATCCTGAACAACTAAGAAGCAACATCATAAAAGTCGTCCTCCAACAGAAATTATCCAAGATCCAGTAACGGAAAAAATTATTCAAACAAAGAGAGATGAAGGATATATGAAAAAACCATCTTGGTTAATCATAATTTCTGAATCCTGGTAATATGCGACACTAGCTCCATTTCTCAAGAATTCTTTATATGTTCAACTATATTGTCGATATAAGGAGGTTTTAATTGAATACCTCTCTCCACCATTAGCCCAGCAAGCTTTGCAGCTTCCAGCAAATATCTGTCTTGACAAAGTCCAGCCAAAAGAATAGAATAGATATCCGAATCAATTGAAGATACGCATCCCGAGTTCTCAATTTCAATGTACAAGTGAAACCCATCTAGCACCCGCCCCTTCAAACAAAGTTCCTTTATGAAAAGGCTTGAAGCCAAACCATCAGGATTCATTGCACTAGCTAACATCCTTCTGAAAGCCTTCTCAGCATCCTCGAATTTTTCAATCCGCAGCAGAGACACCACAAGAGAACTATAGCACTCACTATTAGAAACACAACCATCTCCCACAACTCTGTCAATGAGCTTATAAGCCTCATTTGCATGATCCTCCACACAAAGTCCATTAATCAATGTACCAACCGTGACCCTATTAGGAGCACAACCATAGGCCACCATTCGATCAAAAATACTCAATGCCTCCACTGACCTACCATCCTCACAAAAGCTTTGAATCACAGACGTATAAGAAACAACATTTGGTTTACAATCCCCACCTTCTTTCTCCATCTCCCCCAACAACTGCAATGCCCTCTCTGAACTCCCAAACCTACAAACCCCATCAAGAAGCGTCGAATACAAAACCGTGTTTAGTAAACACCCATGTTCCCGCATAACCTGAAACAACCCGCAAGCATCATCCACTCTACCAGCATCAACAAAGCCCTTAACCATCGCAACATATGTTATCATATCAGGATATAGACCAACCACACCCATTTCTCTCATCAACCCTGCTGCCTCATCCATATCACCCTTCTCACAAAACAACCTAATAACAACATTATATGCCAATGTATCGGGATGACAATTAAACTCCTTCATTTTCCTCAACACCCACAAACCCTCGTTTGCAAGCTTAGCCTCTCTACACAAATTCAAAACCACCTTAAATGTCTTAACACTAACCAAACAACCCTCGTTCCTAAAAGCTTCCATAACATCATTAAAAATATTCGGGTTTCGACCAAGTTTAAACAAGTTACAAGCTTTGTTATACATGTAAGAACTGTGTCTATAATTGGGTTGAAGACCAGCCCAAATGAAGAACCTAAGACCCAATAAAGGTCGATCAGTAGCACATCTCTGTAACACATCGGTGACACATGAAGTGTCTAATTGAACCCTAATTTTGTTTAGGGTTCTTTCAATGTTTGAACCATTTGTCTGCAATTGGGTCCAGTACTGGTCTGCTGCAGATGAAGTTGCTGACGAGAATGATAGAGTTGTTGTGAGTGGAAAAATGGGGTTTGTGAGTCGAATGGAGGATGAGACGTATCGATAGAGTGAAAAAGGGGTCATTGTTTTACAGAAAAATGAAGGAGCTGAGGAGAAACCAAACCCTAATACATAAATGTAAATTTTAAATGTACCTTTGATATTGGGGAAAAGATCGAACAGCTCGAACCTCGAAGTATAAACCTCGCGGCGTCACTGCCCAGACCCCTGTTCGGGAAAAGACTTGTGGAACAACATTGGTTGTGGCATTTTGCTCTCTCTTCGCCACCAATTTCTGCTCAAACCCTTCAATTCGTCTCACAAGGACGGACAAAGAGGAGAGAGAAGAGATACTGAGTTTATTTTTAGAGAGAGAAGGAGATAAAGGTAAAGAAGAAGGGTTAGGTAAATGAGATTCAGATGAAAAACTTTTTTTTATACAGAGAATTGATATTTTTCATAACAAAAATTGATAACTACTATTTATGGAAGGAGAGTTTCGTGAAAAAAAATAGGAAACGGTGGGACTTGCTTTTTCTTAATATACCCTAATACCCAAACACTAGACAAAAACAAAGGGACTGTATTTCTTATTCTTTTCTCCTTGCTTTTTCTTTCCACACATTCTAAAGTCCTGAAAAGTACAATTAAGAAGCTCTGAATCTGAAGTTATTCAAACTTTGCCCTTAGCTTCAAAACATTGACGACTGACTTTCTCTGTTGGTTTATAGTAATGAATCATGCAGAAATACTAGGAATTTTATTGCCTTATGTTGATTAATGGGAAAATATGAAACTTCTTTTCATTTTAGTCCCTGGAAGTTGGAGACCTACCTAATATATCATCATCATTATGAGTACAAATGGGGTGAAACTTTTTTTCTACTTGTTAAAGTCAAAGATTTTTATTTCAGTGTTATACATTTTTGATCAAAGTGATGAACTTATTACGTCAATACAGAGCTGTGGATATAGATTATAGACTAGGCTAATTAAGTGATAAACTTTATTAAGAAGCTCAATCTTGAGAAGCTAATAAATAATTAGAGATCACTTGACACTTTACATTCAAAGGCTTAAAGCTCCATAGGACCATAACCATGACTTTCTTCCTTGACTAATTATTAGTACTAAACCTTAAAAAAAAAAAACTACCTTAGTCACTTCAATATCAATAGAGGATGAGGACTAATACAACAAAAAAATATTTTGACCCTATCATATCAAATTCCAACAATTTTATCCTACACCTCAAAGATATATATATATATATATATATATATATATATATATGATATGATCCATGATCCATCCTTTACTTCATTGGCATATTGGACGAGATCTAAAATGACAACAATGCCCTTAATGATCACGACCGAGGATGGATGGCCGGTGAGCAACCGGTGTGACGGCCCACGGATTGAAAGGGACCCGATGGTGACTCGGACCCATTTGGTGGGGCCGATGAGGCTGGACAGGTGTAGACGATGATAGTGGGACAGCAACACGCTCACATGAAGGGCACATGGTGAGGGTTGTAGGAGTGGTCATTTGCATGTACAACTGTGGGGTTAATTTGAGTGCCCTCAGTTCCTGCACCTCCTTCTGCAACCTCCTGTTTTCCTCCGTTAGATTCTCACAGCATCTCTTTAAGAACTCACAATCAACCTCTGTTTTCTTCAACTTTGTCCTGCAGATAACATGTTTTTGGTACGCCGTTAACTAAAAGCTTTATAACCCCATATATATATGGTCAAAAAGTTAGTAGTAACCGATAATCAAAAATAGACATTTCTAATATACTACTCCCTCCATCCCTAAATAACTGACGTTTTGAAAGTTTTCACACTTATTAAAGAAGTTATTTATTACTCCAATTTTAGAAACTCGGTAACGTCAAATATATTGAAAAATTTTGAATTCCCTGTAACGTTAATTAAATTATTTAGGGAAGGAGGGAGTATATCATTACCAAAATCCAAAAAAAAAAGAGGAAATATCTCACCTTGCTCTCCTGTTTTGAAACCAAACTTCCACTTGACGAGGTCTCAAGCCTAGTCTCTTAGCCAAAGCCAGCTTTTGCTTCTGCAAACAAAAACAACCCATACCCATTAAATAATTGGACCAAAATACCCCTCACTAGACACACACATATATGTATATATACTTACAGGATTGAGTGTGTTGTGTTCTTTGAAGCTGTCTTCGAGAATGGCCGACTGATCTTTAGAGAGCCGGAGCTTCTTTCTGGAATTATCACCGTCTTCTTCATCACTGTTAATAATACCTCCTCCTCCTCCTCCTCCTCCTCCTCCTCCTCCTCCTCCTCGAGAGCAATCTATTAAATCCTCACCGTTGGCTTGATCAGATCTCTCATGACTGTTCCTCTTTCCGCTCACACTCGATATCGTGCTGTCTGGCGACGATACCCCTGCTTCTTTCTCCATATCCACTGTCGCTGACGGCAACCGGTTCACGTCGATTCCCTTAATGAACGACCTCGTTTCCACTCTGCATGTATCCATGTTTCGATCTGTACGTGGAAATTAAGAAGAAAACACAGTGAGAACAGGAACAAAAAAGAACAGAACAGAAAGCAGCTCTTCGCGGGGTGTGGATTAATTGGTTACAGATCTTGTCAATAGAGAAACAAATTTGTGATTTTTTTTTTGTGGGTTAGTTTGAGGATTTAGTAAAACATATAAAGTTATAGATCTGTCATAAATGGAGCTTAGTAAATGTTGTGTGCAAGTGCATATGTATAAGAAAAAGGGAAAAAGAAATCATTTTTATGATTGGAAATTTCATATAAAGGGTAAACAAGGGAAAGGGGACCGGAAAAAGAAAGAAAGAAGTAAGAGAGCATATTTTGTAAAAGACTGGAAAACAAATTAATAGAAATAAAAATGACTAGATTATTTGTAGGATATAGGAAATAGAAAAACAGAGACTACATGCAAGAAATTGAACCAAAAGTTACCCGAAACTGAGGAGGATTGATCATTATTCCAAGAGTTTTTGTGGAGAAGATTGAAGGGGGAAGGCATGAAATTTAAGTGCACTAGTGATGATGAAGATGAAGAAGTCCGGTGGGTATTGTCCGCCGGAAAGTTTAAGCTCAGACTCAAACCCAACTCCTCTGTTTGATGAACCATCATGCTTATTAGCTAGTTAATTAGAATCTAATAAAATACTCTTTCAACTAGCTTTTTTGAAAATTTATTTATCAAGAATAATAGCATCCACACACAAGTATCTGAGAGGTCAAGGTAATTAAGTTGTTGTGTGTAAATCGTATAGAAAGAAAAAGTAGTGGAGCAGGGGAAGTTTAGAGAGAGAAAATTGGGGGGGTATGCAGTTGCAGAAGGGAGTGTAATGAAAGTGGGTTATATATAGAAAGATGAGAAGGGAATGGGGTTGGGGTTGGGGTTGGGGGAATCGTGGTATAAGTTGAATAATAATGATGATTCTTGACCAGGTGTGTTAGGGTACCCAATTATATACATATCTCAATCATGACTTTTGCCCCCTCATAAGTCATAACTCATCCTCATATACATTTTATTACTGGTTAACATAATTCAGTGTCGATAAATTAAAAAATAATTTCTCTGCGTATTAAAATTTTATTTTTTAATTAATTAACTTATTATAAAATTAACTTAAAATAATTTAATAATAATGAAATTATCTTAATATTGTATAATGTAATTAATTATTTACTTTATTCAATATTATTATTCACTTTTATTAATATAAAGGTCCAAAATTTTAATTTTGATTTGCTTTTTTTTTTTTTTCAATATAACAGCCGAAAACTCGAATCTTATTGACAACATTAAGTTATGAAACCTAGAAGAAGACAACTTAGTCCTCAATTAAATTAAAATAAATTATTGTAATAAATTAGAGCATTCAAAAAAAATGCTTAGTTAATGTTTGTCTAAAAATAATTCTTTTAAAACTCTATTTATTTCACTCAATAAATTTAATGAACGAGTTTAAACCTACTACAAAAAAATGATACACATTAGAAAATTCAAACTCTACAAACACTAATAATTGAGTAAACTCTAAATCACTGTCAAAGTATATTTTATTCTACGGTCTCAATTGCATAAAAGACAATTGAAGTATAAAATACTATATAAACAATCTTAAAAGTATTTTAAGAAAATTAATTTTTTTAAAAGAAAAAAATGACAACAAAAAAATAAAAGAAGAAATTTCAGTAGACTTAGATGAGGTCTCTGATATTGTAAATTATAAACTTAATTGCACTCTCCTCTGTTTTTATTTTGTTCAAATTGTGTAAAAAAAGTAGTGAGAATTGAAAACTAATGGAATATTTATCACATTTTAAATCTTAACCTTGGTTGGACTTGTTGACCCACTAGTTACTACTGATTTTCTTCTCTGTTAATAACAACATTACTAGTTGTGTTGAGGTGGCTAAACCAGCTTAAAAGTATATGATGAGCAGGGAAGTTTTGCTGACAGTAATGTATGTTGATAGTAGCAAGTTCTCCCCGCACCACACAATGTCAATGTGGGTAAGAGCCATTAATGGAGCAAACCCAAAGTTAGGCATCAAATCAGATATATTATGATTGGAACAAACACAAAAACTGTGTATGTATTTATTGTATAATAATTGTATGTAGGTCCTCTTTGTCCTTATCTTTTAAAACTCCTTCCCTTTTTATAAAATGTAAAAATATTAATATCATTTTTTGTCCCATGTTTATTCTTAAAATACATTCTTCATCTAGGAATCGTAATATATAATAAAATTACAATGATAAATTTAATGACATTGTGTTATTTTATACTACTGACTATTAAAAAATATTAATGATAAATAAATAAAAAATGTTGAGAATAAATGAAAACTTATTATACTCTATTATTAATTAATTTAAATTGTGAGAAAATTGTATTTGAAATATTTTTTTATAGGATAGGGGAGTGAGTAGCTAGAGATGAAGCCTGCAGAATTCTCCAACCAACGATAAGGTTCATACCCATATGATTTGATTCGGCTGTCATCAAATCACTGTAGTATATCATAATTAACATTGTAGGTCGGTATTTCTAGCCCATACTATCTACTACTTTCTGCTTAAGCCGAAACTCTCTGGTTGTTTTCACTGTGGACATCTTTTCAATGTAATTGTCACCCCTATGACCTAGCTCATTCAAGGACTTTTTAGTCAATCATCAACAACAACAATAAACAATAAACAATAAACAATAAACGATAAACTCTTAATGAGCATACAAAATACAATAAATAATTTATTACAAGTAAGACCGATGTGATAAGGGAAAAAAACAGATAAAAGAGTACCACCCCTAAATGATCATCGAACTTAAATAAAATAAGAATATTTATAAACGACTCGAGTCCTTAGATAAGCAATTTATACGTAATAATTGTTTCCTTTAATTAAAAAATTAATTTATATTAAAAATTAAAATAAAAAATTTCATAGAAAATAAATCTTTGTGTTAAAATTAGTTTTAGTTAATTTAATTAGAAAATCACTATAATCACTTGTTTAAATAAAATTAATTTGTTTAAGACTTAATATTTGGTAATTTTTATTAATTAATTACTCGTGGGATCGACAACTCTCTTATCATTATATTACTTGTTGATCATGTATACATGCATGTATTTCTTGATTGCGAAATCCACCAACAAATTTTTGAATAAACTTGAAATTTTGTATATAATCTTAATTTGTTTGCCAATAAAATGAGTTGAGTCGAGCTCAAATAAGTTTAGACGAGATTTAACTCAATTGTTTAATTTCTTATTAAAAACTAAATGTTAAACAAATTAAATTTATTCAAATGAGTTAAAATACAATATTATATTAGGACTAATTTAATGAGTTTAAATCAAAATTAGTAAAATGAGAATGTTAAAAAATAACAACGTAACAAAAAAATAATAATCATATAAAATACAAAATTAATGTAATTCATCTAAACGTTTGGTTAGTCCACATCATGTGGCTGATCAATTTTGTTATCTTTTAGATAATTTGTATCTATTTCTTATATAACATAATATAAAAAACTTTAATTTAATATAAAAATATAAAATTGTCCAACTATTTTTGAAAGTCACTTGGGAATTAAAATTCGAATCAGAACGGACCCACCCTTGAGTGGTATGGGCAGAAAGAGAGGGAGAGTACAAGTGGAGCCAGGAAGATGATGGAGAAGAGAGGGGGTGAGAGTGGATTTCACGTGGGGAAGAAAATGAGGGAAGCGTGGAAGTAAAACCTTTTAACTTCACGTGGACCAACATAACGTGGTCTCATGTGCTTATAATTTGTTACTCCAGCCGTGCGTCTAATCATGTCCCTTTCCCAGCCGACACGGACTCTCCCTTCAATCATTTGAACTCATCCGACTTTTACCCAACCCCCACAACATTCATGCAACCAAGCGCTCGCTCGCTCGCTCAGATAAAATTTGGGTAATATCCGGATGGAGAGCAATATTTTTAGGTGTGTTTTTGATATTTTGTACATGATTCGGGTGATTATATATGCGACTAAAAATATATATAAAAAATACATGTAAACTTGGGACGTCAATTTTTTTCATTTTAATCTTCATCGTTGATATATGAAACCGATGATATAAATGTTACATACTCCCTTCGTTTTTGAAAATTTGTCGTTTTAAGAGAAAAAATTTATTTCAAAAAGTTTGTCGTTTATAATAACTTTTGAGGAGAATAAATTATTTATTTTTCTATATTATCCCTACCTTCTCTAATTGTCCTAAGAAATTCTCTCCTTGTATTAATAATTTTCAATTTCCCATAAAGGGGTAGTGATGAAATTTCAAATAAATTTTATTTGGTAAATGACACTTCCTTAATTCATGTGCCAAAACCTTAATCTTTTATAGGAACGGAGGAAGTATTTATCTATTTTTAATCCATAACAAATAATAGTAGTATATATTTAAAATGAAAGAGGAATATATGCCTAACTCGTGTCTTGCCAATTCAGGGCAATTCTCCTGCACTGTAATCACCTAATATCCCACTAATTTTGTGATTAACACTCACAAATCCTCTTGTTTTATTGTCCTAATTTTGGAGTGAGTTCCCACTAACTAGTCAATTGCCCCAAGACATGGTTGCTTAAATAGCATAAAACTCTCTTCTACTCGCAATTTAAGGGGAAGCCAATTAAAAGTCATAGCATCAGATACTTCTTCCAAATCACTTGCTTACAACTTAGTACTACAAGATTAAGACAATCATTAGTATTGTATTATTACTAATTTTTGCCTCGTGAAGATGGTCATCATCACACTAAAATAATAATAACAATATCGAAGCATAATACTTTGTCCCTTCCAAATATATTTTCAAGGTTCTTTCTAAAAGTAATATGAAGTATTTTTAAATTCAAAATTAATTATATACGGTTAATCTTCTAAAACAATAAATCTTGTAAGCATTGTTGATTTTTAAATAATTTATAATTACCATAATCGTATTATATATAAATTAAATGATCCATACTAATTTCCTTGTCTTGCATATTTTTTGGGTATGTTTACACACAAAATTTAGGATGAAGGAGGTCATAGTGCAATAAAAGGCCAAGTGTTTCACCATCATAATATTTGATAATAATATTTTTTATTTATAAAAGAATTTCTTCTACAAATATAAAGAATATTTTTAATTATATATATGATTTCAAATTATTTTATTAATCGTTTAGTTTAATCATGAGTAATGAGACTTGAATTGTAGTCAAAATATATTGAAATATATTTGGTTGAGTTGCCGACAAGATGTTGGGTGATGATTAGGTGTCCCCATGGCTGCGTGCTAGCTGTCCCACGTGTTCCCTCATCCCAATAGTAGATCTCCAGACAATCACCTCTCATTGTCCGTACGATCGAGGCTACCTCCCCATGTGACTCGCACGTGAAATCGGCCCCTATGCTCTATGTTTCCTGCTTTTCATCAACTTGTAATTGTCATTTACCGTCTTGTCCCACCCCATCACTTGTAAAGTCGGGTTACTTGGTCCACACCGGTTGTTAAATTGGTGGCACTTCTCCTGCATCTTTCTTTGCATTTGCTTCAAACAACTTCTTTCTGGTTGATATGGCCTCTGAATGACAGATAGATATTGTATTGTTGGATCAGACATTCTTGTTAAGCAAGCTATAGATACTGAAAAATGTCTACTACAATAACAAATCAATGACGATTTTAATTTTCATAACTCAAGTTTTACAAAATTATTTATAAATATTTATATTATAAAACGGCTCCCTCGAACCAATGACGTCGATTTTGTCGCATCATTTTATTTTTTTTATCCTTATAAATTTTGTTATATTATTATTTTTATTTAATCTTTTAAATTTATAAAATTTTGTTTTATTTTTATAATCTATACACGTAACTTGTACTATGTCACTGGAGTGGTAGTATTTTTTACCTAGGCTAGGGTTCCAAAGCAAAGAATAGCACTATCATTACCAATCACGTGAATCCTCCGTGGCACACATACTACAGCCCAACAACAGCAAAGTACACGTGTTTACCCGCACGTTAGGCTTTTGGATCTCATCAACGGTCAAACGCCCTCCTCTACTCTAAAAATCATTTCATCATTTGCTTCTCATTATTTTTAACAAAACACCCTAATCACAGCCGTCCGATCAAATCATTAACAAAACTGACCATCTTTGATCAAGGGATACCCGCACGTGCAAGCATGCATGTGCATCCATTACTAAGAAAGTGCAGTGGGTTTGTTTGCCAATCTTGCCTCATCGATATTCGTGTGAATTAGCAGTGGGGCCCATGCATTTCTCGTACCATGTCACCGGCTGAGCTGGTCACCATGTGTTTAAAATGGATGCTTCAAATCGGTAACAGTTACTTCAGCAATAATTAATTACTGTACTAATTAATCCATTAGCTCAAAAAGTTTAAGGATGGCTTGCACGTGGTGGTCAAAGGAACATATATACAGATAGTAGGAATAAGTTTGGTGGGGTGTAATTGTTTATACTATATGACTGGGAATGAGTAATTATATGTGCTACATATGATTACTTAATCATGAGTTTATTATGGAGTGGCTAATACCAACCTAATCATTTCATTACTACAAATGATGAGACCCATGAAATGATACCATGATTTTCCATGACATTTTATTTTTTACTTTTGAAAATTTCATAAGAATTCTTTTATGTGTTGTGATAAATTTATGCTAAATCATAATTGCCAAGTTTATTATTAATTCATATGAATTATAAAAGTGTCCTACTTATTATATATATACATATTTTTAAAAAATATTATCATTAATATTTATTTATAATTAAAAAATTGACATAAATATTCGCAATAGTAATTTTAGTTCATTACGCGTTGTACATTGAATGACTATGTAGTTTCTTTCTCGGTAAAGAAACAAAAGAAGTTGTCATGAACATTTCATGGTACTTAATAAAATCATACATCCTTTTATTCTTTCACCATATTGATATATTTTTATGCATTCTATCGTTTAATTGAGGTCTTGAAAGTGAAGTCTTAAGTATTAAAATCTCCCACTAGTTGTCGTGAAAAAGATTGCAATCCGAGTAAATTTATGTGGACATCCAGGGATAGGAGCAAAAAGGGAAGAGAGATATAAGATACGGAAGTAGACCCAAATCAACAGATAACTGAGTACAACTTGCAAAGAATAGTCCCTCAAATTATGAATTAGATAACCAAGAATTGTCCATCCAGTAATGAGGGTACAGAAAATAATAAAAACAGATATGAAAATGTTCTACTGGAAATATTTGAACTTCTAAATACTTGTGAAGTTCAGCCATTATCCTTGATTACTCCACATCATATGCAAACTTTTCATATACAGTAGAGGTGGACTAATATGATGAATGATCATTTTTATAGGCAAGGGACTACAGAAAGCATATCTTATGCCCTGGCAAGGCAGAGGAAAAATAGGCTTTGACCAATTCAAGGTGAAAAGTGGGATTGATGAGAAAAAAAATAGTAGACTGGAGCAGAAGCAGATGAAGAAGAACAAATAACAACAAAAAGGAAAAGGAGAAGGGAAAAAAGACAAAGATGTAGAAGAACATAAAGAAGATAACAGCCAAAAATATCTACACAGATTGAGAAAAAAACGGAAACTATTAATCTCAATTATTCTTCTACAAGCATTCCAGCTATTCCGTAAGTAGTCGAATACCTAAAACTAAGATTATACATGAATTTAACTCCTGAATGCTGTCTTAAACCCTGCTTATGCATAACCCAACAGACATGCAAAATTGTCCATTAATCATATGTATCCTGATGCCTCTACCACATAATAACAAATCAATAACATTTAGGAATGCTGTCAACTAAGTTTTCATCTAATTGTGTGCAATTTCTTTTGAAGAGAAACAATGACATTAATTATTTACAGTGATATGTATATGGTGCATGCTTCACAACAAAACCGACAACCTATTAATATCACTTACCTGGGACAGACCAACTATGCTGTAACCTTTTCTGAGTTCTTTCATTTTCTTCACCTGAATGTTTACAAATAAACTTGTAAATATGTGAAAAGCTTCAAAAACCAGCACAAGAATAAAAGCAAAAGTAGAAGAGAATTTTGCCACCTTATTGCAAACAGCTTGAGCCTGCAAAGGCAAGAGTCGATTTTATTACTCAACAGTGAAAAATGACGATTCTAAGGGATCAAAAATTAATATACTGCTCTACCTGTTCCTGTAGGGGCATAAACCAGGAATCCCAACTTCCATCTCCAATTTCTCTATTGCATGGAACAGTATGAAGAACCAATATACATCAACAAGAATAATTCCAACTGCTATACTAACGTAAAAGTTTCCAACATTTAGCAAATGACATGTAGTCTTTGCCCATATAGCAGCTATACTAACGATATTTCAAGATGAAGATAGCAAAAGAGATTGATAAATATAGACTTATAAGCATAGGTATGCCCAAGTCTGAGTTATGTCCATTTAAGTTACAAGAGCATTCATACCCATGGTGTGGACATCACACTGGATTAAGAGCAATGCTAAATAATAAACATAATCCTAATTTGCAATAGTGTCTCAAGGAAAGCTTCAAAGAAATCCTTTGATAGGCTTTAGTGTGATTAATTACAACAAGTCATACCAGCCTGATTCACATATTGAGTCCACATCATTGTATGGTAACTAGTGAGTGGGTTTTTTAACCTCCGAATGTCTATAGTCAATGTACAAGAAATCAGCTGACGTCTCCATTGCAAAGGCAACGTTAAAGAGGCGAGGAAAAAAAAATACAAAATCCAGATAAATTGGTAGACCTATGTAGGTTTTTTTTGGCGTACACCAAGATTCTATGAATGTACAAAGTCCAATCCCATTAGAAGGCCTCAATTAAGCTTGGAAATGGAAAACTTGAAGAGTGCTGCTTATAGTTCATTTTATGGTGGATTTAAGATTATACAAGAGTTACAAATTAAAGCTTTAATAGTAGGAAGAAATGTTACAAGACATAATAAAAGATTGAAATCACTCGTAGCCACGTAAGGCGTTTGGCTGCGAGAAGATTAGTAGAAGTACGGCTGGAACTGTTGAGCAGCAACTGTTATGTTATTTTTGCTCAAAATAAAGGCCAAATAGGTAGGAGAATGAGATATGGCTTCAAAGAGAGTGTAGGATAATCAAAGACAAGGGTCTAGAGATGTTTTCCAATTGGGGATTTATATGTCGATAAATATATGACGAAGTTGAATTGCGACTATCGTGGAACTCTAAGCCATAAGATAGAATAAATTAGGGTGGGGCCATTCTTAATTCTTACATATCCCAATGTATGCACATACATTGGTATTTACTATTGACAAAAATATGTCGACATGTGTAGTTGACTCTTTCCAATTTTAGTCCACATCAAGGTTATTACATATAAGTAACTGATTAATTCTTAAAAAATAATACTCCAAATTAGATAAATAAAATAGCCAAGGTTCAGCAGCAATGAAACAGGCCCAAATCTAGTAAACTAGCTTTTATATGAACTTGAAATAACACTGATAAATAATTCCATATAAGTTTTATAAAGGGAGACCTCTAATTAAAAAATATGGCTGAAAATCATACATGCAAAATCCTTCAGATTTAGACCACTTGCCTATAGTTGCTCGGTGAACCTTTTAATTCCTTTATGGGAGCATTGATCACCAATTCCTGTTAAAAGAAGTTCATTTGGGCTAAGTATATACTAAGAAAGATGTAACTTGATTATTAGCAACAACAAAAAAATACTTATGATAGAAAGTCAAAAGTGTATTATAACACACTTCTAAAGACAAGAAGAAAAAACTTATGATAGAAAGAGTCAAAACAGAAATTATAACAAAAGGAAGAAGTTGATCACACCTGATCAAAAAAGTTAAAAGGGTAAACCAGATCAAATAATGCAACTTGCATTGCATGCAGGAGTGCTAAGTAACTAACTAGAATCTAATTCAGATAAATATTTCTGCTGAACTCTTATTGCTTTAGCTGTGTGATTCCTGAAGTCAAATACAAGTTTTGCTCTAAGTTCTTTCACATTCTACACAGATTCTTTCACTGTAGTTGCCTTCTAAAACTTTGATAGCCCACCAAACCCGTCAAATCATGACTGCAATGAACCTTCAGTTGTATTGTATGTATAGGATGTTCCTTTACATAGTTCTTTCCTAAGTTTATTTGGCTTTGGGAAAAAATCTGACACTTAAAAATGCAGTCACTAACCTAATAGTACCACCCTCCCAAAAAGAAAGTCCTCTTTGATTCTTAAACATGTTAAGGTTTTTCTTAGAAATTATTTTTTTTATCAATTATTTTTCAATATTGAATATTAAGGCTAAACTTTGTGATAAGAAAGACATAAATAAATTAATATTTCAAGTGTGCTATTGGCGAATACTAACACTCATAAACAAGTCGCAGACTTTCTCTTTGGATGGAGGGAGTAAGATAGTACAACTATTACATATTCCTAAATCTAGGCTTAGCACCGAAATCATGTCATATCGAGATCCTTTTTTCCTTTCAAGAGATTCAATACATATCACTCGTCAGTAATGCACAAAACTACTGGTAATTTAATCTCATATTAGGCCATTGCATTGACCAGATATTATGCCCACTAAAGTTACTGATCCAGCATCACTAAAAGTAAGTAGTTTCACAGATCATCAGTCTTAACTGATCAAATGTCAAAAGCTACTTATTACTCTGATCACAATAGTATAAATACATAAAGATATCAAAATCAAGAAGAAAATATGAAAATAAAATCTCCCTTTCCTCTCATATTGTAAAGTCAGAAATCTTAATCCCGCGAGCTAAAGAAGGAATCCTTAAGAGATAATTTAAGCTAACACATTGAAAACTACATGTTAATAAACTATAATTCAGTAGACTGAGACATAATATATATTGTTCTATATTATAAATTACCGTGAAGTACAATGAAAGGAACGGAGGATGAAATCGGGATGAAAGCGAAGATAGGGATGAGGACGATGAAGAAAACTGATGATGAATAAGCCATTCGCGTAATATTGAAGAATCTAGTCCCCCTTCTCTCTTTCCACTCCAGAAACTTTTGCAGAAAAGCTAGTTTGTCGGGTCGGGCGAGTCTTTGGCTGTATACAATTGTATAGCCGTATTATATAGGAGTACTAGCGATAACCCGTGCCTGAAGGCACTGTATAATTCAAAAAAAATTAAAAATAAATCATGAACACAAAAAAATGAAGCACTGAATATGGACACACACTAAACTAAAAGCCTAAATTAATTCTTAACACACCCGCACTTTCCATACATACTCCACAAAACATTTAAATGAAAATTTTTATGATGACAAATTTCAATGAATAAATAAAGAATATTCAACTTTAATAGTCAAATTCTCATAAATTTAAACTAAGTTTAACTACATTTCAAGATTTATTTTTTATTATTTATAAACCTTTTTGATTGATTGTAACTTTTTAAATAGTAACTTGACAAGATTGACTATCAACTAAGTTTGAATTTTTGAGAGAAAAATTCTTGGCCGTCGGATGTTGAAGCCCCAAATGATTTTAGATCGTTGGATGTTGAAGCCTAAATTGATTTGAGGTCGTTGGATGTTGAAGCCTTGGGATTTGAGCCGCTCTGTTTTATATTATAGTTACAAATTTCAGTGATGATAATAATAGATTAAAATATTTAAGTAATGCTCAATGCCCCAGATTACAATATAAAAGAAAATATCAAAGAAGAAAAGAAACCAGTCGGCCAATCCAGGGAATCAAAATGCAGAAATACAAAATGAAACCCTGCTACATTTCAGTTAAATTTAACTGCTCTTTTACTGTCAACGACCCTGCTGAATTTGTCTAGTAAATACAAAAATGAATAAGCAAAATGTATCTTATGATGGTAAAGGTGGTGGTAGTAAGATTGACATCTTACCTCTCACAACCACTCGAAGCTAAGCAAACAGGAATCAACAATATATATATATATATATATATATATATATATATATATATATATAGGTAAAATGGAGGTACCACAGTAGTATAACTTTTAAAGTTACACGGTCTACGATCGTGAAGTGATTTCACTCTACGATCGTAAATAATCCTCAGATAGTAGAGTGAATTCACTCAGCGATCGTAGAGTAGTCCACGATCGTAGAGTGAATTCACAAATCATCAAGCGATTACTCTCACGATCGTAAAGTGAAATCACTCTACGATCGTGAGCCAAATGTAACTTTAAAAGTTACACTGCAGTGTACCTCCATTTTTACCTATATATATATATATATATACACACACGCGCGCGAATGTTTCTTCAATCTATACAGCATTTTCATAGCCTCTCCTAGCTTCTGCATTTTCATATTGTTGTTATTCAAGTGTAATTTCCATAAAACTCATTTCTTCTTGGATGCCACAACCAGATCTAGATTCAGCTAATTTCTCAATTGAAAAGAGAAAAACATCATAGAGCAACTTCTACAGACAAATCAAAACACCAAGTTCATCCAATAACAATATCAAGAAAAGAAGAAACATCGATGAATAGGAAGTTAGTAGATTAAGTTATGGCCAATGGATAAGAAGAAAAACTGCAGTTGTATTTTTAAAATGCAGTCTATTCATTTACCAGAAATAATGATCTGTTCATTACACCTTCTACAACATATAATTGGCTCCCTCCTAGGAAAGCTCCAAGTGAAAAGAATCTGTTTCTCAAATATTTGGAAATTTGGAAATTATCTTATGACCGTACATTAACAACCAAAACAGTAAAGTCATTGCTTGTACATACAATAGTGTGTCCAGTAACGGACAAAATTATTCAAACAAAGAGAGATGGAGGATATACGAAAAAACCATCTTGGTTAATCATAATTTCTGAAGCCTGGTAATATGCGACACTAGCTCCATTTCTCCAGAATTCTTTATATGTTCAACTATATTGTCGACATAACGAGGTTTTAATTGAATACCTCTCTCCACAATTAGCCCAGCAAGCTTTGCACCTTCCAGCAAATATCTGTCTTGACAAAGTCCAGCCAAAAGAATAGAATAGATATCCGAAACAATTGAAGATGCGCATCCCGAGTTCTCAATTTCAATGTACAAGTGAAACCCATCTAGCACCCGCCCCTTCAAACAAAGTTCCTTTATGAAAAGGCTTGAAGCCAAACCATCAGGATTCATTGCACTAGCTAACATCCTTCTGAAAACATTCTCAGCCTCCTCGAATTTTTCAATCCACAGCAGAGACACCACAAGAGAACTATAGCACTCACTATTAGAAACACAACCATCTCCCACAACTCTGTCAATGAGCTTATAAGCCTCATTTGCATGATCCTCCATACAAAGTCCATTAATCAATGTACCAACCGTGACCCTATTAGGAGCACAACCATAGGCCACCATTCGATCAAAAATATTCAATGCCTCCACTGACCTACCATCCTCACAAAAGCTTTGAATCACAGACGTATAAGAAACAACATTTGGTTTACAATCCCCACCTTCTTTCTCCATCTCCCCCAACAACTGCAATGCCCTCTCTGAACTCCCAAACCTACAAACCCCGTCAAGAAGCGTCAAATACAAAACCGTGTTTAGTAAACACCCATGTTCCCGCATAATCTGAAACAACCCGCAAGCATCATCCACTCTACCAGCATCAACAAAGCCCTTAACCATCGCAACATATGTTATCATATCAGGATATAGACCAACCACACCCATTTCTCTCATCAACCCTGCTGCCTCATCCATATCACCCTTCTCACAAAACAACCTAATAACAACATTATATGCCAATGTATCGGGATGACAATTAAACTCCTTCATTTTCCTCAACACCCACAAACCCTCGTTTGCAAACTTAGCCTCTCTACACAAATTCAAAACCACCTTAAATGTCTTAACACTAACCAAACAACCCTCGTTCCTAAAAGCTTCCATAACATCATTAAAAACATTCGGGTTTCGACTAAGTTTAAACAAGTTACAAGCTTTGTTATACATGTCAGAACTGTGTCTATAATTGGGTTGAAGACCAGCCCAAATGAAGAACCTAAGACCCAATAAAGGTCGATCAGTAGCACATCTCTGTAACACATCGGTGAACCATTTGTCTGCAATTGGGTCCAGTACTGGTATGCAGATGAAGTTGCTGACGAGAATGATAGAGTTGTTAATGGAAAAATGGGGTTTGTGAGTCGAATGGAGGATGAGACGTATCGATAGAGTGAAAAAGGGGTCATTGTTTTACAGAATAATTAAGGCGCTGAGGAGAAACCAAACCCTAATACATAAATGTAAATTTTAAATGTACCTTTGATATTGGGGAAAAGATCGAACAGCTCGAAGTATAAACCCTCGCGGCGTCACTGCCCAGACCCCAGTTCCGGAACAGCTAAGAGTTTCGTTGGTGGGATCAGATTGATGGGGTATCATTTTAACTGAATTTCCCTAGGCTTATGTTATTTAATTTCTTTTACTTTGTTGCTTGTAGTCTCACGATGAGATTGTCTTCCAAGAGACGTATGAATGTAGAGATGGGTCTTTTAAAAGTAAATGGAAGTAGATAATATAATGAAGGAATATAGTATATCTGAAGAAAACGAGCGTAAGATATTTTAAATAGCATGTCATTAAATAGCATAATTTAAATCAAAGCAGCGTAGTTTTGGAGGGGCGTGGCATTTTTGTAAATATCATGCCACCGTGTATTTACAAAAATGCCACTGCGTCCCTCCAAAACTACGTCGTTTTGATGAAATTATGTTATTTAAGGCGTTATTTGTTAAAATTATGCTCAAGCTTCCCGATAGTATATATATATATATATATATATATATATATATATATATATATATATATATATATTAGTGTATGTATCTAGAAAAACTGTGTCAGATATATGAAATCATTTTATATAGGGCATTAATTAGGTAATATTTGTATCCGTGATATTTGTATATTCATATTGGAGTTAATATTTGTATACGGTAATATATATATACGGTTCGGATCAATCAGATACCCTTATCTTTATCTACTCACTGTTCATCATCTTTAGACGAGCGGTTTTGGCCATACAACCGTCGCTCTATACTTTTTATAATGTTTATATGTTATCTGTCATTTAAAATTATGTAGCACGGTTGTATGATCGAAATCGTCGCTAAAAGGAGTGAACACGGGTGACTAAGATAAGGTATATATATATATATATACGGTCCCAGGATCAAAGTGCATCTCTTATCTTTCTCCGTGCTCACCCCCCCATTTAGGCGTGGTTTTGGTCATACAAACGTCGCTCATCTACTTTTTTTAATGATTATATGTTATCCGTCGCTAAAAAGTATGAGCGACTCATTGTATTTAACCAAAACCGTCATAGCGGGGTAAAGACTGATAAAAAGATAAGGGTATGACTGATCTCTTCTCTATATATATATAGGAATCCATCCACGGCAACCCGGTTGCTGTGGATGATATCTTAAACAACCTCTTTTCGCATCAGTTGATCAACTTATTTCGAAATTTGAGATTGGAATATATTAATACCCAGTAATGTGACAAGCTCTAGGTTTCTAGTTAAATAAGAGGGCCCACATTTCAACATATTATCGGTATAGTTAAACAAAATGAATATTTAATATTAAAATATTACAAGCAGATATTGACTTGTATTTTATCTTTTCTTTTTTTTTACGCATTTCTCCATTATATATATTATAACTCAGCAAATTGAAATAGAATAAAAAAAATAAAAAAAATATTAAAATATTTCGGCCGGTACAAGTTGTACCGGCCTACTCTTTTTTTTAACACATTGATGCTTTATCAGTTTTTAATCAAATATAAAGAGATTGCACAAAATATTAAAATATTTTAAAATATAAAAGTGAAGTTACAAGTTATCGGATTACTCTCTTTTAAACATTGATGTTTTATTAGTTTTTAATCAAATATAAAGTTGCACAAAATTTATTTTGACTTACAAATATAATGTTAAAATAAATATTATTAATATAAAATAAATATAATTATATTACATCTTTATATAATTATATAATTATGCAAGATGCAATAATTATGCAAGATTTAATATAATTATATTTATTTTTATATTAATAATATTTATTTTGAACATTATATTTGTAAGTCAAAATAAATTTTGCAATCTTTATATTTGATTAAACCGATAAAGCATCAATAAATATAAAAAAAAGTATAACTTGGTAAATGCATTTTAATATTTTAATATTATTTTATTTTTTTATTCTATTTTAATTTCTTTGAAGTCATAATATATATAATGGATAAATGCGTAAAAAGGGGGTAAAGTATAAGTTATGCACTTATTGTAATATATTTAATATTAAATATTTATTTTGTTTAACTATATGATAATATGTTGAAATGTGGGCCCTCTTATTTAAATAAAACCTAGAGCTTGTCATGCATTGGTTTTAATATATCCCAATCTCGGCCTTTCCAATAAGTCGATCAATCTATTCCGAAAAAGAGGTTTATATACCGTATATATATATATATATATATATATATATATATATATATATATATATATATATATATATGATAGCTTAAGAGCATAATCTTATATAAAGCAGCTTGCTTTAAATAGCATAATTTTATCAAAGCAGCGTAGTTTTGATAAGGCGCATGGCATTTTTGTAAATACATTGGTGGCATGGTATATACAAAATGCAATAGCTGTCTTATCAAAACTACGTCGCTTTGATAAAAATTATGCTATTAAGCGTTATCTATTTAAGGATTATGCTTCTTTTCTCGTAACGCCTCAAAAATAGATATCGTCACCCATCTTGGGTCGCCACTTACGTGGTACAAAATTCAAATACAACTTAATAATACAATTTATGCGGTATACAATTAAATAAAAACATAAATCGTGAGTTTGAATACAAATATTGTATACTAGAGATTATACAAACTCAAAAGAAGTCTTTATTACAATTATTATTACACTATTTCACAGAATAGTGAGAACTACTAATGTTATCATCTGGTCCGTCACTCCGTTCTTCGACTAGTCTCTGCTACGTTCTCATTTTCTGAAGAGAACAATAAAAGTAAAATGGTGAGCTCAACTAGCCCAATGGGAAATATTATGACTAAGATAATGCAGAATATATTATCATTAGCCTTGATAGTGTTAAACCGATCTGATATAACAACCATCAAGTTTAAGCTGCGGTGAACAAGCAATCCATTAAAAGAGTCAAGTAAAGAATAAAATCTACTATCTTTTATGATTTAGAAGGTTTTTCATCACTTTTATCATTTGAGACTCGACAATAAATAATCCACATCATCGAATCACCCCCGCACTACGACGATGATATTCTTTAGTATCACGACCACAATTATCCATACACTACGGGCCAAGAATATTTGTGTATTCATTAATGGTCATGATCATGCCAACAATCGTCCATCAATGCATTAGGGGCCAATGAGGACTTTTACCACATCATTTGTAACATTACGGCCATGATTATAAGAATAATCCTCAGTCATAATCATACCAAGTCCATCTATGCACTATAGGCCACAGATGACTTTCAACAAAATATAAACATGAGGATGATGACAATGATATAAGAATTCAATAAAACAAGTTCAAGAATTATTTTATCCGAGAACTAATAACGTCCAAATTGTCAACACGATAATCTTTGTTTTTGTAGAGTAAAATTCAAAATGCTCGGAAGAATATTTCTACGAAAGATCTTTGGATGAAGCGCAAATATCAAGGATATTCCACTAATTTCATGGAGTATAGAAGTCAAAACTTTAACCAACTGAGTAGGATAATTCCTCTCATATTCATTGAGTTGTCTTGAGGCATAGTCTATGACTTTCCCATGTTGCATGAGAACACATCCTAACCCTTTTTCCGAAGCATCACTGTAAATGACAAATCCCTCAGAACCAGATGGTATTGTCAGAACAGGTGCTGAAATAAGTCTCCTTTTGAGTTCTTGAAAACTCTTCTCACATTCCTCGCTCCAACCGAACTTTGTATCTTTCCGAGTCAGCTGAGTTAATGGAGTATCGATTCGAGAAAATCCTTCCACGAATCTCCGATAATAACCAAATTAAACCGAGAAAGCTACGTACTTGATTCATTGATTTGGGTTGCTCGGCTTTGAATAGTTTCAATCTTTGCGGGTCAACGGATATTCCATGACTTGATACTACGTGCCCAAGGAATGCTACTTCTCGAGCCTTAACTCGCATTTCTTTAACTTGGCATAAAGCTTATATTCACGAAGCTTTTGGAGTATCACTCAAGTGTTCTTTCATGATCTTCACGGCTTTTGGAATAAATAAGGATGTCATCAATAAAGGCGACCACAAAGTGATCCAAATATTCCTTGAATACTCGGTTCATCATATCCATGAAGGCGCAGGAGCATTAGTCAATCCAAAAGACATAACTAAGAATTCATAATGCCCGTGAGGGAGTTACAAGGCGGTCTTTGGAATATCCTCGTTTTAACCTTCTTGGTGATGATATCCGTAAGCGAAGATCGATCTTTGAAAAAATTGTGCTCCTTGTAAGCGATTAAACAGGTCATCAATACGTGGCAATGGGTACCTATTTTGATGGTGACATGATTCAACTCCCGATAATCAATACAAAGTCGCATACTCCCATCTTTCTTCTTCACGAATAGAGCGAGGAGCACCCCGAAAGAGACGATTTAGGATGAATGAAACCAATGTCTAACAATTCCTGCAATTGGGTCTTTAACTCACGAAGTTCAATAGGAGCCATTCGATATGGGGCTTTGGAAATGGGTTTTGTATCGGGTTGAGGTCGATACAAAATTCAACTTCACGCCTGGGTAGGCGGGAAGTTCTTGAGGAATACGTCGGGGAAATTTATTAACAATAGAAATATCCTTCAAATTTGGCGTATTTTTGTTTAAATCAAGTGACATGAGCTAATAGAATAAAAACAAACGCATAAATTACTCCTAAGAATCTGGCGCCAAAATTTGGGAGGTATCGTTGACACTCTAAATTAACCTCACTTTCACTCCACAATTTATAATAATTAACACGATGTAAAGTAAGGATCGATCCCCAGAGAGTAAAGTTGTTTTAGAATTATTCTACTATTTTAACGAGAGAAAATAAAGATGGGGTTTTGAAAATTATTTTTTAAACCAAGAGAACAAGAATTAACGATAAAATTAACCAAATATATAAAACTTGATTCTGCAGATTCGGTTTCACCAAGTACAACAATCAATTAATCAAGTAATTATTATTTTTCCTTCAATAAAATTATTAGCCCTAGATAACAATAAGCTCTGCTTATCCGAAATTCTCTTTAGATTATCCTTTGTATTAAACAAGCTCTCCACTTTGATTCTAACTAGCATATAACCTAGAATAAGCTCTACAGATTTAATATGATAGAAGCATTAAGAAATAGAAAATTAGGCTAATCCAAGCAACAAACACATAAGCTCGATTTATTTAACTTGTTTTCTAATAATCTTAGCAATAAACAAAAGTTTGTCCACAATTATTATTACCAAGTTGCTTCTTGTGATGAAGAGAGATATCAATTACACGTAATACCAATCTTAATCTAAAGATATGATAATGATCAAATTAACTCAATTGGCCATATTAAATTAATTAGATCAATTAGCATGCAATCAATGAAAAACAGATTATCGGAAGAAATTTCACACAAGAAGGAATAAATAATAATACTCAATTAATTAATTACTTGTAACAAGGATTCACCTCCTTTAGAACCTGAATAAAAAAGAACTAGCGACATGCTCTTGAGCCTTCACTCCAATAGAGGATACTTGAATGTTGAATATTGAATGAATAAAACCTTGACCCTCATCCTCTATTTATAGTCTGAGACAAAGTCCTAAATCCTATGGGATGTAGAAATCCAAATCCTAAAAGGATTTACAAATCATAACTAGTTTTCATAAAGAAATAGAATTCAATTTGAAATAAATCTTAGTCTAAAGGAAATCCTAAAGCTAATAGAAATATCAATCCAATTCCATGTAGAAGTCTACCAAAATCGCATTTAGAAACTTTCAAAAATCCAAGATTTCTTGATTTTCCCGCTCAAATTCATTTGGGGTGAATTTTCATTTTCTCTTGCGACGTCCTTTGGTAAAACGAGCATAACTTTTGATCTAGAAGGAGTTACGGGGCCTGCTACCTATCAAAACGAAGATATCGACGAGATCTACAACTGTCATTCTTTGAGAATCGACAGAATCGCTCTACATCAAGGTCGAAATCGGCCTCCAAGTGACTCTCTTATGTAAATTACAACTTCCAAACTTTGAGGTTCAACGTTCGTTTAGTAAAAATATCATAACTTTTTCATATGAACTCCGATTGGGACGATTCAAGATGTTCCGGAAAGCAATAGAAGAGCTCTACAATAAAATTCAAGTCCCAAGCTAAGAACATGCATCCAACTTAATGCTAAAAATTACGCAATTTTCTCTTTTCCTCATTTAGAACTCCAATTCTTCCTGAAATCATTAAATACCTTAATAAGCTCATATACCCATGAAACATGCAATAAAACTAAATATAATGGAATCAAAATAAATGAATAATATGCACTCATCAGCCATTCGATATGGGGCTTTGGAAATGGATTTTGTACCGGGTTCAAGGTCGATACAAAATTCAACTTCACTATTCTGGGTAGGCACGGGAAGTTCTTCAGGGAATACGTCAGGAAATTTATTAACAATAGAAATATCCTTCAAATTTGACGTATTTTTGTTTAAATCCGTGACATGAGCTAAGAAAGCTTGACATCCGTTTTTCAATAAATGAATAGCTTTATGGCTTGAGATGACCATGATTGATTTTAATGGTTTGGTCATTTGAATTCGCATAATAGGTTTATTAGGAATATGAAAGCTAACAACCTTACGAAAACAATCAATTTTAGCATGATGAGTAGTTAACCAATCAATCCCTAGAATCACGTCAAATGCAAGTATTTTTAAGGAGATAAGATCGACAAGATACGCGATGCGATTCGATTTAAATCAAACAAGACTTATAAGCGATGTAGATGTAATGAAGGTTTCTCCTAATGGAGTTTCAACAAATAAGTCAAAGTCTAATTTCTCCTGAGTCAAATTTAATCGTTGAGTGCAAGTAGGAGAAATAAAAGAATGGGTAGAACAAGGTATCAAATAAGGTATTGACTTATTTAGAGTTTATGATAAAACTTACCGTGATGACCTCGTTCGGGTTCCCTTGCTTTTCAGGAGGTCACAACAAACTATTATCCTTGCATTCTCTGGCTTTGAGTTTTTGGGGATGACCTTTGGTGCCTCCATCCCATTGAACTTGTCTTGGTGAGCGACAAAATCGGGCTAGGTGACCTTCTCTTCCACAATTATAACACGCTTTGGATGGCATCGCGCAGTTTTGGTGATATGTCCCCTCCCTCCGCATTTGAAGCATATGATAGGTGGTCGTTCTCCTTCCTTAACCACGGTTCTTTGGTCTTGGCGTCTTTCCATCATTGTTGAATCTCCTTTTCTTGAAATGTCCATTTTCTTGTCTTGGCCATGATTACACCAAGTGGTTACCATTTGGCATGTTGATTCCCTCCACGCTTGTTATCCACCGATTTCGATGATCTGTTACCACCGGTATTTTCATCTTTCATTAACCGCTTTCCTTGGTTGCGTTGATTAAATTCTGTGACTCCAATAAGCGAGCCCTATTTATAACATCCGAGTACAAACACGGTTTATGAGAAATAAGATATTGGCGATATCTCGATTTTAAACCTCTTAAAAATATTCGTGTCATTCGCACCTCATTATCGCCCAAATGGGATGCAAACCGGGATAACTCTCGCAAATTTAGACTCGTATTGCGACACGGTCATATTGTTTTGTTCCAACTTGATAAACTCCACCTCTTTCATGTGATTGAATACTTTCGGAAAGTACTTGTCGTTGAATAGCTCTTGGAACTTCTCCCAAGACATCTTGAGTGCAGTCAATTGCGCTTTCGTTTCTGATTCCCACCCGATGTCTCGCTTCTTCACGCAACATGAAGGTGGCGAAAGGAACCTTTTGCTCCTCGGAGCATCCCAAGACATCAAATATCTTGGTGATCACGCTTTATCCATGCTTCGCCTTAAGTGGTTTAGGCTTTCCAATAAACTCGGGTGGTCCCAGCTCCTTGAAGCTGTTTAAGCGGTGACCGTCGTCGAGAGTTTCTGTGTTTACACCTGTATTTTGAACAGGAGCCACTCTCGCCTGATGTTGCATGAATTGCATTTAGCCTCGGAACATTCCATCGTTCATCATTTGGTTAGTGTTGTTGTTTGCATGAGGATTGTCGCCTTCCTAATGCACGTTGTCCTGGTTATTAATCTGTGGAGACTCAATGGTCTCCTGTGCTTCATTGATGTTCTCAACATTCTCGGATGCCATTTTCAAATAATTCCACAAAATAAGGGTTAATTGACATGCAACATATTATCACTATACTACAATGACCAATCAAATACCAAATAAACTTAGGTAGGTCATACTAGTGAAAGGAATTCCCGTCTCTCCCTCCTAGTTCTAGTCTCACATCTTAGCTTGAGGATCATATCCCTAAGCTTTGATACCAACTGTGACGCCCCCAAAATAAGGTATACGTCACCCATTTTGGGTCGCCACTTACATGGTACAAAATTCAAATACAACTGTCGTGTACAATTCGACAAAACATAAACTGTGAGTTTGAATACAAATATTGTATACTAGAGATTATACAAACTCAAAAGGAGTCCTTATTACAATTATTATTACACTATTTCACAGAATAGTGAGGACTACTAATGCTATCATCTAGTCCATCACTCCGTTCCCTGACTAGTCCCTGCTACGTTCTCATTTTCTGAAGATAACAATAAAAGTAAAAGGGTGAGCTCAACTAACCCAAGATGGGAAATATTATGACTAAGATAATGCGAGAATATATTATCGTTAGCCTTCAACGATGTTAAGCCCGATACAATATAACAACCATCGAGTTAAGCTGCGGTAGGAATAAGCAATCCATTAAAATAGTCAGTAAAGAATAAAATCTACTATCTTTTATGATTTAGAAGGTTTTCATCACTTTTATCATTTGGGACTCATTTTTAATAAATAATCCACATCATCGAATCACCCTACACACTACTACCAAGGATATTCTTTTAGTATCACGACCATAATTATCCATCCACTACGAGCCGAGAATATTTGTGTATTTATTAATGGTCATGATCATGCCAACAAACTGGCCCATCAATGCACTACGGGCCAATGAGGACTTTTACCACATCATTTGTAACATTACGGCCATGATTACACCGAATAATCCTGGTCATAATCATAACAAGTCCATTTATGCACTATAGGCCACGAGATGACTTTCAACAAAATATAAACATGAGGATGATGACAATGATATAAGAATTCAATAAAACAAGTTCAAGGATTATTTTATCCAGGAACTAATAACGTCAAATTGTCAACATGATCTTTGCTTTGTAGAAAGTAAAATTCAAGAATGCTCGGAAGAATATTTCCATGAAAAGATCATTGGATGAAGCCTATTAAATATCAAGGATATTCCACTAATTTCATGGAGTATAGAAGTTAAAACTTTAACCAACCTGAGTATAATAAGGAATGGAATAATAAATGAAATCACCGTGCATGCGATAGATCGCTTGCAGACGAGTTATTCCAATGAGAATAATAAATAACGGAATTAGGTCGGCGTAAAGCGCATGCATGAGGATATTCCAGCGTAATAATAAAGCGGAATCGGAATCGGTCCTGCGTTAAGCGCCTGCACGTGATATTCCAGCAGAATAATAAAGAGCGAAAATAAGGTCCCACGTAAAAGCGCATGCAGACGGGATATTCCAATGAATAATAAAGACGGAACCAGTCCCAGGCGTAGAACGCATATCTGGATGTTCCAACGAATGATAAAGAATGGAACAACATAAGAATTTCACCAAGTATAGGGTAGCAGCGTATATAGGTTATTCAATGAGAATAATAAAGAATGGAATAATGAAGTTCTCTTCATAGATAAGAAAGAAATAATACTCCCTACTGGAAAAAGCTGGATCTTTGGAATAGTGAGTAGTATTATTTCTTCTTCTTT
This sequence comes from Panax ginseng, assembly GCA_020205605.1. Classification (NCBI taxonomy): domain Eukaryota; kingdom Viridiplantae; phylum Streptophyta; class Magnoliopsida; order Apiales; family Araliaceae; genus Panax; species Panax ginseng. Next base: position 100,018,713 of record CM035150.1, read on the forward strand.
CTCTCTATAATTTCTCTCTATAATAATCGCTCTAAAGCTTTTGTGAATTGGTGAGAAATGAAGGAAGAATGAGCTTCTATTTATAGGAAAATATAGTTTCGATAATTGCACGTTTTAGGGCTCAAAAATTACAGTACAATACATCCAATTTTTCTTTCATTTTTAATTTAGTCCTGCAATTATTATCAATCTTGCACCAACTCCCCTAATAGTAAATAATGTGAATCAATAGTTAAATCATGTGAATCAATAGTATAATAATGTGAAAAAACACGAATTACAGTATAGTACCTCCATCTATACCTCAATTTTTAACTTAGTCATGCAAGTATTATCAATCTTGCACCAACTCCCCTAATAGTAAAAAATGTGATTCAATAGTACACATATGTGAACAAGTAGTTATATAAACATGTGAATCAGTAGCAATTAATTGCTCATTTATCCGATAAATTACCCGATTTATCAATATAACCCCTATACATCAATTATCATCGGAATAAATGTCGATTTTCACTAACACAAATAATTCCAACATAATGAAACTATTTTTATCAAAAATATAAATTTTGAAATTTCGAAGTTTGACTTTTCCCGAAAAAGTCAACTGTTGACTTTTTGACCAATTAGTGAATCCTGAAAAATTTTGTGTTTATAGACTATTATTACTAATTTCGTCGTAACGGACTCAAATATCACGTCCGCGTCTCCAAATTCAACTCCGAACAACATTCATCATTAATATTATAACTCATAATATTTATCAACCAGGTCGTTCCCAGGAAAGAGGGGGCTTTCTAATAAAGATTTCTCTCTATGGCGCGCAATTAGGTGACCAAACCTCTCATTGACAGAACTTCTAGACATTGTAAATATTGCAGTTTATAATATGAATAACTTTGTCGTCTCAAGTATTAATTTAATAAAAAACATTTAATGTAGATGATACTGACCATAATTGAATCCATAATATGATAGATACGATGCAACAATTATTGTAGCAATAATTGAGTATAACTGAGTGACTTCTCACGTAAGCATCAATAATCAATCTTGTACTGTCTTTACGCAACAACCACCAGTATTATTATACTTTTAACACCGGGTGTTCAACGATTAACAGTAAAACTTTCGCCGTTATTTTTATAAAGTATTTTTGTCGTTTTCTCAATCCAAACAATAATTAGTTGGGGTCCACCAATGATTGTCTTAGTTATCTGAATATTCCCTGTTAAAACGAATATTCCCAGACCAATCGAATATTATATAACAATCTTGCGATTTTGCAAAATTTATAAATATTACCCACAACTATAACATTATATCAAATCCACACCATAATATTCAAAAATATATTTTGAGAAAATTTAATCTTTATTCAAAAAGTTGGGGTCTTTGACCTCCCTTCTTATGAAATTTCGTCCTCGAAATTAGGGGTGCACATACAGTATGTTGAAGAGGTGAGGATACCTTGATTTCATTTCAGATTCTAATTCCCAAGTCATTTCCACAACATCGTGGTTTCTCCACAAAACTTTGACTTGAGGTATAACCTTGGAGCGTAGAATATGTTCCTTCTTATCCAAGATTTTAACAGGAACCTCTTCATACGTTAAATCTTCCTCTATTTCGTCCGGTTCTAATTCAATAATGTGGTTCGGGTCTTTCACATATTTACGTAACATGGATATGTGAAAAACGTTATGAACACGAGACATACTTGGCGATAACGCAAGTCTATAGGCCACAGTTCCTACTCGATCGAGGATTAAAAATGGGCCAATGAATCGAGGATTGAGCTTTCCTCTTTTTCCAAATCTTGTAACTCCTTTCCATGGAGCAACACGTAACAATACATAATCTCCAATATCGAATTCTACGTCCTTTCGATGAAGATCAACATAATTCTTTTGTCGATCTTGTGAGATTTTTATACATTGTCGGATCTTTTGAACCCTTTCCGTAGTCATGTGTACCAACTCTGGTCCCAACAACGTTGTTTCACCCACTTCATCCCAGCATACTAGAGAACGACACTTTCTTCCATACAATGCCTCGAATGGAGCCATGCCAATACTTGCTTGATAACTGTTGTTGTAGGAAAACTCTACCAATGGTAAGAACTTATCCCAACTTTCCTTGAAGTCAAGGACACAGAGACTTAATAGATCTTCAAGAGTTTGAATAAATCTCTCGATCGCCTGGTCCAAATTCGAGGATGATATGCCGAGCTAAATCGTAAATCCGTAATAGCTTTTTTGCAAACTAACCCAAAATCTTGAAGTGAATCTTGGGTCTCGATCGGAAACTATGGATAAAGCATACATGCGATCTTACAATCTTGTTTATGTACATACGAAGAAGGCGTTCAAGTGTATAAGTTTTCATATGTAGGAAATGAGCAGACTTGGTCAATCTATCAACAATGACCCAAATTGCATCTATGCTTGAGAAACCTTGGGAAGACCGAGAATGAAATCCATGATAATGTGCTCCCACTTCCATTCTGGAATTTCAAGTGGTTGATGGACCTTTTGGTACTTGATGCTGCGCCTTGACTCATTGACAAGTTAAACACCTTGAGATAAACTCTGTTATCTCCCTCTTCATATTGCACCACCAAAATGTATGTCGAATATCATGATACATTTTGGTACTCTCAAGATGGATTGCAAACGGTGTGTTGTGCGCCTCCATCATGATTTTATACTTTAAATCGTGGTCGTTAGAACACAAAGTCCGGAGTTGACTCAAGTATTCCTTCCTCATCGATTTTGCTTCCAAGATAAAGACCTTCTTGCACTTTCTTCTTCATACGCATTAGCTCCAGTGCGTAGCTTGAGCGACTTTAACTTTAACGATTAAAAGTCGATTCTACTCGTATATTCGCCATCATCATATGGGTCCACAGAGTCTTTAACTCTATCTCCATCCTTTGCAAGTCACACAAAATGGGCTTTTGTGTTGTGAATATCAGACCTGCATTCGCATACGATCTTCTACTCAATGCGTCAACTACCACGTTCGCTTTTCCAGGATGGTATTGGATGGTATGATCATAATCTTTCAACAGTTCAAGCCAACATCGTTGTCGCATGTTGAGTTCCTTTTGAGTGAAGAAATATTTGAGGCTTTTATGATCCGTAAAGATCTCCACTTTCTCTCTATACAAGTAATGCCTCCAAATTTTAACTGCGAAGACAACAGCTTCCAACTCTAGATCATGAGTAGGATAATTCCTCTCATATTCATTGAGTTGTCTTGAGGCATAGTCTATGACTTTCCCATGTTGCATGAGAACACATCCTAACCCTTTTCCCGAAGCATCACTGTAGATGACAAATCCCTCCGAACCAGATGGTATTGTCAGAACAGGTGCTGAAATAAGTCTCCTTTTGAGTTCTTGAAAACTCTTCTCACATTCTCCTCCATTCCAACCAAGAACTTTGTATCTTTCCGAGTCAATTTGAGTTAATGGAGTATCGATTCGAGAAAATCCTTCCACGAATCTCCGATAATAACCAATTTAAACCGAGAAAGCTACGTCACTTCGATTCTTGATTTCAGGTTCTTCCAACTTTGAATAGCTTCAATCTTTGCGGGTCAACGGATATTCCATGACTTGATACTACGTGCCCAAGGAATGCTACTTCCTCGAGCCGTAACTCGCATTTCTTTAACTTGGCATAAAGCTTATATTCACGGAAGTTTTTGGAGTATCGACCTCAAGTGTTGCTCATGATCTTCACGGCTTTTGGAATAAATAAGGATGTCATCAATAAAGGCGACCACAAAGTGATCCAAATATTCCTTGAATAATCGGTTAATCATATCCATGAAGGCGGCGGGGCATTAGTCAATCCAAAAGACATAACTAAGAATTCATAATGCGTCATCGAAGTTAAGAAGGCGATCTTTGGAATATCCTCGTTTTAACCTTCAACCGGTGATGATATCCGAGCGAAGATCGATCTTTGAAAAAATTGTGCTCCTTATAACCGATTAAGCAAGTCATCAATACGTGGCAATGGGTACCTATTTTGATGGTGACATGATTCAACTCCGATAATCAATACAAAGTCGATACTCCCATCTTTCTTCTTCACGAATAGAGCGAGGAGCACCCCAAGGAGGCGTCTTAGGGACCGAATAAAACCAATGTCCAACAATTCCTGCAATTGGGTCTTTAACTCCTGAAGTTCAATAGGAGCTTATTGGGAGTCATCGTTGACACTCCTAAATTAACCTCACTTTCACTCCACAATTTACAATAATTACTTACGAGAAGCAAGTAAGGATCGATCCCAGAGAGTAAAGTTGTTTTAGAATTATTCTACTATTTTACAGAGAAAATAAAGATGGGGTTTTGAAAATTATTTTTAAACCAAGAGAACAAGAATTAACGATAAAATTAACCAAATATGTAAAACTTGATTCTGCAGATTCGGTTTCACCAAGTACAACAATCAATTAATCAAGTAATTATTATTTTCCTTCAATGAAATTATTAGCCCTAGATAACAATAAGCTCTTATCCGAAATTCTCTTTAGATTATCACTTTGTATAAACAAGCTCTCCACTTGATTCTAACTAAGATATAACCTAGAATAAGCTCTCTAGATTTAATATGATAGAAGCATTAAGAAATAGAAAATTAGGCTAATCCAAGCAACAAACACATAAGCTCGATTTATTTAACTTGTTTTCTAATAATCTTAGCAATAAACAAAAGTTTGTCCACAATTATTATTACCAAGTTGCTACTTTGTGATGAAAGAGATATCAATTACACGTAATACCAATCTTAATCTAAAGATATGATAATGATCAAATTAACTCAATTGGCCATATTAAATTAATTAGATCAATTAGCATGCAATCAATGAAAACAGATTATCGGAAGAAATTTCACACAAGAAGGAATAAATAATAATACTCAATTAATTAATTACTTGTAACAAGGATTCACCTCCCTTTAGAATCGAATAAAAGAACTAGCTTTGACATGCTCTTGAGCCTTCACTCCAATAGAGGATACTTGAATGTTGAATATTGAATGAATAAAACCTTGACCCTCATCCTCTATTTATAGTGCTTTAGACAAAGTCCTAAATCCTATGGGATGTAGAAATCCAAATCCTAAAAGGATTTACAAATCATAACTAGTTTTCATAAAGAAATAGAATTCAATTTGGAAATAAATCTTAGTCTAAAGGAAATCCTAAAGCTAATAGAAATATCAATCCAGTTCCATGTAGAAGTCTACCAAAATCTGATTTAGAAACTTTCCAAAAATCCAAGATTTCTTGATTTTCCCGCTCAAATTCATTTGGGTGAATTTTCATTTCTCTCACTTGACGTCCTTTGGTAAAAGCGAGCATAACTTTTGATCTAGAAGGAGTTACGGGGCCTGCTACCTATCAAAACGAAGATATCGACGAGATCTACAACTGTCATTCTTTGAGAATCGACAGAATCGCTCTGCATCAAGGTCGAAATCGGCCTCCAAGTGACTGCTGTGTAAATTACAACTTCCAAACTTTGAGGTTCAACGTTCGTTTAGTAAAATATCATAACTTTTTCATATGAACTCCGATTGGGACTATTCAAGATGTTCCGGAAAGCAATAGAAGAGCTCTACAATAAAATTCAAGTCCCAAGCTAAGAACATGCATCCAACTTAATGCTAAAAATTCTGCAATTTTCTCTTTTTCCTCATTTCAGCTCCAATTCTTCCTGAAATCATTAAATACCTTAATAAGCTCATATACCCATGAAACATGCAATAAAACTAAATATAATGGAATCAAAATAAATGAATAATATGCACTCATCAAATTCCCCACACTTAGCCTTTTTTACGTCCCCGTGTAAACCAAAAGTTTGACTTCCAAAAAATTCTATTCAACCATAGTGTCAAAAGATTTCAAGATACAAATAATGACTATCAACACTAAATTTGCAGAAATCTAATCAACGCCTTATCAATTAACTCACAATTACCAACTTTACCATTTTACCAATGAATTTCATTAAATCAAATTGTAGCCACATAAGTAACTTTCCCAAAATCATCATACTTACTCAACTTAGTTACCATGGAGCAAAAACAGCAGTACACCGACTCATAACCAAGAACAAATTTTTCTCGCTTTTAATTTTTTCATAGAACCTTCTTTTAGCAGATGAATGAATGTATTTTCATGCTTCTTCTTTTCAGTATTTCTTTTCTTTCTTCTTTTTTTTTTTTTTTTTTCTTAACTCGTGATGTCTCTTTTTTCAGCTTTTCAGAGTTACCCATTAATGAACTTTCCACCAACGACTCCCAAAACCGGATGATCTTAGGGTATTAGGGTGTAGAGACACCCCTACTGAGCTTACTTATTCAAGTAACAACAAAGGCCACAAAAGTCACTAGTCAAGTTGCTTTTATCCATCGTACTTTTCGCGTGAATACCGATGCTTCCCGAGAGGCTTAGATACCCAGTTATTTATACAATAGACATTGAAGCATATTTTTCATTTTTTTTTTTTCATTCATCATTATTTCACATGGTTTCGTAACAATATAAGCAAGTTAAGCAGTTCTTAAGTCGTGAAATCGATTATACATAAACAACTCCACAAATAACTTAGCCAAATAAACATGTTTTCATATTCAAGTACTACTCATGATCACAAATTCAATTCAAATCAATTACTATGGATCATGGCTTAGTTGTCATCATTCATTAACAAATTAAGCATCAACAGATTCTGAATTTTAGCATCAATTTTCAATCTTTGACTTTAACCTTCGAACACATAAGCAAATAGAACCATGGAACCCAAGTTTTTAGTTTTTTTTTTTTTTATCAACTTTCCATCAAAATTGGATTATTATTCCTACATAAAATAAAACCTAAATCTTCCCCCCACACTCAAACCTTACATTGTCCCCAATGTAAGAAAATCATCTGAAGAAGAAAATACTACTAAATGAAACATGCAATAAAAACAAAAAATAAAAATAAAAATAAAGGGATAGAAAAATCAAATCGAGATCTTGAGTTGCCTCCCAAGTATTTGCCGTGTTTAATGTCTTTGGCTCGACGTCATGCTTCTCTTCTCGACTTTCATATATCGGATCGTCTAGCTCCACCATCTCAATATTTTCCACCGATGCCCTTTCGTAGAAAGGCTTTAATCTATGTCCATTCACCTTAAAGATCTTGTTTGTGCTCGGGCTTTGAATCTCAACCGCACTACATGAGGAAACACATTAATGATAATAAAAGGACCAACCCATCTAGATCTTAATTTACCGGAAATAACTTAAGCCGAGAATGATATAGCAAAACTTTTGTCCCACAAATAAAGGTTTTCCACATTAATCGCTTATCATGAAAAGCTTTGGTCTTTTCTTGTAAATCTTTGAACTTTCATAGGCTTCATTCCTCAATTCTTCTAACTCTTGTAAGCTATGATTTCTGTGTACTCCAAATTGCCTCAAACTCATGTCAGACCGCTGATTGCCCAAAAAGCCTATACGCCCAATTCAGCGGGTAAGTGGCATGATTTTCCAAACACAACTCTGTATGGTGACATCCCAATAGGTGTTTTTGTACGCCGATTCTATAGGCCCAAATTGCATCATCTAATCTCAGACTCCAATCTTTTCTGCTCGGGTTGACTACCTTCTCCAAAATAGATTTTATCTCTCGGTTAGACACCTCAGCTTGACCATTACTCTGCGGATGGTAGGATGTAGAAACCTTATGCAGAACATTGTATTTCTTGAACAAAAGTCTTAACACTACTGTTGCAAAAGTGGGTTCCGCGATCACTAATGATGGCTCGTGGTGTTCCAAACACGACAAAATATGTTAGTCTAACAAAATCGCAACAACTTTAGAATCGTCATTATCCTAGTGGATTTAGCTTCCACCCATTTTGAGACATAATCAACAAACGAAAAGAATATATAAATTCCCAAAAGATGAAGGAAAAGGTCCCATAAAATCTATACCCCAAACATCAAAATTTCAACAACTAATATAGAGTTTGGGGCATTTGATTTCGTTGAGAAATATTCCCCGTCCTTTGGTAATTAACACATGTTTTACAAAATAGATATGAATCTTTAAAAGCGATGGCCAATAAAACCACTTTCCAAAACTTTATTAGCGATTCTTTTTGGACCAAAATGTCCTCCACAAGCATGAGAATGACAAAAGAAAGAATAGGTTGAAATTCATCATTAGGTACACACCGCCTAACTATCTGGTCAAAGACAAAATTTCCATAAATATGGATCATCCCAAACATAGTGTCTAAAGCATCACTTTTTAACTTTTCCTTTTGGGGTTTGGAAAATTCTTTAGGAAAATGTGCACCTACCAAATAATTTACCAAATCAAGATACCAAGGAATCTCAAAGATGGATGGAAAGTAACGCTCATCCAAGGAAAGAATCACGTAACGGTAGCTCCTCCTCGTCTCTCAATAACCTTTCAAGTGATCCATTACTAAGTTGTCCGCACCTTTCTTATCCTTGATCTCTAAGTCGAATTCTTGTAGTAGCGAGAATCCATCGAATAATCCTTGGTTTAGAATCTTTCTTAGTGAGCAAATACACGAGAGAAGCAGCATTAGTCGTAATAAACTATAACTTTAGTACCAAGCAAATAAGATCGAAATTTATCTAAAGCAAAAATCACAGATAAAAGTTCTTTTTCGGTTGTGGAATAGTTTATCCGAGCCTCATTCAAAGTCCTGAAGCATAGTAGATGGCATGAACGGCTTTGTTAATCCTTTGTCCCAAAACAAAGACTTCATCGCATAGTTCACTTTGCGTCACACATGATCTCAAATGGCAACTTCCAATTTGGCGGTTGAATAGCGAGGAGAGGTTAATAATTTCTTTAAAGTATCAAACGCCTCCTTGCATTCATCATCAAACCGAAAGTCCACATCTTTTTGCAAAGAACTTACATAAGGGTAATGCCATCTTGAGAAGTCCTTGATAAATCTTGATAAAATCCTCGCATTGACCAAGAAAAGAGCGAATCTCCACTTGACGTTGACGGGGTAAGGCAAAGCAGATATAACATCTATCTTAGCTTTATCAACTTCAAGACCTTTAGATGACACAACATGACCAAGTACTATTCCCTTTTCTACCATGAAATGACATTTTCCCAATTTAAAACAAGATTAGTTTCCACGCATCTATCTAGAACACGATTTAAATTATCTAAGCATGCATCCAAAGAATCTCCATGAATTGTGAAATCATCCATAAAAACCTCGATGCATTCTTCTAAAAGATCCGAAAAAATGTTTACCATGCATCGTTGAAAAGTACCGGGCATTACACAATCCAAAAGACATCCGTCGATAAGAAAAAGTACCGAAAGGGACATGTGAATGTGGTCTTCTCTTGGTCCTCAAAGTGCAATCAATCTGGTTATATCACGAAAAACCATCTGAAAACAATAATAAGTGTTCTAGCTAATCTCTCCAACATTTGATCAATAAAGGAAGAGGAAAGTGATCTTTTCTTGTTACAAAGATTCAATTTTCTATAATCTATACACACTCTCCATTTCGTTTGCATTCGGTGTGGGCACCAACTCATTATCATCGTTCTTGACAGCGGTGATTCCGGATTTCTTTGGGACTACACCTGACCGGACTCACCCATCGACTATCTGGAGATGGGATAGATGAATCTTAAGCATCGAAAGCGGTTTGAGCACTTCTTTTTCACCACCTCCATCATGGGTGGATTCAATCTCCTTCATGCATCTCTCAGAAGCTTAGCTCCATCCTCTAACAATATCCGATGCATGCACATGCCGGGACTAATACCCTTGATATCATTATTGTCCAACCAAAAATCGTAACATGGTCCCTTGGGACTCTCATCAATTTTTTTCTTCCCGCACCGTTGACTTATTTGAAAATTTTGGCAATGAATGTAATGCTGACTACATTCTCTTTCAATTTCGGGTTTCATGAATCTCTTCTTCTCGGTCCATGTCCAAACTGTTGTTGATTGCAATTTCCAAATTGTCCCCATGTAGTTGTTCAAAAGCTCTATGCACCAAGTGAGTCTCTCACATCGACAAGCAAAAACTTGTCCTATATCACTAGGGTACCTAATGGCATCATAGATGTTAAATGAATTTTCTCACCATCAAACTCCATAGTCAAGGTCCCATTATGCACATCAATCATGGTTCTCATTTGTTTTTTAGGAAGGGTCTTCCTAACAAGATGTGGGAAGGATTTGGTGATGTATCATCTTCCATATCCACAATGTAAAAATCAGTAGGAAAGATTAGTTCGTTCACCTCATGATAAGACATCTTCAATTACCCCTCGAAGGGGTAGGTATTAAAGACGATCGCCAATTGGATAATCACACCGAGTATTTTTTAAAGGGCCTAGATTTAAGGAAGCATAAGCAGATAAAGGCATAACATTAATTCAAGCTCCTAAATCTAGCATGGCTTTTTCAAACTGGTGTTTTTATTTTGCATGGGATTGTGAACATTCCCGGATCTTTACATTTAGGAGGCATTTTTCTTTGAAGAACAAAGAGATACATTTTCTCCAATCGTGACTCTTTCATCATTTTGCAATTTTCTTTTATTAGTGCATAATTCTTTTTTAAAAATTTAGCATACCGTGGTACTTGTTTAATTGCATCAAGAAGAGGGATGTTCACTTCTACTTTTCTAAAAGTTTCCAAAATTTCTTTTCTTTTTCATTGTTCTTTGAAGTTTTAGAAATTCGGAAGGAAAGGAAGAGGAATGTTTTTAAGGCGATTAGGAGGTTTAGGTTGTACTTGGATTTTTCTGTTCCTCCTTACCGCTTCCTTCTTGAACTCTACGGGGGTCGATTGGTGTATCCAAGCTGTGTTCCATTCCGTAAAGTTATGGCACTTGCATTCTCTCCTTGGGTTGACTCTTTGCTTGAGATGGTAATTTTCACGAGCCTCAGATTCCAATATCCCCACGGTTGTAGTGCAGGTTGTCTACTTGGTTCCTCAAATCTTGAACCAAGTTTTTGTCTTCTTTGAAACTAGCTGTGGTCTCGATTCATGAACTCTGTGTCATTCCATGAATGCTTTGAACATATCCTCCAATGATGTTCCAAGAGGTGCGAGGACTACTTGCTTGGTTGATATTGAGGTTGGGTTGGTTGGAAGCCCACTTTGCAGGTGGAAATCTGTGTGGTCTGCCATTGCTTTGCTCCCATAACTTTCAGACTTGGATGATCCCTCCATCTCGGGTTATATGTGTTTGAGTACGGATCATACTTTTTACGAGGTGGTGGCCGATAATTTCCCATTGCATTAGCTTGTTGCCTGACGGCCTCGTCATCTTGTAATGTTGGGTATTCATCTCAGATTGTGATTTGGTTGTAGACATATTCCACAAACCTTTGCAATTGGCAATTGACCAGAGCTAATTGTCTAACCATAGCAGAAGATTAATTCAGAAATTTGTTGACCATAATCAAGTCTTTACCTCGCTTTACCTCACTTGGTGCATGATTTGTTCTAGTGCCATATTTTTGTGAGTTTTGCACGCCATGTTTGCAATTAAATTCCTTGTCTCTCGGGTCTTGTCAAATAGTGCTCCTCCATTAATTTGCATCGATCATGCTTTCATCCATCTGCATTTCAACCCCTTCGTAGAAATCTTTGGATCGGTGTTGTTCATCTATTTGATGATGCGATGGACAATTTGGAACAAAGTTTTTTGAATCTTTCCCAATACTCGTATAATGTCTCCCCACTGAATTGTCTAATCCCACAGATCTCCTTCCTTATGTTGGCTACTCTTGAGGCTGGAAAGTATCTCTCCAAGAATAGTTGCTTCATGTCATTCCAAGACTGTATTGAACCTGAGGGTAGGTAGTACTGACCAATCCTTTTGCCAAATCTGCTAGGGGGAGAATGGGAATGCTCTCAGTTGATTTGTTCTTCGGTGATTCCGTTTGGTTTCATAGTAGAGCACACCACATGAAATTCCTTCAGATGTTTGTAGGGTCTTCACCTGTAAGACCACGAAAAGTAGGCACAGTAAATGGATTAGTCCAGATTTAAGTTCAAATGCAGCATCTAAATTAGGATATTCAATGCACAGAGGTTGTTGATTTAAATTAGGAGTTGCCAACTCCCTGAGAGTTCTATTGTTGTTTGGAATCGCCATCTCTTCTTCTTTGTCGGATTCGTTGGATAATAATTCCAAAGCTAAGTTGAGGCACAGTGATGATGCAGGAAGCCTCGTCTCATATACGCAGGAAGATCGTTGAACTTTAAGTTTTTCCTTCTTTAGCCTCCTTGCGCTTTTCTCAATCTCGGATCAAAATCTAATATAGTAGCTCGAGAAGATCGAGAAATAAAACAAAAACAAAACAAATAATAGAATAAAAACAAAACGCTAAATTACTCCGGCTGACGGCAAGCCTAAAATTTGGGAGTCGTCGTTGACACTCCTAAATTAACCTCACTTTCACTCCACAATTTACAATAATTAAGACAAGAATAAAGTAAGGATCGATCCCACGAGAGAGTAAAGTTGTTTTAGAATTATTCTACTATTTTAACAGTAAAATAAAGATGGGGGTTTTGAAAATTATTTTTTTAAACCAAGAGAACAAGAATTAACGATAAAATTAACCAAATATGTAAAACTTGATTCTCATATTCGGTTTCACCAAGTACAACAATCAATTAATCAAGTAATTATTATTTTTCCTTCAATGAAATTATTAGCCCTAGATAACAATAAGCTCTGCTTATCAGAAATTCTCTTTAGATTATCTTTGTATTAAACAAGCTCTCCAATTGATTCTAACTAAAGATATAACCTAGAATAAGCTCTCTAGATTTAATATGATAGAAGCATTAAGAAATAGAAAATTAGGCTAATCCAAGCAACAAACACATAAGCTCGATTTATTTAACTTGTTTTCTAATAATCTTAGCAATAAACAAAAGTTTGTCCACAATTATTATTACCAAGTTCTACATTGATGAAGAGAGAGATATCGATTACACGTAATACCAATCTTAATCTAAGATATGATAATGATCAAATTAACTCAATTGGCCATATTAAATTAATTAGATCAATTAGCATGCAATCAATGAAAACAGATTATCAGAAGAAATTTCACACAAGAAGGAATAAATAATAATACTCAATTAATTAATTACTTGTAACAAGGATTCACCTCCCTTTAGGCGAATAAAAAGAACTACTTCGACACGCTTTCTTGAGCCTTCACTCCAATAGAGGATACTTGAATGTTGAATATTGAATGAATAAAACCTTGACCCTCATCCTCTATTTATAGTGCTAGACAAAGTCCTAAATCCTATAGGATGTAGAAATCCAAATCCTAAAAGGATTTACAAATCATAACTAGTTTTCATAAAGAAATAGAATTCAATTTGGAAATAAATCTTAGTCTAAAGGAAATCCTAAAGCTAATAGAAATATCAATCCAATTCCATGTAGAAGTCTACCAAAATCTGCATTTAGAAACTTTCCAAAAATCCAAGATTTCTTGATTTTCCCGCTCAAATTCGCTGGGGTGAATTTTCATTTCCTGCTGCGACGTCCTTTGGTAAAACGAGCATAACTTTTGATCTAGAAGGACTTACGGGGCCTGCTACCTATCAAAACGAAGATATCGACGAGATCTACAACTTTCATTCTTTGAGAATCGACAGAATCGCTCTGCATCAAGGTCGAAATCGGCCTCCAAGTGACTGCTGTGTAAATTACAACTTCCAAACTTTGAGGTTCAACGTTCGTTTAGTAAAAATATCATAACTTTTTCATATGAACTCCGATTGGGGACGATTCAAGATGTTCGGAAAGCAATAGAAGAGCTCTACAATAAAATTCAAGTCCCAAGCTAAGAACATGCATCCAACTTAATGCTAAAAATTTCGCAATTTTCTCTTTTTCCTCATTTCAGCTCCAATTCTTCCTGAAATCATTAAATACCTTAATAAGCTCATATACCCATGAAACATGCAATAAAACTAAATATAATGGAATCAAAATAAATGAATAATATGCACTCATCACCATTCGACATGGGGCTTTGGAAATGGATTTTTGTTAGGGTTCAAGGTCGATACAAAATTCAACTTCACGCTCCTGGGGTAGGCTGGGAAGTTCTTCAGGAATACGTCCGGAAATTTATTAACAATAGAAATATCCTTCAAATTTGGCGTATTTTTGTTTAAATCCTGTGACATGAGCTAAGAAAGCTTGACATCCGTTTTCAATAAATGAATAGCTTTATGGCTTGAGATGACCATGATTGATTTTAATGGTTTGGTCATTTGAATTCGCATAATAGGTTTATTAGGAATATGAAAGCTAACAACCTTACGAAAACAATCAATTTTAGCATGATGAGTAGTTAACCAATCAATCCCTAGAATCACGTCAAATGCAAGTATTTTTAAGGAGATAAGATCGACAAGTAACGTGCGGTTACCGATTTAAATCAAACAAGACTTATAAACAGTAGATGTAATGAAGGTTTCTCCTAATGGAGTTTCAACAAATAAGTCAAAGTCTAATTTCTCCGGAGTCAAATTTAATCGTTGAGTGCAAGTAGGAGAAATAAAAGAATGGGTAGAACCCCAGATCAAATAAGGTATTGACTTATTTAGAGTTTATGATAAAACACCCGTGATGACCTCGTTCGGGTTCCTTGCTTTCAGGAGGTCACAACAAACGCTATCCCTTGCGACACGGCTTTGAGTTTTCCGGGACGACCTTTGGTGCCTCCATCCTATTGAACTTGTCTTCGGTGAACGACAAAATCGAAATTTAGGTGACCTTCTCTTCCACAATTATAACACGCTTTGGATGGCATCGCGCAGTTTTGACCGATATGTCCTCCTCCGCATTTGAAGCATATGATAGGTGGTCGTTCTCCTTCCTTAACCACGTTCTTTGAGTGCCGACGTCTTTCCATCATTGTTGAATCTCCTTTTCTTGAAATGTCCATTTTACCGTCTTGGCCATGATTACACCGAAGTGGTTACCATTTCGCGTGTTGATTCCTCCACGCTTGTTGTCACCGCTTTCGAATGATTACATTACATCGGTATTTTCATCTTCTTACCGCTTTCCTTAGTTGCGTTGATTCGATTATCGCGCCCAATAATCGAGCCCTATTTATAACATCTGAGTACAAACACAGTTTATGAGAAATAAGATATTGACGTATCTCCGATTTTAAACCTCTTAAAAATATTCGTGTCATTCGCTCCTCATTATCGTCCAAATGGGATGCAAACCGGGATAACTCTGCAAATTTAGACTCGTATTGCGACACGGTCATATTGTTTTGTTCCAACTTGATAAACTCCACCTCTTTCATGTGACGAATACTTTCGGGAAAGTACTTGTCGTTGAATAGCTCTTGGAACTTCTCCCAAGACATCTTGAGTGCATCAGTTTTGCGACGCTTTTCTGATTCCCACCGATGAATCGCCTCTTCACGCAAACATGAAGGTGGCGAAAAGGAACCTTGCTTCTCGGAGCATCCCAAGACATCAAATATCTTGGTGATCTCGCTTTATCCATGCTTCCGCCTTAAGTGGTTTAGGCTTTCCAATAAACTCGGGTGGTCCCAGCCTCGAACTGCATTTAGCGGTGGACCGTCCCGAGAGTTTCTAATGTTTACTGTATTTTGAGCAGGAGCCACTACCTGGCGATGTTGCATGAATTGCATTTAGCCTCGGAACATTCCATCGTTCATCATTTGGTTAGTGTTGTTGTTTGCATGAGGATATCGCGCCTTCCTAATGACACGTTGTCTGGTTATTAATCTGTGGAGACTCAATGGTCTCCTGTGCTTCATTGATGTTCTCAACATTCTCGGATGCCATTTTCAAATAATTCCACAAAATAAGGGTTAATTGACATGCAACATATTATCACTATACTCTGACCGACCAATCAAATACCAAATAAACTTAGGTAGGTCATACTAGCAAAGGAATTCCCCGTCTCTCCCCTCCTAGTTCTAGTCTCACATCTTAGCCAGGGATCATATCCCTAAGCTTTGATACCAACTGTGACGCCCCCAAAATAAGGTATACGTCACCCATTTTGGGTCGCCACTTACATGGTACAAAATTCAAATACAACTGTCGTGTACAATTCGACAAAACATAAACTGTGAGTTTGAATACAAATATTGTATACTAGAGATTATACAAACTCAAAAGGAGTCCTTATTACAATTATTATTACACTATTTCACAGAATAGTGAGGACTACTAATGCTATCATCTAGTCCATCACTCCGTTCCCTGACTAGTCCCTGCTACGTTCTCATTTTCTGAAGATAACAATAAAAGTAAAAGGGTGAGCTCAACTAACCCAGTAGGAAATATTATGACTAAGATAATGCAGAATATATTATCGTTAGCCTTCAACAGTGTTAAACTGATACAATATAACAACCATCGAGTTTAACTGCAGCGGAATAAGCAATCCATTAAAATAGTCAAGTAAAGAATAAAATCTACTATCTTTTATGATTTAGAAGGTTTTTCATCACTTTTATCATTTGGGACTCAAATTTTAATAAATAATCCACATCATCGAATCACCCCTGACTACTACCAAGGATATTCTTTAGTATCACGACCATAATTATCCATCCACTACGAGCCAAGAATATTTGTGTATTTATTAATGGTCATGATCATGCCAACAACTGTCCATCAATGCACTACGGGCCAATGAGGACTTTTACCACATCATTTGTAACATTACTACCATGATTACATCAATAATCCCTCGGTCATAATCATAACAAGTCCATTTATGCACTATAGGCCACAGATGACTTTCAACAAAATATAAACATGAGGATGATGACAATGATATAAGAATTCAATAAAACAAGTTCAAGGATTATTTTATCCGAGGAACTAATAACGCCCAAATTGTCAACATGATCTTGCTTTGTAGAGTAAAATTCAAGAATGCTCGGAAGAATATTTCCATGAAAAGACATCTTGGATGTAAGCCGCAAATATCAAGGATATTCCACTAATTTCATGGAGTATAGAAGTTAAAACTTTAACCAACTGAGTATAATAAGGAATGGAATAATAAAAGAAATCACCAGGCATGCGATAGACCGCACAGACAGGTTATTCCAACAGAATAATAAATAACGGAATTAGGTCCGGCGTAAAACGCACAGACAGGATATTCCAACAGAATAATAAAGACGGAATCAGGTCCGGCGTAAAACGCACAGACAGGATATTCCAACAGAATAATAAAGACGAAATAAGGTCCGACGTAAAACGCATGCAGACGTGATATTCCAGCGAGAATAATAATAAAGGCGGAACCAGTAAGGCACAGAAACGTCTATCTGAGGATGTTCCAACAGAATGATAAAGAATGGAACAACATAAGAATTTCACCAAGTATAGGGTAGCCCGCGTATATAGGTTATTCCAACAGAATAATAAAGAATGGAATAACAGAAGTTCTCTTCATAGATAAGAAAGAAATAATACTCCTTACCTGGAAAAACTCGGATCTTTGGAATAGTGAGTAGCAGATTTTCTCTTCTTTCTCTCTATAATTTCTCTCTATAATAATCGCCTAAAGCTTTTGTGAATTGGTGAGAAATGAAGGAAGAATGAGCTTATTTATAGGAAAATATAGTTTCGATAATCAGACGTTTAGGGCTCAAAATTACAAAGACAATACATCCAATTTTTCTTTCATTTTTAATTTAGTCCTGCAATTATTATCAATCTTGCACCAACTCCCCTAATAGTAAATAATGTGAATCAATAGTTAAATCATGTGAATCAATAGTATAATAATGTGAAAAAACACGAATTACAAGATAAGACCTCCATCTATACCCTCATTTTTAACTTAGTCATGCAAGTATTATCAATCTTGCACCAACTCCCCTAATAGTAAAAATGTGATTCAATAGTACACATATGTGAACAAGTAGTTATATAAACATGTGAATAAGAGCAATTAATTGCTCATTTATCAGATAAATTATTCCGATTTATCAATATAACCCCTATACATCAATTATCATCGGAATAAATGTCGATTTTCACTAACACAAATAATTCCAACATAATGAAACTATTTTTATCAAAATATAAATTTTGAAATTTCAAGTTTGATTTTTCCCAAAAAAAGTCAATCATTGACTTTTTGACCAATTAGTGAATCCTGAAAAATTTTGTGTTTATAGATTATTATTACTAATTTCGTCGAAGCGGACTCAAATATCACGTCGTCGCGTCTCAAATTCAACTCCGAACAACATTCATCATTAATATTATAACTCATAATATTTATCAACCAAAGTCGTCCAGGAAGAGGGGCTTTAATAAAGATTTCTCTCTACATGGTAGCAATTAGGTGACCAAACCTCTCATTGATGTAACTTAGACATTGTAAATATTGCGCTTTATAATATGAATAACTTTGTCGTCTCAAGTATTAATTTAATAAAAACATTTAATGTAGATGATATCTTGACCATAATTGAATCCATAATATGATAGATACGATGCAACAATTATCAGAAGCAATAAATTGAGTATAACTGAGTGACTTCTCACGTAAGCATCAATAATCAATATTTGTGCTTACTACGCAACCACCGTATTATTATACTTTTAACACTTGGGGTGTTTCAACGCTTAATCAGTAGAAACTTTCGTAGAATTATTTTTATAAAGTATTTTTGTCGTTTTCTCAATCCGATAATAATTAGTTAATGGGGTCCACCAATGATTGTCTTGGTTGTACGAATATTCCCCTGTTAAAACGAATATTCCCCACCAATCGAATATTATATAACAACTCACGTATTTTTTACAAAATTTATAAATATTACCCACAACTATAACATTATATCAAATTCACACCATAATATTCAAAAATATATTTTGAGAAAATTTAATCTTTATTCAAAAAGTTGGGGTCTTACACTTTCCAGTATATATATATATATATATATATATATATATATATATATATATATATATATATATATATATATATATATAAGTAAGGATCAAGAAGATTCTCCTTAAATAAAGCATTCCGCCTTAAATAAGATTCTTTTATTAAAACTACGTCGTTTTAGAGGGACGCGGTGACATTTCTAATAACCCAAAAAATATTCACTTTACCGCCTAATAATTAGAAATGATGAAATATTCACAATATTCATTTTTTTGGTTATTAATTTAATATTGTGCAATAATTTAAAAAATTAAAATTTTTAAAATTTTTGTTTGATCAGATACGAATACGGATACGAATACAGATATTCGAATATTTAATATATTTATTTATATTATATTGTATATAACGGATATGGATAATATTCGTATTCTAATATTATTCATTAAATACAAATACATATATTAAATTTATTTTCTGATAGTGATAGACCTATATTCACATATGAAAATATTTGTTTATAGCCCTACCAAGACCATAACACGTGTCTCAAAATAGTAACATATGTGACACTCAAAACTCTTAGGACTATAAACAAATTAAACATTTTAGGTTGAATTCGTGATCGATTTAAAAAAAAAATAGTTCAAATAAAAATATAATTAATGTTATTATCGACTCGTTTAAGATTTAAAATATTTAAATTTTTGATTGTGATTCGATATATACTCGATTGATACAAATTCAATTAAATACTTGACACACACTTGTAATATATATAAAATTAAATTAAATTAGGATAATTAATTATTATTATTATTTTATTTTTATTTTTAATTGTGATTTTATATTTATAAAGTGTAATAATAAATATATTTTTCATTTTTAAGTAAAATAATAAATTTAATTTATAATTAATATAAAATTAATTATTATGTTGAAATTCGAATTCGAACTTTAATTTGAAGTTCGCAAATAATTTGAATAAAATTAAATTTCAGTAAAATGAATTGAATAATAAATTTAACTAAGAATTTAACTTCAAATATAAATTTAATATTTGGAGTCAAATTAACCGTCGCTATATACTAAAAAAACAGTCACGTGTGCGAAGCTCCTGGATACGCATACATACTTCAATCTAAATCCAACAAAACCCAAAAATTTATCTACCTCCACCAAACCCTTTCGCTCTATATTACTCCGATAAAATCGATTCTATAAAATTCTTTGAACTCAAAGGCACACGGTTCGATTTCGGAGAAATGACCCGCCGCTGCTCGCATTGCAGCCTTAATGGTCACAACTCGCGAACCTGTCCGAACCGGGGCGTGAAGATCTTTGGGGTTAGATTGACTGATGGGTTGTTCCGTAAAAGTGCCAGCATGGGTAACTTGACCCATTATACCGGATCCAATAACGCCACACTCCGGAACGGCCACGAATCTCCTGGCGACACCCCTGATCACGGTGCCGCCGCCGCCGATGGCTATGCATCTGAGGATTTTGTTGCTGGCTCGTCATCTAGTCGAGAGAGAAAGAAAGGTTCAATCTTGGGCACTTGAATGTGATTTTTAATAAAAAAAATTTTGATGTTTTGTTTGTTTTATTTTTTTATAACGATTTTGTGTTTTATGTATTAACACCGTTCTAATCTAGCTTTAGCCTTGGACTGGGTTAATTAAGTGATGAAAGCAGATATTAGTAAAAAATAATCAACTGAAAATTAGAATACTGAGTGGTTTTTATTTTTTTTGTAATTTTGAAAGATTACATTCATTTGTGATCGTATTTGTTAATCTCATTTTTATTTTTTGTTTTGTTTTTGTGTAGTTTTCATCGGAAACAGTTTACTTATTTGTTGTTCTCAGAAAGTTATTTACTAGAAGTTGTCTTGCTTTTCAAGTTGATGAAATTGTATTCCCCTTTTATTCTGCTAATGTTTAAACAGTAAATTTACTGACTTCCTTATGCATAGATTTAGGCTATACTGATGAGGCTTTGCAGTATGTGTGAAGCTTTAATTTGCGATTATTTTGGAGCTCCCAATTCATTTGTAGCAACTATGATGGTTGGTGAAAAATGATATAAGGCCCTGAGGTAGTACTATAGTTGGTGAACAATGGTGTAAGGCCCTGAGGTAGTACTATATCATTTTAAGTTCTGATTCTGTGATGAGGTTAATATTAATAGGGGTTCAGAGACATTATTTTAGTGGAGTGGATGGCTAATAATATGGTAGGTGTGAAGAATTAAAGATGGCTAATAATATGGTTGGTGTGAAGAATTAAAGATGTGTGCTTTGACCTGTTTTGGCCTTTGTTCCTAAAAGCAGCATTTTTATTATACTTGGTCTTTAATACAAATTTTTTTTAATCCATTTGTTGTATATTTGCATCAATCCTACAAAAAAGGTAGTGGCAAACATTGTTAAGCATTCTTACATATACCAATAATAATTTTGTTGCATTGGGATATTCTAATGACGTTTGGAGCCTCATTCGGCTGCTAAAGTTTCCATGCAATGATATATGGACATGTCATTTGAGAAGCTACAATATTTCTTCTAGTTTTATCATTTTGAATTGCTTTGAGTTGTTTTACCCAACAATATATGCCTTTGTTCCTTTTTGAAATGTTTTTTTTTGCAGGTGTTCCGTGGACTGAAGAGGAGCATAGGATGTTCTTACTTGGTTTACATAAGCTTGGCAAAGGTGACTGGCGTGGAATAGCTCGCAATTATGTAATTTCAAGAACACCCACTCAGGTGGCCAGTCATGCCCAAAAATATTTCATTAGGCAAAGCAATATGTCTAGGAGAAAGCGAAGGTCAAGCCTGTTTGATATTGTTGCTGATGAAGTAAGTCATTTTCTCTCTATATTTTTTCATATGATGTGACCCTTGAGCATCCTTATATACACCATGTAATGTAAAGGAGATGTTTTGCGGGCATGTAACAACTCTTCAACATGTTATAATAAAATTATGGAATGTTCACATTCCTGAGTAACATAAATACAAAGAGATTATCCCCTTTCTCAATGGTTTTCAATTTGGGTATAAATATCAACTAGTTGCCATAGTTATTGTCGAATTCAGTAGTATCCATATTTCTCTAGACTAGATTACTAGCCAAACTGGTCCTAGCTTTCAAGTTTCTTATAGTCTTTGTTGTCTCTTACCAATATCGTAGCCGGTGTAATATTTAGGTGCATGCAAATTAGTAGTTTATAAGTATGTGCTTTATTTGTGTATGCAAGTATGTTTATATATATATATATATATATTGTTCTTATTGTCCTCTTGTCTTTCCTTGGATCCTATAGTCAGTCGAAACTCCAATGGTGTCACCGGATTTCTTTTCCGTCAATCCTTCACAAGCCGAGAACAAAATTGATCCATTGCCAGCTCCTGCTGTTGAAGAGGAATGCGAGTCCATGGAATCTGCCAACTCTAATGATGGTGAACCTCCCCCTCCAAAACCAGAGAACTCACAATATTGTTATCCAGTTGTCTATCCTGCTTATATCTCTCCGTTTGTCCCATTCTCCTTCCCATTTTGGTCGGGGTGCAGCTCAGAACCAGCTAAAACAGAGAGTCACGAGGTGCTTAAGCCAATGGCACTGCACTCCAAGAGCCCAATTAATGTTGATGAGCTGGTTGGCATGACAAAACTCAGCTTAGGGGAATCCATTTGCAATGCTGGACCTTCCCCTCTCTCAGTAAAGCTACTTGAAGGTTCTAGTAGGCAGTCTGCTTTCCATGCTAATCCTGCGTCTGGTAGTTCAGGCATGACCTCGGGCCATAGTCCTATCCATGCAGTTTAGAACTGTATATTGGTAATTAGCTCAGTTCTGATGAGCTTTAGAAAAATTTCCTGTTAATACAAAGACAATAATTTGTAGTCTGGTTTTAAGGTTTGTTATATTTTATTGGTTGGATGTTACGGGATATTTGAGTTTCCCGTAGAACTCCAGAAATTAGAGGGAGAAGAAAGCAGAAATTTAGAGAGAGAAAGATAGAATTTGGTTAGTTTCATTGATATACCCATAATGAGATACATTCAGGTCTTTAAAAGAACGGAAAAGTACAATATAACTAGAGAACCTATCCAAGCCATTCATTTTGAACTCTTAATCCTAGCCCTTCATTCCGAACCAGTACCCACTTTAATTAGACTAGGACTATATTCTGTAACACTACTCACCACTCCAAAATCCGCCTTGACCTCTAGGTGGAAAAACTAGCTTGTATCCATAACAGTTGAAATTATTCTTGAGGAATGCATAACCCAAGACAAATTGTGATAGAGCAGCCTCTAGGTAATGAAGTTATACTAATGCTCTGCTGTCCTCTAGGAGATTAAAGTCATGTAGTGTAAATATTACATGAGTTGAGTATAAAATCTTGCTGGAAATAGACGTAGATTATAACATGATAACCCTGTACCAACTTGTGTCTTGGAATAATTTCACTTGAGGGAGGATTGCCACTAAGAGAGAACCTAATACTTAACATGTACTTAAAGATCCCCCCTGGATCAAAATTAATTCCCACAGATTGACATGTTACTGTCTCACTAAACATTATGTTCCCTCTTGGCACATGGGTATCTGTTATAGCAACACACTTGTTGATGTCATGGGATTCATCCACCTGAATCCAAAACTCAACAATAGTGAACAGGCCATTCTCCTGACAGATGATGACTTACCGGCACAAATCATTAGGTCCGATCTTTGGCACAACACGCCATTTGGCAAGCATAGCACCTGCTTCATAGTATTTAGCACAACGAGCGGCAAGACCCTCAAGACCTTGGGTGGTGGTCTCACCATTGGTACCAGCTAGCTCAATTGTGCCCTCATCAATTTTAATTCTAGGGAGGACTCCACCTCCCTTTAGAGGATATCAACAAAAGGCTTACCTGCAGTAGTACTCTGATAGAGAGTTTCCTTAAAAGGAATTAGGTCGCCGAGGTATTGAAGGCAACAAGGGGTGCAGAAGAAAAGCTCAGGGAAGTGCCCTTCTGCAACATTGATGCCTGATATATGTTTGCAATTTGTTTCAGCACACTCGTTAGCTGCAAGGACACCCCTCTCATGGTTTCCACTGCAAGTAGCATTGACAATGACCTCATCAACACATTTGCCCCTTGCCAAGTATTCGGAAGAACATGTTCTATGCGCATTGCCATTGGCATACAATTTTGCGAGAGATGTTAGCTTCTTTAAAATTTCAGGGTCATTCTTCTCTTCTTTTTTGTAGAACCTTAAGTTCTTGAGGAGAAAAATACCATTAGCCATGGATTCCTTCCTAGCACAAGGCGTTCCAAGAGAGAAGAAAGCAATTTGTACTACACTCACAGCTTTAGGTAGCTCCATTAAACTTGAGATACCTCCTCTTTCCACTTCAAATCTGTCAAAATTTTATACCGTGTCTCATAATTGATCTCAAGTAATATTTCCATTTCTCAAACAATTTGTGTAGTCCAGAAATAGACTTGTTCATTCTAAGCAACTCATAAAATTTTCCCATCTTAAAGAAGAGAGCCTTGTCCATATGCCTTGGCTTAAACTCCCACCATTGTTTCTGATCACCTACTAAAATCTTGAAGAATTCACGAGGCAAGTATAAAATATGGACAAGCAGGAGTAAATTTGAACCTAACATGCATTTAGTTTGCCATTCTGAATGTAAAGCAAGAAGGGTCAAGCACCCTGAAGCAGCTGTAGCAGTAGACTCATGAGCAACAAAATAGATCAATTTAAAACATTTACTACACCCCAGTATGAATGAAAAAGAGCAACAGCCTGGTGCCACCAATCCCAAATAACAACCAGCCATGTTCAGTAAATTGGTCTGGCAGGATGTAATCGATTGTTGGGAGCACATATCAATGTATGACTATGACCTGAACCTTTTGAAAGTCCGAGAATCTCATATTCCTTACCGAACTCTGGTTTCTCACCACTATTTTCAAAAGCATGCATACCGTCAATTTTAATTGTAGTTAACTCCAGCATTTGACGGATAGAAGTGCACTGAATTATAAAAATCATGGACAAGTTCAGTGTCTTCAATCCCAACTTTAGTTATTTTCATTGTTGCCAAGATCATTTATTGTCCCATTAAGTCCATGAGAGAATTTACAAGAATTTATCCTCGAATTGAGATGGGATGCTTCTGCTCACCCCTCCCCAAGTACCACAGAGAATACCAAACATAAATCTCATCCAAACTTTTAAAACTTGTTAAATCTTTAAAGAAAGCCTTCAAACCAGAGATATCACTCATACTACACAAGAAGGCACAATCAATGTTGACCAGCCCCCCATTATAATTCTTTAAACATGGTATCAATAATCGACTACAGGAAAATACAATACTCAAGCTTTCCTATTTCACCCTAATTCAAACCATTTTGGCTCGATTTAGATTTCCAAGAGTTGTCATCCCTCTTAGGCGTTTTATCAAACACTAGATATCGACATCCATTAATAACAACAAATGGCGAAGATTGAGCAGGATTACATCGAGTAAAGTTGCTTGTTATAATTATTATTTTTTGTGTGTAAAAAAGACTCCGTTGTTTGCTAATTCAACTTTTATAGCATGGGGGATCTTCTTATACTAACCTGAAATTTAATGGAGTCAAGTTTCAAGGGAATGCCTTTTGGTATCTGCTATTTTACAGTACATTTGAATGCTTATCAGGATTTCTTATGGATGTTTTTTTTCTTTTTGCAGATTCATTGGTTCTCTATTTTCAATTCATTTATGATGGTTATCTTCCTCACGGGTCTGGTATCAATGACGAAGAACTCTTAGAAATGACAACAGTAGTTACTTATTTTAAGCTGAAACATGAAATAGTAGCAGTCTGTACTAAAGGATATGGACAAGTGGAAGAGAATGTATGCCGTATTAATTAGTTGTACCCTTAGAAGTGACAACAGTAGTTACTTATTTGAAGCTGAAACCTGAAATAGTAGCATATGGACGAGTGGAAGAGAATGTATGCTGTATTAATTAGTTGGGTTGTTATATGTGCTGAATACCAACCGCTTCATGTCTTTGTTTAATTGAAAATTCATTATTTTCAATTACTGCTAGCAATTGTAAAGAGCAAAAACGTGGTTTTGGCATGATCTATCCATTGTCGCCACCGTCAGTAAAGATCCCTATGATTGCCACTTAAAGGGAGTTGGTGGCCATGAGATAAAGGGTGTTTTGTTGTTTGGGAGTTTGTGATAGAGATTGGGAGTGAAGTAGTAATGTTTGAAAAGTTTGAGGGATGGGATACGGAGGGGAGATAAGAAATTTGAGAAAAGGTTTGGAAGGGAAAATAAAAAGAAAGAATTTGATTGGGTAGATTTGGGTGAGGCTAGCCAAACCTTCATATTCAGTTTTATTAAGTTACCAATTTATTTTGAATGTGATGCAGTTGGTAGTCAAACCTTCAAGCAGTTGGTTGTCAAACTTTCAGACCAAGGTAACCAATTTATACTGCAGGTGTGGAGGTAGATTGGTTACCTTGGTATCAAAAGTTTGTCAACCAACTGCTTGAAGGTTTGGCTACCAACTACATCACATTCAAAATAAATTGGTAACCTAATAACACTGAATTGATTATCTTGGTATGAATATTTGGCTACCAACTGCACTTTGAAAAAAATTATCAAACAAAGCTTTTCTTTTAGCCGACTAAAAATATCAAACTCTTTTCAAAGTCTGCTTGCATTTTGCAAATAAGCATCAGAACTCAGAAGCTGCTGTATAAAGGTTAAAAGAGTTTGATATTAAAGGGATAAGAATGCAGTAATTAATTGGTAACTCAATAAAATTGAATTGACTATCTTTGTATGAAGGTTTGACTATTAACTTTATGGAAGAAGAAAAAAGGACAAGCTCAGCCTCGACAAGCACAAGAAGTCACTTCACGATCGCAAAGCCAAGGGACGCGCTGCATTTTTTTTGATAAGTTTGAATGTTACGAAGGGTTCCTCCTTTCATCCAATACCTTTTACAGTTCTTGCAAAAATGGCATGACTGAGATAGATTGTAATTGTTGTAGTAACAAAATTTGGTGTTTGATGAGTCACATCTTGGGCATTTCAAGTGTTCTTTTCCATGGAATTTAGGTTTGATCTATGAATAAATTGATGGGTCTTGCATTTCTCTCTAAAAATAAAAATAAAGTTTCTTGGATCAAAAGGGCGATTTTTTTGGGACTTTTTCAAGATCTAATCGAGGTTTTAGCTTTCAAGGATAAGAGATTACGAAATAGCAAGACAAATGGTGAAAAGGCCAAGAAGTCACTTCACGATCTCTAGCTTTTTTGATATCTGTTTGTTGAGAAGAGAGATAAATACTAAAGCATTTAATGTTTTGGAAGATAAAGTTCTGGAAAACTTTGCTGCCAGTTATGGAAAGGAGTTCGGCGGATGGGGATGGAAGGGAGGAGAGAGAAAGTGCTGAATTGCAACCTATTAAAATACTCAACTAAATTAAAGGGATAAAAATGCACTAATTTTGTAAATAAAATATTACATATGCACTAATTTGTAAATATTTTATGAGTACACTATTGATGTAATTATTTTTAAAAATGTATTAGAAAATGTAATTGTTCATTTATTTGTATTCTGACCTTTAATGGTGGGTCAAAATACAAATAGATAAAATTCAAATACACTAATGTCCAATTTTTATGTCTACATAGAAGAGCATATAAACGCCTGATTTTGAGCTTTTCTAGGTGGACATAAAAATTAGACATATATTGAATTTCATCTATTTGTATTTTTAAACATGAAAATTGGACATTAGTGTATTTGAATATTATTTATTTGTATTTAGGGGGTAAAAATATAAATAGATAAAATTTAAATACACTCATGTCTAATTTTCATGTCTACATAGAGTTTTTGTCTGATTTCTTAGGCGTGCTACCTTGATATTTTATAATCAAAAATTCTATATGGACATGAAAACTGGACATGAGTGTATTTAAATTTCACTTAATTGTATTTTGACCTCCAATGATGAGTAAAAATGTGACGCCCCCAAAATCGGTATACATCACCCATCTTGAGTCGCCAGATACATGGTACAGAATTCAAATACAACTTAATAATACAACTGTCGTGTATAATACGACAAAACATAAACTGTGAGTTTGAATACAAATATTGTCTACTAGAGAGTATACAAACTCAAAAAGGAGTCCTCATTATAATTATTATCACACTATTTCACAGAATAGTGAGGACTACTAATGCAATATCTAGGACCATCACTATGTTCCCCGACTAGTCCCAGCTACGTTCTCATTTCCTGAAGAGAACATTGAAAGAAAGGGTGAGCTCAACTAGCCCAGTAAGAAATATTATGACTAAGATAATGCAGAATAATTATCATTAGTCTTTAACAATGTTAAACTGATAAAATACAATAGACATCAAGTTTAACTGCAGCGGAACAAGCAATCCATTAAAAGAGTCAAGTAGAGAATAAAATCTACTATCTTTTATGATTCGAAGGTTTTCATCACTTTTATCATTGGGACTCAACTTAATAAATAATCCACATCATCGAATCACCCCCAGACACGGCCAAGGATATTCTTTTAGTATCACGACCACAATTATCCATGCACTACGGGCCAATTAGGACTTTTTACCACATCATTTGTAACATTACGGCCATGATTACATAATCAATAATCCCTCGGTTATAATCATACCAAGTCCATCTATGCACTTATAGGCCATGAGATGACTTTCAACAAAATATAAACATGAGGATGATGACAATGATATAAGAATTCAATAAAACAAGTTCAAGAATTATTTTATCCAGAACTAATAACGCCCAAATTGTCAACATGATACCGCTTTGTAGAGTAAAATTCAAGAATGCTCGGAAGAATATTTCCATGAAAAGATATTTGGATGAAGCCTTGAAATATCAAGGATATTCCACTAATTTCATGGAGTATAGAAGTTAAAACTTTAACTTAACCGAGTATAATAAGGAATGGAATAACAAAAAAATCACCAGCATGCGATAGATCCTTACAGTGCAAAAGTTATTCCAATAGAATAATAAATAACGGAATTAGGTCCGGCGTAAAGCGACAAAGCAGACGCCCCCAAAATAGGTCCATTCCATCCAACCCATTTCGAAGTCGCCAAATACATGGTATGTAAATAACTACAACTTTATTATTACAACATATAAACCGTGAGTTTAAATACAGATATTGCCATCTAGACAATATCCACACGCAAATAAATCCCCATCATAATCCCCTTCTTCGCCTGACATCATATTATCCTGGTTGGCGATTAGAGGTGTCTCCACGATCTCATTCACTCCATTGTTAACGTTCTCAGCAGCCATTCTTAAAAACTATCATAAAATAAGGGTTAATTAAGGAAATCAATATATCACATAATATCCCTATATACTGACCAACTAACAAATAAGCTTAGGTATGACATACTAAATAAAAGATTACTCGCTCTCCCTCCTAAGATTATTCCCCGATCTCCACCAGAGACCATATCCCTAAGCTCTGATACTAACTGTGACGCCCCCAAAATAGGTCCACTCCATCCAACCCATTCTGAGTTGCCAAATACATGGTATAGAAATAACTACAACTTTATTATTACAACATATAAACTGTGAGTTTAAATACAGATATTGCCATCTAGACAATATCCATACGCAAATAAATCCCCATCATAATTATTGATACATTATTTTACAAAAATGGTGAGAACTACTAAACAACTCTCTCTAGAACCTTCATTCCATACCCCGACTAAGACTCGCTACATTCTCGCATCCCCGAGAAGAAAAATGGAACAAAAAGAAAAGGGTGAGCTAACTAACCCAAGAAGAATATTATGACTAAGATAATATACAATAAATTATCGTTAGTCTTCAACAGGGAAAATCTAATAGAATACAATAGACAAACCGCTTTTAAATCAACAATCGCAAATGGAAACAACAATTCATTAGAAGAGTTAAGTAGAGAATGCAAACTACTATCTTCTATATATGAATTTAAAAGTTCATCGTCGATATTTTATCCTCGTAACATCAATCAATATATATCCGAATCAAATATTCATCTTTGCTTTACAAAAGCCAAAGATATTCATCATTGGTCATGTTCATCTAAACACTGCTCATCTTTGCACTACGGGCCAAAGATATTAATCACCGGTCATGTTCATCTCAACACTGCTCATCTTTGCACCACTGGCCAAAGATATTCATCAAGAAATCATTCATCTTTGCACTTATAGGCCAAAGATATTCAAGAATATCATCATTTAGGACCGAGGATGATGAAAAATATTTTAAAGGAAACGAATCCAAAGTGAAACAAAAGAACAAATATTAAGGATTCGTATTTTAAACAATCCAAGTTCAAAAATACTTCATAAGTAATCGTGAGTGGGAGTAAATTTAAGAATGATCAAAACATGGATACAATCAAAGCTAGTATCCATAATAGATATTTTAGACAAAAAAGAAGAAATTTTATTTTTCGATTGAATAAAGGCCAGATACGTGAATAGTAACTCAAACCAAAAGATAGAAATTTCAAAAAAAAACATCTTCACGCTTCGTGAATAATACTCGTGAATAAGACTTCGTGAATAAGAACTCATGAATAGTAACTCGTGATTAAGAAGCTCATGAATAGAACTCCTTACATAAAAAAATTCCAAATTTGATAAAAATTCCAACCAATATTTCTAAGATAATGATATTGAAGAAATAATATCATTTTCGAATAAAATAACATCCCTTACTTCAAAAGACAAGATTTCTTTAGTTAAAACAGGATATAAAGCTATGACTTGAACTGCAACCGATATAGCAATACTCAAAGTATACTCAAAATACTCACAAGAATACACTCGATAATATAGAGAGAAAACTTCAGATTTCGTGTGATTTTCAATTTAACCTAAGACCTATTTATAGGAAAACGCTTAGAACACCAAAGCAGTAAAATTTAATATAATATATTATTAATAATAAATTTTCCTACGCCTCTTTGGAAATCAGCTCCTAACATTTCCCACATGCCAACCTTCTAGAAAAAGTAATAAAAAACGTTTTTCATAAAATAAATAATTAAAACTTCCAAAATTAATTATTTTTTGAGCTTGAACTTCAATAATTCACAATAAATAGCCCTTTTGCCAGAAAATTTGAATCTCGTATTTTTTTATAGGAAATTCAATTCTCTACAACTTTGCAGAAGGAAGTTTTTCCAAATTCCAAACAGAAATTGACCGAAATCCACAAACTGGACGATTTTTGTGCTATAATCAAATTTTCTATTAATAATTGTGTCCACCAACACACAAAATATGTGTTAAACATTTAATACCACAAAAATACTCTTTCCTCCTCATATACTCATATATCCCACATTCATTATAAAATATCACCGTTAATATATTATTAAAATAATATATTTAAATAAATTATTTTATCGTAAAAGATAAAATATTAATTTTCAACAATTGTCATATTAAAAATTTTTTCCATCTATATCCACATAAAATCAATATTTTCCTCATCATATAAATTAATAATTAATTATTCACAAATAATATTACGTAATCACAAATCTTAGAATTCAAACCGCTCCTCAAAAAGAGAGGGCTTTCCAATAAGGATCTCTCCTCATCTTGGCTCGCAAATTAGGTGACCAAACATCTCCTTAGCATGTAACTTTCTAGACATTGCCAATAATGTTATCCAATAATATTATTCAGATAATATGAATTATTGCTCGATAATGAAAAATACCGTAATGACAATTTATCAAAACAACAAAGAATATAAAATATCAACGCAAAGAATTATTGAATCAATAAAATAAAATAATCGAATAAAGAATTACGCGTAATAATTATTGAGTAATGCTTTTCACGTAAGAATCAATAATTGGTGCAATACCGCATGCCATCGCTCAACAACGCCAGACAGAGTATGTTTTAACCACCGGTATTCCAACAAGATTAATTCAGAATAACTACGCCTGCTATTTATAAACAACTTATATTTGTCATTTTTTTTCATCCAATCGCTCCGTTATGGGGCCCATAAAAGACTATTACCGTCAGATGATATTCCCGACAAGCATTTAATATTCCATTGACCAAACTAATATTCCCCACAATAATGAATATTTTATAACCACTTGTTTATTCAAATATTCATGATTTTACCCATAACTATTCACATTAATCAAATCAACCCTTACTATTTCAAAATAATAAATAGAGGAAAATAAATTTCATTTATTAATAATTTGGGGTCTTACAACCTCCCTCCTTATGAAATTTCGTCCTCGAAATTGGACGACGTGACTTCGGTATTTCAAGAGATGAGAATACCTCGCTTTCATTTTCGCTTTCCAACTCTCGTGTCATTTCCTCAATAAAGATGATTTCTCCACAAAACTTTAACTTGTGGTATAACCTTCTGATGTGTAGGATATGCTCCTTCCCATCCAAGATCTTGATAGTACCTCTTCATACGTTAAGTCTTCAAATTATCTCGCCCTGGTTCTAACTCAATAATGTGGTTCGTCGTCCACATATTTACGTAACATCGATACGTAAAAATGTTATGAACATGCGTTATACTTGGCGGCAGAAACGAGTCTATAGGCCAGCTCCTATTCGATCGAGAATTTCAAATGGATTAATAAATCAAGGTTTGAGCTTTCTCACCTCACCGATTCTCGCTTTTGAAATAACAACTTTCAGACCTCCTTCTTCAAATTCATCACCCGGTGTGTAGCTTCAACAACTTTAACTTTATCGATTAAAGTCGATTATACTCAGATATCATCACGTGGGTACCTAGAGTTTTCATCTCCATCTCTATTATTTGTAAATTATAATGAAATGAGTCTTTCACAATATCGTACTCAGATTGTATAAGATCTTCACTCAACACGCCACCACCACGCTCGCTTCCAGATGGTATGGTCGTAACACGTAATGAAATGAGTCTCTCTCGAAGTTCTTCAAGCTCTTCCCACATTCCTCGCTCCATTCAATTTTGTATCTCTACGAGTCACCGTTAATGGGATAGCGATTCGAGAATATCCTTCAACGAATCTCCGATAATAACCAACTAAGCTTAAAGCTACGATTTCGACATCGACTTAGATTGTTCTCAATCGTGACTCATATCCCAACTTGGAAAGACGTTACAATGACACCTATCACTTTACTATCGCTGACGAATATGGCGCCCCCTACGGAGAGTCCGGTTTCGATGTATTCCACAAAGGAAGTCACCAGATAAAGGCTCGTGTACCAAATTTATAGTTGAATTTTTAACTCCCAAGTTCAATAGAGCTATTCGATATGAGATTTTAGAAATGAGTTTTGTACCGGGTTCAAAGTCGATACAAAATTTAATATCAAAGCTTTGGGAGTAAGCCAAGAAATTCTTCAGAAATACATCAGAAAATCAATAACAACAGAATATTATTCAAATCGACGTGTTCTTATTCAAATCCATAACACGGACTAAGAAAACTTGACATCCGTAATAAACGAATGACTTCATGGCTTGATATGAAAATATTTGACTACAATGGTTTGATTGTTTGAATTGAATAACAAAGTTGCTTAGAATATGAAAACTAACAACCCATGAAAGTAATCAATTTCAAGATGATGAGTAGTTAACCTTAAAATCACATCAAAAGCAAGTATCTTTATAGAAATAAGGTTAATGTGTAATGTGGTAGTGCCAACTCGAATCAAGCAAGATTTCTAAACAACGGATGTAATGAAAATTTCTCCTAATCGAGTCTCCATAAATAAAGTCAAAGACTAATTTCTCCGTAGTTAAGTTCAAACGCTGAGAAATAAAGCAAGCAGAGATAAAAGAATGGGTAGAACCCCAGATTCAGTAAGGTATAAACTCAAGAATTTATAATTAACTAACCGCTAACTTCGCTCGGGTTCTCGTATTTTGAATTTCATCACAACAAACGCTCTTTCAGAACCGCTGACTTTGACTTTTTCCAGATCCGTGATTCCGGTGCAAACGTCCCAATGGACTTGATTTCTATAGACAAAATCGAGCTATGTGGACCGCTCTTTTTCCACAACTAAAACATACCTTGAAGGCTTTGAACAGTTTGACGTTATATGTCCCTCCTCTCCGTGATCATGAAGATCTAACCGGCGATCGCTTTCTTCCCTAGAATTTGTCATTGGTCTTGACGACGTCACGCGACGCCTTCCGTCATCGTTAAATCTTCTCTTCTTAGATCGGACATCTCTTTCCATAATATCAACGCTACGCATGACTTTTACCCATGCATCACTCATTCTCACTGCTCAGATTATTTCTTCTTTCACCAGATTCCAACTTTTATCATCTTATACTCGCCAACGAGTGCTTTTGTTCAAGCATCATATATCGGGTAACACAAGCTTGAATCGTTGCATCCTTTTGTTCCACGAACGCTCAAATTCTTCAAATTTCTTTCTTCTAACTCATGAATACGATTTTGCAATTCTACATTTTGATCATAAAATACCTCTAATAAATTCTCCTCAGTACCTCTTCTTCCTCACTCAAACCGTTACCTCTCGATTATCTCTAAAAGTAAACTATCAATTCTTCACTCACCACATGGATATCTCTAATTCCTTCTTCACCGACATCATATTATCCTCGTTGGCGATTAGAGGTGTCTCCACGATCTCATTCACTCCATTGTTAACGCTCAAAGCAGTACCATTCTTAAAAACTATCATAAAATAAGGGTTAATTAAGGAAATCAATATATCACATAATATCCCTATATACTCGACTAACTAACAAATAAGCTTAGGTATGACATACAAGCCAAAGATTACCTGCTCTCCCTCCTAGTACTATTCCCGATCTCCACCCAGACCATATCCCTAAGCTCGATACTAACCGTGACGCCCCAAAATAGGTCCACTCCATCCAACCCATTCTCGAGTTGCCAAATACATGGTATGTAAATAACTACAACTTTATTATTACAACATATAAATCTGTGAGTTTAAATACGATATTGCCATCAGTAGACAATATCCATACGCAAATAAATCCCCATCATAATTATTGATACATTATTTTACAAAATGGTGAGAACTACTAAACAACTCTCTCTGTAACCTTCATTCCATACCCCACTAAGACTCGCTACATTCTCGCATCCCGAGAAGAAAAATGGAACAAAAAGGAAAAGGGTGAGCTCAACTAACCCAAAGAGAAGAATATTATGACTAAGATAATATACAATAAATTATCGTTAGTCTTCAACAGGAAAAATCTAATGTAATACAATAGATAAACCAGCTTTTAAATCAACAACTCAGCAATGAAACAACAATTCATTGAAGAGTTAAGAGAGAATGCAAACTACTATCTTCTATATATGAATTTAAAAGTTCATCGTCGATATTTTATCCCCGTAACATCAATCAATATATATCTCGAATCAAATATTCATCTTTGCACCATGTGCCAAAGATATTCATCATTGGTCATGTTCATCTAAACACTGCTCATCTTTGCACCACGCCAAAGATATTAATCATCTACCATGTTCATCTCAACACTGCTCATCTTTTGCACCACGCCAAAGATATTCATCAAGAAATCATTCATCTTTGCACTATAAAGCCAAAGATATTCAAAGAATATCATCATTTAGACCGAGGATGATGAAAAATATTTTAAAGGAAACGAATCCAAAGGAAACAAAAGAACAATATTAAGGATTCGTGATTTTAAACAATCCAAGTTCAAAAATACTTCATAAGTAATCAAAGGAGTAAATTTAAGAATGATCAAAACATGGATACAATCAAAGCTAGTATCCATAATAGATATTTTTCGACAAAAGAAGAAATTTTATTTTCGTGAATAAGTGCCAGATACGTGAATAGTAATCTCAAACCAAAAGATAGAAATTTCACAAAAAACATCTTCACGCTTCGTGAATAATACTCGTGAATAAGAACTCGTGAATAAGAACTCATGAATAGTAACTCGTGATTAAGAACTCATGAATAGTAACTCATACATAAAAAAATTCCAAATTTGATAAAAATTCCAACCAATATTTCAAAGATAATGATATTGAAGAAATAATATCATTTTTAATAAAATAACATCCCTTACTCAAAAGACAAGATTTTAGTTAAAACACTTGGATATAAAGCTATGATTGAACTTGCACCAGATAGCAATACTCAAAGTATACTCAAAATACTCACAAGAATACGCTCGATAATATAGAGAGAGAAAACTTCATTTTCAGTGTGATTTTCAATTCTAACCTAAGACCTATTTATAGAAAACGCTTAGAACACCAAAGTTAGTAAAATTTAATATAATATATTATTAATAATAAATTTTCCTACGCCTCTTTGGAAATCAGCTCCTAACATTTCCCACATGCCAACCTTCTAGAAAAAGTAATAAAAAACGTTTTTCATAAAATAAATAATTAAAACTTCCAAAAATTAATTATTTCGGAGCTTCGGAACTTCAATAATTCACAATAAATAGCCCTTTTGCCAGAAAATTTGAATCTCGTATTTTTTTATAGGAAATTCAATTCTCTACAACTTTGCAGAAGGAAGTTTTTCCAAATTCCAAACAGAAATTGACCGAAATCCACAAACCAAGCGATTTTTAAAGCTATAATCAAATTTCGATCAATAATCAGGTCCACCAACACACAAAATATGTGTTAAACATTTAATACCACAAAAATACTCTTCCTCCTCATATACTCATATATCCCACATTCATTATAAAATATCACCGTTAATATATTATTAAAATAATATATTTAAATAAATTATTTTATCGTAAAAGATAAAATATTAATTTTCAACAATTGTCACATTAAAAATTTTTCCATCTATATCCACATAAAATCAATATTTTCCTCATCATATAAATTAATAATTAATTATTCACAAATAATATTATGTAATCACAAAGATTAGTAAACTCAAACCGCTCCCCTAAAAAGAGGGGCTTTCCAATAAGGATCTCTCCTCATCGCCGCAATTAAAGTGACCAAACATCTCCTTAGATGTAACTTTCTAGACATTGCCAATAATGTTATCCAATAATATTATTCAGATAATATGAATTATTGCTCGATAATGAAAAATACCGTGTAATGACAATTTATTGAAACAACAAGAATATAAAATATCAACGCAAAGAATTATTGAATCAATAAAATAAAATATCGAATAAAGAATTATCGTAATAATTATTGAGTAATGCTTTCTTACGTAAGAATCAATAATTGGTGCAATACCGCGTGCCATCTGCTCAACAACGCTGTATTAGTATGTTTTAACCACCGTATTCCAACAAGATAATTCAGAATAACCACGCCGTTATTTATAAACAACTTATATTTGTCATTTTTTTCATCCAATCGCTTTCCGCTATGGGGCCCATTAAAAGACTACTACCGTCAGATTAATATTCTCGACAAAGATTTAATATTCCAATACCAAACGTAATATTCCCCTAATAATAATGAATATTTTATAACCACTTGCTTATTCAAATATTTGCGATTTTACCCATAACTATTCACATTAATCAAATCAACCTTACTATTTCAAAATAATAAATAGAGGAAAATAAATTTCATTTATTAATAATTGGGGTCTTACAACCTCCCTCCTTATGAAATTTCGTCCTCGAAATCGACGACGATTCTGGTATTTCAAGAGATGAGAATACCTCGCTTTCATTTCCGCTTTCCAACTCTCGTGTCATTTCAATAAGATGATTTCTCCACAAAACTTTAACTCAGGTGGTATAACCTTCGTGTGTAGGATATGCTTCCTTCCCATCCAAGATCTTGATAGTACCTCTTCATACGTTAAGTCTTCAGCTATCTCGTCTGGTTCTAACTCAATAATGTGGTTCGGTCGTCCACATATTTACGTAACATCGATACGTAAAAATGTTATGAACACGCGTTATACTTCATGCAGAAACGAAGTCTCCATAGCCACGATTCCTATTCGATCGAGAATTTCAAATGGATTAATAAATCAAGGTTTGAGCTTTCTCACCTCACCGATTCTCGCTTTTGAAATAACAACTTTTGACCTCCTTCTTCAAATTCATCACCCGGTTGTGTAGCTTGAACAACTTTAACTTTATCGATTAAAGTCGATTATACTCAGATATCATCACGCGGGTACCTAGAGTTTTCATCTCCATCTCTATTATTTGTAAATTATACGAAATGAGTCTTTCACAATATCGCACTCAGACTTCAGATAAGATCTTCTACTCAACACGCCGCCTACCACGCTCGCTTTTCCAGGATGGCATGGTCGTAACATGTGCTTTGAAATGAGTCTCCTCTCGAGTTCTTCAAGCTCTTCCCACATTCCTCGCTTCCATTCGAATTTTGTATCTCTACGAGTCACCGTTAATGGGATAGCGATTCGAGAATATCCTTCAACGAATCTCCGATAATAACCAACTAAGCCTAGAAAGCTACGTATTTCGATTACCGACTTAGATTGTTCTCAACTGTGACTCATATCCCAACTTGGATAGCACGTTACAATGACACCTATCAGTTTACTATCGCACGAATATGGCGTCCCCTACGGAGAGTCTGGCTTCGATGTATTCCACAAAGGAAGTCACCAGATAAAGGCTCAGGTACCAAATTCTATAGTTGAATTTTTAACTCCTGAAGTTCAATAGGAGCTATTCGATATGAGATTTTAGAAATGAGTTTTGTACCGGGTTCAAAGTCGATACAAAATTTAATATCAGGCTTTGGGAGTAAGCCAAGAAATTCTTCAGGAAATACATCAGGAAAAATCAATAACAACAGGAATATTATTCAAATCTGACGTGTTCTTATTCAAATCCATAACATGGACTAAGAAAACTTGACATCCGTAATAAACGAATGACTTCATGGCTTGATATGAAAATATTTGACTACAATGGTTTGATTGTTTGAATTCAATAACAAAGTTGCTTAGAATATGAAAACTAACAACCTTACGAAAGTAATCAATTTCGCAGATGATGAGTAAGTTAACCTTAAAATCACATCAAAAGCAAGTATCTTTATAGAAATAAGGTTACTGTGTAATGTGGTAGTGCCAACTCGAATCAAGCAAGATTTCTAAACAACGGATGTAATGAAAATTTCTCCCAATCTGAGTCTCCATAAACAGTCAAAGACTAATTTCTCCGTAGTTAAGTTCAAACGTTGAGCGCAAGCAAGAGAGAGATAAAAGAATGGGTAGAACCCAGATTCAGTAAGGTATAAACTTCGCAAGAATTTATAATTAACTAACCTGCTAACTTCGCTCGGGTTCCTCGATTTTGACTGGGCCACAACAAACGCTCTTTTTCAGAACCGCTGACTTTGACTTTTCCGTATCCAAGATCTCGTGCAAACGCCCCAACCGGACTTGATTTTATATGGACAAAATCGAAGCTATGTGACCGCTCTTTTTCCACAACTAAAACATACTGGAAGGCTTTTGAACAGCTTTGACGTTATATGTCCCTCCTCTCCGTGATCTCAGTAAAGATCTAACCTGGCGATCGCTTTCTTCCCTAGAATTTGTGGTTGTGCCGACAACGCCGCCGACGCCTTCCCATCATCGTTAAATCTTTCTTCTTAGATCGGACATCTCTTTCCATAATATCAACGCTACAATGCGACTTTTTACCCATGCATCACTCATTCTCACTGCTCGCTTATTTCTTCTTTCAATTTCGATTCCAAATTTTATCATCTTATACTCGCTAACGAGTGCTTTTGTTCAAGATCATATATCGGGTAACACAAGCTTGAATCGTCAGATCCTTTTGCTCCACGATCGCTCGAAATTCTTCACCGCTCTTTCTTCTAACTCATGAATACGATTTTGCAATTCTACATTTTGATCATAAATACCTCTAATAAATTCTCCTCGTGTAATTTCTTCTTCCTCACTCTCAAATTGTTACTCTGCGATTATCTCTAGTGCAACTATCAATTCTTCACTCACCACATGGATATCTCTAATTCTTCTTCACCGACATCATATTATCCTCGGTTGGCGATTAGAGGTGTCTCCACGATCTCATTCACTCCATTGTTAACGCTCTCAGCCCATTCTTAAAAACTATCATAAAATAAGGGTTAATTAAGGAAATCAATATATCACATAATATCCCTATATACTCCGATTAACCAACAAATAAGCTTAGGTATGACATACTAATAAAGATTACTCGCCTCCCTCCTAGTACTATTCCCGATCTCCACCAGAGACCATATCCCTAAGCTCGATACTAACCTGTGACGCCCAAAATAGGTCCATTCCATCCAACCCATTCTCGAGTTGCCAAATACATGGTATGTAAATAACTACAACTTTATTATTACAACATATAAACTGTGAGTTTAAATACGTATATTGCCATCTGCATAATATCCATACGCAAATAAATCCCCATCATAATTATTGATACATTATTTTACAAAATGGTGAGAACTACTAAACAACTCTCTCTGTAACCTTCATTCCATACCCCGACTAAGACTCACTACATTCTCGCCTCCCGAGAAGAAAAATGGAACAAAAAGGAAAAGGTGAGCTCAACTAGCCCAAAGAAGAATATTATGACTAAGATAATATACAACAAATTATCGTTAGTCTTCAACAGGAAAAATCTAATAGAATACAATAGATAAACCAGCTTTTAAATCAACAATCGCAATGAAACAACAATTCATTGTAAAGAGTTAAGTAGAGAATGCAAACTACTATCTTCTATATATGAATTTAAAAGTTCATCGTCGATATTTTATCCCGTAACATCAATCATATATATATCCGAATCAAATATTCATCTTTGCACTACACAGCCAAAGATATTCATCACTGGGTCATGTTCATCTAAACACTGCTCATCTTTGCACCACGGCCAAAGATATTAATCACCATGGCCATGTTCATCTCAAACACTGCTCATCTTGCAGACACGCTACCAAAGATATTCATCAAGAAATCATTCATCTTTTGCACCATAAAGCCAAAGATATTCAAGAATATCATCATTTAGGACCGAGGATGATGAAAAATATTTTAAAGGAAACGAATCCAAAGGAAAACAAAAGAACAATATTAAGGATTCAGATTTTAAACAATCCAAGTTCAAAAATACTTCATAAGTAATCGAGTGGAGTAAAATTCAAGAATGATCAAAACATGGATACAATCAAAGCTAGTATCCATAATAGATATTTTGGACAAAAAAGAAGAAATTTCATTTTCTATGAATAGGTCGATTCGTGAATAAGGTCAGACACGTGAATAAAGGCCGATACGTGAATAAGAATTCGACACCAAAAGATAGAAATTTCATTAAAAAACATCTTCACGCCGTGAATAATACTCGTGAATAAGAACTCATGAATAAGAACTCATAAATAAGAACTCGTGAATAAGAATCGCTTAATAAGAACCCACATGAAAAAATTCCAAATTTGATAAAAATTTCCAACCAATATTTCAAGATAATGATATTGAAGAAATAATATCATTTTCTAATAAAATAACATCCCTTACTCGAAAAAAAGACAAGATTTAAGTTAAAACACCTGATATAAAGCTATGACTTGAACTTGCACCAGATAGCAATACTCAAAGTATACTCAAAATACTCACAAGAATACGCCGATAATATAGAGAGAGAAAACTTCAGTTTCCGTGTGATTTTTAATTCTAACCCAAGAGATCCTATTTATAGAAAATGCTAACACCAAAAGTAAAATTTAATATAATATATTATTAATAATAAATTTTCCTACGCCTCTTTGGAAATCAGCTCCTAACATTTCCCACATGCCAACCTTCTAGAAAAGTAATAAAAACGTTTTTCATAAAATAAATAATTAAAACTTCCAAAAATTAATTATTTTGAGCTTCGTAACTTCAATAATTCACAATAAATAGCCATTTTATCGTAAAATTGAATCTCATGATCTTTTTATAGGAAATTCAATTCTCACAACTTTTGCGTAAGAAAGTTTTTCCAAATTCCAAATGTAAATTGACCAAATTCACAAACCAAGATTTTATAAGCTATAATCAAATTTCGATCAATAATCAGGTCCACCAACACACAAAATATGTGTTAAACATTTAATGCCACAAAATACTTTTCCTCCTCATATACTCATATATCCCACATTCATTATAAAATATCACCGTTAATATATTATTAAAATAATATATTTAAATGAATTATTTTATCGTAAAAAGATAAAATATTAATTTTCAACAATTGTCATATTAAAATTTTCTCCATCTATATCCACATAAAATCAATATTTTCCTCATCATATAAATTAATAATTAATTATTCACAAATAATATTACAGAATCACAAGATCGCAACTGTGCGCTGCCTAAGAAAGAGGGCTTTCCAATAAGGATCTCTCTTACCTCAATGCAATTAAAGTGACCAAACTCTCCTTAGATGTAACTTTCTAGACATTGCCAATAATGTTATCCAATAATATTATTCAGATAATATGAATTATTGTTCGATAATGGAAAAAATACCGTGTAATGATAATTTATCAAACAACAAGAATATAAAATATCAATGCAAAGAATTATTGAATCAATAAAATAAAATATCGAACAATAATTATCAGAATAATTATTTAGTAATGCCTTCTTACGTAAGAATCAATAATTGGTGCAATATCGCAATGCCATCGCTTTCAACAACGCAGATTAGTGTGTTTTAACCACCGGTATTCCAACAAAGATAATTCAGAATAACTACGCCAAGTTATTTATAAACAACTTAAATTTGTCGCTTTCTTCATCCAATCGCTTCATTATGTGGCCCATAAAAGATCGCTACGTCAGTATTTAAAATTCTCCGACATAAGATTTAATATTCCACCACCAAATGAATATTCCCCGACAATAATGAATATTTTATAACCACTGCTTATTCAAATATTTCATGATTTTACCCATAACTATCCACATTAATCAAATCAACCTTACTATTTCAAAATAATAAATAGAGGAAAATAAATTTCATTTATTAATAATTTGGGGTCTTACACACACACACATGGATATTCTAACAGTAATAATAAAGACGGAATCGGTCCAGAAAACGCATGCATGTGATATTCCAATGTAATAATAAAGACGGAATCAGTCCGACATAAAACGCATGCATGTGATATTCCAACAGTAATAATAAAGACGTAAATCAGTTCTCATGTAGAATGCATGCATGTGATATTCCAATGTAATAATAAAGACGGAATCAGTCCCATGTAAAAACGCATACATATGATATTCCAAATGTAATAAAAACATGTAACCAGTCCCATAGAAACGCATATACAGGATGTTCCAATGTAATTATAAAGAATAGAACAATGTAAGAATTTCACCAAGTATAGGGTAGCTCATGATATTGGTTATTCCAATGTAATAATAAAGAATGGAATAATGTAAGTTCTCTTCATAGATAAGAAAGAAATAATACTCCTACCTTGGAAAACCGGATACTGAAATAGTGAGTAGCAGATTTCTTCTTCTTCTCTCTATAATTTCTCTCTATAATAATCATCTAAAGCTTTTGTGAATTGGTGAGAAATGAAGGAAGAATGAACTTCTATTTATAGAAAAATATAGTTTCGATAATCGCACGTTTTGGGGCTCAAAATTACAAAGACAATACATCCAACTTTTCTTTCATTTTTAATTTAGTCCCGCAAGTATTATCAATCTTGCACCAACTCCCCTAATAGTAAATAATGTGAATCAATAGTTCAATCATGTGAATCAATAGTATAATCATGTGAAAAAACACAAATTATAGTATAGTACCTCCATCTATACCTCAATTTTTAACTTAGTCATGCAAGTATTATCAATCTTGCACCAACTCCCCTAATAGTAAATAATGTGATTCAATAGTACACATATGTGAACAAATAATTATATAAGCATGTGAATTAGTAGCAATTAATTGCTCATTTATCCGATAAATTACCCGATTTATCAATATAACCCCTATACATCAATTATCATCGGAATAAATGTCGATTTTCACTAACACAAATAATTCCAACATAATGAAACTATTTTTATCAAAAATATAAATTTTGAAATTTTGAAGTTTGACTTTTCCCGAAAAAGTCAACTGTTGACTTTTTGACCAATTAATGAATCCTGAAAAATTTTGTGTTTATAGACTATTTTTACTAATTTCGTTGTTCTAGACTCAACTATCACGTCCGCGTCTCCAAATTTAACTCCGAACAACATTCATCATTAATATTATAACTCACAATATTTATCAACCGTGTCGCTCCTGTGAAAGCAGGGGCTTTTTTTAATAAGGATTTCTCCCTATCAATGGCAGCAATTAGGTGACCAAACCTCCTCGATGTAACTTCTAGACATTATAAATATTGCGCTTTATAATATGAATAACTTTGTCGTCTCAAGTATTGATTTAATAAAAATATTTCATGCGTATGATACCGATAATAATTGAATCCATAATACGATAGATATGTGCAAAGAATTATCTTGTAGCAATAATTGAGTATAACCGAGTGACTTCACGACGCATCAATAATCAACTGTCATGCTTAAAACCTAAAGGTGGGGTGGCTAAAGAAGGTGAATGTCACTTC
The DNA here is from genome assembly GCA_020205605.1 of Panax ginseng. NCBI lineage: Eukaryota > Viridiplantae > Streptophyta > Magnoliopsida > Apiales > Araliaceae > Panax > Panax ginseng. The sequence continues at coordinate 100,063,535 of CM035150.1, forward strand.
AGGAAAAACCCGACACCGGAAAAGGAATCATCCCGCTTATCTGGAAGAAGTGAAGAAAAGAAAAGGAAGTACAACTTCCGATTCAGTGTATATATGTTATAGAAGTCAACTTGTCTACTTCACATCATGGTTATTGGATAATGGATGTGGTTCTCACATTTGTGTTAATGTGAGGACCAAGGAAGGGTAGAACTTTTGGCGAAAAAAGGAGAGGTTGACCTACGAGTTGGAAATAGAGCAAAAGTCACGTGACCGCCGTAGGAACTTATCATTTATCTTTGCCCACTGGGCTAGTTTTAGAATTATAAGATTGTTATTTTGTGCTCGCTTATAAGCAAAAACATTATTTCGCTTTCTTATTTGACAAGAAAGGTTTTCATTTATAATAAAAAAACAATCGTTGTGTGTTTTACTTAAATGATATTTGTTATGGTGTTGCACAATTGTTTAACTATCTCTATATTCTTGATTTAGAAATGCCTATCTATAACATAAATACAAAACGATTTAAATCAAATGATTCAAACCGACATATCTCCGCAATCGCTGTTTAGGCTATATAAATGAGAAACGATATCCAAACTCCATAAAGATGGGTTCTTGGATTCATTTGATTTTGAATCATACGAGAAACGCGAGTCTTGTTTATTAGGTAAGATGACTAAAGCCCTTTCATCGGACACGTTGAACGGGCTAGCGATGTATTGGGACTTATACATAGTGATGTATGTGGACCCATGAGTTCGTTAAAGGAAGAGGTAGGTTTTATTACTTCATTACATTTATCGATGACTTTAGTAGATATGGATATATGTATCTTATGAGACACAAACCAATCCTTTGAAAAGTTCAAGGAATTCAATAATGAAGTTCAAAACCAATTTGGCAAAAGCATAAAAGCCCTTCGATCCGATCGAGGAGGTGAATACTTAAGCCAAGACTTTGATGACTTTCTAAAGGAGTGTGGTATTATATCACAACTCACTCCACTGGAACACCGCAATGGAATGGTGTATCTCGAGAGGAGGAATCGAACCTTGTTGGACATGGTATGATCAATGATGAGTCATGCAGATCTTCCAATAAGCTTCGGGGTCATGCCCTGTAGACAACCGTGATTCATACTTTAACCGTGTTCCTACAAAGACAGTTCGTAAGACACCATATGAAATTTGACCTGGGAAACGCCCCAAGTATGTCGTTCAGTAAAAGATTTGGGGTATTATTTCTACAAACCTTCCGAGAACAAAGTGGTTGTTGCTCAATCGGTATTTTCTAGAAAGAGAATTTGTCTCTAAAGGAAACAAATTGGGAGGAAAGTAGAACTCAAGAAATTCGAGAACCACAAAATATCATTGAACTCGAGTTGGAACATGAAGAGGAACCACAAGAAATTGTGGAAAGTGAACTCGCTTTCAAATTACACAAGTCATTCAGAGATCTGTAGACACGCCAAGAGCTCGAGAGAGATATTATGGATATCTTGTGACTCAAAAGCTGGCGATGTGATGCTCATAGATCAAGATGAGCCCGCTTCCTACCAAGAAGCTATGAATGGACCAGATTTCGAGAAATGGCTTGAAGCCATGAAATCTGAGATGGACTCCATGTATACTTAACCAAGTATGGACTCTGGTTGATCCACCCAAGGGTAAAACCAATCGGTCTAAAAGTGGGTTTTCAAGAAGAAAACCGGCATGGATGGTAATGTACAAACCTATAAGGTCGATTGGTAGCAAAAGGTTTCAAACAAATTCAAGGTGTTGATTATGATGAAAACCTTCTCTCAAAGGGCAATGGTTAAATCCATCAGATCTTACTTGCTATTGCATAAAGATTTTATGATTACTTAAACCGCGGATGGATGTCAAACCGCTTCCTTAACTGAAATCTCCTCGAGGATGTGTATATGACACAACCCGAGGGTTTTGTCACCCAAAGGATGTCGAAAGGTATGTAAGTCGCAGCGATCCATTTATGGATTGAAGCAAGCCTCTCCTGAGTTGGAATCTTCGATTTGATGAAGCGGTCAAAGAATTTGGCTTTATTAAAAATGAAGATGAACCTTGTGTATATAAGAAGGTTAGTGGGAGTCACATTGTATTCCTAGTATTATATGTTGATGACATATTAATTATTGGGAATGACATTCCTTCCTTACAGTGTAAAAAATATGGTTAGGAAAATGTTTCTCCATGAAAGATTTGAAGGCGTCTTCGCTTTACATTTTAGGTATCAAGATCTATAGAGATAGATCAAGAAAATGCTCTACCTAAGTTAAAGTACATATATTAATAAAGTGTTGAAACGATTCAAAGATGCAAGAGGCGAAAAGAGAAACTTACCCGTGACTCATGGTGTAAAGATCTCTAAAGGCCCAATGTCCTAAATCACAAGATGATGAGGAGGCGTATGAGAAAGATCCCTTATGCTTCTAAGAATTGGATCTATCATGTATGCAATGATATGTACTGTCGTCCGGATGTCTCAGATGCTTTGAGCATGACGAGCAGACAATCATTAATCCGGTGAAGGTCATCGGATAATAAATCAAGAATATCCTCAAGCACCGAAAAGGACTAAGGATTCATTCTTGGTATATGGAGGTGAAGATTTAACTAGCAAAGAAAGGGTTACACAGATGCTAGTTTCGGATCGACAATGATGACTATAAGTTTAAGTCGGGTTTTGTGTTTTCCTTAATGGTGGTGTCATTAATGGAAAAGTTCAAGCAAGAGCGAAGGCGATTCTACAACAGAGGTCGAGTATATATTTCTTTCTACAAATGCGGCCCAAGGAGGTCAGATGGATTAAAAAGTTCATCATTGAACTTGGTGTTGTTCCAACCATTGTTGATCCGGTTGTTTCTATACTATGATAATAATGGAGCCATCAGACAAAGCTAAAGGAACCCAGATCTCACCAACGATCCAAGCATATACTTAAAGGTACCATCTCATCCATGAAATCATTGATAGAGGAGATGTACATATAGGAAGAGTGACAATAGATGATAATGTTGCAGATCCACTAATTCAAGGCTTTGTCGCGCAGCCAGGTTACACACGGTGGCACACTAGTTCCATGGGTATTAGATACATGAGTGATTGGCTCTCAAAGGCAAGTTGGAGATCTGTTAGAGTTTATGCCCTAGAGGCCAATTATTTGATATAATTGCTTAACGTTTTGATATTATATTTGATTGAATAAATATATGATTTTATTATGGTTTTATTTATTGCGTAATATAATTTTTAACATAATAAAATTCCTTGTAATAGTGATATAAATTATATAGTTTCAAGTATGTGACTTGAAACATGAGATTATATATTATCATTAGTATCGTTGTTCTTAAATGTCCTTGTCGAGTATCATTGTTGATGGGACAACAATGATGCATTGAGACTAAGTATGTGGATCGATTGATGACCAAATCTCATTGGTCATAAATATATGAGATATTAAGTCAATGCATAGAGTACATGTTGTTAGAAACGATGTCTTCGGATGCACTCCACCATGAGAATTTATATGGAGCATTATGCGAAGTGTCATTAAGAATTCTCATAGTGATAATGATGTAATGGTCCTCCGAACACGAAATCGCTATATTACTACTACGAGAATTTATGTACTTTGATATCATCAAATGTCACCTTTAATAGGGTGGACTATAAAGGTGATTATTGGGTTCATCATTAATCGTGTGAGAAATATGAGTGATCTAGATGGAATTTAACCATCCTATATATTATGGGTGATATCCATAGGCCTCTTGATTGAGTAGGACTATGAAATGCATAGCCATGCTCAAATAGTGATTTTTTTATATAGTCTACTCATTGATCAAGAAAACTCAGATTAAATTATGAAGAGTATGACACATTCCATGACTCGAGTTTAATCTAGGATATTAAGTTTAAAAGGATTAAATTATATTGAAACATTGGTCACGAAAAGGTTGCATCGAATCATCGATCTTATTATTACTTGGGTAAAGAAGTGATGCATTACTAGATGCCGCTTTCACCTGTTTATAATTTTATAATATGATTTTAAAATTATTGTCAACGTAATAATAACCTATATAGGTCACACATGTAACGTTATTTAAAAAAGAATTAATTTAAATTTTAAGGATTTAAATATATTAATATGATTAATAGTATTTAAATCATTTAATTTAAATTAAAAGGATAATTGTATATATGTATATTAATTAAGTAAGACTTAATTAAGAGATATATATATATAAATTTAGATTTTATGAAATTAGGTTTTGATTTAATCGATTCTTTTAACTACTATATATATGATATATAGTAGCTACTTAGGTAACATATTATAATTGAAAAACCCTAGCCATTTCTTAGAGAGAGACTAGAGAGAAAACAGTTTGTAAAATCCATTCCTTTTGGTGGTATACTGCAAGTCCTTCTTATTGCAGAATCGCTCAATTCTGCTGGTTCGATGCGGCGTTCGATGATGAATCTGTAGTAGGCGTTAATCGGTTTTGTATTGCGTTGGAGATTCGAGCGCAATTGCTTTGATTCGTTTTTTTATATCCGTATAATCTCTAAACCTCGAATTAATTGATTTTCGCATGGATCCTGTTTTAGGGTTTGGAAATTGCTTTAAAATTTTAATTTTCATTTGTGCTTTCGCTTCAAGCCCAACAATTTTATACTTTAAATCAAGGTGGTTAGGAACACAAAGTCCTGAGTTGATTTCGAATTATTCCTTCTTCATCGATTCTTGCTTCCCAGATAAAGACCTTCTTGACTCTCTTCCTCACCATACGCATCACTCAGGATCGTAATTTAAGTAACTTTAACTTTATCAATTAAAATTGGCTTCTACTCGTATATTCGCCATTATCACATGGGTCCCTGGTATAAGACCCCAAATTATTAATAAATAAAATTTATTTTTCTCTATTTATTATTTTGAAATAGTAAGGGTTGATTTGATTAATGTGGATAGTTATGGGTAAAATACGCAAATATTTGAATAAGCAAGTGGTTATAAAATATTCATTATCATTTCGGAAATATTCGTTTGGTCGTGGAATATTCGATCTTTATGGGGAATATTCATACGACCCAGTAGCAGATCTTTTGTGGGCCCCATAATTGAAAGTGATTGGATGAAGAAAACGACAAATGTAAGTTGTTTATAAATAATTCACAGTAGTTATTACTAATTATCATTGTTGGAATACCCGGTGGTTAAAAACACTAATACGCATTGTTGAACAAAGAAGATTACGGTATTGCACCAATTATTGATTCTTACGTAATAAGGCCTTTACTCAATAATTGTTATGATAATTATTGTTTAGTATTTTATTTTATTGATTCAATAATTGCATTGATATTTTATATTACCGTTGTTTCAATAAATTGTCATTACACAAAGATTTTCCATTATCGAGAGCAATAATTTATATTATCGAATAATATTATTGGATAATATTATTGGCAATGTCTAGAAAGTTCATCTAAGAGAGGTTTGGTCACCTAATCATGCTTTGTAGGTAAGAGAGATCCTTATCGAAAGCCCTCTTCCCAGGGAACTACTAATTGTAAAAGATTGTGATTCGTAATATTATTTATGAATAATTAATTATTGATTTATATGATGAGAAAAATATTGATTTTATGTGGATATAGATGGAGAAATTTTTAATGTGACAATTGTTCAAAATTAATATTTTATCTTTTTTTCGATAAAATAATTGATTAAATATATTATTTTAATAATATATTAACGGTGATATTTTTATAATGAATGTGGGATATATGAGTATATGAGGAGGAAGAGTATTTTTGTGGCATTAAATGTTTAACACATATTTTGTGTGTTGGTGGACACAATTATTAACCGAAATTTGATTATATCCTGTAAAATCGCCCGTTTATGGATTTCGGTCAATTTTTGTTTGGAATTTGGAAAAACTTCCTTCTGCAAAGTTGTAGAGAATTGAATTTCCTATAAAAAGTCGCAAGATTCGAATTTTGTGGCAAAAGGGCTATTTATTGTGAATTATTGAAGTTCCGAAGCTCCGAAATAATTAATTTTTCGAAGTTTTAATTATTTATTTTATGAAAAACGTTTTTTATTACTTTTTCTAGAAGGTTGGCATGTGGGAAATGTTAGGAGCTGATTTCCAAAGAGGCGTAGGAAAATTTATTATTAATAATATATTATATTAAATTTTCTCGCTTTGGTGTTCTAAGTATTTTCCTATAAATAGGGTGCTTAGGTTAGAATTGAAAATCACAATTTAAGCTCAAGTTTTTCTCTCTATATTATCGAGTTTATTCTTGTGAGTATTTTGAGTATACTTTGAGTATTGCTATATCTGATTGCAAGTTCAAGTCATAGCCTATATCCTGTTTCAACTAAATCTTGTCTTTTCGAGGTAAGGGATGTTATTTTATTCGAAAATGATATTATTTCTTCAATATCATTACGCTTAGAACTATTCGTTGGAAATTTTATCAAATTTGGAATTTTTTCTTGTCGGGGTTACTATTCACGATTCTACTATTCATGAGTTACTTATTCATGAGTTCTTTTATTCATGAGTTCTTATTCATTTAGTCTTATTCACTAAGCGTGAAGATGTTTTTTGTAAAATTTTTTATCTTTTGGTTGTGAGTTACTATTCACGATACTGAGATTATTCACCAAAAATGAAATTTCTTCTTTTTGTCCAAAATATCTATTATGGATACTAGCTTTGATTGTATCCATGTTTTGATTATTCTTGAATTTTACTCCACTTCGATTACTTATGAAGTATTTTTGAACTTGGATTGTTTAAAATACTGAATCCTTAATATTTGTTCTTTTTGTTTCCTTTGGATTCGTTTCTTTTAAAATATTTTTCATCATCCTCAGTCCTAAATGATGATATTCTTGAATATCTTTCATTCAGTAAGCAAAAGAGATTAATGATTTTGATGAATATCTTTGGCCCAGTAGTCAAAGATTAAGCAGTGTTGAGATGAGCATGACCGATTAATGAATATCTTTCATCATCTACGTAACTCTTCTATGAATTAATATTTTTCATCATGCAGTATTGATTTAAAACTTGTTGTTCATTGTATTCTATTAGATTTTTTCCCGTCAAGACTAACAATAATTTTTATGTATTATCTTAGTCATAATATTCTTTCTTCGGGCTAGTTGAGCTCACCCTTTTCCTTTTTGTTCCATTTTTTCTTCAGAGAGGCGAGAATGCGTAAGCAAAGTACTAGTCGGGTATGGAATTAAGGTTCTAGAGAGAGTTGTTTAGTAGTCCTCACCATTTTTATAAAATAATATATCAATAATTATGATGGGGATTTATTTGCGTGTGGATATTGTTTAGATGAAAATATCTGTATTTAAACTCACAGTTTTATGGTTGTATTAATAAAGTTGTAGTTATTTCTGTACCATGTATTTGGCGACTCAGAATGCGTTGGATGGAATGGACCTATTTTGGGGGCTTCACAGTTGGTACCAGAGCTTAGGGATATGATCTCTGGCGGAGATCGAGGAATAGAACTAGGAGGGGAGAGACGAGTAAATCCTTCGCTAGTGTGTCCTACCTAAGCTTATTTGTTAGTTGGTTAGTATATAGGGATATTATGTGATATATTGATTTCCTTAATTATCCCTTGTTTTATGACAGTATTTGAGAATATCGACTGAGAATATTAACAGTGGAGTAAATGACACTGTGGAGATGCCTATACTTACCAACGAGGAGAACGTGCAACAGGCTGGCAATGTACCTCCTTTAAACAACACCACTGAGTAGATGATGAACGAGGGGATGTTTAGAAGCTTTTTGCAGTTCATGCAAAATCGGCCGAGGAGACTTCGTGTTCAAAATACAGGAGGAAATGATAAAGATTCACGGGTGGTCACGGCCCAAGTTAGCTTCAAAGAGTGGGACCACACGAGTGCGGGAAAGCCCAATCCGATTAAAGCGGAGACGTGGGTCAAACAAATTACCAAGATATTTGATGTCTTGGGATGCACGGAGAATAGAAAGTTCCATTCGCTACTTTTATGTTCCAGAACGAGGAGATTCTTGGTGGGAATCAGAAGAAGTACCCATCCAAATGCGCACTCAAAGACGTATGCCGGAGACGTTTGAGAAACAGTTCAATGACAAGTATTTCCACGAAAGTATTCATTATATGAAGGAAGTGGAGTTTATTAGACTAAGCGAATAACATGGCGGTGTCCCAAAGACGAAGCGAAGTTCATGAGTTATCCGAGTTCAGATCTCATTTGGTGGAGAATGAGGAATGTATGACGCGGATGTTTCGAGAGGTTTTGAACCCTAAGATACGTCGAGATCTCATTTCTCATAAATTTTCTCTTTATTCGGATGTTGTCAGTGGGGCTCGGTTGTTAGAAGCGAGATAACGAAATACGTTCAACCGAGGGACCATAACTAGGATCATACCAAGATAGCGAGACATCGAATAACGATAACCAAAGAGAGAAAGAAGAATACGGACAAAGGCGGAACCACTCTGGTGGTAATCGTGGCCATGAAAAATAAGAAGAAGCCTGTGGGAGGAGATTTTAAAAGAGGAGATTCAACAACGACCATGTGAAGACGTCGGCGCCAAGAAGAATCGGTTCTAAGGGAGGAGAAAGACCACCTGTCGTATGTTACAAATGCGGGAAAGAGGGATATATCACCCAAACCGCCACAACAGTTTAAGGTATGCTATAATTGTGGAAATGAAGGACATATCGCTTAAGATTATACACAGTATCGAAACCCGATCCAAAATGAATGGTGACTCAAAAGGATGTCCCGAAAAAGTCAAAGTCAACGGTTTCTCGAAGAAGGCGTTTGTCGTAATGGGTCAAAATGCAAGGAACCCGAACGGTTAGACGGGTTAGTTAATTATAAATTCTTGCGAAGTTTATACCTTACTAGATACCGGTTCTACCCATTCATTCTTTTATCTCTGCTTAAGGCTAACGTTTGACCTTGACTACGAAAAAAATTAGACTTTGACCTATTTATGGAGACTCTGTTAGAGAAAATTTCATTACATCCGTTGTTTAGAAATCTTGCTTGATTCAGGTTGGCACTATCACATTACCTGTTAACCTTATTTCTATAGAGATATTTGCTTTTGATGTAATTTTAAGGTTAACTACTCATCATGCCGAAATTGATTACTTTTCGTAAGGTTGTTAGTTTTATATTCCTAAGCAACATGTTATTCAATTCAAGCAATCAAACCATTGTAGTCAAACATTTTCATATCAAGCCATGAAGTCATTCGTTTATTACTACGGATGTCAAGTTTTCTTAGTCCATGTTATGGATTTGAATAAAGACACGTCGATTTGAATAATATTCCTGTTGTTATTGATTTTCCCGACGTATTTCTCAAGAATTTCTTGGTTTACTCCCAAAGCTTCGATATTAAATTTTGTATCGACTTTGAACCCCAGACAAAACTCATTTCTAAAATCTCACATCGAATGGCTCTATTGAACTTCGTGAGTTAAAAATTCAACTATAGAATTTGGTACCTAAGCCTTTATCCTGGTGACTTCCTTTGTGGAATACACCGCCGAGATTCTCTCGTAGGGACGCCATATTCGATGCGATAGTAAACTAATAGGTGTCATTGTAACGTCTTATCCAAGGTTTGGATATGAGTCACGATTGAGAACAACCTAAGTCAGAATCGAAACACGTAGCTTTCTAGGCTTAGTTGGTTATTATCGGAGATTCGTTGAAGGATATTCTCGAATCGCTATTCCATTAACGCAACTGACTCATAGAGATACAAAATTCGAATGGAGCAAGGAATGTGGGAAGAGCTTCGAAGAACTCAAGAGGAGACTCATTTCAGCACATGTTCTAACCATGCCATCCTGGAAAAGCGAACGTGGTGGTAGCGTGTTTAGTAGAAGATCGATACAATCTGAGTACGATATGTCAAAGACTCATTTCAGTATAATTTACAAATAATAGAGGCGGAGATGAAAATTCTAGGTACCCACGATGATGATATCTGAGTATAATCGACTATAATCGATAAAGTTAAAGTTGTTCAAGCTACACACCGGGTGATGAATTTGAAGAAGGAGGTGCAAGAAGTTGTTATTTCAAAAGCGAGAATCGGTGAGGTGAGAAAGCTCAAACCTTCGATTTATTAATCCATTTAAAATTCTTGATCGAATAGGAAGCTGTGGCCTATAGACTCGTTTTTTTACCACCAAGTATGACGCGTGTTTATAACGTTTTTTCAGAGATGTTACGTAAATATGTGGACGACCGAACCACATTATTGAGTTAGAACCAGACGAGATAGCTGAAGACTTAACGTATGAAGAGGTACCTGTCAAGATCTTGGATGGGAAGGAGCATGTCCTACGCACGAAGGTTATACCATAAGTTAAAGTTTTGTGGAGAAACCATGCTATTGAGGAAATGACCTGAGAGTTGGAAACGGAAATAAAAGCGAGGTATTCTCATCTTTTCGAAACACCAGGTGCGTACATCAATTTCGAGGACTAAATTTCATAAGGAGGGGAGGTTGTAAGACCGTAAATTATTAATAAATGAAATTTATTTTTCTCTATTTATTATTTTGAAATAGTAAGGGTTGATTTGATTAATGTGGATAGTTATGGGTAAAATACGCAAATATTTGAATAAGCAAATGGTTATAAAATATTCATTATTATTCGGGGAATATTAGTTTGGTCGTGGAATATTAAATCTTGCCTCGGGGAATATTATAATACTGACCCAGTAGCTGGATCTTTTGTGGGCCCCATAATGTAAAGCGATTGGATGAAGAAAACGACAAATATAAGTTGTTTATAAATAACGGCGTAGTTATTCTGAATTAATTGTTGGAATACCCGGTGGTTAAAACACACTATCTGGCGTTGTCGAAACAAAGAAGATGGCTACGGTATTGCACCAATTATTGATTCTTACGTAAGAAGACACTACTCAATAATTGTTACGGTAATTCTTGTTCAAATTATTTTATTTTATTGATTCAATAATTCTTTGCATTGATATTTTATATTACTTGTTGTTTTAATAAATTGTCATTACACAGTATTTTCCATTATCGAGACAATAATTCATATTATCTAAATAATATTATTGGATAACATTATTGGCAATGTCTAGAAAGTTACATACAAGGAGAGGTTTGGTCACACTAATCAATTGCCAATAATAAGGAGAGATCCTTATTGGAAAGCCCCCTCTTTCCTGGGAACGGCCTGGTTGCCAGTACTGTGATTCTGTAATATTATATGTGAATAATTAATTATTAATTTGTATGATGAAGAAAATATTAATTTTATGTGGATATAGATGGAGAAAATTTTTAATGTGACAATTGTTCAAAATTAATATTTTATCTTTTTCTGATAAAATAATTCATTTAAATATATTATTTTAATAATATATTAACGGTGATATTTTTATAATGAATGTGGGATATGTGAGTATATGAGGAGTAAGAGTATTTTTGTGGTATTAAATATTTAACACATATTTTGTGTGTTGGTGGACACAATTATTAACCGAAATTTGATTATAGCCTGTAAAATTGCCCGTTTGTGGATTTCGGTCAATTTCTGTTTGGAATTTGGAAAACCTTCCTTCTGCAAAGTTGTAGAGAATTGAATTTCCTATAAAAATATGCGAGATTCGAATTTTCTGGCAAAAGGGCTATTTATTGTGAGTTATTGAAGTTCCGAAGCTCCGAAATAATTAATTTTTGGAAGTTTTAATTATTTATTTTATGAAAAACGTTTTTTATTACTTTTTCTAGAAGGTTGGCATGTGGGAAATGTTAGGAGCTGATTTCCAAAGAGGCGTAGGAAAATTTATTATTAATAATATATTATATTAAATTTTACGCTTTTGGTGTTCTAAGCGTTTTTCATATAAATAGGGTCTTAGGTTAGAATTGAAAATCACACTAGAAACTAAAGTTTTCTCTCTATATTATCGAGCGTATTCTTGTGAGTATTTTGAGTATACTTTGAGTATTGCTATATCTGGTGCAAGTTCAAGTCATAGCTTTATATCAGAGTGTTTCAATTTAGAAATCTTGTCTTTCGAGGTAAGGGATGTTATTTTATTGAAAATGATATTATTTCTTGATATCATTATCTTAGAAATATTGGTTGGAAATTTTTATCAAATTTGGAATTTTTTTTCTTGTCGGGTTCTTATTCACGATTCTTATTCATGAGTTCTTTATTCATGAGTTCTTATTCACGAGATTCTTATTCACGAAGTCTTATTCACGAAAAGCGTGAAGATGTTTTTGTGAAATTTCTATCTTTTGGTGTCTGAGTTCTTATTCACGTATCACGGCACTATTCATAAAAAAATGAAATTTCTTCTTTTTGTCCAAAATATCTATTATGGATACTAGCTTTGATTGTATCCATGCTTTTGATCATTCTTCAATTTTCTCAAGACTACGATTACTTATGAAGTATTTTTGAACTTTGATTGTTTAAAATACGAATCCTTAATATTTGTTCTTTTGTTTCACTTTGGATTCGTTTCCTTTAAAATATTTTTCATCATCCTCGGTCTAAATGATGATATTCTTGAATATCTTTTGGCTGTAGTGCAAAGATTAATGATTTCGATGAATATCTTTGGCGTTAGTGCAAAGATGAGCAGTGTTGAGATGAACATGACCGAGTGATTAATATCTTTGGCCGTAGTACAAAAAGATGAAGCAGTGTTTAGATGAACATGACCGGTGATGAATATCTTTGGGCTCAGTAGTGCAAAGATGAATATTTGATTTGAGATGAATATTGATTGATGTTACGGGGATAAAATATTGATGATGGATTTATTAAATTCATAGATTATAGTAGATTTCATTCTCTACGTAACTCTTGATGAATTATTATTTCATTGCGAATATTGATCTGAAACTTGTTATCTATTGTATTCTATCGATTTTTCCTGTTGAAGACTAACGATAATTTGTTGTACATTATCTTAGTCATAACATTCTTTCTTTGGGCTAGTTGAGCTCACCCTTTTCCTTTGTTCCATTTTTCTTCTCGTAAAGCGAGAATGTAGCAGTCTTAGTCGGGGTATGGAATGAAGGTTCTAGAGAGAGTTGTTTAGTAGTCCTCACCATTTTTATAAAATAATGTATCAATAATTATGATGGAGATTTATTTGCGTGTGAATATTGTTTAGACGGAAATATCTGTATTTAAACTCACAGTTTTATGGTTGTATTAATAAAGTTGTAGTTATTTCTGTACCATGTATTTGGCGACTCAGAATGGGTTGGATGGAATGGACCTATTTTGGGGGTGTCACACCTGGAGTCTTTAACTCTATCTCCATTCTTTGCAAGTCACACAAAATGGGCTTTTGTGTTGTGAATATTGCACTCGTACCCGCATATGATCTTCTACTCAATGCGTCAGCTACCACGTTCTCTTTTTCAGGATGGTATTGGATGGTATGATCATAATCTTTCAATAGTTCAAGCCAACGTCGTTGTCGCATGTTGAGTTCCTTTTGAGTGAAGAAATATTTGAGGCTTTTATGATCCGTAAAGATCTCCACTTTCTCTCCATACAAGTAATGCCTCCAAATTTTAAGTGCGAAGACAACAGCTGCCAACTCTAGATCATGAGTAGGATAATTCATCTTATATTCTTTGAGTTGTCTTGAGGCATAGGCTATGACTTTCCCATGCTGCATGAGAACACATCCTAACCCTTTGCCCGAAGCATCACTGTAGATGCAAAATCCCTCCGAACCAGATGGCATTCCTCGCTCCAACCGAACTTTGTATATTTCCGAGTCAGCTGAGTTAATGGAGTAGCGATTCGAGAAAATCCTTCCACGAATCTCCAATAATAACCAGCTAAACCGAGAAAGCTACGTACTTCGGTTACTGATTTGGGTTGCTCCCAGCTTTGAATAGCTTCAATCTTTGCTGGGTCAACGGATATTCCATGACTTGATATACGTGCCCAAGGAATGCTACTTCCTCAAGCCAGAACTCTCATTTCTTTAACTTGGCATAAAGCTTATATTCACGAAGCTTTTGGAGTATCAGCCTCAAGTGTTATTCATGATCTTCACGGCTTTTGGAATAAATAAGGATGTCATCAATAAAGACGACCACAAAGTGATCCAAATATTCCTTGAATACTCGATTCATCATATCCATGAAGGCAGCAAGAGCATTAGTCAATCCAAAAGACATGACTAAGAATTCATAATGCCCATACCGAGAGTTACGAAGGCGGTCTTTGGAATATCCTCGGTTTTAACCTTCAAATTGATGATATCCGAGCGAAGATCGATCTTTGAAAAAATTGTGCTCCTTATAAATCGATCAAACAGGTCATCAATACGTGGCAATGGGTACCTATTTTTTATGGTGACATGATTCAACTCCCGATAATCAATACAAAGTCGCATCTCCCATCTTTCTTCTTCACGAATAGTAATAGAGGAGCACCCCAAGGAGGCGTCTTAGGGGACGAATAAAACCAATGTCTAACAATTCCTGTGATTGGGTCTTTAACTCCACGAAGTTCAATAGGAGCCATTCGATATGGGGCTTTGGAAATGGATTTTGTCTAGGGTTCAAGGTCGATACAAAATTCAACTTCACTTATTCTGAGGGTAGGCAGGGAAGTTCTTGAGGGAATACGTCGGGAAATTTATTAACAATAGAAATATCCTTCAAATCGGCGTATTTTGTTTAAATCTGTGACATGAGCTAAGAAAGCTTGACATCCGCTTTTCAATAAACGAATAGCTTTATGGCTTGAGATGGACCGTGATTGATTTTAATGGTTTGAGTCGCTTGAATTCGCATAATAAGTTTATTAGGAATATGAAAGCTAACAACCTTACGAAAACAATCAATTTTAGCATGATGAGTAGTTAACCAATCAATCCACAGAATCACGTTAAATGCAAGTAATTTTAAGGAGATAAGATCGACGGGTAGCGTGCGATTCTACCGATTTGAATCAAACAAGACTTATAAAGCGATTGGATGTAATGAAGGTTTCTCCTAATAGAGTTTCAACAGATAAGTCAAAGTCTAATTTCTCCTGAGTCAAATTTAAGCGTTGAGCGCAAGTAGGAGAAATAAAAGATGGGGAGTAGCCCCGGTATCAAATAAGGTATAGACTTCACTAGAGTTTATGATAAGCTTTACCCGTGATAACCTCGTTCGGGTTCCTTGCTTTACGGAGGTCACAACAAGCGCTCTCCAGACTTCACCTGGCTTTGATTTTTCCGGGATGACCTTTGGTGCCTCCATCCTAAATTGAATTTGTCTTGATGAAGCGACAAAATCGAGTTAAGTGACCTTCTCTTCCACAATTATAACATGCTTTGGACGGCATCCATGATTTGGTGATGTGTCCCTCCCTCCGCATTTGAAGCATATGATAGGTGATCGTTCTCCTTCCTTGACAACGGGTGTTGGTCTTTGACGTCTTTCCATCATTGTTGAATCTCCTCTCTTGAAATTTCCATTCTTATTGTCTTGGCTATGATTACCACCAAGGTGGTTACCATTTTGGCATGTTGATTCCTCTCACGCTTGTTGTCATAGTTTGATGATTGTTACTTTGGTATTTTCATGTTGTTGGCTACTTTCCCTTGGTTGCGTTGACTCGTGCTACTCCAATAATAGCGAGCCCTATTTACCACATCCGAGTACAAACACGGTTTATGAGAAATAAGATATTGGCGTATCTCGATTTCAAACCTCTTAAAAACATTAGCGTCATTCGCTCCTCATTATCGACCAAATGGGATGCAAACCAAGATAACTCCATAAATTTAGCCTCGTATTGCGACACGGTCATATTGTTTTGTTCCAACTTGATAAACTCCACCTCTCCTTACGTGAGCGAATACTTTTGGGAAAGTACTTGTCGTTGAATAGCTCTTGGAACTTCTCCCAAGACATCTTGAGTCGTCAATTTGGGTACATTTCTGAGATCCCCTCGCGTTTGAAGCATATGATAGGTGGTCGAATTCTCCTTCCTTAACCACGGTTCTTTGGTCTTTGGCGTCTTTCCATCATTGTTGAATCTCCTTTTCTTGAAATGTCCATTTTCTTGTCTTGACCATGATTACCACCGAAGTGGTTACCATTTCGGCATGTTGATTCCTCCACGCTTGTTGTCACCGTTTCGATGATGTTATTACCACCGGTATTTTCATCTTTCACGGTTGCTTTCCCTTGGTGCGTTGATTCGTTATCAAGCGCTCCAATAACTGAGCCCTATTTACAACATCTGAGTACAAACACAGTTTATGAGAAATAAGATATTGACGTATCTCCGATTTTAAACCTCTTAAAAATATTCGTGTCATTCACTCCTCATTATTGTCCAAATGGGATGCAAACCGGGATAACTCTGCAAATTTAGACTCGTATTGCGACACGGTCATATTGTTTTGTTCCAACTTGATAAACTCCACCTCTTTCATGTGACGAATACTTTCGGGAAAGTACTTGTCGTTGAATAGATCTTGGAACTTCTCCCAAGACATCTTGAGTCAGTCACAGGTGCGTCTTTTTCTGATTCCCACCGATGTCTGCCTCTTCACGCTAAATAATGAAGGTGGCGAAAGGAACCTTTTGCGCTCTCGGAGCATCCCAAGACATCAAATATCTTGGTGATCTGCTTTATCCATGCTTCCGCCTTAAGTGGTTTAGGCTTTCCAATAAACTAGGGTGGTCCCAGCTCCTTGAACTGTTTAGCGGTGACCATCCGAGAGTTTCCTGTGTTTACACCTGTATTTTGAACAAGAGCCACTCTCGCCTGATGTTGCATGAATTGCATGAAGCCTCGAGAACATTCCATCGTTCATCATTTGGTCGGTGTTGTTGTTTGCGTGAGGATTGTCGCCTCTACGATGCACATTATCCACGGTTATTGATCTGTGGAGACTCAGCGGTCTCCGTGCTCCATTGATGTTCTCAACATTCTCGGATGCCATTTTCAAATATCGCCACAAAACAAGGGTTAATTGACATGAAACATATTATCCCTACACTCGACCGACCAATTAAATACCAAATAAACTTAGGTAGGTCATAGTAGCGAAAGAATTCTCCGCTCTCCCTCCTAGTTCTAGTCTCACATCTTAGCGGAGATCATATCCCTAAACTTTGATACCAACCATGGCGCCCTAAAAAGCGGTATACGTCACCTATACCGAGTCGTCAAATACATGGTACAGAATTCAAATACAACTTAATAATACAACTGTCGTGTACAATATGACAAAATATAAGCTGTGAGTTTGAATACAAATATTGTATACTAGAGATTATACAAACTCAAAAAGAGTCCTCATTATAATTATTATCACACTATTTCACAGAATAGTGAGGATTACTAATGCTATCATCCGTCCGTCACTCGGTTTCCCGATTAGTCCCTACTACGTTCTCATTTCACGAAGAGAACAATAAAAGTAAAAGGGTGAGCTCAACTAGCCCGAAGAGGAAATATTATGAATAAGATAATCGCGTAATATATTATCGTTAGCCTTCAAATCAAGTGTTAAAGCGATACAATATAACAACCATCAAGTTTAAGCTGCGGTGAACAAGCAATCCATTAAAAGAGTCAAGTAAAGAATAAAATTTACTATCTTTTATGATTTAGAAGGTTTTTCATCACTTTTATCATTTGGGACAAATTTTAATAAATAATCCACATCATCGAATCACCCTGTACTACTGACCGAGGATATTATTTAGTATCACGACCACAATTATCCATGTACTACTGACCAATTAGGACTTTTACCACATCATTTGTAATATTACGGTCATGATTACAAGAATAATCCACGGTCATAATTATACCAAGTCCATCTACATACCTTATAGGCCACAGATGATTTTCAACAAAATATAAACATGAGGATGATGACAATGATATAAGAATTCAATAAAACAAGTTCAAGAATTATTTTATCCGAGGAACTAATAACGTCCAAATTGTCAACATGATATCGCTTTCAGTAGAGTAAAATTCAAGAATGCTCGAAGAATATTTCCATGAAAGATCTTTGGATGAAGCCTTGAAATATCGAGGATATTCCACTAATTTCATAGAGTATAGAAGTTAAAACTTTAACCATTTGAGTATAATAAGGAATGGAATAACAAAAGAAATCACCGGGCATGCGATAGGCCGCATGGCAAAAGTTATGCCAACAAAATAATAAATAACGGAATTAGGTAAATTGTAAAACGCATGCACGAGGATGTTCCAACAGAATAATAAAAAGGCGGAATTTAATTCGGCGTAAAATGCATGAGCAGGATATTCCAACATAATAATAAAGAGCGGAATCAGTCCCGTAGAAACGCATGACAGGATATTCCAGTGAGAATAATAAAGACGGAACTCAGGTCCGGCAAGTAGAACGCCAAAGACGGGATGTTCCAAATGAATGATAAAAATGGAACAATGGAAGAATTTTACCAAGTATAGGGTAGCAGCGTATCTGAGTTATTCAAGAATAATAAAGAATGGAATAATGAAGTTCTCTTTATAGATAAGAAAGAAATAATACTCCCTACCTTTAGAAAAACTTGATCATTGAAATAGTGAGGTAATGTAATTTCTCTTCTTTCTATAATTTCTCTCTATAATAATCATTTCTAAAGCTTTTGTGAATTGGTGAGAAATGAATGAAGAATGAGCTTCTATTTATAAAAAAATATAGTTTCGATAATTGCACGTTTTGGGGCTCGAAAATTACAATACAATACCTCCAACTTTTCTTTCATTTTTAATTTAGTCCTGCAAGTATTATCAATCTTGCACCAACTCCCCTAATAGTAAATAATGTGAATCAATAGTTCAATAATGTGAATCAATAGTATAATCATGTGAAAAATATGAATTACAGTATATTACCTCTATCTATACCTCCATTTTTAACTTAGTCATGCAAGTATTATCAATCTTGCACCAACTTCCCTAATAGTAAATAATGTGATTCAATAGTACACATATGTGAACAAATAGTTATATAAGCATGTGAATTAGTAGCAATTAATTGCTCATTTATCCGATAAATTACCCGATTTATCGATATAACCCCTAGACATCAATTGTCATCGGAATAAATGTCGATTTTCACTAACACAAACAATTCCAACATAATAAAACTATTTTTATCAAAAATATAAATTTTGAAATTTTGAAGTTTGACTTTTTGACCAAATAGTGAATTCCAGAAAATTTTGTGTTTATAGACTATTTTTACTAATTTCGTCGTTCCGGACTCAAATATCACGTCCGCGTCTCCAAATTCAACTCCGAATAACATTCATCATTAATATTATAACTCACAATATTTATCAACAAGGTCGTTCTCAGGAAAGAGAGGGCTTTCCAATAAGGATTTCTCCCTATTGGCGCGCAATTAGGTGACCAAACATTTCCTTGACAGAACTTCTAGACATTATAAATATTACAGTTTATAATATGAATAACTTTGTCATCTCAAGTATTGATTTAATAAAAAACATTTCATGCAGATGATACTGACAATAATTGAATCCATAATATGATAGATATGATGCAGCAATTACTGTAGCAATAATTGAGTATAAGTGAGTGACTTCTCACGTAAGCATCAATAAACAATACCGCAGTGCTACTTTCTTATCTGACCATACGTATTCTTATACTTTTAACAGGGTGTTTCAACAGTTAACGGTAAAACTTTCGCCGTTATTTTCATAAAGTATTTTTGTCGTTTTTCGATCAATGATAATAATAATTCCGTTGAGGGTCCACCAATGATTGTCTTGGTTATACGAATATTTCTGTTAAAACGAATATTCCCAGACCAATCGAATATTATATAACAACTTGCGTGCTTTTGCAAAATTTGTAAATATTACCCACAACTATAACATTATATCAAATTCACACTATAATATTCAAAAATATATTTCGAAAAAATTTAATCTTTATTCAAAAAGTTGGGGTCTTACAGTAAGGATTTCTCGTTCCCAGGAAAGAGGGGGCTTTCCAACAAGGATTTCTCCTTATTGGCGCGCAATTAGGTGACCTAACCTCTCTTGTGTAACTTACAGACATCGTTAATATTGTAAATAATAATATTAATAACTTTATCGTCTCAATTATTGATTTAATAATATATAAAATATTGACAATAATTGAACAAAAGCTGAGTGACTTCTCACGTAAGCATCAATAATCAATACTGGTGTCTTTCTCTTGTGTAACTACGCTTCTGGCATTATTCTTTCTTTTAACAAGGGTGTTTGACGATTAACAGTAAAACTTCCGCCATTATTTTCATAAAGTATATTTTTGTCGTTTTCTCAATCCAAACCAATAATTACATTGTAGGGTCCACCAATGATTGTCTTAGTTATACGAATATTCTCTGTTAAAAGCGAATATTAAAACCAATCGAATATTATATAATAACTTGCATATTTTACAAAATTTATAAATATTACCCACAATTATAACATTATATCAAATTTATTTCATAATATTCAAAAATAATATTTATAGAAAATTCATCTTTATTTAAAAAATTAGAGTCTTATAAAAAATATAAATGAATGAAATTTAAATATATTCATATTCAATTTTCATGTCTAATTCGATTGACCCGAAATGAGAGGCCATGCTGGTCGCCATTCATGACTGATTGACCCGAAATGAGAGGCCACGCTGGTCGCCATTCATGACTTGAGGTGAATGGATTATGTTAGTTGATAATAACACATTAATATTGTTGCATGTTTTAAAATTTATTTTTAAACTTATCAATATATATATTATAATATTTTAACCATTAACTTTAGTTATTTTAAGTATAAAATCTCGTTCAATTTACTTCAATATATTACAAATAGTATTTTCACTACATATTAAATTACACTATGTTATTTTCATGCACTTATTTCTAATTCCCTAATATATAATTTTTAAAATTTACCCGTGGGTAGGAATGCACAAAAAAGTTCACGATCTTGCCTTGGAACCCAATCTTATTAAAGCCTGATCTAGTCAATACTTAGATCGGTAAGGTCCAGTCTGAACAAAAAAGTTATATTTTTGAACTTTAAAGTTAATAATTATTCATCAAATAAGTATAAATTTTTATTTATTCATTATTAATTTCTTGTAAATATATTTAATTAATACACATATTCAATGAATATAACTAGTTAGTATATTTAATATTAATAATAAGTTGGTTACTTAATTGATTAAATATTAATAATAAATTAGTTTATTGATAATAATGGGATAAAAGTCTTTTATTCTTATTTTGAGTAGTTAGTTAAATGTTCACTTTCTTTTAATAACCAAACTTTTACATATTTTTTCCTATTATGCCCGTTGCATTAAATATTTCATACTTTTCTTATTCTAATTATCTCTCCATATTTAATGACATTATTATGGACAATTTTGTCATTTTATTCCTCTTCTTAATATGCGTGAAAAATCCACCAAGACTTTTATCCTGGTACGGATGAAGTAATATTTAACATTAAAAATTTATTAATATTTTTTTACTACTTTTAATGTTAAATATTAACATTAATTAATACATCAATAAACTAACTTTTAATATTAAATATTAATAATAAGTTAGTTTTTTTTATAAATTCTCAAGTTATTCATTAATTTGAACATGCTAATTTCTTAGGGAATTTATGATTTTGTTAATTTTCAAATATTATGTTGTAACAATTTAAAAAATAATTCCATGAAGCAATTAGAAAACTAATTAAAAATAATACTTGAAATATAACTATGTAAGTGTTTAATAACTATAAAAGAAAAATATATGTGTATTTTAACTTTACAAAATATATGGTACTAAAATAAAATAAAATAGAAACTAACTTTATATTCAAAATATAAGTATAATTTATGATAAGTTAATTTTATTTTGCATATATAGTTACATGTATTGCAATAGATTGTATTCAAATTATATTTTTTATGAAGACAAAGCATGCATATAGCAGAAATACATTTAAGAAATCAATTTACTTTTATATTCCAATTATATTGAAATTATATTTTCCTTTAATTTTAAAAAAATATATTTATTATTGTTTTAATCATTTAACTTATATTAGTGTGCAACAAAATGTTGAGATAAAGTAAATCTTAAAACTTTTGCATTATTTTTATAAATTTTTATTTGTAATATTTAATATTTAACTTTAATTTTAAAAAAAAAGAGAGGATCGAACCGTGGCCTGACCTGGGCTGGCTTGACAGGCCTAAGGCAACCACATGACATGTCCTGACCTGGTCAAAATCTAAAGCCCTGGCAGGTCCAAGTCAGGTCCGGCCTATTGTGCATGTCTGACATCCACTAATCCCAATTTACGATCCCAAGTTCGTGTTTTCCGCCGGACGACTCGTAGGAGGTGAGAAGGTAATTAAGCTTGCATAGTCTTTATCTACAAGCATATTTCGTGTGATTCTCGCGTATTCAGTTTGAAAGTTAACTTTTTCCTGTTTCGGTAATTACATTACGTAGATATTCGTTCGTACATATATTTATATACTTTTTCTCGTGGTAATTAAATTTCTCAACAAACCACAGCTATAAAATCTCTTTGTATTAATGTGGTAATTAATGTTTTTCTTTGTATTTGTATTTATATTGTTCTTGTTTTTGTCTTTGTATTTGTATTTGTGAATTTTATTTTGAAGACGAAGAGGAAGAAGAAGGAAGAGTAAATGGAGGGTGTAGATCACTTGGCTGATGAAAGGAGGAAGGCTCAGTTCGATGTGGAGTCTATGAAAATCGTTTGGGCCGGTTCGCAGAACGCTTTTGATGTCTCCGATCGCATGTCCAAGCTCGTTGCTAATGATCCTGTGATCTCTCTTTCTCTCTCTATTTTTTTAATTTATTATTATTATGTGTTTGTATAGACATTAGTTTTGTTGTTCTGATTGTTGCTAGAAATTACAGTTTGACTAACTTTTGTTGAGTTAAAATTGGGGATTATACGAGCTTTTTATTATTTTGACGATTTGTTTTACATTATTTACTTATTTATTGGTTTTGGTGTTGAAATTAGGGCTGAAAGATGTATCCTCAGTCTTGTGTTCAGCTCATTTATAGGTCGTTCAAGATCAGTTTGTCAGATGAGCCAAGCTTAGTCACAAGTTAACATTTGTTTTGATCACTATGTAACAGTTTTTTATTTCTATTTTTAATTTATAAATGATCAAAATTTAGCACATTAAGCTTGGCTAGAATTGGACTGGCTTAACCAGATAACACTGAAAAAGAATACTAAATAATGGCATATCTTTCAATTTTTTTGATAAACCAAACACGGGGAAGCAGAAATATGACAATGATGCCATTTCATTTTCAATGTTTGATTAATCCCATCAAATAATTTTAATCTGGTAGCTGTTAACCAAAACTTGCAAAAATCGAAACCTCTTTTTTGTCGCAAGTATTTTTGGAACCGTGACATACTTGTAGTATTCATAGATGCCTAAGCAAAACTTGATGATTGCGAGCACACAAATATGTCCCCAATAAAGCCTTATGTGATTGATAATCGAGATACACTTGAATTTCATGGAAATAGTCTACACGCAGAACATGTAGGGTGCTTCTATCTTTCAAAGACATATTGTATTTCTGTATGTATTATGCTTATTTTGTGTCTATAGGTACTTATAGTGTGTCTTGCTTTGGAAATAGGCTTTTCAGAAGGATGAAAGGACTATGCTTGCTAGAAAGGAGTTGTTCAAAAACACTCTTAGAAAAGCAGCACATGCATGGAAGCGGGTCAATGAACTTAAACTAACTTGTATGTCTTCAATCTTGGTTCTCAAGTTATTTTCTTTCAGTAGTGGAAGAAATTGAAGCTACTAGTGTCGGTTTATTTTTGTTTCTTACTTACTCATGCAATTAATTTTGTTATTGCAGATGAAGAGGCAACTAAGTTAAGGTTTTTTGTGGATGAACCTTGCTATACCGATCTTCATTGGGTAAATTCTATATCTTTTGAGCAGCATTTACTTTTCTACATGCTAACTGCTTATATTTATGTACATTGTACACTGACTTATGGGAAAAAGCAACTTAACTTATGTTGACATTCTCAATAAGCTCGTTGTGGAGCACTTAGTAATTAAGTCTGAGAAAAGAAAATTTTTGTATGTTGTAATTCTAGATTTTTATCAAGGCATTATAATGAACAAAATGGATACAAGGCCCCCTCATTGTGGCTCATCTACTACCCTTCTCTTTGTTCTCTTAGGGAATGTTTGTACCTGCTATAAAAGGACAAGGCACCGAAGAACAGCAAGAGAAATGGTTGCCGCTTGCCCACAAAATGCAAATCATTGGCTGCTATGCACAAACTGAACTTGGTCACGGCTCCAATGTACAAGGTCTTGAAACCACTGCAATATTTGATCCCCAAACGGATGAGTTTGTTATTCACAGTCCTACATTGACGTCCAGCAAAGTGAGTTCAATGATTAACAAGATTCTTGGTGCTTTTATATAGCAGAATGATTTAGTGTATTGAGAAAATAATCATTGGACTGCTCCTTCCTTTTCTACTTAATGTAGTCCAAAGTTGAAAGTCTTGGTTTAAAATTTACCCAATGTTCAATTTGGCTCGACTATTTTTCTACCTTGATTAATCTTCAA
The DNA here is from genome assembly GCA_020205605.1 of Panax ginseng. Classification (NCBI taxonomy): domain Eukaryota; kingdom Viridiplantae; phylum Streptophyta; class Magnoliopsida; order Apiales; family Araliaceae; genus Panax; species Panax ginseng. The sequence goes on from CM035150.1 coordinate 100,088,313, forward strand.
CTTTGCTTGACTAGGATTTCTCAAATTTGCCGTTATGTCTTTGGTTTATTATGTTTTAATAGTGGTGGCCTGGTGGTTTGGGTAAAGTATCCACTCATGCTGTTGTTTATGCTCGTCTTATAACTGATGGTCAAGACCATGGGGTACATGGTAAGAATTATCTTTTCTCCTTCATTTTTTGAAATTCTTTATTAAATATCACTTCCTATTGCAAACTAGTATGAACTTTTTTTTTCTTTTTTTTTCCCTAGGTTTTATTGTTCAATTGCGGAGCTTGGAGGATCACTCACCTCTTCCGGGCATAACTGTTGGTGATATCGGAATGAAATTTGGAAATGGAGCATACAACACAATGGACAATGGTGTGTTAAGATTTGACCACGTGCGTATACCTCGAAATCAAATGTTGATGCGGTATGTTAGGAACTACATCATGCCTCTTTCAACTACATTTCTTTCTTGTTATGAAATTATGTATTTATTGCATTCTAAGCAATCATGTTGGGTTATGTTAAATGGACTTCGGCACCCATTGTCACCATAATGCGAACATGTCTAGGTGTTAGATTTATATACATCTAATTTTCAGTTTACTCCGAAGTTGAGGTATATGTACCCATACCATTGTGGTGTCATGTGGGACATCACATACTTTAGTATGAAACAAAGAATCATGGTGGCATAGATATTGGTATTGTTATTGAGTAAGTTGTATTTCGGGTTGGTATAAAGATATCCTGTAAAATTCTAATTGACTATGCTAATATTGAATTATAATGGTTTAATGATTATGATTCGTTTGTTTATTTGTCTAAGGGAGAAGTGTTCTAATACTATATAATCCATCAAGCCAGCATGGCCATTTGGAAACTAAATGTCAACATGCTCATATGTTTATTGCACGTACATCGTGCTTACAACAATTTATCAAAACATTGGATATTGATGCCTAGATTTTCCACAGTAGAGAAGTCACATAATTATTTAATTGTTACCCTAATTCTTACACTACCATTTTATTAACTTCATTTATCCTTAATACTGTTCTTCTACAAGAACATAAGTGATTTTGATCTCTTTATAAGGCACTTATACAAATGACCTCATCCACATTGGTGTACAACAAATGACTATGTTACAAAATGAATGTTGTTATACTTTACAGAGACACTGTTCTAATGTTTTGTTTGGACTTTTCAGAGTTTTGCAGGTTTCAAGGGAAGGGAAATGTACACACTCTGATGTTCCTCGGCAGCTAATTTATGGGACTATGGTATATGTTCGGCAAACCATTGTTGCTGATGCTTCCCTTGCTTTATCAAGGGCAGTTACTATCGCCACAAGGTATAGTTGTGTGCGTAGACAATTTGGTTCGCAGAATGGGGGTCCTGAGACTCAGGTAATACGAGTACCTGTATTTTGATGCTGTATGGTATTAACAAGCTTATAGTGTACATTCTACAATGGTATCCAGTTTTGCTTTAGCACGTGCTTTTGTTATTGCTCCTACCTTAAAACTCAAGTATCAGAGAATCATTAATTTGTATGGTTATAAAGTTATTTTGACATATATTATCCTCTGGGTAATTTTAGTGCAATGACTGTGAGTGACAATTGTTTTCAAAACTCTCCAAAGGTTCTTCTGATTGCCATAAAATTTAAATAGATTTTCAATTAGTATTATGAGATTTATCCTCCAGATGCAAATGCAAATATCGTTCCTCTTTGCCCATATACTTTACATTGCTACGCTACACTATGTGTTCTTCACTAAATCTCGTATAGTGTTGATTCTATTCAACTATAATCTTATGTTTTGAATTTTCACATGCAAAACGGAGGTAGTATTTTTAATACTTGAATTCGTAGTGGTTGTCTCCTCTGTTCTGAGTCCAATATAAATTCTTTCTGCTCTTCTCTTCTTGTAAAACACTCTTCACACTTGAGTCCATGTAACATAGCTTGCCTTCCATATTTGTTTGACACATGAATACTGCATATGTGCCACAACCATATGATCCTGTGTTGTCCCTGGAAATTCAGAATATTCTGGGCTTGTCTTATCAGGTTACATACAGTGAGTAAATTTTAAGTACCCTTAATAGGTGCTCATGACATCATAGTTTGACAACCAAGAAACAATTTTCATTCAGAAATTAGGTTATTTGAATTTTGGTTCATATTTCAGATGAGGTTTGTGTTAACTTATTCTTCATCGCAGGATGAAAATGGTTTGCATTACTATCCACCTATTTGGTTTTCTTAGTTTTCTTTCATATACTCAATGTTCCACTATTCTTATACTAATACCAATGTTATGTGTGTTACATTGCCTTTTCATACATTTTGAGGAAAAACGTAATTCATATGCTTAACAGGCATATAATCTTAATTCTTGAGATGGTTTGGTCTATAAGTGTCTGTCTCGCTGGTGAGCTCAAGAATTGATTCATCATCTCGAAAGATGTATAATTGTGGCTTTCTTTTCTTTTAGGTGATTGACTATAAAACTCAGCAAAATAGGCTCTTCCCTTTGCTGGCTTCTGCCTATGCCTTCAGATTTGTTGGTGAATGGTTACATTGGTTGTACATGGATGTGACCGAAAGATTGCAAGCCAATGACTTCTCAACACTGCCAGAAGCTCATGCATGCACTGCTGGGCTCAAGTCTTTGACTACAACTGCCACTTCTGTAAGTGATTCATTGTAACTTCTATTATCATCTTACTTATCAATTGTTTTCTTTTCCATTTTTGTACATGTGTGGAGTTATGTGTCACCTTTAGATATGAAGCAGTTTAATCATTCCTTCAACATGATCTTAAATATGTACATTAAAGCTCTATATAGTCATCAACAGAAATCAAGGAGAAACCAAAGAGGAAAGATAAAAGATATATTTGACCGAACGAAACCATTAAGGAGTGAGGTAAAAGGATCAGATGCCATTCAAATTGGGATCAATTAGTTAAACCATTGATAGGTGGCACCAGATTCAAATAATGTATGTTAACCAATCAGATTAAGATCAAGATTTCTTGCTCCATAAACAAACAATACACACATGGGCTCTCTAACACCCCTGCATGTTGTTGGACAACAGTTCAGTCCTCTTCTTTATTTGACAAAATGTACCTGCATTTATGTTGTAAATCCATTTAAATTGTTAAGAATTTTGACTACTGACAAGCATTATCTCTTTGTCCTAATCCCCACAATTTGTTGCAAGGTCTCACACCAGCCAAATTCCTCCAATCTTTTCTCTCTCTGCCCTCCCTCCCTCCTTTCCTCTCTCTCTCTCTCTCTCTCTCTATATATATATATATATATATATATATATATATATATATATCTGCTGTCTAAATCTCATCTCTCTTCCATCATTTGTAGACAATTGCAAAACAATGGTATTAACCTTTATGATCATAAATCAGTGATTCAAACTTTCATGCAGGGAGGCAAAAGTGCGAAACAAATCGAGAGATAGAAAAATAGAAATATTCCGTTGCAGAGAGAGCAAAATAGAACTCTAGATTAGTTCATCTCAGTTTTCCATTATTTGTAAAAGAGACTAATAAACTCAGAAAACTTCACCTTTAGATATCTCAATATCAAATTACCATTACACAACAAATATCACTCTACTTTTTAAGGAAAAATGTATGAAATAATCAGTATCAGAAAGGTAAAATCCAGTTGGTTTATTTGTTATGAGTAACCTGTTTATGAAAATATTGTTTTGTGCAACTTTTGGCTCAGATACATATGTCCTATGAGTTGTCATTTCATTTCATATTTCAATTTTCTGTCTGTCTAAAGTTGTTTAAAAATTTTGGTTTTCACTTTTTATCTAAAGTGGTTATTCGGTTTTGTTTCAGGACGCAATTGAAGAATGTCGAAAATTATGCGGAGGACATGGCTACCTATGTAGCAGTGGCCTTCCTGAATTATTTGCAGTTTATGCCCCTGCCTGTACGTATGAAGGAGACAACATGGTGCTGCTTCTACAGGTATGTGATATGAGTTTAGCATATAATTTGTCTTCTTTTTTGCATATTCATTATGTGGAATTCTAAGGGAGACCACTGAATCACATTATACAACATCCATTTTTGCTGTTAACTGTGGACTAAATTCAGTAGAGCGCTTTAAAAGTTGTCATTATCTTGTTAAAAATCTTTTCGTTTCTTTTTCACCTGTAATTTCAATTTGGATACCTATCTGTGGTAATTTATCTGTTTCACTCTTCTTTTTTTATCTTAAACTACACAACTGGCGATCTTTTTGTGATTATTTGGACTTCAGTTTATTAAAATTTGAAATTATTTCTTGTAATTTGTATTTTTTTTCTTTGGATAGATAGATGGCATAAAATTTACAAATTTCTATTTGGTTTTCATTTTATTTAATTACTTTAACTGAAAAAATTTCTTCACATTGTGCAAATAAATTCTCGAAACTTATGTTGGATGAAAGTAGAACGTAGTCCACAGATCGAACGACACTTGTACTACTTATGATATTAGAAGAGTCATAGCCAGTTGTTGTGGAGGGTTAACCCAAGACCATATCAAACCACACCAAGTTGCCCTTAAAAATAAGTTAATATAGAATCATAACAGATTAATACTTCCTCTGTCCTCAAAAAGATGACCTAAGTACATTTTTCACACAAATTAAGAAAAGTAAAGTAGAAGAAAGAGTAGAAAAAAATTCAAATTTATCGTTGGTGGCTTTAATACTAGTGGATCCTACTAAATGACATACTTGACCTTTACTTTATATATTTATTGCTAGACCTGGCAATGTAGGTGGAACCAAAACTACTTCGGTCTTTATTGGATTGGTTAACTAGTTTTTATGTTATGGGTTGGTTTAGTTTTGGACCCATATTATGAATTAAAAATATAGGTTCAAACTAGTTAACTAGTTTTGAATCATATTAGTCCTGGAACCGGAATCCAAGTGGTCGCTAAGTGAACTAATGAAACCTTTGCATCTGACTTTGCTCCTGCGAATGTCATTGAACGTAATTGTATTTGTTTAAGCTTTTCAACTGAGTCCACATGTAGCCAAATTTCGAAGCATATTGGTTTTGAATTTGAGTTTGTCCACAAGGCTAACACATTTTTGTATAATTTTAGGATAAAATCTAATATGATCATGCGTGATTTTGATAAATTGAATGCAGGGGCAGACCTACGCTGGGGTTGTGGGATCCGCGCTCCTAGGGGTTTTGATTTTTTTTTTTTGTAATTATATTAGGTACTTGTTTGCATATTTAAAATATATATATTCATAATAAATAATATTTTATTCATCTCACTGAATGAGTTTCATTTTGGCTTTTTAGTGTAGATTTCCAAAGTTTGAAATTTTAAAAATTTAAAACTATGAGAATTAATTTAATTTAGACAATATAATTATAAATATTACTCACTCCATTCCACAAAAAGAATCTTCTTTGCAAATTTTATGAATTTTAAGGATATATTATTTCCATATTTACTAAATTATAGAGTATTTAGTCTTGTATTGTATTGATGGTTTGAATTTTTATGATGAATTTAAGATATGGTATCATTTTATACTACCAATAAAAACGTGCAATCCTTTTTAGTAAATTAATAGTAATTTTGTATTTTATTAATAATATGCCTCAAATAAATTCATTGGACATTAGTATTGCATATATTGTTTTTTTCCATTTTTTTGTTATTAAAAATCAACACTTTATGCATTAAAATGTTATTTATTTAGTCTCTTTATATATAAGGGTAATTATGTTTTTTTTTGCTTAAAATATGTTCTATTTAAAAAAAAACTTGCTCCCATAACATATTTATGGGTCCGCCACTGATTGAATTTATATATTTGCTATTCAAAGCTACCCGTTATTTTTTCATTTAAATGCATGAATTTTCTTTCTTATTATTTTTGTTACTTTCTTATAGTATGTCCCATATAATAAGGGATAAAGAGCATGATCACAAGTATATCCATTTCATCCTCGCATAGAAATGAATTTCCACAACAAAAGCAAACATTGCGTTGATGAAAGAACCCGAAAATAATTTTCAAAGCTAAAGTCAGATTGCTCAACAATAATGAAATATAAGTCGACCTGAATTGGACCTGTAACCATTTGGATCCAAAACACACAACCCATATTAAATATAGGTTATATGGTTTTGGTTCTTAATTGACCCATAACTATATTATGTAGCCTAAAACCAACCCAAATCTATTTTTTGCCAAGCCTACTTATTGCCATCCCATCCTTTTGAGGACAAATTTTGTTTTTACCTTAGTCCATCCATTTGAGGACAAAGGGAATATAAGAATTTAGATTTGTTGTTGTGTTGCATTTTGCTTGCCATGGTTTCAATTGATGTGATTTTAATCTTCCTGGTTGATTTTGTTATTGATCTTTATCATTTGATCGTGATTCTTGAATCAACTCTAATTGTAGATGAAGTTGAAGCTAAAAATTATAGTTTACTTTTCCACTTGGGTGTGTACATGATAATCCTGGTGTTAGTTTGTTGCTGATATTGAACATACTTCTTTCGTAGGTTGCAAGGTTTCTAGTGAAGACTGTATCTCTGCTGGGGACTGGAAAACAGCCAGTAGGAACGACATCTTATATGGGGCGAGCTGAACATCTGATGCAATGTCATTCTAATGTTGAAACAGGTTGCTTGTCCTTTTCTCAAAGTGCATTATTAACTCTATCTATCCAAGCACTGCAGAGTGGAAGGGTTCAAAATTCATTGTGTACATGAATTCTTGGTTTCAAAATTTGCATAATTATTAACTTTAGTGGTCAGCCTAACCAACCATCCAAGAGGGGCATTGATGGAATTTGCACTAAATGTAGCTTGCTGGTTTGATATACCTTGATAATTTTTGCTCGCTTCAATAAATGCAGCTGAAGATTGGCTAAAGCCTAGTGCAGTTCTGGAGGCATTTGAAGCAAGGGCATTTAGAATGGTTGTTGCCTGTGCTCAGAACTTGAGCCAGTTTGCAAACCCAGAAGAAGGTACTTCGGCCACGATGGAATTAGTGTTTCACATGTTTTTATTTTTTGCTATTGTATTAATTATGAGAAAAATTAATGAAGGTGTAGGAGGATGTGTGTTTCAATAAATGGGATGCTACAGTTTAACACTTTTATGATTTAGTATTTGCTTTAGAGCTTTGCTATATGACCCTACGGATGAATTTGCATAAATAACTGCATTTCATTTACTTGATGTTAGTTTTGGGTGTTCTCCTCTCCTTACTTGCAACTTTTTATGGACAATGTTAAGGGGTAAAATATTTGAAAATGTCAACTTAATGGTTTCAATGGTATAAATACATGCTTATAAATTTTCTCCATTTACTTAGGATTTGCAGAACTGTCGGCTGATTTAGCAGAGGTAGCAGTTGCTCACTGCCAATTAATTGTAGTTTCCAAGTAAGCTTATTCAATTCACTGCCTTTCTATTAAAGATATTAATAAATTAGAAAATTGATTTCCTCTTGGTGCATATCTTCTTAAAGGTTTAATAACCAACTATACTGCCATTTGTTATTCATGATTGAAGTCCTAAACAGCTTTTGTGCGAATCAATTGACCAATCTAATTGTTTTTTTTTATATTAATAAATTAGAAAATTGATTTCCTCTTGGTGCATATCTTCTTAAAGGTTTAATAACCAACTATACTGCTATTTGATATTCATGATGGAAGTCCTAAACAGCTTTTGTGTGAATCAATTGACCAATCTAATCGTTTTTTTTTGTATATATAAATATTTAAACCATGCTTGGATTTCCCTGAAAGTGGAAGCACTTTGTAGATGAGAAATTATTTCTTTTCCGAATTTTACAGGCCGAAACCAATCCTTATGATAGACATGCAATGAAATCCCATGGAGTCTGTTTTTTACACCCTAGCGATTTCGGGTATTGAAAGATTAGTTGGAGTTTGATTGAATATTTTGGCTCAATGTAGATACATGTTTTTTTGGCCATTATGTAGATATATGTAGTATATGTGTAGTATACTATTTCATTTGAGTTGAACTTGTGAAGGGAAACTATGTTAACTTGAATGGGCTGAAATTATAGCCACTAGAGTGAGAAATGTGGTTACATAGAGGTGTGAATTGATGGGTAATGTGAGTTGACTCAGTTATGAGCTAATTTGATAATTTTGACCAGTTTAAATTAATGCAAGTAGGCAAATTAGTCATTCTACAATACAGTAGGATCATTTATTTGAGGGAGAATCTATCACTGAAGCTTGGTTTTGAGGGTAGGGCAATGTGTTATCCCTAGGAGAAGGTAATTGTTATTGTGCCAACCTCAATGGAGGTAAATGTATTTAACCCTAGAAATAAAACATAATTTTCTTCCACTTTGAATTTTCGAGAATATATTCTATACAATGGTGTTACCACGTCATTATGCTGACATGGTATAACACCACTCACATAAAATAGGAGAGAGAAATGTCTGGACCATTACCGATGTTTTCTCTATCCTTTCGTGATGAAGGTTATGGCTTACACATTTCTCTCTTCTATTTCATGGGAGTAATGTTGTACAACAGCAGCATGATGACATGGTATCACCATTTGTTTTCTTCTATTGCAGGTTCATTGATAAACTGAAACAAGACATTCCTGGGAAGGGGGTAAAACAAATGTTAGAGGTGCTCTGTAATGTATATTCGCTGTTTCTTCTTCACAAGTACCAGGGTGATTTTCTCGCTACTGGCAGCATCACGACCAAGCAGGCTTCACTGGCAACTACTCAATTGAGAAATTTGTATTCCCAGGTTTGCATAATAACTCAATATATCGTCATGTTTGTGCTACAAATGGAATTATTTATAGATCTGAGTGATGAATCCATGATTTCTCATTAGGTCCGGCCAAATGCAGTTGCACTTGTTGATTCATTCAATTACACGGATCACTTCCTTGGTTCAATTCTTGGCCGTTATGATGGAAATGTATATCCAAAGCTTTACGAGGCAGCATGGAAGGATCCACTGAATGATTCGGTTGTTCCTGATGGCTACCATGAGTATGTTAGGCCTTTGCACAAGCAACAGCTACATATGTCTAGGCTGTAAAACAATATTTGAAACTGTTATTCATGTCCCAATAAAAGGTTCCCTTATGATGCTCTACTTGGAGGGAGCGATGACTACTGTGTCATAATAGTGCTATATATTATTTTTTCCTAGGTAACTTATTTGTTCCTCAAGTTAGAAGGCCGAATAATAGAGGATTGATTGAAACTGAATGTATCACTGGATGGACAATTCTTTGTTATCTAATTCATGATTTGAGGGACTATTCTTTGCAAGTTGTACTCAGTTATCTGTTGATTTTTTTAGAAACTTTCTAGGAGTTTAGTTTAAGCACAATTTGGGTCTACTTCCGTATCTTATCTTCCCTTTTTGCTCCTATTTTACCTTTGTGTCTTTAAATGTATCCCTGGATGTCCACATAAATTTACTCGGATTGCAATCTTTTTCACGACAACTAGTGGGAGAAACAGCCTGTCACTGTATTCCTTGTAATATAAGATCACTACAATTCTTAGAGGATACATATAAAAGATAGCCTGTCAAAACCTTTATATCATCTATAGAATTGGAAAAATGCACCTTTGTTTGAAAATCAAGACATTATAATGACAGCTAAATATATAAATTTTGTGCACTATAACTCACACAGACAAAAACACACACACACAGTCATTCAACATACAAATATTTATATCAATCTTAATCGAAGTCATGAATGGGCCACACCCATCTTTAGTAAATAAAGATATGATAGGACTATACAATATATATATATACGGTTCGGATCTTTAAACTCGCCCCTTATTTAACATATCTTGCATATCTATCCCCTTTAGCTATATGTATCTCAATTTTCTCCAACGAACTGGAGGGAGCGAACTAAGAACGAATTGGCTATAGCGACGGTTTTTTTCGTCGCTATAGCATAGAAAGCCGATTTTTTACACTATAGTAACGGAATCCCTCCGGTTCGCTATAGAAGCGACTAATATATATATATATATATATATATATATATATATATAAATACACACACACATTTCTATTCGTAGGAGTTGGACCTCATCTTCTTGTCTTGCACTGCCCACATAATGGACGTGAGCCCAACTTTGTTTTTGGTTTAATCTTGTGGGTTAGATGGCCCATTTCCATTTCAATTTTAAAAATCTAAACATTCTTTTTTGGAACATTCTACTACATTTTTCCTCATGTCACAAAGATTGCATGACCAAAATTTTAATTTATCATGTACTCTCTTGCCTAACAAATTTTTTTGGTGAATTTGTGATATCCCTCCACTTGATTTTTTCTTAGTTTAATTTTTTAGCACCATTGAAATTATATTTCGGAGGGAAATTAATTACACAATATCTGAAATGCATAGTATTACTATTTAAATTAAAGCTCGATATTACTAATTTTATAACATATTACAAAAACGAGTGAATCCGATTAATTATTACATTTGTTTTGAAAAAAGTGTTTATATTGTTCAACAAAAATAGTTCATTAATGATATAACTAGTTTGTGATGGGCATAATGTTTAAGTTAATTAGACTATATTACTAAATTAACAATTTATTACTTTTAAAAATATACATAGAACAAAATATGTTCATAATTTTGTAAATGAAATTGTTTTTGGCCAGTGTAGTATTTATTTTCTTATGATATTATTAACTGAATTTATAATCTTGAATTATTTTGCATGATCAGCTTACAAATTACTTATCATTTGACTGTGAATGTGCGTACGTAGTTGATAAGACCGACCCGGTTTGAGGCTTGGCTTGAGTTGAGTTGGTACCCGTAATTTGAATTGGGTACACTACATTTCAGACGCACGCAACAGTACACCTATTTTCTCTTTCTTCAAAGCACTCCCATGGATTCTGTACCCTCCGAAACCATAGTTTCCGAGCCCACATCATCTTATCCCCTTCCTCAACCTCTCTACTTCCAATCCTCAGAAACCCTAATCTCTAATGCTCAGTCTCCCTCACTACCTTCTCACTCTTCCCTCGATCCACCACCTCCATCGTCAGATCAACAAGCCCTAGCTCCCAATGACCCTAACCAAACTTCTCGATCCAACCCTGAGCTACCCGAATGCCAACCCACGGATCAGAACCAGCTATTATCAAATCAGGTACAACTATTGTCTGAGAATGGCGGAACGGACAAAGAGAACAATTCCGCCGGAGAAGATGAAACCACTAGCCGGAGGCGCCGACGCAGCCGGTGGGAACCTCCGGCGGATGCCAACGGAGAGACCAAGAAGCGGAAGTCGCGGTGGGCAGATGACGAGCCGAAACCGGTGTTTCAGCTTCCAGATTTCATGAAAGACTACGCTCAAGGTATGGACATGGACCCTGAAATTCAAGCTCTAAATGCTAGGCTTATTGAAATTAGTCGAATACTACAGTCTGGATTGCAATTAGATGACCGGCCGGAAGGTGCTAGGTCGCCTTCCCCGGAACCTGTATATGACAACATGGGAATTAGGATTAATACTAGAGAGTATCGTGCACGTGAACGACTCAATAGTGAGAGGCACGAGATAATTGCCCAGATTATAAAACGGAATCCTGCATTTAAACCGCCTGCTGATTATAGGCCTCCGAAACTTTATAAGAAGTTGTATATACCCATGAAAGAGTACCCGGGTTATAATTTTATCGGACTTATAATTGGACCCAGAGGTAATACGCAAAAGAGAATGGAAAAGGAGACCGGAGCAAAAATTGTGATTCGGGTAAAGGGTCAGTGAAAGAAGGTAGGTTTGGGCAGAAGAGGATTTAAAATTTGATCCTTCGGAGAATGAGGATTTGCATGTTTTGGTGGAAGCGGATAGTCAGGAGGCTCTGGATGCTGCTGCAGGGATGGTAGAAAAGCTTTTGCAGCCAGTTGACGAAGGGTTGAATGAACATAAGCGGCAGCAGCTTCGGGAGCTTGCTGCTTTGAATGGAACCATTAGGGATGATGAGTTTTGTAGGCTGTGTGGTGAGCCGGGGCATAGGCAGTACGCTTGCCCCTCCCGAATGTCGACTTTCAAGAGTGATGTGCTATGTAAGAACTGTGGTGATGGTGGACATCCAACTATTGATTGCCCTATGAAAGGCACAGCTGGGAAGAAAATGGATGATGAGTACAAGAACTTCTTGGCAGAATTAGGTGGGACAATCCCAGACTCTCTTACTAACCACAGTGTACCGTTGGCTATTATGGGTTCTAATAATTCTGGAAGCAATCCTCCTTGGGGTGGCAGTAATAGTGCTGGAAGTACTGGGAGCACTTTACATCCGGGACTGGGAAGTAATGTTGCTAAGATTGGAAAAGAAATAGATGATACAAATTTGTATATTGGTTATTTGCCTCCCACTCTTGAGGACGATGAACTGATCAGACTGTTTCAACCTTTCGGGGATATAGTAATGGCCAAGGTTATCAAAGATAGAGTAACTGGATTGAGTAAAGGTTATGGCTTTGTTAAGTATTCTGATGCTGCTCAGGCCAATCAGGCAACTGTTAGCATGAATGGTCATCGTCTAGATGGAAGAGTAATCGCAGTGCGAGTTGCAGGAAAACCACCTCAACCTGTTATACCCCCTGGACCTCCTACTCTATCTGTTCCTGCTTACCCTGGCCCCGGCCATGGATTTGGTGGTTACCCATCTCAACAAATGCAATCTGGTGGTCCTCTTGGGAGTGCACCGCCTGGAAGTTACATGGGGGCTCCACTTCCTTGGGGGCCTCCTCCTCCTCCTTATGCTGTTTACCCCCCTCCCCCTCCTCCTGGATCAAACATGTATACCTCTTTCCAAGCTCAACCCATGCCGCCTCCTTATGGTGTACAATATCCCACAATGACACAAGCTGCTACCTCTGGTGCCCCATCTCAGAATTTTCCTTCTGGTGAATCCCAACAAAATTACTCTGCTGGAATGCGACCTCAGAATAACACATCTGCATCTAATAATGTTTATGGAAACTCAACAGCTGGAATAGCATCAAACTCACAGCCACCTTATCCTTCTTCTTCAATGGGTTATGCTCCTTATTATGCAGTAAATCCTCCGCCTCCTGCTGTGGCTCAATCTTCGGTCAACCAACAAAGTTTTGCAAGTGCTCCATGGGGTGCAAACCCACCAATGCCCCCACCTGTGCCATCTGCAGAGCAAAACCAGCAGACTACTTTTGGTGTAGACCCGGAGTATGAGAAGTTCATGGCCGAGATGAAATGAGACAGTCGATTGGCAATGTCCTTGTATTAAAATGTAAGTACGCAACCAGGCTGCTAGGGGGCCTAATGGGTCCTTCAGTTGGTCAAGTTGTGATTTTTTTGTTACATTATTTTTATCAAGGAATCTGAATTTCCGTAAACCACAAACCTTGTGTATTTTTTTAATCCCAACTCAAATGAGTATTTTGCAGTAGAGTAGTGACAGTAGTCTACTACAAGTGATTTTTTTCATTTTCAAAGCAAGCAGACCTGTCTACATGGCATTAACAATGGGAAAATAAAAACAATTTTATGGGATGTGAGAGATCCCGTGAAATTTTGTCATGGACCTGATTGTTAGTTTTAATATGTAGTTCAATATTTCTTCATCTTATTTGAATACTTCCAAGTTATTGTCGAGTTGCTTTTGTCATGTGGTAGTTGATTTGTTGAAGAGAAATCATAAGTTGCAAGGATGGCAATTTGATCTCTAGTCATCCAAGTTTTGCTTCTATTATAATCACAACATTATTTTTTCTAGTAAATAAACTTACTTTTATCTGCTTGTACATTTATCTCTTTTCCTTTTTCTTTTTTGGGGTGGGGGTGTATTTCCATCTACTCTAGCATAACTTTTATTTTTTGATAATTTACTCTAGCATAGCTTATGTTTGGTTTTTTAATTAATAATATTAACTACTCAAGTTTTTAGCAAAGGGAATTTGGTTCCAATGTGGACACATGATGATTCTACTAATTTTTGAAAGAAAAAAACATATTAGCTGTGTATGGGTATTTGACTTAACTTGTTTCTCATCTCCACTGAATGTTGGCCAACGGTGTTCAGTCAATAGAATACAATAGAATTTTTATTTTTTAATAACTTCTGCTTTTACTTATCTGAGAAAAAGCAATGGAGAAAGAAAAAAATCTTATGGTGCAACATGTTATTAATTTATGTGGAATATGTTAGTATTTGTATGAAAAGATGCATGATATATTGACATTGCACATTTGTAGAAAAGTTCATTTTTGGTCTATGGGAAATTAGATACGAAGAAACTGTGATTTTAAAAAAATTATGACAACCCTCACAAAAAAAAAAAAAAAAAAAACAAACAAACAATATTTATGAAGTATTAGTGGTGACAGTATTTAGACACCAACAAAAGCTGCCGAGATTTGAAGATCTCTAGAATCTAGATTTTAATAGTTTCCACCTTTAATACTTTAACATGTATTCTTGTTTTTATCTAAGTTGTTTTTCTTGTTCTTGATCATACTCTTTGGCAGGATGAGGTTTCTTGGAGCTCTTGTCAGCCTATTTTCTTTCGTGTTGCTTTTGACTTCAACTTGTTGGAAGTTTCAGACTCACATCTTTACTATTGCTGTGCTATTGTTACAATTGCAGAGACCTCTTACCCAAATTCAGTTGATTTGTTACTGCAGTGAGAAGTTGTACAAGGGCTTTTTGAAGTTGTAATGGTGCTACTCTTTCTCAGTGCCAGTTGCCTAAATGGAATGGTTGCAGGACTTAACTTTGTCTTCAGAGAATTGATGCTAATAATTTCTCTCTAGTTTTGTTTGAACTTTTCTTATGAACTTACTGCTGATTATTGTTTTGGCTGTTTTACTTTATTTAATTTGACTTTAGTATGTCATTTTTCCTCTTCTTCTTCCCCCCCTTAACATTACTTAGTTTTTATTTGTTTGTTGTCGATGATAACACTTATCTACTTTGTGCGACCTCAGTGGAAACCTGACTCCTCTTCTGTCACTTGGTTGATATATGATATCTACATCTATCTGGAAGTGGAGGCTGCAGGTATCCATGCATTAATTTTGGTGAAGTATGACCACATATCAAGCTAACCGAGGAATGATTTTGTTAACACCTATACCCACACACGTGTGTGTGTGTGTATTGCTAACTTTTATGTATTGTTTCAGTTTCTATTTGCAGGCACAGTATAACCAATAAATTTGGCTTTAAATAGTATTGTTAATTGGTTGCGAATGACCAAGCCAAAGAATCAAAGTACCTTTTATGCAAAGAATCAAAGTACCTTTTATGCATTAGATATGTTGGTCATATCAAACTTGTTTTAAAGCGATAGCCCTAAGCGAGAAAGGGCAACTCTATGACTTAGTTTTGTCCTTTCCTTTGGAATTATGAACAAAGAAGTAGTACACTTGTTTTAAATTAGTTTTGATACTCATGACAGCTTCTTTTTTGCATTAGCTGGTTGTGGTTGGAATCATTATCAGTTCTTTTCTTAATCTCGAAGAATTTTGGGTCTTTTTCTTTTAGTTTGCGGCCTAGGGTGAGATTAGTTGCCTTGAATTAACTGTTAATTTACTTTGAGAAATATTAAATATGTTTGTGCTGGACTCATAATCTATTATTTGTTAATATGGTTAGTTTCCAGACTCGCACATTCTGTGTAATTTATTTATCCGACTCAGATCTCTACTGACTTGCTTGTATGGCTAGGTGTTGTGAGACTTAGTTTTACAATAATGTTCTTTCTATGCTGAAATATATTGAAAAACACTCGGTAAGCATGGGCTTGCAATTTTATAGCCTGTCCATGTAATGTTTTTTACTGTGATTCTGTCAAGTGATTAATGGAGTCTATAATATCAAATTTTAGTCTGCTTATCTGATTATTCTAAGAAATGGTCTTGATATTCATATTATATGACTGTAGGTCTTGGTTACTTTAGTTCAACTTATTTAAATTGAGTAGTTCTTAATGTTTTTGTTTTGTTTTACTTTTTTAATTTTATTAATACGTTAGTTCTTGAGGTTTAATGTTTATTTTGTAGTTTCTGTCTTAAAAGAAGTTGCTAGATTTCTCTTACTAGTATCCATTCACTGTTACCTGTGTTGCTAATTGATAACTCTGGGGGTGAGAATACATAAATGTATTTCCTTCTTTTCTGCTGGATTTTTCTTGAACTGCATAGTAATTTACTCTAATTGGAACAACTGTTGCCTTATGCATACATTCTTTTTTACATGGTGTAGACTTTACTTGATTGTTTTTGAAAACATTTACATGTTTGAAAATGAAACCATTGTAAATAAAAATAAATCTTTCACTCAAGGTGTCAAGTATTGTGTGCTGTTACGTTTATAAATACATTCTTCTGAACTACCGTTCATTTGAGCTGTGAAATATTTTTTCAAAAAATATTTTTGACATTTTCAAATGTTTGGTATGACGATGAAAATGTGATCATTGAAATTGTTTTAGCAGTAAAAAAACTTGCTACATTGGCTGGTGTTTGGTTGCAGGAAAGTCGGTGTTTGTTTAGGACTTTGGGTGCAATTTCTCTTAAACAACAAAAGTTGCTGAGTTTGAAGGGAAAGAGCTCACTTTAATAACCACTGAAAGTTTGTGTTCTTCAAAAGCTGCATCTAATTGTGTATCAAGGCAAGTAATAGGAAAGCTTTAATGATGGAGATGAGCTTGAGTCTCTTTAATTTTGACCCAGTGTACAATTTTTTGAAAGAAACTTTCTTATTTTGTTTTGTTTCCTTGTTTTCCTCTTCATTCTTTCTTACATTGAGCTAGGAAACCCAAGATGTTTCTTATTTTGTTTGTTTTCGCAACCATCATAATAATCTTGTATCTCTGGAGATTTACAAGTTCATTTGAAAGATGAATACTGTGAATTTCTATAAGTCGTCGAATATCCAAATTTATTCAGGTAGTAGCGTTGAGTGAGGAAAACATTTACCAAGAGGCAGCTCAGCAGCATATCCTATCTATGAGATCCTAGCTTCAACCAAAAGACCAACACTCAGATGTTCAGAGCGCATCAATCCCACAAATTTGAAAATTGAATGGGGCAGCCATCTTCTAGTCAAAGCAATAAAATGTATGGTAACTCTACATTCTTCCTATCCAAAATTCATTCGACAGATGTCCCTACTATCAACAACACAACAAAGCCACCTTTCTAAAATTTAATTAAATCACAGCCACTAAAATAATTAAATCACAGGAATTTATGATGTCGACGGTGGTATTTGAACCTGGTTCAGCCTACTAACCCAAATTGAATGCAAAATCATGTGGAACATATCATATCTCACTGGTCTTGGGTTCCAAAGAAAATGCTTCTGCAACATCTTTACATTAGTCTGCATTGTAACATACCGTCTCATAGGAATAGCCACTAAAATCTCCTTGAGTTTTGGAATATCCTTCTCAGGCACAACTACAGAAAATGCACTCCAATCCAGTACATCACTTGATGGAAGGACAAAATTATCAGCAATAATCACTGGAACACACTCATAGTAAATGGCCTCAACAATCCTGGGACTGTTCACCTCATAACCCATAGGACAAATGCAATATTTGCTAGATTTCATGTGTTGAACATAAGACATTGTTCTGGAGACTCTATTGGGAAGAAGACCGTAAATCCTCATATCTTCGTCTTTGCCATCCCAGTTCTTCACAAGTATTGGACGGACCCTACCATGCATTCTTCCGGCAAAAAAAGCAAGGATCGTACGCTGTGACATTCTTTTACCGCCAAGATTTCTAAGAGGTCTCCTAGGATTTTTTATGGTGGTTTCCGGTAAGGAAACATCCTTTCCTGCAACGAAGATGCCTTCAGATGCATCTGCGTTGCAGAGTGCTTTTATAGAATTTTTGGTTAGTTCCTTGTGCTTAGTCAATGTATAAGGACCCTGCAAAATTATATTGAAACATAAATAGAAAAGGCGAGTGCTTGTTGAATTACTCAACATGTAATTATGCAAGTGCCCTTAGAAATTAAAAAGAATCAGAAAAAGAGGAGAGAAATTGACTACATAGAATAAATAACAGTCAACAAGATAGTTAAGAAGGCTAAAATTCCAAATTAGAACTGATGCGGCTTGTATGCTTATATGCATCCATTTACCATGGAAAAACAGCCTCGCACCATCATAGCTTTATCTAGCTGAGAAACAATATAGGGACATTTAAAGCTATAGCGTGCCTAATGACTTCCTAAATTGGGCTAGTTACCTAATTAAGCAGATTATCTCAAGTCAAATGCAATATACATGAAACAACTCGGGTCAAATCCCGAGTCCGGTATTACAATACAGGTCTCTCATTAGTAGACTTCAGTCTTTACCCGATGGAACTAATATCTCAAAAATTCAGAGAAGATTCAATGGTAGATGATTAATTCTCAAAATAAAAACAAGAAAAGAACGTCAAATGTTTCTCTACTGTTTTTATCTAAAATAAAAGAAACACGGCAACATTTTTTCTGTTTATGGAACACCCTTTTTGTGAAAGAGACGCAAACAACATGATCAAGTCGAGAAATCAAATTATCAGAAATCAAGAGAAATTTGAAATTAAAAAAAGAAAAAACGAAGTGAACCAAATTCCACTAAAAAATTATCATGCCTTCCAAAGCCTATGAAAAAAAATTCAATTCATGAACCCACAATTTTCAGGTGAATGTGTAGAATTCAACTCAGTTTCACCTTTGCCTAAAAGCCAACTCAACTTAGAACAAAGCCATCTGATGTTAAAAGTATATCAAATCTGTTTCTGAATTTATTTACCAAAGGTAATCTAGCTAATTTATCAGAAACCAAAGCGACTTGTTTTTTTTTTTACTCTTAAACATTTTCCCAAATCACTAAATCCAACAGGCACATCTAAGCATTTTTATGGTCGCATGTATGATGTACAATTAAACACTAAAAGAAAATGCACTTAATTAAACTACCATACCCAATCATGACAAGTAGCCAAAAAATGATCTGACCCATGAGTTCGGTTCCAAAAAGGATATTTTGCTGCAAGCATGTTCACATAGTCCCGTAAGAAGATTGACAGGGGTTTGACATTATGTGACTTAGGCACGTAAAGAGCCAATTCCAGCTGGCGTGCACTGTATGGAAGGTAGAACAAGTGAGCCTTCTCTGGATTGCTGGTGACAAACATCTTGTTTCCATCCAGTAACTTCATGAACCATCCTTCAGAAGAGTAAATTCCTCTGAGATAAGGTTGGTGAAAAATAGGTCTCTTTCCTTCTTGGTATATATAAACCTTAAGTATGCTTTCCATCAACTCATAACTCCTGGAATTCACAAATACTAATAGGTTTCAATTTTATGATAAATATGGGGTAAAGGATAATATATTAGCAACAATGCAAATATTAGTCTATTGCCAATACATTTGGTTATACATTGTAGGTGTCGGCTACACTGAGCTTGAATTGATTCAAGAGACCCAAACTAGACATTTAAAACCTCTTTAATTATTAAGAGGTTCTCCATATACTTAAAAATTGGAAATGTAATTATGTTCAAATGACTCTTCTAATTACCTTAGTAGCAAAATTCCCTAGAAAAGGTAATCATAAAACATAATATGATCAACCACTTCTCTATAATCAAATACAATGTTAACAGATCACTACAAAAAAAAATGGACGTTGTATAAGCACAGTCGGATGTACAGAAAAGAAATATTTTGAAAACAGAGACATTTGAATGGAATAAAGATAGGGCATATAGGTCTGGATCATCAATGACAATTGAGGCTTTCACAAAATCTCAGTTTTTAGCATCACAGTTAGTGCCTTGTCAAAATATAATACCAACGCCAAGGACCTAACAAAATTTGTAATCTCTGCAAATTCAAATAACCTTTCTCAAATTATAACAGATCTGAGATTCAAGTATAAAAGAACCTTTTGAAAACGCTAATCATAATTGGATCAAAACTCAACAATCTTACCAACGCCAAGGTGATCTCTGGGACACAAAGTTCTAACAGGAGTTGGCAGTGACGGGGTTCTAACAGGAGGTGGCAGTGGAACTAACTAAAACCTTTAGTTTTGTTTCCTTAATTTGGCCACTTGTCCTAAGAAACTTTGTTCCCACATCAACAACTGACCTTGATTGGTTCAATTCAGCATCAGTATTAAGTAAAATAATTCTGGGGCCAAAACGTGCAGCGTCAAAATTATCCTTGTGCCTCAGTGCAGTGATTTCACTCAAAGTGGTGGTCCTATCCAAGGGTTTGTATGCTAAAACTGGTACTGATGGAGATGGAGTCAATAGGAAAGGATATGGAAGTGAAGAAATTTGAAACAAAACCCCAGCTATCGTAATAATGGCTCCACCGAAAAACACTTTTCTCCAATCAAGCCTGAACAGCAGGATGATAAAGATTTGGCGCCAAAACTTACTCATATCACCTTCTAATTGGGGAACTTGTTAATGCATAACATCAAATTCAAACCTTGCAATTCAAAAAAATGTTTGTACAGAAAAATTCCAGAGGCTCCAAACATGTAATCATTTTCACAAACATTCATTCCAAAAAACTTAACTCTTACGATATTCCCCTCCATACAACATCTTACTAATAACATCCCATTCATGTGCTTGACAAGGCGAAAAGTTCTCCTCTGCACTCTTACCCAAACAAAAACAAAATTATTAAGTATTAACGACTCAATTTTTATGTTACAGGGTACACTGATTTCTATGAAGTGAAAAGAAATGACAAAAATGAAGCCTTGACCTCAGTAAAAACAAACCTGAGCATTTCTATATTTAAATTAATTAATTAATTATTTTTTTACAAAGTCTTACTTAAACTCTGTTAAAACAAACAAATAAAAAAAGAGTTAAAAAGCTCTTGGCATCACGAGGAATTAAAATCTTGAACTTGTTACTTGACACAGAAAATATAATAATAATACCTACCATTTCTCAACAATATGCTGCATATATATGTCTCACAATCACTTAGAAAAACATTGGCACAATCCATATTATGAGATTAAGTTTGCAACAATCATAATCAGAAGAAAAGTTGAATCAATAATCAAAACCACAAAACAAACACATACAAATTTAAATAGTACTGTTACCAAATTTAGTAGTATAATTACCGGAGGGGTAGGTCGAAGAATCTGAGGTTAATAATTGGATCTGAAAATGGGTAAGAATGGGGGTGATTTTGAGGGAGAAGAAAGAAAGAAAAGAGGAAAAGTTGATATAATAGTGGACAGGATGAAGTACGAACAGCGGGTGGGCTGGACAGGAATTGAGTGAAGTGTGGACGTACGTAAGCAAAGGCAGTGTGCGTAACTGACGGTAACGGTTCCTACTTCATTCCATTGGTCTGAGCCTTTTTTTTCTTGTGGGTAGGGGGCGGTGACTGACTCGTTCTCTTCATGCAGCCACCGGATATCATGCCGCCTGCCTTGTCCAACATTTCCTTCCTTTTATCTCTTATTGATACTTTTTTTCTGTAAAAATTTCAATTCCAATAAATTTTATAAATTATTTGGGAGAGAATTTAAAAAAAAATAAATAAATAAAAAATTGACCGGTCCCCATACACGGTGCCCCTAGACTTTTTCCTTATTGAATCATCACTTGTCTGTTTTATTATTTTTTGAATTATTATATAATTTAATAATAATTCTAATAGCAGATTCGTTTTCATATTTAAAAACAAACTAGTAATTCCGGATAATCATTGGTCCGACATGGCAGTGTGTATTTACAACCACATGTTGATCCATAGCTAATAGCGATTCCTACTCTGAAATTGTAAATTAGGCAAATGATAAGACAACATAATTAAACTAATTAATATGCAAGTCATTAAGTCAAGTGGAGACAATTTATTTATGGGCAAATTATAAAACTGTAGCATATTTTGATTAAATGTAAAAACAAAATTAAACATTAAAAATTATATTAAATTAAAAAAAATATTAATTATTCATTTAACAAATAGTTTAATTTTATATACACTCACACACAATAATAATTGATATTTAATTAATAATATATTTAATATTTTTGATATTTTAACATAAAAAATGTTGATATAAAATAGAAGGAGTAAAAGTCAATAATTTATTATTTAGAGAACTTGGCAAACGGTACAAGTGGAGACAATTTATTTATGGCCAAATTATAAAACTCTCCCATCATGGATAGACACAAAATCTATTTAAATAAAAATTTAAGTAGCTTATATTTTAATTAAATGTAAAGACAAAATTATATTAAAAAAAAAATATTAATTATTCATTTAACAAATAGTTTACTTTTATATACACTACACACAGATAAAATATTTGATATTTTGATATGTACAGCGACGATTTTATCAAAAAATCAATAATTTACTTTAGATATATATTTGTATTTGTTATTCATAATTTTTTTTATATACACAAATACGAATATCACTGACATTTCTTTCTCTTCAGATCTCTCTCCCTCATCAATGGCGGCGTCCATTTCATCTCTCCATCCCGCTATCTTCGTGTCTTCTTCAGCCACTCTCAGTCACTCATCATCTCTCTCTCCTCCCTCCTCCAACCTCGTCAAATTCACCCCTAAACACCCTTATTTCAAAACCTTCATTTCCCAACCTATCCGCCCTCCTCCAAACCCCCGACCACTGACCACCTCCCGCCCACGCGCCACCGCCTCCACCGCCCCTGTCACCACTTTTCATGGCGTCTGCTACGTCGTCGGCGACAATATCGACACCGACCAAATCATCCCCGCCGAATACCTAACCTTAGTCCCCTCCAACCCCGATGAATACAAAAAACTCGGATCCTACGCCCTAATTGGTCTCCCCTCCTCCTACCAGATACGCTTCATGGAGCCTGGCGAATTCAAGTCCAAGTACTCAATCCTGATCGGGGGCGACAATTTTGGCTGCGGTTCATCCCGTGAACACGCCCCTGTCGCCCTAGGCGCCGCCGGAGTGGCGGCGGTGGTGGCGGAATCGTACGCTAGGATATTTTTCAGGAATTCGGTGGCTACTGGAGAGGTTTATCCTTTGGAATCGGAAGTGAGGGTTTGTGAGGAGTGTAAGACTGGAGATGTGATTACAATTGAGCTTGGACAGAGCTTATTGATCAATCATACAACAGGAAAAGAGTATAAATTGAAGCCCATTGGGGATGCTGGCCCCGTTATTGAGGCGGGTGGTATTTTCGCCTATGCCAGAAAAACTGGGATGATTCCTATACAGGCCGTCTAGAGAATGAGGTATCAATTATTCTGCTCACTTTAATTGCTATGCAGCACTGTTTTAGTATGTAGTTATTAAAATTTGTTAATGATCTGCTTAGTTGAGTCTGAATCAGTATTGCTACAGAAGCAAATGACCTAATAAGCTTCCTTCTTAAACTTGATTTTGTTACAATTTTAATCACTGATCAAGCACTATACTGGTTTAACTGTTGATTGGGGTGTGTTTTGAAAATTCAATTCCATGATTATTTTCTTGAGTGTGAGAGAGCATAAGCTAAATCTCAAAGCTAAGAGCTTTCACTAGGAGTGAATATAAATCAGATTAAAAAAGAAAGATGGGCATTCTTGATTCAACTCGTATGAAAGTTTGGAGATCATAAGTAGTAAATTTGAGGGAGATGACAAAATTTTCAACATTCATTGCACCAACAAATTTTTATACCGGGGGAGCTCTCGAGGCCTTGCATGTATAAAATCTCGTTCCCAAGGAAGTTGGAGAGAGATGGTTGGAGGGAGATAGTGCAACAACCATTCGAAAATTATGTGGATACACATTATTCTGTAGGTTAGAGATGGAGAGGTGGTGAACCTAGAAGGAGAGAAAACTAAAGTGGGAAATTGGAGGGAGATAGTTGGATAGTGCAACAAGGATACAAACATTATAGACAACTCTATATATACATGATCTAAGGTAGAGAGGGAGAGCGCTGGTGAACCTAAAAGCAGAATAGGGAAACCTAAAGAGGTTTAATGGATTCAAGTGATTGTCCAAGGAGGCACTTAATAAATGGCATTCTGTTCAATCTTGGTGATGTCGTCTCAGTATTTAAAGGTGTAGACAAATTTTAGGGATATTGGAAGCACATAGGCATGACTTTGGTAGAATACCTAAAGCTCAGTTCTTCATTGGAAGCTCTGGTTAGCTGTTCTACGTCTCAAGTCATCATAGTATCAGGTTGTCCTAAACTGGGTTTCGTGAAGATCATTCTGTTGCAGCACCTGCGTTGATGAACACTTCCTGAAAAAGATAAAAATATTATTGTTGAATAAAGAGATTTGGTACAATACCATTTATGCCACTAAAATACAGCTGGGTAGATTTGAGAGGACAGGGACAATATAGAATGTTGCTCTACAGGAGTGGGCTTTTACCAATAATCAAATTCAAGTGGAATACATCTGGGCTTTACCAATAACACAAATGTCCAAGTTTATTTGAACACAAATTCCAAGTTTTTGTTTTTTCTAATTTCTAATTTATTATAATAATTGTATTATTTAAGCCGGGAATCACTTGTTTACATGGCTCATTAAACTGACTTTTGGGATATGTATTTGCAGTTGTCTCTATTATCTGCATCTCTTAAAAAGGAGGCTGTGTTGACTAGTCTACTGTGAGGGTTGAAAGCAAGCAAGCATCTCATCATCATTCTGATTTTTGAACTCACTAGAACTTGCGGTTAAACTATGTGAATGTTTTATTGTTGTATGAAAAGTGACAGCCAGCTATTGCGGAGCTTTGCTAATTTAGGAAGACTACGGATGTTAATGTTAGAATTTTGCTATAATTAAATTTGGTTTCTTCAAGTTTGTGGAGCCTGAAATCATATTTGGCCAACAAACTAGGCACACATTATAGTTGATTCTCTTACCTAATACTCCCCCTCCTCCTACACTGGGTTTATGAGTTTGGAGAGAGAGAAAAAAGAAAGGAATTTAAAAAATTTAAAAGAAAAGAGAGTGAAGGATAGGAAATTTACTTTCTTTTCTTAGGTTTGTTTGTGAGTTTTAGAAGGAAATTTTAATTTAAAATAATATATTATTATTTTATCCTTGTGAGATTATATTTTAGAAATTATTACAAGGGTAATTTTGGTATTTTAGTTTGAAAGCTAAGTGTTTAGCAAATGTACTTCCAAATTTTTCCAACTTTGGAAGGAAATTTTTTAAAAAATTATTTCCTTCTCTTTCCTTTTCCCTCTTCTAAAAACTCACATACAAGGGATTTTTATTGTCTTCCTTAAATTTCCTTTCTTTTCTCTCTATTTTGAAACTCAAAAAACAGTGCTGAACAGAGTACATGATTGATGATTGTATTATATTTTGGGCAAACTGCAAAATTGACCCTCCAAGTTTCACAAAATTCCAATCTAGTCTTGAAAGTATTAATTTTTTAAATTGTGCTCTTTAAAGTTTTTTATTTTAACAACCTCTCGTTCCTTTTTTTAACCGTGGTATTTTTTTTTATTTATCAAATTAGCATGTCAATCTAAAACAGTTTGATTTTATTTTTATGGGTTTCAACTCTCTTGATTTATATAAGATGTATTTTGTCAATGTTTATGTATTAAAAAAGTACCACTACAAAAAAATTGATAAAATAAAGTTACAATCCATTTGTATATTTTTGAAAAAATAATTGATCTTGTTGAAGATTCATCCCTCCAATTCTTTTTGTATCCCAATTTTATAACAATTGCAACCCCTTTGCCGCCCGCCATCCATGAACTACCCCCATGAATCTCAAGATGTTGAGACATGGAGTGAGGATTAGGATTGATGGGTGTAATTTTAATTTTGTCCAGTACAAAATAGGAGTAACATATGTAACATATAACACTAACGACGGTAAAGATGATCCTATAATAACTCAGAGGACTGTAAAGATTATACTACCTGTCCAAAACGACGACGTATCCTCAGTCTTTTGAGAAAATAATGCAACGTAATGGTACAAGGATCTCACGATGAATTTGTTACTTCCGCACAACCGAACGGTTAGGATTAAAAGCCAGACCCTCCCTTGTATTGGTAGGGATTCTCCACAAGCCCTAATCTGATACTTTATAAGTTCTTCAGCTGCCGAGACTGGAATTAGCAGCAGTTTTGATCCAATGGGTACTAACTTGACTCTACAACTTTCATCAATTTCTTCTATGGACTTTTTCATTTCACAATTAAATGTTTAAATTAGATTAATTTGATGTATAAATATATAGATGTGTATCTACTTATGTTTACAAATAATGAAAAGGGGCATACACGTACGTGTCGGAGCTATGGAGGAAGAAGCAATCGGATGTGATGAGGTTTCTGCAGAGGGTTAGGTGTTGGGAGTACCGTCAACTTCCTTCCATTGTTCGGGTCACTCACCCTACCCGACCCGATAAGGCTCGTCGCCTCGGCTACAAGGCCAAGCAGGTAATGGTCTTTACTCAGAAATGCTTGTAACTTATTAATGACTTCCTCGTTCACACGCACCTCACTTGTATCTATACATAATATGTTTTATTCTTATAAATATCATTTGATTATTTGAAAGTGTTTTGTATTTAGGATCAATGCTTTATATCTTCTGCTTAATTTTACTGATATGAATCTAGTGTTAAGCTATATAGTTTATTAGGAATGGTTCACTTTAACTAGTTGTCTGCCAAATGGACCTCTTAGTTAGCTTATAGATCGGAATTGCTTCTTCAATTTGAAATATATTCATCTTGATTCTTGATTGTGTGGGGAGTGGGGGATTTCAGTCCATGAAGACACTCACTGTGTACCCTCATGCTATTATCATGCTCTATAGAGGGGAATATTTATGACATTTTATTCAAACGAAATGTGAAGAATATAAATACATAATATATATGTATATATTATGTTTATATCTACACTATTCCATCTATTTATATTTTCTTGTCATTTTCCCCATATCTTTTGTATTAGCAACTTTGATTTTATCATGCATGTAATTTAGTAATTTGTGCCTTTTCATAGAGTACTGAAATAAGTGTTGGATTTAATTGTGCTCCGTGTACCATGTGTGGACTTGTATTCTCCCCCTTTTTTGGCGCTTTTAATGAATTGTTTACTTTTCAAAAAAAAAAATTGTTAGCTCATACTGAGTTTTATTGTTTGTGATGATTATCTTTAATGATGATATATGTATATATTAAAAAGAAAACACCTGTGTAAATAAATTTTATACATTTCGTGACAATGATATGCCTTTTCTACTTTCTCTTTCTAGCTCTCTTAAGAATTAATCATATGATGATGGATCCCTGTGCTGTGGCTTTCTTTAGCTTTCTTTGAGTTACGTGTTAGCTGGTGCTTAGACATGTTGTCCAATGCTTGTTGGGTTATGCAGAGGGTCTTTATTTTTTACTAGTATGAAATGTTTGTTTTAAGCTAATTTAATGTTTCAGACTAGATTTTATTAAAAGGATTATGGGGAAAAGGGAGTTGGGTCGATGAGGCTGGAAGTAAAAGAAATTTAATATTGTTGGGTAATTATTATTTATTATTATTTATGGATGATTTCAGTGTAATTAGTTTATTTAGTAGATAAGAATTAAGATTAGGATATATATATATATATATATATAATTATATTAGTATAATTTTCTAGAGTATTAATTATTTAAGGTAGTAGATAATTTCTAGGATTTTATTTCCTTTTTAATTAGGTTACTTTGTATTTTACTTGGTCATCAAATATTAGGATTTTTCTTGTTCCTATATTAGTTGTAATTCATCATTATGGGATTATTATTTGATATTATTGAATTGTAAGCCTTGTGTTTTGTGGCTTTAAGCCTAATTATCTTTTTTAAATCCCCTTTATTCCTTCCTCCACCCTTGTCATACATCATGAGTAATTACTAAACTGTTATTTCAAGTTTGTTTCTCAATTATCAAGCAGATGACCAATGTGTAATTGATATGGTGGGAAACTTATGTTTCTTATTGAGCTGAGAACAATAGTTCGTCATGCTGCTTCCATTGGTATATGCATTATTAGATGTAGCTTTGGTAGTAATCTTTTCGTCATTAAATATCTTTTATTCCACTAATAAGATCTTTCAGTTAATGGTGTTGTAGATGATGATGCTAATGAAATACAGGGTTATGTGGTCTACCGTGTTCGTGTCAGACGAGGTGGCCGAAAGAGGCCTGTTTCCAAGGGTATTGTGTATGGTAAACCTACAAATCAAGGTGTTACTCAACTGAAGTTTCAGAGGGGCAAGAGATCAGTCGCAGAGGAGCGAGCTGGTCGGAAGTTGGGTGGTCTTAGAGTTGTCAACTCATACTGGATCAATGAGGTACAGCGCTTAGTTGAGCATTCTGTTCTATTCTTGTTCATATAATCTTTAATTTGGGGTTATTACACTAGTTTCCTTAATGTTAGGACTCAACTTACAAGTACTTTGAGGTAATCTTGGTTGATCCTGCACATACTACCATCCGAAATGACCCGAGGATCAACTGGATCTGCAATCCTGTTCACAAGCACAGAGAGCTACGTGGGCTCACTTCTGCTGGAAAGAAATACAGGGGTTTACGTGGAAAGGGTCACCTCAACCACAAGGCTCGGCCTTCCCGCAGGGCAACTTGGAAGAGGAACAACACCCTCTCCCTCTGCCGCTACCGATAATTATGTTGACTTTGCATGGTGTTTCCTAGGTTGCTTGTTTTGGTTTTTTTGGGAAGACATGTTGAGTTCTAAAGAGTTTTGTAATTTTGGTTTCTGAGATTTGTGAATCATATTCTCTATAAGATGCTTTCAATTATTAAGGTACTAAAATTATGGTATTGTGTTTGGGTCCTAAAGAGTTTTGTAATTTATGAGGTGTGCAAGACAGTAGATGTGGTGACGATGTTTGCTGATGCAGGTTGAATTTTCAAGTTCCAAAAAAAGCCAGATGATCCTTTAGAATGTTTTGGAAAAAATAAACAATTTCATGAGTTTTTATATACTTTTGATATTGAAAAATAATGTTATAGTGGAACAATATTGAATAGTTATGTAATTCCTAGAAATGAATGAATAGTCAAACTTAATTCTCATTGCTAATGCTATATACATCCAAATTTTACTATTCATGGGGTTGCTTCTAATATTGTGTTAAGTATCTTCATGTCTACTTCAATATAACGCGGACGGAGTCCAAGACGATGACAATTGTTATTGAATTGAAAGATGTGCTTCCCTGGCTAAGCTTCCTGACATTCTTGTTGCTGAAAGGGAAAGCCAAGTACAATGTGTGATTGAACAAGTACAACGTTTTAGAGTGTTCCATTAAGATAGCTCTCTTTTAGATTTTGCAGTGCTTGTCGAATGGAATCTTCATCTTGGCTGGAGTATTTTAAGCATATCAGCCGTTGAGCTACATGGTAAGCCATCTGGATTCCATGATATTGTTCACAGTTCACTTCCATTCTCTTCACTTCCTGTATATATACTATCACAGAAGATCAAAAATAGTTGAATAAAACAATAATTCATTGACACAGTTCTATTCCTATCAAAAGCTATTTAAAATGTCGCAAATAAATCCAGAGTTGGATAAAGTTTCTTCATATTCCACCGGAGATCCCAAGGAACCGTGCTACAGGATCCGGATTCTTATTCATAAGGAGTGCAAGGAGCATGCTAATTGCAGTTGTAGTGGCTGGATGATTATTAAGTGGTAACTTCACAAGATTTGCATGGACTACATTTATTACTAAAAATAACAGGGTGATCAGGGATACAAGATCACCAACTGAGAGAATATACCTAGTCAATGCAGGCTGGAACCAAGATTTAGTTTAGGAGGCAACACGTTAAGAATAAAGATTAACGTGAAGTAGATTGAACTGAATAGTGTGTGTGTGTGTGTAACTTGCATAAAATTCAAAATAAAGTAATAATGTTCACACAACATTCTTTGAGTTTTCTTATCTTAAAATTATTGCATAATATTCCGTGTTGATTATTTAAAATAGGAGTGCTTGTTATTTTCCGCAAGAAACATGTGCCATCTACCAATCAGGCAATCACAAGGAAAAAGACAAGCTATCAGATTGAGCTCAAGCTGTTTGTGAGTTTTATTTTGGGGAGTCATTTCCAGAATAGCTGACACCAAAGGAAGGAGGTATTCTTACCCCCAGCCACATTTTAGCAAACATTAAATAAATTAAACCCCTGTTTGTGAGTTTTATTTTGGATACGTTTAATTATTAAACTTATAAAATATATATATATATAGGAGAAAGTAATGGGATGGGTTAAATGGTTTTAGTTCTTGAATGGTTGGTTTTACTTTCCAACAAAAGTTGGAAAAAACAAAAGTTGGAAAAAACTTTCTTTTTTTATCCCTTCCCTTCCCTCCGAAACAAAACTCACAAACACAGCCCAACCTGGGAATCACAATGCTCAAGCTGCACGTATCAGTGTATCACATGGCAATGAACCAGCTTAAAGACAATAGTTAGCAGATGGAGCAGAAGCTTAGTTCTTTCGGATTGATGAAGTTTTAGAACAACTTTAAAAAATTCTATGGCTAGAACAGGAAACTTAAGGCTCTGAGGTAGAGCACGGTCTGTGAAAATCTAACATTTCTTAAATATCTCATCATGAAACAATTTATATCACCTTTGCTGCAATCTTTGATGTGATGCTTCTTGCAGTTTCGATTACTGAGCCTGGTAATCCAGCCACTCCTGCTAACAGAAGACCGTAGTGTGGTACATGCCGTAATCCATCCTTTAGTTGAAACTGGTTTGGTGAATCAGAATAAGTATGAAAGCTCCACAAAGCAAATGAATCCCGTAAAGGAAATAAATATTCATTATGTATCACCTTGAAATCCAAGCGGTTGTTTTTGACATCCACATGAAAATGAAGAATTTTCACGTTAGGGTAGACGGTGGCTAATTCTGATAGGTTTTCCATGTGGGTGGCAAATATAGTATACCTGAAAAAAAATCAAGCAGATCCTTGAACTGAAATTAGGCTGATGTATGAATATCCTACACATGTAATAGTACATTAATTATGTATAAGCATTTAAAGTTGAAGTAGAATCAATATAATAAAGTGAGATTTTTTAATTTTAATTTTATTGTTTATCTAATTATGATCTCTTCATTTGTTTTGGAAAGCAACAAGGAATTCTAAGACGTAAAGAAGCTCAAGCTGCAATTCTCAAAAGGATTTAGAAATTTATTATGTCTTAATCCAGACCTAAAAAGTATGTTCTATTATAGAATAAGAAATAAGAATATGCTCAAAATATGTGTCTAAAGTCTTACTTTGTAAATAACTATATATGTATGTTGTTAAGATTAATCTAAAGGATTCTAGGAGTCTAGCATTCTAGGATTCTATGATTCTATGAATGATTTGATTAGAAGTGATTAGTGGTAGGATTATTCTAGAAGCATGACTAGATGTAATCATTGATCACTATGATTTACTTTTCATATTTAGCTTTGACATTTAGCCTATATAAAGGCTCTCTATTGTACATATCACTTCTAGCATTCACATGGTATCAATAGCCATGGTTTCAAAAAAAATTAAATTTCCTCTCCTTTTTCTTCTATTCTTTTTCTCCGTTCAAAAAAAAAAACATGATTCACCATGAACAGTAAAAGTATTGTTCATCATGAATAGTGTATGACACTGTTCATCTCGTTCCTGTTTATCAATGCAAATGCAAGTTCTAATTTCTTGTGCTCTTCCGAAATATATGTTCAAGTTGTTTCTTTATTTTTGAGGAGGCTGAAAATGATTAGTTTGTTTCTCACTTTGGATTCGGATTTGTTAGGTCTGTGAGGGGTTTTGCATGCGTTTGTTACCATCGTTTCGTCGTTCTTTTCAGCCATGATTGTATTTTTATTGTGTGAACAGATTTAGACAAATTTAATATGAACAAGATGTTTACGATATCCAATACTGTTACGAGCCAAATATCAAATGTGTCCGATTCTAGGCAATCCATGGGTGTTACAGAAGTGTTGTCTTCCTTGAATCGTCTTACTGATAAGAAATTGGAGGGAGTCCATAACTATCAGCAGTGGTGAAAGATTGTGCGTTTGGCACTACTTAGTAGAGAGCATGGCGATCATTTAACGAAAGCAAATACTTCCGACGAGGCTTGGAATCTAGTTGATGTCAGAATTTTATAACAGATACTTAATTCCATGAACAATAATATTATTGATTTAGTCACTTATCTTGATACAGTAAAAAAATTGTGGGAATACTTAGTTTTGTACTCGCGCCAAAATAATCTTGCTCGTATGTTTGAGGTTTCTCAGGATTTTTATATGAATAATCGTGATGGTCGTCCACTCACTCAATTTTTTGCAGACTATAAAAAGATGTACGAGGAGTTGAATTTATTGCTCCCTATTACTGCCAATATAAAAAAAAATACAAGAACAAAGAGAGCAATTAGCTGTGATGGGGTTTTTTGGTGCTCTTGGTTCGAAATTTGAGATTATCCACTCACAGATTCTTAGTAGCTCAACAGTGTCATCTCTTACTAAAATGTTTGCTCGTGTTTCCTGTGAAACTAGTCATAGAGTTGATTCATCTAACAAATCTGCACTTGTGGTTTCGTACAGGGAGGTGTTGCCCGTAGTAGTTATGAGAGTATGCATAACGGTCGCGAAGGTAATTTTTGAGGTAGGGGGAGTAGCCAGATTAGTGGTCGAGGTCAAATTTTTTATGGTACTGATCCTAGTAGAATTTGTTATCATTGG
This sequence comes from Panax ginseng, assembly GCA_020205605.1. NCBI lineage: Eukaryota > Viridiplantae > Streptophyta > Magnoliopsida > Apiales > Araliaceae > Panax > Panax ginseng. The sequence goes on from CM035150.1 coordinate 100,121,218, forward strand.
GGAGAGTCTGGAGACATTCAACGATTGTGTCGACATCTTCGTAATCAGGGGCATCCACGATTTGTAAATGCAGTTGCTAGTTTGGATGTATCATCCTCTATACCCACATCTTCGGGGGAGAAGACAATTACTATGACTCCAGAAAAGTATGTTGTTCAAACAGGTAATACTAGTGCTTGCAACACCACATCTCATCCTTGATTCTGGGGCATCTGATCATATGACAGGTATATCTAGTAATCTTTCTCTTTTTCGTCCTACTTTCTCTATACCTAGTGTGACCTTAACAGATGGTTACATGGTCACTATAAAGGGTATTGGTATTGCCAATGCCCCTTTCTCTTTAGCATCTACATTATATTTACCCAAATTTTCATATAACCTTCTTTTTGTTAGTAAATTAACAAAAACTTATAATTGTTCCGTGACGTTTTATCCTGATTCTTATATTTTTTAGGATCTTAAGACGAAGAAGATGATTGGTAGAGGTCATGCATCGGGAGGTATATATCTGTTTGATGAATCAGTTTCTGTTCCTCGGGCCATTGTTTGTTCCAGTGACACCTCACCTCTTCAAGTCCATTGTCGATTGGGACACCCATCTTTGTCCAACTTGAAAAGATTGATGCCTTGTTTTAGTTCTTAGAATGCGAGTCTTGTCGGTTTGGGAAACATCATCGTGTGTCATATCCCCTAAGGGTAAATAAACGGTATGTGAGCCATTTGAGTTAGTATATTCTGATGTCTGGGGACCTTGTCATATAGTGTCACAACTGGGATTTCTTACATTTGTTGATGACTATTCACCGATAACTTGGCTTTATTTGATGAAAAATCGTTCTGAATTGTTCTCCATTTTCTCTAGTTTTGTGAATGAAATTCAAACTCAATTTGGTCTCACAATCCGTGTATTACGTAGTGATAATGCTCTTGAATATTTTTCATCTCTATTTTCTACATTCATGGCTAGTCATGGCATCTTCCATCAATCCTCATGTATTGATATACCACAACAAAATTGTGTTGCAAAGAGAAAAAATTGTCATCTTATGGAAGTTACTCGTGCTTTACTTTTTGATATGAAAGTACCAAAACCATTTTGGGCCGATACTGTTTTAACCACATTTACTTGATTAATCGCATGCCTTGTTCTGTTTTAGGCCGAAAAATTTCTCACTGTCTTGTTTCCTTCTCAGGTTTTGTTTTGTTTGTCCACGCATATTTTTGTGTGCGTCTATTTTGTTCAAGATCACCGTCCTGGTGTGTCAAAATTAGATCTTAAGGTTCTTAAACGTCTGTTTGTTGGTTATTCTCGTACCCAAAAAGGTTATCGTTGTTACTCTCCTGAACTTGAACGTTACTTGGTTAGTTTTGACATCATTTTCTTCACAACCTCATTTCATGTCTGATTTAGATAAAAAGTTTCCCATTTATATCATCAAGTTGAATGTTCCTTTTATGCCACATAATAAACCAATGCCAAATATCCGATGTGTATAGTCGTCCAAAAATAGATATAACACCTAGTGATGACTCGGCTCGAACATCATCTTTATCGACAGATCCTGGAGAATCATCCTATGATTCTTCTGATTCGATTCTAGATAAATCAATTAGCCTACGGAAAGGTAAACGAAGTTATACCCAATATCCTATTTCGCATCTCTTTCTTATTATGTTATCTCTTCTACTCATCATAAATGTCTCTCTACTATCTTTGTTCATCCTGTCCCAAAAACTATTAAGGAAGCACTATTGCTTCCTGGCTGGAGAATAGCAATTGAAAAGAAAATGATTATTTTGGAGAAAAATGCTATTCAATTGTTGGTTGTAAATGAGTGTAGATGGTAAATCTTGATGGAGATGACTTAAAGCTCGATTAGTTGCTCAAGTTCATGGTGTTAATTAGATCTTTGGCAGCCTCTCAGCACTGGCATTACATTAACTTGATGTCAAGAATGCTTTCCTTAATGGTGATCTCAAATAAGTTGTATATATGAAGCGATCACCTGGTTTAATTGCACAAGGGGAGTCGTGCCTAGTTTTGAAACTGAAGAAATCATTATAATAATGATCATTTTTTGTTTCATCGTGAAGAGTAGTGTTGGCAGAATATTGTTGATTGTGTATGTGGATGATATTGTCATTACAGGAGATGATAAAAGGGAATTGGTGAATTGAAATCTTTTTCATGTAGAAATTCGAGACTATGGATTGAGGTGGCGAAATCTAGTAAAAGTATTTTCCTTTTAGAACGTAAATATATTCTAGACTTGCTGGAAGAAACAGGTTTGCTTGGATCAAAACCAGTTAACACACCCATGGACATAAGCTAGGACATAAGCTAGAAACTAACAACAGAAGGGGGATATCTTCTGAAAAATCCAGAAAAGTACCGACAACTTGTGGACAAACTCAATTATCTTACAGTTACTCGATCAGACATTGTTTTCCATGTTAGTGTGGTCAACCAGTTATTATCTTCCCCTAAGTCCTCATATTGGGATGTTGTTGTGAGATACTAAAGTACCTTAAAAGTGCTCCAACCCGCATATTAGTATTTAGATATCATAATCACATGAGTAGAAGGATTTTGTGATGTTGACTGGGCACAGAGTCCAACTGATAAAGTGATCTACTACAAGATATTGTGTATTTGTTGGAGGAAATCTTGTATCGTGAAAAAGGAAGAAGCATAATGTTGTGCCTCGATCTAGTGCATAATCAGAATATCGAACAATGACTTATCTGAATTTATATGGTTGAAGTATTTGTTAACCGAGTTAGGTTTCAACAAGATAGTTCTTATACAACTTTGGTGTGATAATGCAGTTGCACTCTACATTGCATAGTTGTTAAGTCGTTGCTAGCGACGCTTAAGCGCCCAAATCGCTCTGGGAAGACAAGTTATGCGGGCGACTTAGTAGTGGTGTGCAATTCAAATGACAAGAAAGAAAGTCATCGTCTTGGATGAATCGTCGACAACTTATTGGTTGAAAAGCGACGACTTGGCACAGATGGGTATGGATTAACCCAAATGTCAATTGGGTAAAAAAACACAAAACGACTTTGGGCAAAGAACATTAGTCGTGATTATGATAGAAGGGAGGCGGGGGGGAGGAGGGGAGAGAGAGAGACTATATCGGTTGGTCCATTTTCGATCGTGAGCAATCTACTCAGGAGTTTACGATCGTGACCAGCTGCAGTATTCTCTTTCTTCTTTTTCTTCTTGATCCGGTTGTTTCTCAGATTTTTCTTAATGTACAATCGGACATAATATTCTAAACTTATCATTTAGGCAAAATTTCATTGAAGTCCCCATAATTTGGTAATGTATTAAGTTCGTTCTTAAGTTTTTCTTTACAAATTTCACCTGTTTCAGATATTTGTCTTTCATAAGTCCTAAATTTATTTATTTTTGGAAAAAAATAATTTTCATAATCTTTTTACATGTGTTGACAATTGTGTGTTTAATGGCATTCTATATTGTTAGTAATTCTTAAGTTTTGTAATGTATATAAAATTTCACCTGTTCAATATACTTTTAAAGAAAAATAAAGGTCCTCCTGTAATAAAAGATTTTATTTTTTAGAAAAAAAAAATTGTTTTCAAAAAGTTTGTTTACAACTTCGAGGAGAATAATTATTTACTTTACTATATTGTTTAATGGCATTGTCCCAAGAAATTCTCTTCCTTGTATTAGTAGTTATACTTTAAAAGGGGTAGTGATGAAATTTCAAATAAATTTTATTTGTTAAATGATACTTTCTTTTAAAGAAAAATAAACAATCTTTTAAGAACGGAGGTAGTAATATATAAATTGTACCTGAATGAATGACTTGTTCTTTATATGGACGTTATGGTGGGCGCCTTATCGCTAAAGGCGTCTTGGCGGTCATTTATCATCTAATCTCGTCAAGATGTCGTGACAGCTATGCTACATTGCTTCAAATCTGGCGTCCCACAAGAGAACTAAGCACATTGAGGTTGATTGCCATTTTGTCCGAGAAAAATAAAATAAGGGATTATTTCTACAAGTTAACTTGAGAATGTGTTTACTCAAGCTTTAGGGGCTACTAGAATTCGTTATATTTGTAGCAAGTTGGGCATGATTGATATACATATCCTCTAGGATTCTATGATTGATTTGATTATGAGTGATTAGTGGTAGGAATATTCTAGAAGCATGAGTTGTGGTAATCATTGAGCACTTTGACACTTGGCCTATATAAAGACTCTCTATTGTACACATTAATATTTTCTAGCATTGACATATGTAAAAAAATGGTCAATATAATTCTCATACATTTTTCACCTCTCGTGATTATTAATTGTTGAAAGTTTATTGTACTAGGGACATAAAGTTGACTGTACTACAGGCATAAAGATAACATTAGCGGAAAATACTAATAGATTTCAAGAACTCAACTGCAGCCAAGAATCTACGCTTGTCAAATATACAAGTTTGGAATTATGCTCAATTTGTTGACTGGTTTTGTAAGTAACTCACATTGCATCAAGTTTTGTACATTATCATCAACATTCTGAATGTTTTCTAAAAAATGATAAGCATGAGACGGAAATACAGTTGAGCTTCTCAGTTTTATAACTTTTTGCCTTTTATACACGTCACACTTGTAAGCAGGTTTTTAAGTTCTAACTCTAACAATAGAAAAGACTAGGTCAGGGAGTTACGCTTTGAGTGATAATAGATGCTCACAGCAGCTCCATGCAATTGCAAACCCATCAGAAGAAGAAGTAGCCCTCCCCAGTTCATCCATGACAACCAGACTCCTGGGTCCAGCATCGAAGACCAATAAAGCAGAATCATTTCACTACCTTACATTCCAAACATATGAATAACATTGGAATATTTGGTATACCTCTGCGAGACATTCTGCATGATAAAAGCTGTCTCTTTCATCTCTGTCATAAACTGCCAAAACACCGAAAAAGTTTAAAAGAAAATGACTGGGGTGCTGTTTCCTACAGCGATTTCTAGACAGGAAATTTACTCATGTTCAACTGAAAAAGATGGTACAGTCCATGATAAAATGGAGAAATGAGGAATTCAATTTGTCAGTTAACCAAAATTACTAGATCCCATATTACTTTTCACCTCTTAAGTAAGCCACTAGTCTATGTAAAATAGTCCAACAAAAATCAACACACAAATTGAAGGAGCAATAATTGGAGTCTTCAGACTGCCCTAGCATGGTATTTCAATAAATTCAGGAAGTAATCTAGACTTTATGCAGTAATAAAGATTTAATTGTGTCTGAACAGTATTTGTAATTTAAATTTCTGTGATATAGACCAAGAATATATTATTAGATGTGCACTACAAGCTCAAAAGATTATTGAAAATGACCTATGCGAAAATAGACTGAACTGTAATATTATCATCAAACTATGGCCAACAATCAAATCCCTTTGGTATCTAAGATCAAATTTTGTTATATATTTATCAACTGATTGTTTGATCATAATATGGTTTCTACAAATACTTATACAGAATGGTAAAAGGACATTAAACAATATCTCAAAGCATGCTCGGAAAGATTTTGGCAAGGTACTTGCTAAAGCTCTTCACAATCATTAAATGTTGAAAATAAAGAATAAAAAGCATGAAAGAAAACCATACTCAAATTCTGCAGTTATTGTTGGCAAGGCAAAAGTATATTCATGAACTTACATGCCATGATATAATGAGGGTGGTGTATCTTCTTATCATTATAAGTTCAGGAAATACCGTACTAGAGTTGGATTCAAGATTGTCCACAGTCCCCATTCTCGTAAAAATACGATCAACTGCTCTAAAAGTTGCAAAGCGGGCAGGAATATAACACCCAATTTGAGCAAGGATGACTATTAGACACACTTGTTGAAGATAAGTACTTTTTCCACTCCTGCAGAAACAATATATACCTATATTTCAGCATAAAAATGTAACAATTAATTGTTTTTTACATGTTTGGAAAAGTTTGATTCAAATTGCCTTAAGACCCAAGGCGGGCATCTCATCTCAAAGTTGGTAGGAGAAACTCCAAGGGATACTGGGACAACTTCAGGCCTATGTTTCATGATCAATGGCTAAGACACAGGTCCTCTGTTTACAAACCATATAAGCTCTACTCACCTGCTACTTGAAAGGTGTGCTATAATTTGCAGTCACAGATTATGAGTATCGATATCTTTTCATGAGTATGATTAGCATGCAATATATTCAAACCCATATATGTGGTCTCCATACAAAATTTATGCGCCCAAGATTTAATTGAGAGAATACTTACGTACTGACATCAATTGTTACTCTTTTTAGGACCAAAGAAGAATTTAGAGTTATTTATCACACCCCATCCACCACCACTTCCCCTTCCTCTCCCTTCTGATATGTTAGATCTCTTCACCTAATGTAAATGAACTTTTCCAACAAGATATTACATAAAAACTATAATCTACGCACTACGAGTCCTGAATAATAGAGTTTAGCCTCTTAATTCTTGTTCCTTCAGTGAAATTATATGACAATTAATCTATGCTAAAGAGGTGTGACACAGCGGAAGACGGTAAAGAGAATAAAAACAATCACAGGAATTGAATCTACGTAGGAATTCACAAAATTTAGGATAAAATTGACTAAATAGCCAAGCATTTCATAAACCATCGTTATAATAATGAGTTCTTCCTAATTACATCAGCCTTGCACCATATTTATACTACTAAAAGGAACCCTAATCCTATAAGGAAATAACAAATTGATTTGAAATTAAAAACCTACCTAAAAAGCTTCCTAATTACAATAGAATTGAAAAACTTCCTAAAATTACTAAATAATAATTAAAACTACATGACTACTAATTAATAAATAAAAATACATCAAATATTTAAATTGTCCATAAATACCAAAACATAAATTATATCGAATCTTGGCAGATAACTCTTCCCATGATTACAATAGAATTGAAAAACTTCCTAAAATTACTAAATAATAATTAAAACTACATGAATACAAATTAATAAATAAAAATACATAAAATATTTAAATTGTCCATAAATACCAAAACATAAATTATATCGAATCTTGACAGATAACTCGTCCCGTGTCAAGGAGTTTCACAATAGTATATCTTACATGTTTGGGCCCATGACAATTACCATGTTTGATGCTTCAGAAAGAAATATATTGTTGGGCTGCAAAAGAATAGTTTCTAAAGGCATTAGCATTTAAGATTGTCAATTGGAAAGGTCCTAAGGTTCTCAAGTGAGGAAGGATTTTTATCAGATAATCACATTAAAGGAGAAGATAAAAGTGTAACCTACAATGAAGTCATTGTGCACACTTTCTAGAATAGGGTGTGTTCCGGCATCAATCGCCAATGGTCCATTATCTACAAGTAGCATGACTAAGTGAGCACTCATCTCAGCATGTACTAATATCATGGAAAAAATCAAGAACAGTAACCAAAACACTTGCCTGTAAATTGAGGTCTAGTATATCGATCAACAGGCTTGGTGGATATCATATGACCAAATGAATTAACAATCATATCCAAAAGGCACAAGACTTCAGCAAGCAGGGTGAGTACAGAGACATCCTTCCGAATGGCATCCATTAGTGCTGCATGCCGTATGAAAAGGGTTCAATTATAGTGGTAACCGGAAAACAATCTGAAACACAGGGTTTGTCCATAGACATACCACACGTTGTTTTTGAATCAAGGGAAAAGAAAATTATATCCTGATAAGATAATTGATCTTGTTAAGTTGTTGGTTGCCAAAAATGTGAACACTCAAACTCATACCCAGATATTCGCCTTCCCAAAATCAAACAATTAGAGTTCACGTAGGAAGTGAGTTCCACTAGTGGGTAAGTTGGTTGATACTAAATATGGAAAACACAGACTCCATGATGTGGATACTTATCAAGAAGTCATGCAGTGCGTAAATGAAACAAATCGTTTTTCAATTAAAAAAAAAAGCAGACACATAAAGCATACAACAAAAAGATAACTGTCTTCATTAAGTTTAGCCTGACCTTCAAGGCAGAGTTCCGTTCGTATATAGCATTCTCCAGCTGCAGACTTGTTTCTCACATTTAACTGCAGATTTCATGCATGAATGAAGAAAATAACTAATTTAAACCAGTGCAAGCTCACAAGAAAGCAAAAATAAAGCAAGAAGTTTCTGACGTGATAATCAAGACATACAGATGAATATGCAAGCAAAGACATGAGAGAGGCCTTATCGCCACCTAGATTCTACAAAAGCAAATTTCAGCTACTCCTATTCCCAATTATGAAATAGCAGAATTTATGACCAGCACCGAGTATTACTATGTCAAAAAAGCTCCATATGGCCTCCCTGCAGTATCAGTCTCATTGAATTCCTTGAAATTTTATTTTTCAAACAACCCCCTTGTTCCCTCATAGACAGGTATACAAACCCAAATGTTTGAAAAAATTACAAATGAAGGATAAATTTTTCAAAGTACATGAGAGAAGTGAGCTTAAAGATTACGTTTTCAAACTACACATCACTGCATGCGACCTTGTCAGACGCTCCCCTCTATTCTCATTCCTCATCCCATTTCTTCTTTCTCACCCGCCCGTTCATTGCATTTTCTCTCCCCTCTCTTTCATCCTTATTGCATTCGAGTTATTTTTCCCTTCAGTACTTAAATTTTTATTATGTTATTTATCTGGTTACAGGTTTTTCTGTCATAGGAAACATTAAAAATTAATGCATTGTACCTCCACCATATACATGGTTCCATATAGTTACACATCAGAAGATAGGGTATTCGAGTAGGAGAATAATTTAAAGATCATTATACTCACAGAAGCAAGCTCTGGTGTTGAGCAATGTATGTTGTTCCCATGCTTCACAACCTGAATGTTGTTCCACAAGCACATAAATTCAGTAATATTAACTGGAGGAGATTTAGATTTTGGAAATAGACCTCATAAACAACCTGGATGAACTTGCTAGGAAGTTTTCCCTGAATGTCCTTCTGTGGAATGCTAAAATAAAACCCTTGCCTGTTGTTAAATGGCATTTTCAAGTTTGGAAGCTTATATTCTTCACGATACTTGTTTGCAAGGTTGTGTATAGCTGTCAATCAAGGTTGATTTGAGTGAACCCAGTAAAATATCTGGACAAAAACTAAAGAACTATTAAACTCGTCAAAATACACCTTCACTGGTGTCGCAAAATGATCTTCGTGCAATATCCAACAGTCCATCTATTCCAGCCTTAACAGCAAAACACTGCTGCGTACGGGCAACAAAAGGAACCCGTGCATGCAGAACATCTTCGTCGATCTCCTCCCCAATTCTGAAGCAATATATTTTTAGAAAATAAGTTTACTCATAATACTGTGCAAATATTCAAGATAAAAGTCCTCCATTGACTTTTGTGGTCAAATTGACTACACACAATTTAGTACATATCTCTATGTTTGTTTGTTTTTTAAATCTAAATATATGTGCTTAATTATTAATTTCAAAAATGGTCAATTTGACCACAAAAGTCAATGAAGGACTTCTATCCTGGGACAGAGGGAGTATTGTTGAAGCTGGTAGTATGAAACAAAACGTCGGACACCCATGGTTTTAGACTTGGTGGCTTGCTTTAAAATTACATGGCCCAATTGAGAACTCACTGCTTCATCTCCTTTGCAGTAAAATCAAAGTGACCGCCATTCTCCATCAGCTATAAACTGAAGCTCACCAAACTCCTCCACCTTTCCTCTATAATAAAAGGAGATCTGGATCCCTAAACATTTCCTCCGTGAATAACTTCATGCCTCAATATTTTCAGCTACTTCCTCTTTCATAATCACATCATCTCCAGCAGTAGCAGGCATAAAAACTCAGCTGCAGACAATTGTTATGCCTATCGGCGAACACATTGGCAATATATAAGTTTGGGCCAAAGCATGGGGACTGGAACCAATGACCTTGAGGTTGTTCCTAATATTAATTAATGGCATCTGCCATTTCACACACCCCTTGGGTTGCCTATTAAAAAAATTATTAGGGTTTTTCCGGATTTGTGTTCTGTTGCATTGCTCTTTGGTCCAAGAACCATTCCAGCTTTCTCACCTAAAAATTTGCATTATCAAATTTTCCCTGATCTTTAAGAAAAGATACAGTTGTGGTGGATCACTCAAAGTTGATATCGACTAAACTAACCTCCACGTGATAATTATAACTATTAATTAGCACAATGAGTACAATGTGCAACTGACTCATTGACTGGATTATTAAGTAGTCACAAGATTTAAATATAAAGTGTCACTCACTCCCCATTCTCTAGCTAAAATTGTTTGAATTTTTTTTGATAAGCTGATTGACGAATATTGTACTATATTTATTTTAACCTTCTATGATGGATGAATTCCCCCATCATCATTGGAGAAGCTTTCTCCAATTACTAGAGATTTAGTACACCAACCTGCTCAGTCATTCTCTTGTAGCTAGGCTCATTTTCATCTCTATTGTGGAGTACGCAAATACTTGTATGAAAAAATCAAATCAGAATCATGCAAACAAATCTACCTAAAATGTCAAAGGTTTTACTTTTGAACTAGTAAATAATGCAGATGAAAGAGGAGCTTGACAATGACAGAACTGGTTTGGAAATCGAAAATACTAGAAAAACAAAACAAAACAAAAACAAAGGAGCCTAACAAAACAAAGTAAGAAGAAGAAAGAACGAAAAAAATAACATGCAAATATCATAAATAAACTTCATTTCATTCTCAAAAGCATGTTTCCAAGTCTCAATACAGCAAATTATGAGGAAAATCTTTTAAGTCTCATGATTTCATCAAAAAGCAATAGTCCTAGTACAGTCTCATTGATATACAGATACAAGTTTTTCCTAATTGATAGTAAAAAGAGTATCGTATATAAATTTTAAACCACTGTTAAGTGTGTGCCCAGGCATATAAAAGTTTATACACTACAAGATTACAGCTATACCTTTTCCTAATGGAGGCATACTTCTCATTCTCACATATAGAATTGTAAACATTTCCAAGAAGAAAGCTTTTTGCATCCTTAAGCACCTGAGATAGATTTAAAACGATTGGCTTATCAGATTACACAAGACTCATAAAATCGTAGCAGCCAAAAACAAGTAACATAACTTACCTTTGAGAGTAAGGGCAAGGCATCAAGAGCTGTTTTAAGAAGAATAATGCTGGATATCAAAACTTGACTCTTTCTAGCATTATCAATGCCCAATACTTCATTTGTAACTTTCTTTTGCTTGAAGCAGAAGTGGCAAAGGACCCTATCTGGATGAGATCATGAATGAGTTCTCTTTTCTAAAACTACCTGCGAATCTATCAGCTGAAAATCTGCAATATATGGTTCCTCATTTCTCAGAATTTGTTTTTCACATGCTTACCAGATTCTTTGGGAAACTTTCGAAGAGCCTGGGAAAGTCCAAAGAACAGCTGCTCATTGCTCATCAATTCATCCTATAGTTGAATTAATAATTGAATATTATAGTGTAAATTGACGGATTAAATTAACACAGCTGTATCCCCAGCCCCAGGGGATAAACTGAAGTTGCTAGAACAGAAATTATCTAATCAGCTAAGTTCAGGAGGATAAGCGAGACAATACTATCTATATTTAATATATTACTCTTGTTCAGCACCATGAACAAGAGGAAATCACAGAAATATTTGTGCTTCACAATCTACAAGGTGATGGCCAATGAATAAAGGCCGATTTATGTAAACTAAAATATAGCTCATGGCAGAGGCACAAACACTAAGCTATCTCAGTCGACTAGCCCAAGCATGAGACAAATGGTGCTTCTCAAAACCATTGCGCATGTCAAAGACTACCATCAGTATAAAATTTAGGGCAGAACCCAAAAGTTATCTGATGATATGTAATAAAATAACACAATCATATTGATGTTCAAGTAAAGACGATTGGCCATTTTGAATGAATAACGTAGTCAATTGATCTGTCTACCTACAAGTTTATTTTCTTAATCATTTTCTATTGTTTATCTAACACATATCTTAGTCAAGTCTTTGCCTAAAACTTTTTTGCGAAAACAATCAGTTGATTTGATGTTGACCCTAGTCACTTGGTCTGAGTAGTTCGTTTGTATCATCCCTTGAGGACTCTATGCACAGCTGCACATCTTCCCGCCTTCCAATATTTAAATCCCAGGAGTGGGAAAAAGTTGTATCTTGTATGCTCATTGCTTGACTAGCCTTCCTCTGGAGTTTTTGAAAGTAATGCATTGTAACAATGAAGAATACATGCAGCTTGATATTATAACTCTGACCAAAATAAAGTGCACATATAGCGGTTTATTTTTTTAAACTCATAAAACTAGCCAAGACCATTCTAGGAATCCCCATGCAAGAGTCAATATGAAATATAATATCAACTCGTAAGTCACAGCCTGTTCCATGCCTTGCTCTAAGGTTGGCTCTTTATCAAAAATTTAGTAGATTTCAAATTCAGTTTAATATAATCAGATACAATTAAAGTGATAAAAATACCAAATAGGATAGCATATATTTTCGAGAGAACAAGAAAAAGTTAATACTGACCAGACAATCAAGTCGAGCTTTGATGGTTTCAACGTCCTTCAAAGGTTGTAAGAGATTGGCTCGAAGAAGTCTGGTCCTGCAGAAGACTAGTTGTCAAATATGTGAGAGAACAAGTCCAAAAATGTTGGAATAAAGCCTTTCAAGTCATATGTATGGGGAATAGGCTACTCCACTAATTGCCATTTGGATACACTAACATTGGAGAGATAGAACCGATGGAATGCAGGCCTAACCTTATCCCCTTTCTACAGTTAGATTGTAAGGAATTATAATTAGCATATTTATTTTTATGTTTTTTCTAAGAACGACTAGCAGTTTGATTTTCAAATTGGCATTTTGTCAAACACTTTATTGAAAGCATAATCCCATAATAAGCTTTATTTTGCACCTTCCCTCTTCCTTCAACCCCACCGCCTTCCCAGAAGGAAAAAGAAGAAGAAAAAATGATAAAAAGACTAGATGAGAACACAAGAAATTATAGAAAGCTAATGAAAACATTGCCTCAACTAGATTATGAAACTGCTAGTGTAATATGTCACTTCACCTCATCATTTTGTAACATACCCTCCAATAGTTCTTGTTGTCTTGAGTGTTTGGAACAGACTTCTCTTCTTGTTGATTGTGCCCCAAAGGGTAGAATGCAAGGGCTCTATGATTTCCAAATTATGGACGCTGTAATTAAAGACTAATTAACATCCAAATTGATCAGGAAAGGACTTGAAGTTATAAAGAAAAGTTTTCAACACAATGTTGTTCCACTGAACTGGATTAATATTTCTGATTGACTTGGTATAAATAATACGATATGTATCCAAAAAGAAAAATAAATATCAATTGGTTGGTATACCTGGTGGCATCAATATTCATGTGGTCAAATGATCCATTAAATGTAACCTGGTAACAAAAGAAGTGGAAGTACACGCCAAATCAAACACAAAACTAGAAGAGCAAATTTTGTATTTGCAAAACATGACATCCTTACTTGAAGTAAGACAGTGTTGCGTATCTAAATTACAAATAACCCCTTTACAATTTTGCAGATGAAACCCCAACATAGGAGCATATTTCAATAGTTAACTCTTATATTTCTGTAAATAAAAATTCTCATATATCAAGCAGAAGTAATGATTAAAACTCACAAGTAATAATGTTTACTATAATTCCAGAACACGCAGTTAGGACATAGGAAACCCCGTGTTGGGGAAGGCAACAGACCAATTTGTTGAATTTAATTCCTACATATCTATAAGCAGACTATTTGCCCTTAATCAGAAGTACATTTGGAGAATCCACTGGATGGTAATAACTAAATTATAATCTAAGTTGTAGAATTTTTAGTAGAACTAAAAAAAAAAATTAAGGAGAAAAAGGATTTTCCATGTTACATATATACAGGAAGAAGCATCATCACCTTGATGTGAATAAGTTTTGTTTTTGTTAATATGTTTTCTTGTTCTTACTATTTTATCTTTACATTCCCTTTATGGGAGGGGGTGGGGCTGAAGGTAAATGATTGTCTACAAAGAGTAAATCTCCACTATGGATTGTCAACTTTCAAATTTAAAAGATATTCTTATACCATTTTTAAAGAGAGAAGAGGACAAGGAAGGAGGATAAGACCGCCTTCTACCGAAGAAACAAAGACAAGGGGAATAATTTTGAAAAAAAAAAAAAAAAACTTCAAAGAAAGAGTAAATGGCATTCTGACAAACTCTAATCAGTTTACCAACAAAAAATTTCAAAACTGCCGCAATGGAATATTAATTATTATGAACTTGTGTTATTAAAACATGCATGTAGGTACTCAATTCATATAAAAAATCACAAAAACCCCTGGGGCAGGACCCCACTGCCCCCAGTGTAGGGTCGTCCCTGACTAGGTCTGTGTGAACCAGGATATACATGACAACAGTAACATAGATGCATATACACGTTTGTTTCTTTCATCAGGTTGTAATAACGAGATTTCCTAAATAAAATAAATAAGAAATTTATGTATAAATTTTTTTTTATTTAATAGCGAGAGAATAAGTGTCTAGTAATGTGAGCGATAAATGCGAATATATTTATTACTTGAAAAATTAGAAATAATTTTGGAATTATTAATTACTACAAATTATATTTTTATGGTAATTAATTTACGTATAGCGAAATGTTTTTATTAATTATTTTCCATGAAAACATGATTGGAAATAATATATGAAGTGATAATTAGAATTTATATAATATATATTTTATTATATGAATTGTTAGAATATTTAAATCAAGTATTTTAACTTGATATGCGAAAAGAGAAGTCGGATATGAGATCCAAAACCACGAATTGGGATTGTGATCAAGAGATGAGAATAATAATATTATATTATTGTTATAATGATTTCTGATTACAATAATTATGTATGCGTATGCGTGTGAACGAGATAATATTGAAGTGATGACGATTACCGATTAGGTCATACAAGATATTACCGTCTTTGTGAAACCCTAATTATTAAACTTAGTTATGAGAAATGGTGAGTAGTAGGATGTGTATATGAAGGTTCTTGTGTATAAGATGTCGGTAATTAGAAGAAAACCCTAATTCTTGTTGATTGTCGATAATTAGAATGAAACCACAATTATTACAACCCTAATGTCGGTTGAAGTTAGAGATCAGTAACTTAATTGTGTTAGAACATACACAGATAATTAGAGAACCCTAATGGTCAATTAGAAACCCTAATCGATGGCGTTAAGAAACCCTAATTTTAGAACCCTAATTTTTCAATCAAAACCCTAATTTAAAATTATTGGGTTTAATTACGATGTTATTGTATAAATGTTTTAATTTACCAAAGGATGAAAAGTAATTGGTAAATAATAAGAATTACCATCTAGTGATTAAATACTACATTTAATTGCTATGTACAAAAATGCCCATGAAATTATATGGGAAATTACCAAAATACCCTTTTTGTCCATTTTAGTGTATTATTAGTAGCATTGTTGCTAGAATCTTTGCAAAAGCTAGCCAACCACCACCTTCTAGAATTCCCTCATGCTACTATACCATTACACCTCAATTATACAACCAAATTCAGCATCCAAAGCATCTAGCATGGCCTATAAATAGAGATCAAGGAGATTGAATGAAAACACACTCTAATATTTTCTAAACTCTCTAGCCACACTCTCTCAAGCTCTAGCCAACGAAATTCTCTTACCCATAAGCTCCTAATCAAAGCCCAGCCATCACAAATAACAAATCAGAAGCATCAAGAAGTCAGAAATCAAAAATCAAGTAAGAAAAGGTATGAAATCCCAAAAATTAGAAATCCTTCGATTCGATGTTAATTGATGCAATTGATTGTTTAAAGTTGTGTAATAAGGAGTCTATTAATGTTCTGGGTTGTAAAATCATGAACCCATAACATCAAAGTGCACGAATTTGAAGATTTGAGCAAGTTGGAAAAACCGAATTCTGTGATTTTTGGGCAAATGTCAAGACTTATATCTCTGTGATTATTTACTGTTTTTGTTGTTTAAAAGTTGTTAGGTGTAGCTTGTTATGTGGTCTTTAAACTCCAAAAGGAATCAGGTCTATATCTATTGTAGATCGGGATTTATAAGCGGTCAAAGTGGGTTGACCGGCATTGACCGGCTGTTTTTCAAACCCAGAAAATATTCTAAGTGTCCAGAAATGTTTTTTTTGGCAAATGTCAGGCCTTATATCTCGGTCATCTTTAATGTGTTTTGTGTTCTAAAGGTTGATATGTGTAGCTTGTTATGTGGTATTTAACCTCCAAAAAGAATCAGGTCCATATATATTACGGATTAAGAGTTATTTAAGGTCAAAGCCCAGAATTTTCTAAGTGTTAATTTTTATGACAAGGTTTGACCATACTTTAGATGCTTGATTTCTTGTTTTTATGATGATGTTAAGTGTTAGAGTTGTAGTCCTACATGTTGTCTACACACTGGAATTGATAGATCACATAAACGTTACACGATCATCAAGTTATAGAGGTCCAAAGTAGGCACCTCGAACTGTTCTTCGTGAAGAACAACTTTGGTAGCTACTTTGATGGCTGATTTATCCCAGATCTGATGTTTGTTTAGAGGTTATGATTATTGGATCTTGTAGTCTTGTATTTCCTCTACAAGACCCAATTTATAGATTGTCCAAATTCGTTAAGATGAGAGAGTTATTCACGGTCAAAGTAGCCCACTCGGTTCTGCCTTATGAAGATCTGGGTAGGCTCAAGAACACCTATATATGACAGTTACTGTCACTATAGGGGCCTTTAGCAACGATTTTAATTATTTTAATTTCTGATTTTCGGAAATTAATTTAAAAATTAGAAAAATTAGTTTTAATTATTAAAAATACCAAATAAATTATGAAAAATTATTTTAAAGTCTGAAAAGTAGTTTTTAATTATTTTGAGTATATTTCATAAATATTTAATATTTTTGAAATATAAAAGGTATTTATTTATTTAATTATAATATTAAATAAATGATTTAAAAATAGTTTTAATTCATGAAAAATTATTTTATGGTATAAGAAAATATTTTGAGTTATTTTCCATGACTTTTAATATTTTGTGATGAATTTCATTAATTAATTATATATTAATGATATTAAAGTTATTTAATGATTATATTAAATAATTTAGTTTTAAAATGATTTTAATATTATAAAAATCATTTTAAATGAAATTAAGGTATTTAAAAATATTTTAAGTTATAAAATATAACTTTTAATATTTAAAGGATAATTTCATTAATAATTTAATATTAATGATATTAAGATAATATTAATGATATTTAGTTTATTTAATAATAATTATTAAATAAATAGTTTAAAAATGGTTTTATTTATTTAAAAATCATTTAAAGAGGATATTAAGGATTTAAAAATATTTTAAGTTATAATTAATGACTTTTAATATTTGGATAAATAGTACATTAATATTTAAATATTAATGGTAATTATTTAAAATGATTTTAATTATTTTAAAAATCATTTAAGGGTAATATAAATGTTTTAAAATAGTTTGAGTTATTATAAATAACTTTTATATTTTGGCAATGGTTTCATTAATAGTTTAATATAAATTAATTATTAATGATAATGGAATTATTTAATGTTTAAGTCATTTAATTATGATTTAGATGTTTGAAAGTTATAAATGGCCAAACTAGTGACTAGAAGGCAGGTTATGAAGTCCGAGATTTGATGAAGAGCACCCATAGTAATGATTATATCACTATAAGCCCTTGAGTGATGATTTAATTTATTTTAAATTTTTCAATTTACGGAAAATTCAAAAATGATTAAAAAGTAAAATGTTTGATATTTACTGAGATGTTGAGGTATAGGATAAGAGTCTTAGATTCGATCTTTACCGATAAAAGGCTGTCGATACTGACAAACATTTGTCGGAATCCTATAATAGAAAAAAAAGGCTCTTTGTAAGAACATGGATGAGATATTTGAAAAATGTATAAAAATATTTCAAGTATAGAATATGAACTAAAAGTATGATCACTGCGATTATGTGATGGCGTGATTAGACTATGTCTTTGTTGTAATAGGCGATCTTATGTGTTATGATATATTATTTCTAATCGAAGCGAATGATCGATTATTGATAGGTTGTGATAAAGAGATAAAACCTAAGTTGAGAGTTGTAATCGGTGAATCGGTGAGTATCCTACCTTTGCATTTTCTTTATCTGATGGACATGAGTAAGAAGTTTGAGAATTATTCTATTCTGTACAAATTATATGCGCTTTGATTATCAACATGTTAGCTCGGATATATATTACATTAAGTTGATTTCTAAATGGTTATATAAGTGTCCCCACTTGGATAATCGTGGCATTTATTCACATGTTGATATACCTTTGTCAATTACCCGTATACGTATATGTTGAATTACATATTATTGTTGAAAGCAAGATTAAAACCTTCGGGTTTGGAACCGGGCATGTATGAACATCTCGATAATGGGAAAATTTTTATGCTGACATTTGGTACGGAAAGGGTGAAAGCGATGAATTTCGTTCAAGTTATGTAGTATTGATCAATCTGGTACAATCTGGGTGATCACCCTCAGGTCTGCCAGTAAGTTATAATGATTTCTTGGATGAATTCTGCTAAACCTTTTCGAAAATGAAAAACCATGTTCATAGTATGTTTTTAAACCCTATTCATGGGTGGAGCCTAATTTCAAGAAATTGAAAGAGAGTTGTTATGTGAATCTTTTTAAGTCTGATTACTTCACAACTTTTGATTCGTTGTAGAAGTGTTATGTAAAGAGAATACTTATATTCTTTCAAATTTTATATATATAATTGCTATTACTTCTTTGGGCACTCAAATGCTCATCCTTGCTTAAACTAAATGTTTTTTCGATTCGTCACGATCGACACAAGGCTCGAGCACGAACAAGGGAAAAGAAAAGCTATTGAATGAGATTTAGTATGAGTTAATGGTTATAGTTAGTAAAGACAATGGAATCTATTGTCGGGATATTGTAAGGAATGTATTTGAAGGTCACGTGCACAGGGAAGTAAACTTTGATGTATGTAAATTAAGTTCGAATGTATTATTATTTAGTATTATTCAGCTTAAAGAAATGGTATCGTGGAGAACCGAGTTCGGGTTTCAAGTACCTGGATTTGGGGTCGCCACAGTAGCTTCAACAATTTGCAAAAAGTATCTAAAATACACTTTGAAAGATAAACTTTACTTTTTCCCAGCCATTTCTAGTACTACAAGTTTGATGGGCCTTTTCCAGTATTCTACAACTGCTGTCAGTAAACCTTGTATAATTTGTTGGAGACAAGAATCTCCTTGTTGCTTTTCATCAATTTATGTATGGAGAGGCTAACTGATGCATTAAAAGAAAAACATACCAATAACGAGTGGTTTGTAATGATGATTCCTTTCTCTGCTTCTGTCCTGTGTAGGAAGCAGATGCCTTACTTCAATCTTACAGTAAACAGTGGGAAAAATATTTGATGTATAATTATACAATAGTATATTGTTTCAGAAAACATAACTTCAATGGCAAAGATGAAACTAATGGAACCTTCGTCTAAATAAAATCTCACTGAGATAAAAATTAAGAATTTTCAAGATTATAAATGTTCTTTGAATCTCTTGTCAAAAATATCTAAACATTTGATTGACTATATAAACACTGACTGTTATATGCACTATATTCAAAAAATGTTATTATTTTGTCTTTATGGACGCAATTAAATAACATCTCAGCTGCCAACAATTAAAAAGAATGTGCAATATTTGTGCAAGTAATGAATTGCATTCATAGTTCTATGACTTCCAACCATTTTGGATGGCTCTTATTCCAAAAGTGCGGTGACACTAATTGAGGATAAATAAATATCTAGGCAGTATACAAGTAAAAAAGTGAACCTAATGTAACACTGACAATTTTAGCAGAAATCATGCAATAAACTTCTTAAGCATAAGGTCAAATCTTCTCTCATGGCCAAGCAATTGATTTCAAGTTGGCAGATGTTTGGGACAAGGAAACCAGCATTCACCAACTTCAAGAAATGGATTAGCACCTCCTTATTAGTTGTTCATTTCTTGGTCAAAGTATTTGTTTTCAAGTTAGATTATACCAAGGGCCAAATAACAAGATTTTCCAACCCCCAATCATTTTTAACAATACATATCAATTTATATGTTGACTCAGAAATATATATATATATATAACACCTTTTGAGAATTAGAAAACTAGGGGGGGAAATCAAGAACCTGTTGTAAATTCAAAATCAAACATATTGAATAATGATGTTCCCACTGAAACGACTACCAATAAAACTAAAGCAAAATGTTTACAACAGCTTGACTTTATCTAGCCACAGTTAATGATCAAGAATATATGTCTATTGTTTAAAACTTCTATATTTGATATCAGGTAGATTAGAAATATATATAATTTTCAATCTATAAGTTGTTTGAAGTACCACTTGATAGTTGCGGCAGCTGCAGCCAAGCATAGATAATATTGCTTGTAATAACTATCCAAACCAAGCGCAGAGGGCTCCTTGGCAGCTAAGTTTTTCACCAGCACAGCACCCTTTAGAATCAGATAGCAAGGAAGTTACAACAAAGAAACATGCGTGTCAGCATCTAAATCAATTAACGAGGACAGAAGTGTGCATAAGAAGTTCAGCACAACCCTGGTGTCATCGAAGCAACCGCGGATCATTATGACCTGCAGAAAACAAAATATGACTTTTCGTAGTCCTTAGAAATCAACTCTGAAATCAAATGCAAGTAAGCATGCACATAACACACATAAATTACCTTTCGAATAGTAGAGTAAAACCTATCCACGAGTTCTGATACTCCAACAAAACTGTCAGGTGCCAGCTTATTGGGAGGAACAATAATGACCATGGGATCATAAAAATGTAGCAACGTTTTCGTATTTTGATATGAACTACTAGTTTCTATGTACTGAGAAAGATGCAGTGATGCTGATCTTAAGTCAAAAGCAGCCACTCCGACCTGTCCATGGGATTGATAGTGTCAGTAAGCACAAGGTCAATTCTGTGCACTTTAGCAAAAATTCTTTAAAATCATTCTAATAAAGTCATTTACATTTTATCATACTAGCAATAGACTGTTTTGAAGTTCCCTGGTTGAGAAGTATATACATATAATCATAGACTCTCCTGCTTAGATCTCATAAATGTTACAGAAAATTGAAATCAAAAATTATCAGAAAAGATGTTTACTGCAGTCAAATCATTGACATATATAGACAGTTGAAACTGCAAATCATTCTAGTTTGCTCGTTCAATTGCAAAACAATCCTTCAATTTGAGCAACAAATATACTTCAGCGATTACTAGATGGTGAATTTTTCAGTCTAGAATGCTCTATTTGATAGATGCAAAGGGAAATCAAAAATTCTAACTAAAATTGCTACGAGTATAGTTTCGTCTTCAGTAATTTAACTACGAGTATAATTTGAAATACTAACATAAATTTATTCACGTGCATTCATTCTGTGTGCGTTTTTGTGTGAGATAAAGGAAAGAGAGGCGGATACCTCCTTGGCTCTGTTCTCGATGAGAGCGATGACGAAGCTCGATCTCTCACCTGCGTCGTCGTCCATTCTTCACTCAGCAGTATCCACCGATTCGAGTCATTCGACTGTACTCTACTGAACAAATGATTTCAAATGCGCGCCAATTTATGTGCAAAATTTTACGAGTGTGTTTGGCGAACCGCGGACCGGATCGGGCTGAAAATTGAAAAGGTTGGAAGGGTTTTAAATGCAATTCTAAAAAAGTAATGAAGGACCCTTGTCAATAAAATTAAAATGTGTAGAATATAAATTATTTTGCTTCATGGATTTCACAAACAGAGCTCTATTTATAAGTATTATTATAGATATTAAGAATGTATTTTTATTTATAGTTCTGTAAAAATAAAATCAAAATTAAAGATCATTCTTTTTTTCTATCTTTCAAATTCAAATATATATTTATTATTTTTTATTATAAAATGACATGAAATTTCAAATATGTCGTTACTAGCAATCCACTACTAATGCATTTTTTAAAACACAAAATTTTTCATTAAAAAAATTATTACTTTAAAAATGTATCTTTAATTTTGAATGGTGGACGGGTAAAAATAGTATGTCAGTATATTAGTGGTGGCATAAAAAAAATATTACAAAAATCAATTTGAAAATATTATATCATTTCATCAAATCTTTAGAAAAATATAACAAATACAAGAATTAGAACGTGAGTATTTTTTATGGTTGGTTGTAAAAAGTAATTTAACTTGCAATTTTTTTTTTCATTTTTTTTTCTCTTGATAAAATAAATTCTGTAGAAATATACTCAAATCTATTTCAAAAAGTATGAGCAGACTAAAAATAAATGAAAGTCTATAAACAAGAGATTCACGTTTATACTAACTAATCTAGAGAACAGCAAGCAATTTGAGTAGAAGAAGGTAGAAAGTCTGAGATAGGCCAACGGCGGGCGAATCAAAAAAAGCTAGGGTTTTGGTGGATTTGAAATGGCCTTACGTAAAATGGCTTTTTTTTTTTTTGCACTCTTTGCTACACAATAAATAATAGTAATAAATATTAAAAATAATAAAATAATTAATAATAAACAATAATACAAACAAACACGATAAAAATTTAACATTATAAAACATATATTTTCCCAAAGTCAATTCCAAAAGACTAAACATTTGAAAATACCATAAAAACAATAATTGTAATAATATTGAACTCACAACCCAGAAGTAGTAAACAAATTTTGTTGAAAAATTATTCAATATTTAACCTTCCTAGAGTTATTTGTATGTGCTGCAAGTCAATATGTGATGCATATGCCATGATGAAAAGCTTCTGACATTGTCAGGCTTCTTAACCAGAGCAAGCCTAGAATTTGATTGTAGTGTAGAGTAACAGATATTATACGATAAAAGTTAAAATAATTACAAGCACTTTATTAATTGATATAAACATTATTTTCTCTTATAAAAAGGTATCTTGTTTTAGAGAGAGGAGGTTTATTTCGGCCACTGTAATTGGAAACAAGCTTCAAGAATTTGGTTTTAGTTCTTAACTGCATTAATTTTAAGTAGTTTTTATTTTATATTATTTTCGTTTATTCTTAGTTAACCAGTTTGTTCCTTTTAACATATGAAGTGATTTTTTTCCTTTTAAATTTTTAACTAAGGGTTATTTTCTGTTGAGTTATTATTAGTTAATTCTATGAAATTAATAAGAAATATTATTTGTTTAATTTTAAATTGTTTTGTTAATTAAATTTTAATACTTAGGATGATGATGAAATTAAGTGGGACTAAGCTTAGTTGATTTGAACTCTTATTTATTTACTTACAAATCTTGTGTTCAAGCCTCACAACCCACAAGTAGTAACATTTTATTTTTAAAAAAAAAAATTAAAAAATCATGGGTGGCGGGCCGGGCCTCCACGGGCCGGGCCAAAAATGGGCATGGCCAAAAAGGTCCGAATTTTCATGGACTTAAAATCTCTTACTCAAAGTCTAGAATTTTGTGGTAGGGCTTGAGGCCGTTACTTGCAGTCTATACTAATCTCTCCGTTCCACAAGGAAACAAAAACGAAGTTCTGTTCGAGTTTGGTTCTAATTAATTTATAAAATCTTAAAAATTTTAATTTTGGAATCAATTGTGATGTTCTCAAAATAGGTCCACACATTTTATTTTGAATCGTCAAAATACATGATACAGAATTCAAATACAATTTTCATATTTATAACTATTAAACTATCGTACAAAATACGACAACACATAAATTGTGAGTTTGAAACAATATCTAAACTCAAATTAAGTATTCATTACAGTTATTATCACACTATTTCACAGCATAGTGAATATTTATATAGTAACTATCTTGAACCATTACTTCAATCTCCGACTGGTCCCAGCTAAATTTTTATTTTTTGAAAAAAACAATTGAACAAAAAGAAAAAGAGTGAGCTCAACTAGCCTAGTAAAGAATATTATAGCTAAAATAATGAAGAATAAATTATTTTTAGCCTTCAACAATGATAAATCAAATAAGATATAATGGACAACAAGTTTTAGATCAACAACTGTATCAGAAATTGCAATCCATTAGAAGAGTCAAGTAGAGCACGATGTCTGCTGTCTTCTATGATTTAAAAGTCCATCATTAATATTTATTCCTATAATATCAATCAATAATTGTTTTAAACCAACAAATTATCTATTCATTACGGACCAAATATATTCATTTAAATCACCAATCATCATGATCATGTCAAACACCTGTGCATTTATGCATTACGGACCAAATAAGGCTTTTACCACAAATCTTTATCTCTAACATTAAAGGTCATGATTATACCAATACATAATTCATGGTCAAAATCATACTTATCAACCGTCCATCATTGCACTACGGACCAAACACGACTTTCACCACAATATAAGCATGCGGAGGATGACAATAATATAAATAATGAATCAAGTGATATAAAAGATAAATATTAGGTATATATAATTTAATTTATCCAGAGTTCAATAATGTCCAAATTATCAACATGATCGCCAATTGTAGAGTAAAATTCAAGAATGATATTTAAGATTCAAATGTCAAAGATAATTTGGACAAATAAAATAAATTAAATTACGTGAATAATAATGAATAATAATCTTTCAGGATGAATAAGTACTTAGCATGAATAGTACTACTACGGGTGAATAAATTAAGATTTAATAAGAAAATTCAGACCAATATTTCAGTTAAATGATATTAGATGAAACACAAACTATTACGGATATTCTACTAATTTCATAAATTTTCACCATTTAACAATAAGGTTATGAAAACAAACAATAATTTTGTACCGTAAATGAAGAAAAATATGAGTATAAAATAAATGATATCTCATACGAGTATGAAATAATATCTAAATCTAAATGAATTTTCACCATCATCGTAATCAGGTATGAGATATATCATTTCACAACTTAATAAAGAATGAATATAAAGGATTATTCACCAGGCATGCGGTAGTCCGCGTAAAAAATTTATTCCCACATATTAATAAGGAATAAAATGACAACCATTGTGAGTATGAAGAAAATAACATCTTTTACCTTAATAACTATAATAGTGAAGATTATTTTGAGAAAATCTTGCACTACACTCAAAGTATACTCACAAGAACTCTATCTTTCTAATTCTTGATTATAACTTGGTTTTGTAAATTGGTGAAGAACTAATGAACTTAACTTTGTATTTATAGGAAAACATAATTTCGATAATTACAAGTTAGAGGCTAGACTTATTACAATTTGGTACTTAGGTTAATTATACTTTAGCACCTCGTTAATTACACCTTAGTCCCTCAATCATCTTCCACCAAGTGACATCGTGATGACATCATATTTGTGTTTCTTTAAGGATGATGTCATGCTTACATCATGTTTGTATCATATTTTTTCTGCTTTGTTGATTGAAGTTCATATGGATTGGTCGACTTATTACACTCTGGTATCCCTGAAGTTTTCCAAGTTTACATTATTTCCTCTTAACTTTTGTAATTCACTTATCTTTAATCAACAAAATCTTAAATCTTTTCAATAATTATTCACAATTAATATTATAGATTTCAATATTAACAACCAGATCGTTCTCATGAAAGAGTGAGCTTTCCGATAAGAATTTTTTCTTATTGGCGCATAATTAGATAGACTAACTCCTTTCATCGACAAAATTTTATAGACATTATCAATAATGTTTATCTAATAATATCATTTAAATAATATGAGTTACTGTGTCGTGACAATTATTGATTTAATAATATAAAATATTATGGTAACAATTATTGAATCATAATACGATATACTATGCATCCACTACTGTGGAAATTATTGAATATTGAGTGATTTCTTATGCCTCAATAATCAAAGATATTATGGTAATATCTGGTGTCTTCTTTGTGCTGACAATAGCGTATTCTTATACTTTTATCACCAATTATTTCAACAGGTTTAACGGTAAAAAATTTTGTCGTTATTTTTATAAAAGGTTATTTTTGTGCTTTTTATATATTCGACGATTATTAGTTGTGAGGTCCATCAATGATTGCTTAATAGTCGTATGAATATTCCTCGACAAAAAGAATATTCTCCGACCAAAATGAATATTTTATAACAACGTGCTTACTTTGTAAAATTTGCACATATTACCCATAACTATAACATTTATTAAATTACCACCTTACTATTTAGAATAATATTTAGAGAAAATTAAATCTTTATTCATAAAAAAGTTAGGGTCTTACACTAACAATTTAAAATTCAGTAATTTCTAAAAGGTACTATTTAAAATAATATTTAGAAAAAAATTAAATCTTTATTCATAAAAAATTAGGGTCTTACACTAACAATTTAAAATTTAGTAATTTCTAAAAGGTAGACGACAAGTGTCACGATCTTTCTTAAAATTAGCCCATATATTGAACCTAGATTCCACGTAAGTTATCATTTGAGTGTATTTAGAGGAGATCAACCATTTGTTTGTTTTGAAAAAAATCATAATGATTTGAATCGATCGAGATGATTGAGTTGAATGGCCAAGTCAATTTTTTTTGACTGAATGGTTGAATAAGAAGCTGAATAAAGTAAAAAAATTAAAAAATTAAAAAAATATATTAACTTTTATATTAAGTAATAGTAAATAAACATTTTTTTTAGAAGGGTAAATAATAAATTTTGTCATTCAGATTTAGATTCATTCAGTTTTTATCAAAGACCCCCTTAATGTCTTTAACTAAAAAACTATTAATACAATTCTTAAGAAAAATGAGAAAGATACAACAGATGCACCTCATTTGTTTGCATAAATGATTATAAATTACCACCTCTGTTACTAATATATAAGATCATTTACAGTATATTTTTGTAAACTGGGGATTATTTGGTAGTACTTGCTAGGCCTAGATAACATTCACAAGTTAACAAATCCAGTTTTGCAGAAACCTCACCACGGGATGAAGGTATAACTTGGAAGACAAGAGAATACCAGATATCATACAACACAAATCACATCTGCAAGACCGCAATCCACTTTCAAGAACCTATTCCTTACTCTTATTATATTTTCATTTTTTGCTGCTCCTACGAAAGCCGACAGGTAGCAGGCAGAGAAGTCACTTTAATGATGCAACATTCCAGCTAAACTAGACTTTCAGTTCCACAACATAAACCTCAAATAATGCATTTAACAGCTCAAAGAAGTTCTACAAATAGCATATCCAACTTTCCAGAAAACATATCCAAATAAGAGAGAGAGAGAGAGAGAGAGAGAGAGAGAAATAATGCAAACTATTACTCTCCATTGGTATATTAGGACTGCACATTTTTCTCCTGATTTGTGTACTCTTTAGACTTTAAACAATCAGAAGATGCTATGGTTTTAACAATCAGATCTCCAAGTAACTGAAGCATACATTTTAACTAGGAGTATGAGGAATACACCAGCATATTATGTTACCGAATTGGGAGAGGAAAACATAAACCCATACCGGTCAAATTTTCAAAACAACCGTGTAAATCCTAGTTTCCATTATACTGTCAGTCATCATATTTTGTGCCACTCACCGTTTAAAATACCCAAAGAGTTGATATGCACATAAATATTGTTCATGAAACACTCGAAGTCATATAATTATCAACCAATCTAAACCCTTTTCTTAACATTCTGATTGCAAGAGTTATTTTGGAGAGAAAAAGCATGAAGGAGATATTGCCATCCTCCCATTGATATAAAAGGTTTAACTAGGAATACGTCAAAGAAAGACGAGCTCACTCTCTGGAAAAGTGGGAGTTTTGGAGAGAAGAGAAAACTTGCCCTAAGCATTACAATGTTCTTCTTCTCTTTCTCACCTCCAAAACAAATGAAATAAAGTAATTCTCTCTGTAAACTCCCAAACATAGGAAAGAAAGTAATTTTCTCCTATCTCCCAAACATTGCATAAAACTCCAGACCTATTTCCCTAAAATAAGAAATCTCAACAAAATCTTCAAAATTTCTAAATAACCCAAAACGGAAAAAGTAGGTCCCGTGATACTCAGGGTAGCAAAAAAAGTTCCAATTCATTTGTTTGGCCCACCAGTGGCCAAATTTAATCACTGGGCACTTTGACAAGTGAAAGACTCCAGTTGGACACAAACCATGAATGCAGTTCAAAGTATGAACCAAGAAAGCTCAATATCAATATCTAAAACCAACTCACATGACATAACCAATATCACAATATTTCTTCCTGGACAAACCTTCCTCAATTGTATCTATTATGACGTAAAATGAAAACTCTCAAGCCTCATGAATCACGTAAATCTTACAGCATATATATATCGAGATGGACCCAAAAATTTATCAATTATCACATCAATTGATAGGTAGAATCCCAAGAACACTATACCAAAACATAGAGAATTACAACAATATAATCATCAAAAAAACAGTCCATCATTCCACCACAAATCTGAAGACCATGGCAATAAGACCCATATTTCAGTCAACTAAGACCGCATTAAATCTGGATCAATAAAATTCATTCAACCAGATATATAAAGAAAGTATGTGTGCCTAAATGCATCAATATAATACAAAGAAAAAGAAGCCAGTAAATTAATTCAAATTCCTAAGCAAAACAAATCAGAAATTGGAGCATTTACATTCACATTGTGCAGCTCTGCTCTTTCATCAACACAGTCCAGGATCTCTACCAATAAATCCAATGCTGCCTATAATTTTTGGCAATGCCGTCTATATCAAAACTTTGTTCCTGAATCAACAAAATCAAAATATACATACATAATGCTTTTCTAATACCTTCCAATTAAAACAAACCCATAATCCATATGAACATACGAATCAGATAGTAAAATTGGGTGATTCGTAAAGAAGGGAAAGGCACACCTACGTCTGTTTGGCAAAAGAAGAAGAAGAAGGGACACGTTTGTTGCGGAACATCATGTAACCAACCGGCAAAACGACGCCGATCATCATGATGGCTGCTCCGATTATGTACCTTAATGGGCTCGGTGGTTCGACCTCTATTAGCCTCCTCAACTAAAAAACATCATACCCAGATCAGAAACCTACGTATACATTTATTAGAACCCTAAAATAATTTTGATATGAGATCCAATTAGGGATGAGAGGGAGACTTACAGGCATCATTGGTTATATGCAGCTAGCTAGCTTAGATGGAGAGAGTTAAAGAACAGAAGAATGAATCAACACAGTAGTGAACTGTGATCAATCCTTCGCAGTGTGTAAATTCTTTATGCTGTGTTTGGTAACTGTGGAAATAGGAAGAAAGAAAGGGAAGTTATGGGAAATGAAAACTTCTCATATTTTTTTTTTTTTAAAAAAAACTTAGCTTTTATTACCGAATTAAAAGGTTGATATACGGTCAATGTAAACACTATCCGGTGGCATAATTGGATAAAATATAAAAATATAAAAATTTAAATAAAAAGCATACAAAAATAAATAAATTAAAATAAAAAAATAAAAAAATAAAAAGAACAAAAATTGACTAACGTAACCTAAAATCATCAAAACCTCCACCAAAGATTTTATAATATAAATACGAGTAAAATTAAAATTATAATATGTCGTTAATAAAATATTTATATTGAGTAAAATATGTTATTATTTTACTAATATTTTATATGAGATTAACGTATTAAATTTAAATTTTTTATTACTTATTTGAAAAAAAAGTAAATAAAAAATTATTACTTATGTTTTAAAAGTTATAAATACATTTTTTTAATTTTCAATTTAACTATTTAAACAATTATTAAATAATTAAAATTAATAATATCTTAATTTATTAAAAAATTGACTCAAAATATTCAATATATATATATTATATTATTTTATACATATAAATCATTTCTCCACTTAAATTAAGAAAAAGGAAAAACAAAAAGGCTTATTTACAGAGAAAGATCCGAACGTGGTATAAACGACATCGTTAACTTCAGACGGCAAGTACCGTCAGCTGAGCTCCAACTGCAGAAAAATTAGTGGGTTAAGTCCCAAGCTGGAGGGAGAGAGATGAGGGGGTTAGGAAGAGTGTGTTGTTCAACCTTTCACGGAGGATTGAGAGAAAGGACATTCAAATCATTGAGTATATCAGGAGGAGAAATCTCCGTCGTCGACTCCTCCTCCCAATCTTCAACTCTCATCCATGGCATTCACGTCCTTCACTGCCCAGTAACTCTCTTTTCTCTCTCTATGTGTACTGTACATATGTACATTAACTACTGCAAGTTCACACAAATTCATTCCATTTGGATTATAAAAGATCATACTTTTTTCCATTTTAAAGTCCTTATGGATAATTAACTAGTCTGGGTTTTGTTAATTCGTGGTAGGATGAGGTGGGAATTGTTGCCAAACTATCCGATTGTATCGCATCCAGAGGCGGGAATATACTCGCAGCTGATATTTTTGTGCCCCACATGAAACAAGTCTTTTATTCAAGAAGGTATGTATTAGGAGAAATTTGTAAAGTTTGTCTTTTTTGCCAATTTCGGTAGTTTACAAAATATGCAGAATTTCAATTCAAATGTGCTTCCTCAAGAATGTGTATTATTCCGAATACATCTGGGGTATCAAAATTTTCATACTTGGAGAGGGGAAAAAAGAAAGAAAGGTCATTTTCAATTTTCAGCAATTCCATGACTAAATTTAAAATTTTGGAAAAAATAAATACACAACACAATAATTGGAGCATCCAGTATGTTGTCCTAGATTTTGTCAATAAATTTTGATGATTTTTACAGTACTTGGCGTTCCTAGTTACAAATTTATGGATAAACTGGTTTTTACGTTTTACAATTTTCCTTCTCGTACCATATGGTTCTTTTAAAAGATTGCTCTCTATTACCCTATGCGCAATTGTTGTCTTACACACTAAGTGCACCAATTTACTCTCCTGTCGGAAAGTTGGATCTAAAGTTTTACTGGATATGCAAAGAAGAACCTAAATGCTTCTTTATCAATGGTAAGTACATATATGTCCAGGATGCCAGGATAGTGAAGGGGTACTTTATGGGTTTGGATACAGCAATACCAAAAGAGAATTAGTATAAATGATCTTTCCTGAAATCTTCTGCTGCTTGTAGGTAGGTCTGATGACTATGATCAATTTGATATTTAAGCCACCAAAGTTTATTTGCAGTGAATTTGTATTTGACCCTGCAAAATGGCCACGGGTGCAAATGGATGAGGACTTCCTTAAGCTATCAACGATGTTCAAAGCAATAAAATCTGTTGTTCGGGTGCCTGATTTAGACCCCAGACATAAGATTGCTGTTCTTGCTTCTAAGCAGGTTTTCCTTCAATTTCATCCCCAACTGTTCTCTTTTCCATGCATTGATCACGAGCTTGACCAAAACAAAAACAATTGGCTTGTCATTATAATGCGCAGGACCACTGTCTTGTTGATTTGTTGCATGGATGGCAAGATGGAAGACTTCCAGTTCACATAAATTGTGTCATAAGGTGAATATTGATCAGTTTCATCAGTTCCATCAATTTGTGGCTCCAAGATACTAATTATGATCTTAGATGCATTTGCAAACAGTAATCATGATAGAGGTCCAAACACCCATGTGATGCGATTTCTTGAAAGGCACGGAATCCCATACCATTATTTGGGCACCACTAAAGAAGATAAAAGAGAAAAGGAGATATTGGACTTGGTTCAAGATACTGATTTTCTAGTACTTGCTAGATACATGCAGGTAAATAAAATCCAGTGATATATTGTACCATACAACTCTAGTCAACAAAGCTTTTTTATCCCAAGCTTGTCGAGGTTGGCTTCAAATAAATCTCATATATAATAATAAAAATGAAAGTCTACCTCACTGGGTTATAGACTGATTGAGTATTTTGTCAATGTCCAACCTATGGATGTTCAACTTGTATTATAACAACGTTATACTCTTTTCTTTTAAGGAAAATACTACTCCTTAACCACTTGCTATCTACAAGTATATAAGTTAATTCAATACTTAACTTTGTATCCGCAGGTATTATCTGGAAGTTTTTTAAAATTCTATGGGAAGGATGTAATTAACATTCATCATGGCCTTTTGCCATCATTCAAGGGTGGGAATCCTTGTAAACAGGTTCGTATCTATGAGTTTCTTCACTGAGTTGCATAGTCTATAATATTTCTATCTTGGTAGGTCACTTACAATACCCCGTGTTTTAGGCTTTTGAAGCTGGCGTGAAATTGATTGGTGCAACAACTCACTTTGTCACTGAAGAACTTGACGAAGGGCCAATCATTGAACAAATGGTGATTATTCTCATGTTTACAACTGCTTGAATTTTAAAATCCACTTCAGTACGTATTTACCTAGTGTGATGATAAAGATGTTAATCAAGTGAGGGTGTTAATGCCGTTAGTGATTTCTATTTATGGCACATAACTGTTATTGATAATTTTAATGGCATGGTGGGTCTTATGCATGCTGTAAATTTGGCTTTGATTTTACAGGTTGAGAGAGTGTCCCACAGAGATAATTTGCAGAGTTTTGTACAGAAATCAGAAAATCTTGAGAAACAATGCCTTGCAAAAGCAATAAAATCCTACTGTCAATTGCAAGTCTTACCTTACGAACAAAACAGGACTGTTGTGTTCTGAGACTAATGAGGGGAAAATGGAAAAGTGAAGTTGAGAGAAGGTTTGAAGATTTATTCATCTTCAATTTTATAGCTAAATTATTCCTTATCGGAATCTTCCTATCTTGATCAGTTGCATAAATTCAACAACATATATAGAAACTCCAAACTCAGAAGTCATCTTCACTTTTGTTTGCCCTGTACTTTACGTTTACGTGGATGCTTTTTATGCTAGCTACATGTTGGTGATCATGAATCCTATTACCGTCTTCTTGTTATCCGTCTTAATAATAATTTGGGTAGATTTGTAGCAAACTAATAATTACTCCGGGGGATCCGATGTCACTTGTAGCAACAATAAGCTCACCTCTATGTTATTGTTATTTTGGTGGGTTCCATCGTACTGGCAACCAGTAGTAGCCTTCGTTGTGGTGAATTTCAAATGTCAGAGAGGCTGGTGGGAATTATTTGCTATCTACATCACCAGGCTTTTTGGTGAGTTTTACACTTGCAAGTTATGGACTAGAAATTTGAGCACACACTATCCTTGGCCTTTTTGTTATAATGGAGCAGAGCAGTTGGTATTTTGAAGGAAAAGATAGAGATCTCTTGCTCATATTTATTTATTTTTTATTTTTTTTTATTTTTTACTTTTTGGGCGAGTTTGCTTTAGGAGCCTAGTTGTAGGTAGATTTTAGGGAGGCTCTTTGTATAGGGTGGGGTTGGTTTGTTTGGCATAGGTGTCCCTCTTACCTTTCTCTATGTTTGTGTTGAACGACATGTACTTTCAGTACTTGGGTTTTCCCCTTTGTGGTAGAATTTATTTACTTGCCAAAAGAAATCACCTTCAACATGTTATTGTTACTTGCAGGTGAACTCACATACATTTGATAAGAATGCCATCATAATTAAAAACTCAATGAATCATGCCATTTTTTGCTTATACCTCGTTGCATCTGCATGAGACATCTTTTATGCCAATTTGTCAACTCTTTTAACTTTATTTAATGTAGAAGCTCACCATTCTGTGTTGTAGGCTTGTAGTAAATTAATCACGTATGCAAGCAACGAGGATCCCTTTCTTCAGTAATTATTCACTGTGAAAAACAGCAATCATATGCGCCTCTTCTACACCATGCTCTTGTCGTAGTGGTGTCAAGCCTGCAATCTTCTTTCCTTCTTATAAACAAACCTCTTGCTTTTAAGTTTAGAGATGCTTTTCCTCGGTGGAATTATTATGTAGATATTATCCATCATTAGACAAATACAAATATGGATATAGCTCGAGGAGGGTGTATGTATCCACTTAAGTTGTTCTGAAGCTGCTGCTTCTTGTTTTTTCTCATGCAATTCATGTCTCTTGAAATCAATTATTATTTATCCCCTTAATAAAATTATAAAAGATGATTAGTTTTTGCTCTACCAGAAAAGAAAAATGACATTCCAATAAGTTTTGAAAGAGGGAAAGGAGAATGAAAAGGAGAATTAAACAATTTGATTACAAACATTTCTTCTTAAATCACAAGTGAAAAAAGTACAAGCCCGCCCGCCCGACCTCCCTCAAAGAAACATGGCACATCATCTAAAGAAACAACACAACAACTTCAACCAAGAACAACGATAATAAAATGGAACAATGAAAAAGAAATGCTTTTTAAGCATAGTCTTCAGAGGCTGGGAGTGGGGCATAGGATCCAATGAATATTTCACCATATATCACCCCAGCAAAGCCTCCACCAATGAGCGGCCCTACCCAGTAGATCCAGTGCCCTGAGAAATCTCCACTAGCCACAGCTGGCCCAAATGAACGTGCTGGGTTCATGGAGCCACCGCTAAATGGACCAGCAGCCAAGATGTTTGCACCCACAATGAACCCAATCGCGATGGGTGCAATGGTTCCGAGTGAGCCCTTCTTGGGGTCTGCAGCGGTGGCGTAAACGGTGTAGACCAGAGCAAAGGTTATGATTATCTCGAACACTACACCTTCAGCTGCATTCAAGCCTGCAGCAACTCCATGGATCGGAATGGCCTGCCAAAATTTTAAAATGATAAGCCCAATATATCATTTTGTAGTAGGTAGAGCCCAATTGAGTTGTCTAATCAACTTATCTTTGTTGGACAAATGTTGGGTATAGTAACATAATTTGTTTGTTATTATTACCATTATTTTCTCGATTGGCATACTACTTCTTTAATAAGTCAACAAACTAGCATGTGAGAAGAAATGATTTTGTTATCAAGGACAGCCCAAGAACGAATATACGATAAAGGTGTGAGGACAAACTTAAAAAGTGAGACAGTCCCACAAACTGAGTTCGTGGATGGGGCCAGATTCCGTGTGTTGGATAATCATATATTCATATTAAGCACTCATAGTGGACCTACACCTTTCCCTTGTCATGTTACTTTAGTTTTAACTTTTACTTCTTTTGTGGCAGCTATGGAGAGTTTTTTTTAAAATTAAAAAACTATTCTCTATTTATATCTTAATACTTTCTAACTATATATTAAATTCAAAATTTAAATTTATTATTAAAAAACCATGTTGAAATTATTCTTAAGAAATAAAAAGGTGATACGACGTAACGATAATTATCATAATTAATTTATCGAAAATATTTATATTGGTTAACTGAATTAGTTGGTTCTTTTAACAAAAAATTATTTGACAGCGTATCTGTGAATATATATGTAAGTTGTGATAGAAATAAAGTAATTGATTTCCAATTGTAATTTTTAATGATATACTATAAATTAAGAAAGAAACACACACACACACACACACACACACACACACACACACACACACACACACATATATATATATATATATATATATATATATATATATATATATATATATATACACACACATACCTTGCCACCAGTAACAAATTGGAGGAGGAAGGAAGCAGCAATGGAACCAAGTAACTGAGCAATCCAATAGAAAAGACCAGTTAATATTGTGATGTGGCCTCCGACGGCCAATCCAAGGGTGACAGCTGGATTCAAATGGCCACCTGAGATGTTGGCTGCAATGGAGACTCCCACAAATAGAGCAAATGCATGAGCTATAGCCACTGCTACTAGACCGGCTGGGTCCAAGGATGCATCATTCGAAAGCTTATCTGCAAGTATCAGAACAAAAATTTAATAGCACTAATAAATTACCAAAAACTTAAATTTATTTGATATATAGCTCTAGTGATATATAAGATCTAGTGATGCTCGATCTCTTACTTAAAAAAAAAAAGAAACTTAAACTTACTAAAAGCAATTGCTGAGCCAACTCCAGCAAACACAAAGAGAAGGGTGGCAATGAACTCAGCTAGGTAAGCCTTGAGTGACCCTGCACTGAAAGAATCACCAAGGCTACCAAATGCTATCTTCACCATTTTAATTTGCTCTCTCTACTTAGTACTTACTCTTAAAAAGAGATCAAAAGCCTAGAGACTGACTTGAAAAAAAGGAGACTCAGAAAGTTGAATTAATTGCTAATACTTTTGTAGGTACATCAAGTTCTATAGAGTTGCATGCTTTATATACTGCATGCTTTTGGAACAAGTAATTATTAAATATATAAAAGACATAATTATTAATTTTCCAGGTAATTTATATGGTCCATTATAGGGTATTATTTGCTGGCACCGACCATGGATTGGGGCCTAAATGAGTGCATAGAGACCACTCGTTTGTGCCGACCCACCGGCCTTGATTTTATATAAACATGAAGATAACCAAGTTATATTTTTTAAAAAAAAAAATATTTAGTGGATAGACAAAGAATAAATTGAATATTAAAATTTTATAATTTTTACATAGTTCCTTCTCATATGAAATATCATTTCTCTTTTATCAAAATAAACAAAAAGTAAGCTCCTAATGATAGGAATCTTATGTCACCATAACCTTTAAACAATAATAATTAAAATAATGATGAAAACGTTAAACAAGAAAATATATATATGCATGTCTGCTTTGTCTACCTAGCTATTGATAATAATGATAATTAATATGACAATTATTGTGGAGGTTAGTAGATAATGACAATATTTAATTAAGTACAAATTTATAATAATAATCAGTAGGTTTATGCCAGAAAGGGACTTTAAAAGTTGACACAAAGAATAAAAGATAAAAATACAGGTATAATTTTTGCGCGCATCCACACAAACGTTTACTTATAGTTCGATTTCTCCATTGAACTATATATATATAGAAATGGCCCTAAAAATTAAAAGCTTTTTATAACGACGGTTTTGTCCGTCAATAAACCGATATATAAATTATATATATATATATATATATATATATATATATAACTTTTCATTTGTGATCTTATATAATATAAGGCATTAAGGTAGGTTAATTATTTTATGAATTTCTATTGTTAGGATATAAGAAGTGAGTTGTAGTTTATATATATTTATATGTATATAATTTTTAATAATATTGATCTTATAGTAACATTATAATTTAAATTAAGGTAAGATAAGTTTAAACAAAATTATGTTAGGATATAAGAAGTGAGTTGTAGTTTAAAATAAAAAAATTAATAAAATGATTAATATTTATGAACAAATTCAACTCTTGAGAAAAACTGCCAATTTTACAAAACCTATATTTTACCAAGATCTAATTACTTGCTTACAATAACTCACCAACACCAAGTTTAAGTTTTTATTTAAGAAGAAACTGAAACTTCATGGGACTAGTCTGTATATTTCAAGGAATAGTATTCTTTCTTATTTTTGCTTTACCAACAAAAGAGGCTTATATTTAAAACCCTGTTTCGGGCCTTTCAGTTTCAGCCTTAGGCCACCAGGCGAATTCGTATGAGGGCTCCTCCAAAAGAAGTGTTCACTTCGTGCCTAATTGTCATAAGTGATACCCATATTATTACACACAAAAGAAAGACCCATATTAGATTTTGAAGAGTATAATATAAATTGATTACATTATATGTGATCTTCTTTTGTTTTATAAAAAGGATTTTATTTATTAAATTTTTTATTCTACAGAGTGTTCTTTTTATTATTAATATTAATATATATATTTTTAAATTTATCGTTACAATTTTATTATCATATCTCTACTAATAAAACTATTAATTTATAATTTTAATTTTTTTAATAATAAAAATAGTGTTTATAAATAATTTATAAATAAGATCAAAATATTTTTGACTTCAAAATGAAATATTGCTCAAGTATCAGAATATGAGATTATTGCTCGTCTTTAATTCAAATTTTTGACCCGTAATATTCATCTATTCTTTTTTACTAATTTTTTATTTTAAATTATAGAATCATTGTTGGGAAATTTAATTTGAGATATTTTAAAATTCAGAATCAATGAGATGAATATTGAAACTATAAATATTCAATGAGTCGTCTTTAATTAATCAAATTTGGACATAGTACTCCCATAATAACTTCATCTATTCTTTTTTAATCTATTTTTAAAAATTATAAGATTATATGTTTTTTTAACAAAAATTAAAAAAAACATAAATTATTTAGAGTTAATTTGAGATATTTTATAAAAAAATTCTTGTATAGGAAAATTGAGATAATTTTTATTAATAATTTTGAAACTATAAATATTCTTTTATAATGAGTATATATATTTTATATAATTATAATAGTCACCGTTATATTAACTTAAAAAATAAATATTAAAATAATATTCATTTATTTTGGGAAGTTTAAAAATATATCTTAAGTTAATTTTATAAATTCCTAAATCAAAATTAATAAAAATAATATATTTTAAGTTTAAAACATATTTTAAGTTAAAAAATAACGACTTATAATTAAAAATATAATTATAAAGTTAGGTGTTATTTGATTGTATTTAATAATTCACTTTTTATTATATCTTATAGCCTATATTTTTTGTATTAAATTTTTTGAATAATTTAAATTATATTTATATCTTCTTTTAATAAAGGACAAAGAGGGCAGAAGTTTTCAGTTATAATGTGCATGTGGTGCGGATGACTTCTGATTGAAAGACGATTATATTAAGAGACAAGAGTTAAGATTCACTCTCATACATATAAAACATCTTATGGTATTAGACAAAATATAAATTTTAAGTTGAGACTCTCATACTAGGAATATCTTGGGTGTGGGTGTGGACTGAAGTGGTAAACAATATGGGAGCATTGGAATTGTACTGACTATAGTATAGGATGTTGATTTGTGAATTGTCATCAGTTCCCCAAGGTACCGAGCCACTGTATGACAAAATTCGAATCCAAAGCTTCGACTCCCTTTCTCTTCTCCTCTCCTAAATCTCAAATGCTTAAAGGTTTCATCTTTTCAAGAAAAAGTCCAAAACTTTCTTCATTATTTGTTTGTGAGTGACCCGAGTACTTGTGGCAGGTGAAATAAATGAATCACTCATCCCATCTCATTGAATTGAATTGAATGCTCTCAACAACGCAAAAGTGATAGAATTCAATTTTGTGCAGGGCTGCTGCAGCTAACCTGGTCCCATCTCCTTTGAGGTAAGTGCTGGATCAGATGATTTCTTAATTTCACATTCTCTATACCTCTTATTTTCAGTCTTCATTCATTCCACTCCCTTCGAATTCAATATCATAAAACCCATTAAAAGAACCACTTTTCTTCCTTACTTGCAATAAATTCACTCATTTTTTCTAATACCCATCTTCCAATATCCCCATATAATCTCTGTCGGTCCTCATTTATTGATTTTACATTTTTACATGCATGTATATACTACTCTGTTATTGTATTTGAAGAAGAAGAAGAATGTAAATACTTTGAAGTTTGCATATCTTAATTAAGAGAGAGAATAATTTTACTAGTATGGATCCTTTCCATGTAGCTAAAGGTGAGAAAGGAGCTTGTAAAAGAGAAGATGGGGGTTCTTGGCCATCTATACATGTTCATGCCAAACATAAGCGCTCTAAAAGGTGCTCTTTTTACCCTTTTCTTTGATTACTATATTTTCCCTTCTTCTGTGCTGCATAGTTGGCTAATATATATTGAGATGCAATATTTTACATGGTTCAGTTTTAGTTTCGCAATTTATTGAAATGGTTTCTTAGTCTAGTTGAAAGGCTCCTCTTTCAAGGGGTTTGAGTAATTTGGTGATTCTCCACATATAAGATTGAAACTTCAGGTTAAATGGACTAGAACTGAAAAGTCATTATAGAATCTTGCAAGTTTGTGGGATTGGTGAAGAAAGTTTTTCTAATTTTTTTTCTTCTCGCAAGTGGATTGGGGAAGAAAGATGTAGTGATTTGATCCCCTTGTAGTATCTGTGAAGAAAATGGGCCTTCACAAGCTATTGAATGTAATCAAACAAAATTTCCCGAAATTGCTCTGTGCAGGAAGTACACAACAGATCCCCTATGATAGATGTCTAGACTATGTTCTTCATTATAAGTAATTGGTCACTCCAATATACAACTGGCTATTGGTAATTGATACAGCTGCTGTCGCGTCTCAAAATCCTCATTCAACTTCTCTTACTTTCTTCTTGATTATATTGATATATTCTAACTCAAGGGTTAAATTCTTTCTGAGGCTGTGAATAGCTTGATCAACTACTGCTGACTAAAACTAAACCTGAGAAAAAGTTCTAACTTGATGACAAGTTTTTATCTGGATGGAATAAGGCTTGCTTGAGTTTGAGTTGAGTTGTGAACAGAATTTTCTAGTTGTTCTATAGAGAAGTTGTCGTTTAATAATACACTGCATAACAAGATTCTAGGCAACTTCTTTGACACTATCGATGCTTATGCATTTTTCTTTCTGCTTTCTAGTGCTTCTGGCAAGAATTTGGATATTTCAAGAGATGGAGTTTCACATTCAATACAGGAGTCAAATGAATTACCTGTAAGAAGGCCACAACTATTACTCAATGTCAATACATAATCAGCTGTTGTTTTTGTCACTTATGCTATATTCTATTGAGAAATAAAATAATAAATTGTTTCATATGCAAGCTCTGACTATTTTAACTCAGCCATGACCAAAAATGTTTTAGCCTCAAGCCATCTATGCCCTTCATCTTTTACCAATTGAAGCCCCTTGAGGTCAAAGCTTAGCTTGCACATTGCTATTGACATTAAATGACGGAATTGCTTATCCATACCTATTTGACAGGATTTGCGGTCCTTGGCAAGGAATATTGGGGTCCAGAGTCCTCTTCATGAACACCCCAGTAATACTAGCATAGATGCTGCATCGAAACAAAGAGACTCTTTGGAAAAGGATGTAAGTATAGGAGTTCATATATATCTCATCCATCGAGATGCAGGATTACATGTGTTTTTGTGTTTGCCTTTAGATTTTTCCTAATATAACTTTTATGTATTATTTTCCACGATAAAGGGGAGGGGGAGGGGATTTTATGTTAAAATGTACAAGAGGTATTGGCTGATAATAAACCAAATATGTTATTGCAGTCTTCTTCCATTTGCAAGAGAGAGCCAAGGGTGAGAAACCTTGACATATTAACAAATTAAAGTAAGCGATCATGCCTAAGTTTTTTTTTTTTTAAAAATGCTACAAATTTTGATGATAACCTTAGGAGACAGGAGATTTATCAAAATGCAGTTAAAATCATGTTTTTAACGAAAATTTTAATCTGTGGATACAAGATGCAGTTCAAGCAGATTGCCTACATGTTTTAACTGAGCTGACATCTTGCCAAACCAATATTGTTTATTAAGTGAGGAAATTCGTGCAGGCTCTTCTCCATGCCAATGACAAAAACCCTAAAGATTTTCAAATATTCGATTATTCTAATTTTCACAAGTGATGCATCATTTTGCAGATTGAGCAACTACAGTTGCGGCTGCAGCAAGAGAAATCTATGCGGATATTGCTTGAGAAGGTGATGGGTAGAGCGTCTAGTACTTTATCACCTGGGCATAGGCACTTTGCTGCTCAGGTAGTTTTAAAGTTAAATAATAAAATCTTGAATTATTTTTTGAGATCTAAACTATAGTTTCCGTTATATCTTATTTAAGTGTATTACCATATAATATTCCCTCGGTTCCACAAAAAGAGTTCCATTTGAATTTTTTTCCAATTTAATTTGTGAAATCCTAATATCACATTAATGTTGAATATTAGGATTTTGCAAATTGACAAGGACCAAAGTCAAAATGACTCTCTTTGTGGAACAGAGGTAGTAATTAATAGCAGTATTTGTCATCGTTGATGCTACAAAGCTGCTTCTTCATGTCTTGTACTCGTCAAAGTCCAGATGATTGAATGGTGACGGAAGTTATCACTTTAGTTTTGTACCTTCAGTTTAACAATACCAAAATATCAGCATTGTTAGGTGGTCTTGTTTCTAAACATTAAAAAAAAAAGACTTGTTACACAGTTGTCCTGAATTTCTGGAGTAAACTGTTTGAAGAAACAATTAACTGATGGAACTGATGCAACTTGATTTTCAGTTATTCTTTTTGCTTTTTAATTAGAAAAATTCTCCCATGTTTGGAAGGGAGAAATTAGCTGATATTTCAAGTGAATCCAAATTGACCTGAAGAAACATATAAAGATTTAATGCAACCAGCACTGTACTTGCACTCGTAAAAAGAGACCATTTGTATTCAAAGGCATAAGCCAGTGTCAATACTTATGTTGCAGCTTACTTGGAGTATTTCTTCGCATTTAAGCAATATTTATTAACTTGTGATTGGTCTTTTTCTCTTTATGGTAAAGTTGGATTGCAATGTATTATAATTTCCACAACTCCCAATATCTTTTCATTAGAGGCAGATATTTTATTCTTATTTATTTTCACTGCTAAGTTTAGTGGTAATAAAATCTTCATTTTAGACGAAGGAATTGATAACTGAAATCGAGTTACTTGAAGAAGAGGTTACAAACCGGGAGCAGCATGTTCTCTCTCTATACAGGAGCATTTTTGAACATTGTGTTAGTCGGCCTCCTTCTGAGCAAAGTTCTGGCATAACTTCTCCTGCTCATGCAAAGAATGAGTCCAAGAAGCATCCTAGTATAATTTCAAGTGCTTTTTGTTCCTCAAAAAATTTTCCCTTACGACCTTTCCAAACTCTAGCCACCATAAATGGCTCAATGAAAAGAAAACTGTTGCATTCTACAACAACAAGACATGCTTCGGTGTTCACTAAAGAATCTAACGTCCACTTTGAGCAAAATCGTCCGGGACAGGACAAGGTAGGAGCAAATTTTCTCTATTTTAGTATCAATAATTTACCATGGATTATGCTCTAATTGTCATCAGTACTCTCTTTCATATGATCCATACTCTCTTTTCTCCTTATCCTTTTTCTGTAACTGCTTCATCATCTTGTTTCATGAGAAAACATTTTTAGATATGTCATGTATGTTGGCACCATAATTTCTGATAAGTTTTATCTCAAAAGTGTTAGGTTGATTCCTTATTTGTCTCAATGAATAATATGGATTATTTA
Organism: Panax ginseng; assembly: GCA_020205605.1. Classification (NCBI taxonomy): domain Eukaryota; kingdom Viridiplantae; phylum Streptophyta; class Magnoliopsida; order Apiales; family Araliaceae; genus Panax; species Panax ginseng. The sequence goes on from CM035150.1 coordinate 100,164,501, forward strand.
CTGGATGTGTTTTAATTTGAAAGACTTATTGAGTCCTCAAACCAGTTAGACTGATATTTCCACTCCAAAACTGAATTTCTTATATCCTTGTTGTGAATACACTTGCACTTTCACCAAGTCTTTATTATTGCTTCTTTGGAAATAGAATGTTACTATATATTATCGAGCTGACTAATTAGACTGCTAGGCGCAGGGCAAAGGCTTTTTACCTGTTTTTGGGCATATGGTATACCTTAATAGGCTAAAAGAATGCTACATAAATGGATTGGGTTTTGGGCTTTGAAAACACACAATCTAACAATAATGTATAAACATGTTTCTCTCATGGAGTCGTACACAGTTTCATAACATCTTGTTGTTTGATTTCTGATATGATCCTCTTGATAAGTTTAGAGTTCTGCATGCTAGAAATTGGCAGCTTTAGATAAACTTCTCTATTGTACATCTGAGAGTTTTAAGACTCCAAGAGCCAGTGGTATACTAATCTGGGAGAAAACTTTAAATAGCTGTTGCTTGATTTTTTATCTGGTCCTATTGATAAAGTTTGAAGTTCTACATGGTAGAGATGTCACAAAATGTTAGTGGAACTGTTTCTGTAATTCCTGGCAATATGTAAAGTGGAATTGCTCTTCTCATGGAATGCTTAAGGATCCTACTAAAAATTGTGTTGTTACTAAAAGTTATATCTGGTCATATCATGGTCTGCTATATAATGTCACGCCATTTTTTGTCATCTGGTTCAAGAACAGCTACCAGCCTCTAACAAAACTTCTGTGCTGCGAACTCTCAAAGATCATCTCCACCAGTGCCCAAGCAAGTTGTCTGAAGAACTGGTCAGGTGTATGGCTTCAGTATACTGCTGGCTCCATAGTTCAGTATCTACAACTCCTGAACAAAACAGATCACCTTTGTTATCAAGGTCATCCACTAATGTTATAATCCCCAAACATGGTATAGGAGAGGATAGGGAGTGGTCCTGCAAATCCATGGTTGAAATATCTTGGATATCAACTGATAAGAACAAATTTTCTCGTGCATCATATGCCATCAACAACTACAGGTGATTTCCTCATGAGCTAATAACATGTAGGGAGGAAAAGTACAGATGGTCTTAATTTGTTTATGGAGTGTTTCATAGACAATACCTAGGGGAATGAACTGGGTTTGAGGCTGGTTTTAAAACTCTTTAAGATTTTGCCTACCATATTGTCAGCCTAAAACTTGTACTCTCTTTATACACTATTTTGGGGTGGGGGTGGGGACAATTTGTAGAGGTCCTAGAGGAGATAGTTGCTACTTCTCCTTGTTATGAAAGGCCATGCTATTCTGATTCACACACAGTTGCACACTTTCTCCTAACCCCGTCAAAGACATATGCCTATCAGTACATTATATATATCTCTGCTTATAAAAGATAATTGTGTTAAAACATTTTTTTGTCTCTTCCCTTTTCAGAGTACTTGTGGAACAACTTGAAAAAGTTAATTTGAGTCAGATGGAAATGAATGCTCAGACTGCATTTTGGATCAACATCTACAATTCTTTGATTATGCATGTAAGATCACAAAGCTAATAAAAAGTTGATTTCTCAAATTGTACTTCTATAAACCTTTGTTTACTTATATTTATATATTTCCGTCTTTAGGCATATCTAGCATATGGAATACCTCACAGCTCTCTCAGAAGGTTAGCCTTGTTCTACAAGGTAGTGCGATTATTTGCTCGAAATCTACATTGGCATTCTAATTTAAAATATTTTGGTCACAAAATTCTATATTCATGGATCAATTCCATTTCTTTTAGCATGCAAAAGCCTAGGCTGAAGTCTGCTGTATAAGTAGTATCAAGGTGTATTTCCTGTGTGTATGCATATTGTTAGTCAATCATTTGAACACTAGGGCTCATCATGCTTGCTAGAATTTTATCAAATGTTTTCCTAATTTAGATTGTTGGTTTCTCTCTGTATAGTGCAGGCTTCTTACAACATTGGTGGCTACATCATTAGTGCAACTGCCATAGAACAGTCCATCTTTTGCTTCAGCACACCCCGAGTTGGACGGGTACTACCTTACTCACATTATCAAAAACACACAAGTACATGTCTCAGTTCTTGAAATGGCTACTTGTCTTGAAAAAAACAAAAATAAATTAAATGCTCTCAATAAGCTTGGGAGTGTTAACTAACTTGTTCTTCTGAGCTGAGTGTTACCAAGTGAATTGTATTTTTCCTAATCTTTCCCTCTCATTACAGTGGCTTGAGACTATTTTGTCAACTGCATTGAGGAAAAGATCTGGAGAAGAAAGACAGCGTATCAATTCAACATTCGGTCTACAAATTCCCCAAGCACTTGTTTGCTTTGCTCTGTGCACCGGAGCAATTTCTGATCCCGTGGTAACTTCCTGTTTCCATTATATCTTTTATTCTCCCACCTCATCCTTGTAAGTTAAAATATACAGTAATTTAGTGGTTATGATCATCATGGACTGGTAAGAGTGATTGGTTGTTTGATTCAAAGAAGAGGGACGTGATTTCTGCTAAATACATTGATTATCTGACCATAATTATTAACTTCAAACATTTTTTTCCCAGTGCTTTTAGCAAAATATCAAACAGGTTTCTCCAATTGCTTATTGTCTAGAAGCAGTTTCTAGGCGCACTCGTCTTTTAACACAAACTAAGTTGAGCGGTCTAAATTCATTATTGTTTGACTCTTTTTCTTCTTGTGTGTTTTTCTTTTGGTAGCTAAAAGTTTACACAGCATCAAATATCAAAGAAGAACTAGACTTGGCAAAAAGGGAGTTTCTTCAAGCAAACGTAGTTGTTAAGAAGTCAAAGAAAGTGTTCCTGCCTAAGGTACTTGAAAGATATGCAAAGGAAGCCTCTATTGCCTCGGACGATCTTCTCAAATGGATTGCTGACAGTGTTGACAAGAAGCTCCATGATTCGATACACAAATGCATTACCATCCGTTCTACCAATAAGAAAACATCGCAGATTATGGAGTGGTTGCCTTACAGTTCAAGATTCCGGTATGTTTTTTCAAAAGATCTGACTGAGAAATCCTGGTGGGTGTGAAAAGTAATCTCTCAGTGTTGAAGGAGAGGGTCCTAATGTGCATTTTTTTTCCCTCTATGATGAATGTAGCAAAGGCTCGAAATGTACGTATTTAGAGATTTAAACTTACTTTTCTCATTGTACTTTTTATGATTTTAGATCACCATTCATCTCCAATATATAACACTGATTCTTTGTATCCAACTCCTTGAGTTTGGAGTGATGTAGAAGGTGTCAATAACTAAATAAGGAATGCTCAATATGTAGTATTTTTGTGTCCGTGTAAAATTGTAGACTTTTTTGGTTCAATCAAAGTTTAACCTTTTCCAAAAAAAAAAATAAAAAAATAAAATGATCATTGTGTATTTGAATTTTGATCATTATATCATATTGGATTATGTCATATAAACTTGTATTATATTGTATTAATCATTATTATGTCATTGGATTTTTCACGATAGGCACAAGCAAAATCAAGTTTTGTCAATAATATATGTTTTGGTAAATAACAATTCCCTCTAAGAGATACCCAAGTTAAAAAATAGAACCATAGTTATTTTAACATTGTGTTTGTAAGTTTGAGAAAATATATATATAAATTATGAGAAAAATAAAAGTAAATTATTCAGTAACTTTTGTTGTTGTTTTTGTGAATTTTTAGAATGAAAACATAAGTAAAATAATATTCTCTTTATTCCAGTTACAAAATTATTACCGACTTTAAAAATTAATCTGATTTTTTTTTATTTAAAATTTATAAGATTCTGATTAGAATAAAATATGTTATATTTTTATTTCTTAATGTTTAATTTTTGTATTTATTTTGTGCCTAAATATACTCATTATTCTTATATTTTTATTTAAGGTGCAGTTAAATGATTTTTCTTTTTAATTATATTAGTTTATTTAATTAATATGTTTTATTTTATTTTGTTGAACAAATCAATATCTTAGTTATCAAATCAAATTTAATGCTCCTATTCATGGAAGGAAATAAACAAAGAGGAAGTAAGTGGAATAATATTGGTGTGCAAATCAAATCCAATTAAAGAAAATAAAATATATATAGAAGATCTCTTTGAAGAAAGTTGATTGTCACTAAGAGATTGAAACATAAGTGGAAAATAATTAATATTTTATGTCTATAAATAGAGGATTACCAAAAGAGTTTAGAGGGATGTATACAAACTTTTCTCTCTATTATTATTTGGTTGTGTAACTAAACTTCTACTATTGGATTAAGAAGACGAAGCCTCAGATTATTACACTGTGAGATCTAATTAATTTTATTTGTTCAATTATTAAATTGAGTATTGATTATTCTTCTGTGTTTAAATTTATATGATTGATTTGTTTAATTGCTAGAGTGCACGCTAGTTTGTTATTCATTAAAATCTAATGCTAAATTAGATATTAAATTCGTAATTGTTTGGTCACTCTAATTTGCAAGGCAAATAAAGTTAATAATTGACTGCAGATCATGAGATTATTATATCTTAGAAAGAATATTGAATTAAATTAAATTCAACTGCTTGTGATTGTATTGTTTAGTTTAATCGGTCTTTCTAGTTCTTAAAACATCTAATAGATTAAACTTTTAGCATTTGTTTGAAATTGTTTAATAGTTAGGATTTTTTTAGATCGTTTGTTTATATCTAACTTGAGACATGTAATGATTTTAAATGGTGAATTAATTTAAAGTATTATTCGTTTTCGTTAGATTATTTTGCATATTAATTCACTTTAATTAACAATATTCAAAACCTCTTTTTTTGGTTCACAAAGTATAATAAATAGGCTAATCATTATTTGTACTATTGACTCTTTCCAAAAATCTTGTCATTATTGAAAAATAATTTAACAAACAAAAACTTGTATTTGTTTTTTCCTTTTCCCAAAATATGACGGGCTTTTGTTCTCTGCCATAATCTCTTGTTTCTGTTTTATTTTCTCAGATTTCCCACCTTTCTCTTTTTCTTTTCTTTCCTTCCCGCAAAATTTGAATTGAATCGGTGTTCAAAATCGATTAAGTTGATCGGTGAATTGGTTTTTTAATATTTTTGTTGTACTAATTTTTTTTAATATTAAATTAATCATTTTTATTAATATTATAACTCAAATTTATTATATTTTAGTTCATAAAAAAAAAAATATTTTTAAATTTTATTAATTATTAACAATATATATTTTTTATATATTTATGATCCAATAACTCATTCACCCGATAACTTTTTTGATTCGATGACCGATATAAAAACATATCAAATACCAAATGTAAGACCCCAAATTATTAATAAATAAAATTTATTTTTCTCTATTTATTATTTTAAAATAGTAAGGGTTGATTTGATTAATGTGGATAGTTATGAGTAAAATACGCAAATATTTCGAATAAGTAAGTGGTTATAAAATATTCATTATTGTCGGGAAATATTCGTTTGGTCGTAGAATATTTTAAATCTTTGTCGGGAATATTAAATGCAATAAGTAGGAGATTTTGTGGGCCCCATAACTGAAAGCGATTGGATGAAGAAAGCGACAAATATAAGTTGTTTATAAATAACTTGGCGTAGTTATTCTGAATTATCTTGTTGGAATACCCGTTGGTTAAAAACACACTATCTGGCGTTGTTGAGAGTAGCATCTGGTATTGCACCAATTATTGATTCTAACGTGAAGAAGGCTTTACCCAATAATTGTTATGATAATTACTTATTCAATTATTTTATTTTATTGATTCAATAATTGTTGCATTGATATTTTATATTCTCGTTGTTTCAATAAATTGTCATTACACGGTATTTTTCATTATCAGAGCAATAATTCATATTATCTGAATAATTTTATTGGATAACATTATTGGCAATGTCTAGAAAGTTACATCAAGGAGAGGCTTGGTCACCTAATCATTGGCAAATAAGGAGAGATCCTTATTGAAAGCCCTTTTTTCTATGAGCGGCACGGTTTGTCGATCTTGTGATTACGTAATATTATTTGTGAATAATTAATTATTGATTTATATGATGAGGAAAATATTGATTTTATGTGGATATAGATGGAGAAAATTTTAATGTGACAATTGTTGAAAATTAATATTTTATCTTTTTACGATAAAATAATTCATTTAAATATATTATTTTAATAATATATTATCAGTGATATTTTTATAATGAATGTGGGATATATGAGTATATGAGGAGGAAGAGTATTTTTTTGTGGCATTAATGTTTAACACATATTTTGTGTGTTGGTGGACACAATTATTAGCTTAGAAATTTGATTATAACTGTAAAATCGCTTGTTTGTGGATTTTTGGTCAATTTTTTGTTTGGAATTTGGAAAAACTTCCTTCTGTAAAGTTGTAGAGAATTGAATTTCCTATAAAAAGTCGCAAGATTCGAATTTTCTGGCAAAAGGGCTATTTATTGTGAATTATTGAAGTTCCGAAGCTCCGAAATAATTAATTTTTTGAAGTTTTAATTATTTATTTTATGAAAAACGTTTTTTATTACTTTTTCTAGAAGGTTGGCATGTGGGAAATGTTTAAAATAATTTAAATAAGAAAAATGTTTTTTGTGTTTGGTGGGCATCTTTAACACATCTTTAAGTTCTTGAATTGAGATGATTACAAGTGGGCGTAGACAAATTAATATATATATTATTATTATATTAAATTTTCTACTTTGGTGTTCTAAGCATTTTCCTATAAATAGGGTGCTTAGGTTAGAATTGAAAATCACACGTAAAGCTGAAGTTTTCTCTCTATATTATCGAGTGTATTCTTGTGAGTATTTTGAGTATACTTTGAGTATTGCTATACTGATCTGCAAGTTCAAGTCATAGCTTTATATTCGGTGTTTTAACTAAGAAATCTTGTCTTTTCGAGGTAAGGGATGTTATTTTATTCAAAAATGATATTATTTCTTCAATATCATTATGCCAAAATATTGGTTGAAAATTTTATCAAATTTAGAACTTTTTTATGTAAGGGAGTTCTTATTCATGAGTTATTATTCACGAGTTACTATTCACGAGTTCTTATTCACGAGTTACTATTTATGAGTTACTATTCACGAGTTCTTATTCGAAGCGTAAAGATATTTTTTGTGAAATTTCTATCTTTTGGTGTCGAATTCTTATTCACGTATCTCGACCTTTATTCACGTATCGATACTTATTCAATAGAAAAATGAAATTTTTTATTTTTGTCCAAAATATCTATTATGGATACTAGCTTTGATTGTATCCATGTTTTAATCATTCTTGAATTTTACTCCACTCTGATTACTTATGAAGTATTTTTGAACTTGGATTGTTTAAAATACGAATCCTTAATATTTGTTTTTTTGTTTCATTGGATTTTCCTTTAAAATATTTTTTCATCATCCTCGGTCCTAAATGATGATATTCTTGAATATCTTTGGCACGTAGTGCAAAGATGAATGATTTCTTGATGAATATCTTTGGCCGTAGTCAAAGATGAGCAGTGTTGAGATGAACATGGTGATCGATTAATATCTTTGGCCGTAAGTGCAAAAAGATGAGCAGTGTTTAGATGAACATGATTAATTGATGAATATCTTTGGGCTGTAGTGCAAAGATGAATATTTGATTCCGGATATATATTGATTGATGTTACGGAAATAAAATATCGATGATGAACTTTTAAATTCATATATAGAATATAGTAGTTTGCATTCTCTCTTAACTCTTCAATGAATTGTTGTTTTTTCATTGCAGTTGTTGATTTAAAACCGGGGTTGTCTATTGTATTCTATTAGATTTTTCCTCATTGAAGACTAACGATAATTTGTTGTATATTATCTTAGTCATAATATTCTTTACTGGGCTAGTTGAGTTCACCCTTTTCCTTTTTGTTCCATTTTTCTTCTCAGGAGGCGAGAATATAGCGAGTACTAGTTGGGGTATGGAATGAAGGTTCTAGAGAGAGTTGTTTAGTAGTCCTCACCATTTTTGTAAAGTAATGTATCAATAATTATGATGAGAATTTATTTGCGTGTGGATATTGTCTAGATGACAATATCTGTATTTAAACTCACAGTTTATATGTTGTAATAATAAAATTATAGTTATTTCTGTTGGGAAAAGTACGCCAAAAATAATCTATATGTAAGACCCCAACTTATTATAAATAAAATTGAATTTTCCTTTATTCATTATTCTAAATTAATAAGGGTTAATTTGATATAATTCTTTTGTTATGGGTGAAATGTGCAAAGTTTACAAAATAGTGAAGTGGTTATAAAATATTCATTATTATTAGGAAATATTCGTTTGGTCGTGGAATATTCTTTTTGTTTCGGAAATCGCAAAATACGCAATGGCGCACTCATTGGTGGGCCTATAACGGAAAATGGTTGGATGAAAGCGACAAAGATTGAGTTTTATAAATAGCGGCAGTAAATTGTTACTGAATTAACAACTTGTTGGGTTACACGGTGGTTAAAATCTGATGTCTGGCGTGGCATTGGTTACACGCGAAGACACGGTATTACCTGAGTATTATTGAATTATTGATCCTTACGTAAGAAGGCCTTTACTCAATAATTATTCTGATGAATTCTTTATTCGATATTATATTTTATTAATTCAATAATTCTAGGCGTTGATATTTTGTATTCTTTGTTGTTTGATAATTGTCATTACACGATATTTTCCATTATCAAATCAATAATTCATATTATTTGAATAATATTATCGAGATAACATTATTAGCAATGTCTAGAAAGTTACATCTAAGGAGAGGTTTGGTCACCTAATCATGGCTTGTAGGTAAGGAGAAATCTTTATTGGAAAGCCCCTTCTTTCCAGGAAGCTACTGGTTGTCGATCTTTGTGATTCTCGTAATATTATTTTGAATAATTAATTATTGATTATTATGATAAAGAGAATATTCATTTTATGTGGATATAGATGGAGAAAATTTTTTATGTGACAATTGTTGAAAATTAATATTTTTCTCTTTTACGATAAAATAATTCATTTAAATATATTATTTTAATAATATATTAACGATGATATTTTATAATGAATGTGGGATATATGAGTATATGAGGAGGAAGAGTATTTTATGGCATTAAATGTTTAACACATGTTTTGGGTGTCGGTGGACCTGATTCTTAATAGAAAATTGATTATATTTGTAAAATCGTAGTTTATGGATTTTGGTCAATTTACATTTGGAATTTGGAAAAACTTTCTTTCAAAGTTGTAGAGAATGGAATTTCCCATGGAAAGTCGCGTGTTTTGAATTTTTTCGATAACTTGAGCTATTTTCTATGAATTATTAAAGTTCGGAAGATAAAATAATTTTTATTAAATAAATGGTGGGACCCACTTTTTTGGTAGGTGTTGAATGCACATGGGTCTGCTGAAAATTTTCAGAAATTGGTGGCTAGCTTGTTGCGTAGAAGTAAGAATAAGAATAATAATATTTTATTATTTAGTCTCTTTTTAGCGTTCTAACATTTTCCTATAAATAGAGGCTAAGTTAGAATTAAAAATCACACTGTAAACTAAGTTTTCTCTCTTCTCTCTCTAAATTATCGAGCGTATTCTTGTGAGTATACTTTGAGTGTTCTTTATACTATATGGGTTTACAAGACTATATCTGAAATTCAACAAGAAATACGGTTATTTTGAGGTAAAGGGTATTATTTTCTTCTTAAATGATATTTTTTTCTTCAATATCATTATGCCAAGTATTGGTGAACTTTTTTATCAAATTTAGAACTTGTTGTGTCGGGGTTTCTTATTCACGTATCACGATCTTATTCACGAATCTATTCACGGAACTATTCAGAAAATAAAAATAAAAATTTTTTTTTTGTCAAAATATCTATTACGGATACTAGCTTTGATTGTATCCATTTTTTGATCATTCTTGAATTTTACACCACTATGATTATTTTTGAGGTATTTTTGACATGGGTAAAATAAAGTACGAATCCTTAATCATTAATCCTTGTCATTTTGTTTCTTTGGATTCGTTTTTTAAAAATATTTTCATCATCCTCGGTCTTAAATGATGATATAAATGAATATCTTTGCCCGTAGTGCAAGATGAACGATTAAGCGATGAATATCTTTTGGCTGTAGTGTGCAGATGAGCAGTGTTGAGATGAACATAACCAATTTGGTGATTTAAATGAATATCTTTGGCTGTTGTAGTGCAAAGATGAATATTGATTGTTATTCTGGGGATAAAGTATTGATGATGGACTTTTAAACCTTTGAAGACGGTAGAATTCTTTCTCTACGTGACTCTTCAATGGATTCTTTATTTTCATTGCATTTGTTGATCTAAAACTTGTTGTCTATTGTATTCTATTAGATTTTTTTCTGTTGAAGACTAACGATAATTTGTTGTATATTATCTTAATTATAATATTCTTTTTTTGGGCTAATTGAGCTCACCCTTTTCCTTTTGTTCCATTTTTTCTTCTCGAGGAGGTGAGAACATAGCGAGGATCGAGTCTAGGGTATGGGTGAAGGTTCTAGGAAGATGTTTTAGTTGTCCTCACTATTTACGTAAAATAGTGTATGAATAATTATAATGAGGACTTATTTGGGTGTGTATATTGTCTAGAAGACAATATTTGTATTTAAACTCACGGTTTGTATTGTAAGTATTCTACACGACATACGTATTATCAAAGTTGTAGTTTGCTTTTTTACATACCATGTATTATGGCGACTCGAGAATGGGTGTTGTATACCTATTTTTGGGGCGTCGCGGTTAAGTATCGAGCTTAGGGATATGATCTCAGCGGAGATCGGGGAATAGAACTAGGAGGGAGAGCGAGTAAATCCTTCGTTAGTGTGTCCTACCTAAGCTTATTTGTTGGCCTCATCGTAATATAGGATATTATGTGATATGTTAATTTGTTTAATTAACCCTTGTTTTATGGCAAGATTTAAGAATGGTCACGAGAAGCGTTAATAATGGAGTTTATGAGGCGGAGAGCGCAGTATCTCACCAACGAGGAAAGCGTGTAACAGTGGCAATGTTCCTCCCGTGAACAACGCCAATCGAGCAAATGATGAACGACGGGATGTTTAGAAGCTTTTTGCAGTTCATGCAAAATCGCATGAGGAGACTCGTGTACAAAATACGGGTGGAAATGATGGCAACGCCTTGCGATGCATCGCGACAAGCGGTTTAAGGAGTTGGGACCACCAGATTTCCATGAAAAGCCGGATCCGATCAAAGCGAAACGTGGGTCAAAGCAAATTACCAAGATATTCGATGTCTTGGGGGTGCGGAGGAACAGAAGGTTCCATTCGCCACCTTTATGTTTCGTGGTGAAACAGATTCTTGGTGGGAATCTATAGGCGTACTGACCGGATGCACTTAATATGTCTTGGGAAAGATTTGAATCTGTTCAATGACAAGTACTTTCCGAGAAAGTATTCGCTATATATAAGGAGGTAGAGTTTATTAGACTAAGCAGAACAATATGCCGCGGTGTCTCGATGCGAGGCAAGGTTCTGTAGAATTATCCGAGTTTGCACCTCATTTGGTGGAGAATGAGGAACGAATGACGCGTATGTTTTCGAGAGGTCTAAAACCGGAGATTCGTCAATACCTTATCTCTCATAAATTTTTTTTCGTATTTAGATGTTGTCAATGGAGGCTCTCGATTATTAGGCGAGATAGTGAGTATACTCAACCGAGGGACCATAATCAGGAGGTAGTCATCGAGCGATGATAACCAGCGAGGAGGAAAGAATACGGACAAAGGCGGTAACCACTCAGGTGGTAATCGTGGACATGATAATAGGAGAGGTGACTCAAGTGGAAATTTTAGAAAGGGAAGATTCAATAATGACGGGAAGATATCAACGGCAGCACTAGCACTAACAACAAATGCTAGGGGAGGAGAACGACCGCCAATTAGATGTTACAAATACGGGAAGGAGGGACATATCATCAAACCGCCCACAACAATCCAAGGTATGTTACAACCTGTGGAAAGGAAGGCCACATCGCTCGAGATTGTCTTATCATGAAACCAAGTTCAAAGAGGAGTGGTGATTCAAGGGTCATCTCCGGATAAGTCGAAATCAACGGTTCTGGAAGAAGCGTTTGTCGTGGTTGGACAAAACGTGAGGAACCCAAACGAGGTGATCACGGGTAAAGTTTAATCTTGAATTCTTGCAAAGTTTATACCTTACTAGAATCGGTTCTACCCATTCTTTTATCTCTCCTTTTGTGCTCAACGTTTAAACTTGACTCAGGAGAAATTAGATTTTGATTTATCTCATTGAAACTCCGTTGGGTGAAACCTTCGTTACATCTACAGTTTATAAATCTTGCATGATCCAAGTTGGCACTATCACATTACCATTGATCTTATCTCTTTAAAGATACTTGCTTTTGATGTGATTTTAGGAATTGATTGGTTAACCACTTATCATGCCAAAATTGATTGTTTTCGTAAGGTTGTTAGTTTTCATATTCTAACCAACTCGTATAATACAATTCAAACCACTAAACCACTAAAATCGGTCCACCGTCATATCAAGCCACAAAGCTATTCGTTTATTGAAAAATGGATGTCAAACTTTCTTAGCCCATGTTATGGATTTGAATAAAGACAAGTCGATTTGAATAATATTTCGTGGTTAGAGAATTCCACGATGTATTTCGAAGAGCTTCTGGTTTACCCCGAGCGTGATGTTGAATTCTTTATTGACCTTGAACCGATACAAAACCCATTTCTAAAACCCCATATCGAATGGCTCTATTGAACTTCGGGAGTTAAAAGTCCAACTCTGAGGAATTATTAGACATCGGTTTCATTCTGCCCTAAGACGTCTCCTTGGGGTGCTCTCTGTTTTATTAAGTAAAGAAGAAAAGGCGGAGTATGCGACTTTCATATTGACTAATCGAGTAATTAAACCATGTCACCATCAAGAATAGGTATATTTACCTCGCATTGATGACTGTTTGACCGATTTGCAAGGAGCACAATTCTTTTCAAAGATCGATCTTCGCTTTACGGATATCATCATCAAGATTAAAGCGAGGATATTCCAAAGGCGGCATTCAAGACTCGATCACGGGCATTATGAATTCTTGGTCGTGTCTTTTGGATTGACTAATGCTCCGCCGCTTTCATGGATATGATGAACCGTGTATTTAAGGAATATTTGGATCGGGTTCGTTGTTGTCTTTATTGATGACATCCTCATCTATTCCAAAAAAGTGAAGATCATGAGCACCATTTGAAATTTGGTACTACAAAGACTTTGTGAACACAATCTTTTATGCCAAGTCAAGAAATGCAAGTTCGCTCGAGGAAGTAGCATTCCTTGGGGCACGTGGTGTCAAAACAAGGAGTATCTGTTGACCCGTGAAGATTGAAGCAATACAAAGTTAGAGCAACCAAGTCGGGACCAAGACGTGACTTTCAGGCTTAGCTTGTTATTATTATCGGAGATTTGTGGAAGGATTTTCTCGAATCGCTACTCCGTTAACTCGGTGAATTTAAGAATGAAAAATTCTTATGGAGCGAGGAACGCGAGAAGAGCTTCCAAGAGCTCAAGAGGAGACTCATTTCAAGACTGTTTTCGACAATACCATCCGGGTTCGGATGGATTTGTTATCTACAAATGATGCTTCTAAAGCGAGGGGTTAGGATGCGTTCTCATGCAACATGGGAAAGTCATATTTATGCCTCACGATTAACTCAAAGAATATGAGAGGAATTATCCTACTCGTGATCCTGGAGTTAGCGGCGATTATGTTTGCGTTGAAGATATGGAGACACTACTTATGCGGGGAGAAAGTAGAGATTTATACACGGATCATAAAAAGCCTCAAATATTTCTTCACCCAAAAAGAACTCAACACGCAAGAACGACGTTCATCGGAGTCATTAAAAGATTACGATCACACTATTCAATATCATCTTGGAAAAGTGAACGTAGTAGCCGACGCGATTAAGTAGAAGATCATATGCAAGCATGCTGGTGCGATATTGTCAACTCAAAGGCCCGTTTTGTATGACCTCGCAAAGGATGGAGGTAGAATTAAAGACTCAGGGGACCCACATAATGATGGCGAATGACGAGTAGAAGCAGGACTTTAATCGATAAAGTTAAAGTCGCTTCAAGCTACGGACACAAGGTGACGCGTATGAAGAAGAAAGTGCAAAGAAGGAGCTATTCCTAAGCAAGAATTGATGAGGAAGGAATACTTGAGTCAATTCTAGACTTTCATGTTCCTAACGATTACGACCAAGCATAAAATCATGATGGAGGCACACAACACCCCGCTTGCAATCCATCTCAGGAGTACCAAAATGTATCATGATATTCGACATACATTTTGGTGGAACAATATGAAGAGAGAGATCATGAGTTTATCTCAAGATGTTTAACTGTTAACGTGTAAAGCGGACATCGAGTGCCAAAAGGTCCATCAGAACCACTTGAGATTCCTGGAATGGAAATGGGAACACATTACTATGGATTTTGTTACTGTGTCTTCCCAAAGTTTCTCAAGGCGTAGATGCAATTTGGGTTATTGTTGATAGATTAACCAAGTCTCCGCCCATTTTTTTACCGACACGCAAGACTTATTCCTTGAACGTCTTGTCAGATGACGTGAATGAGATTAGACGATTGCATGGCATGCCAAGATCCATAGTTTGGATCGTGACCCGAGATTCACTTCAAGATTTTGGGTTAGCTTTGCAGAAAGCTAGCGGGCACGGATTTACGATTGATTCAAAGATACCATCCTCAAACCGGACGGACAATCGAGAGAACTATTCAAACCCTTGAAGATCTATTAAGACTACCTGGTCCTAGATTTCAAAGGAAGTTGGGATAAGTACTACCATTGGTGGAATTCTCCTACAACAACAGCTTATCAAAAGCAAGATAGGCATGGCTCCATTTGAGGCGTTGTATGGACGAAAATGTCGCTTCTCTCGATATCTTTGGGACGAGGTGGGAGAAGCAACATTGTTGGGACCGTAATTAAAGACGCGTGATCACGAGTAAAAGATCCAAATGATTCGACAACGATTCAAACTTCACAAGATCGACAAAAGAGTTATACCGATCTTCATGAAAAGGACGTGGATTTTAATATTGGAGATCATGTATTGTTACGTATTGCTTCCATGGAAAGGAGTTACAAGATTTGGGAAAAAGAGGAAAGCTCAATCCAAGGTTTGTTGGTCCATTTGAGATTAACGAAGAATCAGAAACGTAGCCTATAGACTCGCGTTACCTCCAAGTATGTCTCGTGTTCACAATGTATTCCACATATCTATGCTTCAGTAAATATGTGAAAGACCCGAACCACATTATTGCATTAGAACCAGACGAGATAAGTGAAGATTTAACCTACGAGGAGATACTGTTGAGATTTTGGATAGGAAAGACATATGTCTTACGACGAAGGTTATACCACGAGTTAAGGTTTTTAGAGAAACCATGCAATTGAGGAAATGACATGGGAGTTGGAATCGGAGATGAAAGCGAGGTACCTCACCTTTTCGATACACTGTGTACGGACGTTAATTCGATGATTTAAATTTCATAAGGAGGGAGGTTGTAAGACCCCAACTTATTATAAATAAAATTGAATTTTCCTTTATTCATTATTCTAAATTAATAAGGGTTAATTTGATATAATTCTTTTGTTATGGGTGAAATGTAAAAAAGTTTACAAAAATAATAAAGTGGTTATAAAATATTCATTATCGTCGGGAATATTCGTTTGGTCGTGGAATATTCTTTTTGTCGGAATCTCCAAATGACGGCAGTAGCATTATCATTGGGCCCCATAACTTGAAAAGCGGTTGGATGAAAGAAAACGCACAAAGATTGAGTTTTATAAATAACGACGTAAATTGTTACCAGATTAATAATTGTTGGGTTACGGTGGTTAAAATATAAAGAATGTCTGTGGGTAGACAAGAGCGATTACCAGTACGCATACTGAGATTATTGAATTATTGATCCTTACGTGAAAGAAGGCACTACTCAATAATTATTACATGTGAGTTCTTCATTTAATATTATAATTTATTGATTCAATAATTCTTTGCGTTGATATTTTGTATTCTTTGTTGTTTCAATAATTGTCATTACACAAGATTTTCCATTATCAAATCAATAATTCATATTATTTGAATAATATTATCGAGATAACATTATTGGCAATGTCTAGAAAGTTACGTCTAAGGAGAGGTTTGGTCACCTAATTGCGCCAAGAAGGAGAAATCTTTATCGAAAGCCCCTTCTTTCCAGAAGCACCGTCCACAAGATTTGTGATTCTCGTAATATTATTTTGAATAATTAATTATTGATTATTATGATAAAGAGAATATTCATTTTATGTGGATATAGATGGAGAAAATTTTTATGTGACAATTGTTGAAAATTAATATTTTATCTTTTTCTGATAAAATAATTCATTTAAATATATTATTTTAATAATATATTAACGATGATATTTTTATAATGAATGTGGAATATATGAGTATATGAGAAGGAAGAGTATTTTTATGGCATTAAATATTTAACACATATTTTGGGTGTCGGTGGACACAATTCTTGACCGAAAATTGATTATAGACTGTAAAATCGTCCGTTTATGGATTTTGGTCAATTTCTGTTTGGAATTTGGAAAAACTTTCTTCTGCAAAGTTGTAGAGAATGGAATTTCCCATGGAAAATCGCGTGTTTTGAATTTTTCTGATAACCGAGCTATTTTCTATGAATTATTAAAGTTTTAGAAGATAAAATAATTTTTATTAAATTAATGGGTGGGACCCACTTTTTGGTAGGTGTTGAATGCACATGGGTCATTGAAAATTTTCAGAAATTGGTATAGCTTGTTGCGTAGAAGTAAGAATAAGAATAATAATATTTTATTATTTAGTCTCCTTTCATGTTCTAACATTTTCCCATAAATAAGGCTAAGTTAGAATTGAAAATCACACCGTAAACTAAGTTTTCTCTTTCTCTCTAAATTATCGAGCGTATTCTTATGAGTATACTTTGAGTGTGGCTATACTATGCGGGTTTTCTCATCAACACTATATCCCAAAATCAAATGTAAGATTTGTTATTTTGAGGTAAGTGGGTATTATTTTCTTTCTTAAATGATATTTTTTTCTTCAATATCATTATGTCAAGTATTGGTGAACTTTTTTTATCAAATTTAGAACTTGTTGTGTTGGGGTTACTATTCACGATACGTTTAATTATTCACGTATCTGAGACTATTCATTTAATCATTTACACTATTCAATAAAAAATAAAAATTTTCTTTTGTCCAAAATATCTATTCGGATACTAGCTTTGATTGTATCCATGTTTTGATCATTCTTGAATTTTTACCACTACTATGATTATTTTTGAGGTATTTTTGGACATGGGTAAAACAAAGTACGAATCCTTAATTCTTAATCCTTGTCATTTTGTTTCACTCGGATTCGTTTCTTTTAAAATATTTTTCATCATCCTCGATCTTAAATGATGATATAAATGAATATCTTTGGTCTCGTAGTGCAAAAGATGAACGATTAATCGATGAATATCTTTGGCTGTAGGCAAAGATGATGAGCAGTGTTGAGATTTAACATAACTAACTGGTGATTTAAATGAATATCTTTGGCCTGTAGTGCAAAGATGAATATTGATTGTTATTATGAGGATAAAGTATTGATGATGGACTTTTAAACCTTTCAAGACAAGAGAATTCTTTTCTACGTGACTCTTCTAATGGATTTCAAGCTCACCGCATTTGTTGATCTAAAACTTGTTGTCTATTGTATTCTATTAGATTTTTCTGTTGAAGACTAACGATAATTTGTTGTATATTATCTTAGTCATAATATTCTTTATTGGGCTACTGAAAGCTCACCCTTTTCCTTTTTGTTCCATTTTTCTTCTCGTGAGGTGAGAACACAAGCAGGATCGAGTCGGGATATGGAGTGAAGGTTCTAGGAAGATGTTTTATTGTCATCCTCACTATTTTTGTAAAATAGTGTATGAATAATTATAATGAGGACTTATTTGGGTGTGTATATTGTCTAGAAGACAATATTTATATTTAAACTCAGGTTTGTATTGTCGTGATTCTACACACGACATCTCGTATTATCAAAGTTGTAGTTTGCTTTCTATACCATGTATTTTGGCGACTCAGAATGGGTGTTGATACCTATTTTGGGGCGTACACTATATCCCGTGAATTACTTTTCCGTCTTTGTGCAATTAAATATGAAATCAACAAAACCAATTATGAGAACAAAAATAACAAATAACCGTCCCACAAGCAAGACACCAAATTTACGTGGAAAACCCTCTAAAATTAAGAGGTAAAAACCACGTCAAACTAGAATCTCCACTATATCACTAATAATGGGCTTATATTAATCCTCTCAAGTTTTATGCCCTAAAACTTGAGGTTACACAATAAATTGAGATAATACAAATTTACCTTTAATTAAGTTGAGAAACCTAATTAACTTCACCACCAAAAAACACCCCAAGCAATAAAGTCTTCAAGCTTTCAATTGAATCGGAGATGACGCGGATATCCACGAACAAAAACGAATTTTCTCAATTTATTCTTTTGGTATCTTTTTACCACCAAGCTTCTCTATCTCATATCTCAAATAAGACTCCCTCATAGCCTTATTTATAGTTTTCTTCTTAATCCATTCCTATTATGGATTATAAACAATTTATTCTCCTAATCAAATTAGGGATCACATCTCCTTGTCTTGGTCACCAACCACTCTAACAAGTAAATCATTTTTCAACTTGGATTCCTTTCATGTAATCTCCAATTCCAATATTGCTTCCATTAACCCAATTTCTAATTGGATTAATATCAAGTATATAAACCCATTCTTTTCTATCTTGGATTCTATCTCATGGGTGAGGAGGACCCACGCCCAACAATTTTTGTACCATGTATTTGGCGACTCAGAATGGGTTGGATGGAATGGACCTATTTTGGGTGCGTCACACCAAATATGAATACGTACAACCATTTTGCTCTTACTTAACTAGTACTCCTATTTAATAGTAGGAAACTGTTAAATTCACAACATAAAATATTATTTTCACAACAAAAATGTAGTTATAGATCATATAGCGACGGTTTTCACCGTCACTAAACATCTACAGCGATACTTTTGTTGTGGAAATAACAAAAAGTGTCACCAATAATTAAACATTACTTATTTCGTTTTATAAAAATAATATTATTTATAAAATATAATTTTTTAAATAAATAAAGTGTATTATTTTAGTAATATATAATTATGTAAAATAACACATAATTACACAGCAATATTAAATTAAAATTTTATTATTTTAAAAGCATACAAAAAGCATAATCTTGATATTCATACATATAGTTTTTCATTTTTGTAAAATAGTGTGAGTGTCTTTATATTATATTTTATTTTATGTATTTATTAGTGTATAACAGTATCTCTTATTATGAAAAAGAGCAATGAAAATAATCTTCATCTTAAGATTGTGTCATAAATTTTTTTTAGAGACAATACAGAAGGAAATTCATATTTATAGAAGTTAAAGTAATATTAATTTTTAATGTGTAAATATCAGTTTTAATAAAAAAAAAACTATTGGTGTTTATGGGTTTTAATCATGAATCAAAACACGACACGTTGCATACTCCTTTCTGTTTAAACCCGTTCCGTCTGATTCGAAAAATGAAATCAAAATCCCCCCTACGCCTACGCCTTTGCGCAATCACTCACACATTTATTTTCTCTCTCCTCGAAAGCGAGAAAAAGAGTGCTTCCGCTAACTGAGCCAACACACTCAGACTCAGACACAGACACAGACACAGACACCCCCTCTCTCGATATATATAATCTTACACAATTTATCGCCGTATACTTCCTGTCGTCGATTTTCCGGAGAGTTCTTCTGTCGATCCACAGGATTTTTCTCATTCGTGTATTGCAAGTTTGAATTAGAAATCACTCAAACCCTAGGGTTATGAAGCGGCGAGTCAGTTGATCAGCTGTCAGGATTTTGTCTCTGGATGGAGGGAGGTAGCGTCTCTAGACTTACTTCTTCTGGTACTATTCATTTCCTCTGTCAGTTTGTTGGAACTCAAAATTTGGTAGTATTTTGTGCCAAATACTTGGGGATATTTGTTGGTATGTGCTTAACAAAGGCGTCTTCACTACGTGAAAAAGTTTAGAAATGAGCTGAGAGAGAGAGAGAGAGTGTGTGTCTAACAGGGATTTTTGGGTGGACTTCAAATTGCTGAAAGTTACTTTTCAAATTTGAATTTTTTATGTTATGAGTAACTTTTCGTGTGTTAGATATGCGTTTTGATTGGTTTGAGCTCTGGTTTATATAGAAAGTAGTACTGCAGATGATAACTAGTAGTTGAACCTTTTTGGTGTCTGAATTTTCCTTTCCCTTTTCTGCACTCGGAGTATTTAATTTATTTTTGGGTCGACTTTTGTAGTACTAGTTCTGCCTTGGAGGTTTGAGTAATGGCTTGTCTTTTTTTGGCTCTATAGTATGCTAGTTATGTATTTACAACAAGATGTAATATGTAGTAAAAACTAATGGTGTCTGTAGGATTGAACCTACAACCTCTATGTTATCACATAATAACACCACTAGGCTACCAGTAGCTTGTTTACATATAAGCTCTATTAATTATCTACTTCTTGTCATATTTAATCACTGATTTGAGTAACTTAGTAAACTATGAGCTCTAGCCTCTAGGTACGTAGTGAATAGATGAGCTGATGCTGGGAAACTTCTGGAGTGGTTTAGAATTAAGATAAAGTAGGAAGGTGCAAATAAATTCTGTCTTGTATGATGGTTTCTATTCAATGCAAATAATAATTTTGTCATATGATGTGTTGAAAACATGGAATACTATTTTTTCTTGTAGATGTTAAGTAACTTCAGCGTCTGGGCTGATGTAAAATATGTGCAAAAACCCCTTTTGATTTATATTCCTTTCCCAACATTTATCATATTGTAGGCATACACCGATGGATTATGACGACACTGATTTTCAAGGCCATAACCATCACTTAGATGAAGGTAGCTCTAAGTTATCTCCAGTCTTGCGTCCTTATGCTCTTCCCAAGTTTGATTTTGATGATAACCTCCAGGGTCACCTAAGATTTGATAGTTTGGTTGAAAACGAAGTTTTTCTTGGCATTCCAAGTCAGGAAGACAATCCGTGGATTGAGGATTTTTCTCGGGGAAGTAGTGGAATAGAATTTAGTTCAGGTGCAACAGAATCTTGTTCCATTTCAAGGCGTAACAATGTTTGGTCTGAGGCAACATCCTCAGAATCTGTTGAAATGCTGTTAAAATCAGTTGGGCAGGAAGAAAAGATTCTGGGAGAACTTGTTAACGGGGAATCAGATGCTGGCGATGAATTGGGTAGGTTAAGTGTGGAAATGGAGCCTAATTCGAAGCAAGATGATAAAAAAATGGAAAATGCTATTCACCCACAACCTGAATTAGCACCATTTGATTTTCCGGATGGGTGGAATCAGTGTGCTGGGGCTGAGCATCCTAATGTTGGATGTACTTCAGAAGCTCTAAAAGATGACCCCCCTGTTTATGGAAGTTCAGGTGAAGTTGATTCAAAGGTTTTCAGTGGTGTAATTGTGAGTGAGGGTGATGTGGGAACTGATAGAAAATGTGATGATGCAATTCAAATGGAAGTTGAAAATTCAGTTATGGGATCTCCAGTGGACAACATGAAAGAACCTCCCTCTGTCTCTGGGGAACATTTCGGGAATACTAGCTCCTCTCCACATAATGACATTGCAAACTCTGGGGAGTTTAACGATCAGGAGAACAAATATCAGGTTACTGATGTTTCTTTTGAAAATGTAGGTGTTCTGCTTGAAGACATTTCTAAAGGAATGGTGGAACGCGATGTTCGGAGCAAACTGTCCAATATGGTTTATCAAATAGCAAGTGGAACTGCAGATGAAACATGTACCAAGAAATTAGAAGATCCTCACTACGTTGCTTCAAGGATGGAATCTTTAGTAGAGCACACAGTTGAAGTTAACACCACTACATTTGAGGAACCTTCAGAATCACCGATGAAGGAGGATCGTGACTTGCAAATTTCTGACGAGTGCAAAAATGATGTCTATTCTGCAGAACCTTCACAGCATTACAATTTCGAAGTTTTGGTTTGTACTGAAGACCCAGAAATTTGTAAGCAGTTTCGAGGCTCTCTAAATGAGGACTCACAAGTAGTTTGTCTAGGTGATGGGAATCCCAAGGAGCAGGCAATTGAGGCTGGCAACTCTAATGCTGGAACTTCTGCCTGTCCGGAACTGGAGATGGCTGTTGAAGAAAAAGAGAAGGATTTGGGAAGTGACCATGAAATGATTAGTCTAGAGGACCAGAACACTGAGGTCGGCAATACTAAGGCAGGAAGTTCTTCCTGTCCCGAGCTGGAGATGGGTTCTGTGGTGGATAAGGAGAAGTCTTCTGGAAGTGACTACGGAATGGATGGAAGGGCGTTTGCTGAGGCATCTGTATTTCCTGCTGTAGGTCATAAACATGTTGAAATGGGTGATGGAAGTGCAATTAATCATGTCAGAGATTTTTCTAGTTTGACAATAGCACACTCTTCAGCTGAATTGCTTAGGGAACAATCTTCAAATGAGAATTTAACCAGTGGCAGTAACAGACCTAGGATCCTAAAAGAAGACTTCATTCCTGAAGGTCTTATTTCGCCTCTCATGCTTGGTGGATCCACACATCTGAATGGAAAAAATCTTTTCTCTGAGGATGCTCATAGATGTGACCAAGATGTTTCATTTAATGAGAGAGGGAATGCAGAGTTGCCTACAGAATCTAGTAACATGGAATGCAAGATTGTTGAATTGTTGAGTTCTGATGAATGTAATGAAGGAAAAATCATGATAGCCGATGGATCAGAATTCGAGGGTCCCATTGGGAAGGAACCAGGTATAACATGATTTTGGGTTTTCTAATTTTCTCTCTATGTTCAATTATCAAATTTGGAAATATATATATATTGTAAGAAATTACTGATTTTTGACCTATCAAAAAAAGAAGAGAGACTGTTTTTGCATAATCAAGTTGAATTACATTCTATTGCTATCTTTGTGCATCTTTTATTTTGCTTTGTAGAATCAAAAGTTGTTGTGGAAGACACAATCTTATCATCCTGGGACACACTGAATGGTGGAACTGGTGCTACTGATGAAGTTACTTCTCATAATCGTGGGCAGGAATTACCCGTACTCGGGATGATATCTATGGACACTGATGAAACTGAAGAAGAAGATACTGAAGTCCATAAAGACGCAAGCTTGTCGGGCCTGAAGGAGTCGTTACCAGTGGCAAGTGATCTAGAGCCTCTTCCTGAGGCTGCAAAAGGTACAGTCTTAATTGTGCTGTGTAAAATACTACATGAAACAGTTCTTCTGTCACTGACAGTGGAGATTTGTAATGCAGCAAGCCAGTGTCACCAAGAAGCAGTTGAAGTTGGTCAAGAGTACTCCAAGAAGTTGGAAGCGTGTCCTGTTCTCTTTGATTCACCAGTAAAACAGGTTGAGGGTACTGAAGCAGCAGATTGTGAAAAAGATGAAGAAATATTGATGGAAAGGAATGGTGAATTGGCATCGAGAGAAGTCGCAGGTGATACAGTGATTTAGTTGCTCACTCCCCCTCTCTCTCTTCTATATATTTTTTCTTTTGTTTATTAATTTCCACTTATTTTCTTAATATCCCCCCAGGTGTCTCATGTCACACATTTTTACACCTATTGTTCTGTATACATATTGATGTGGTTAGCTGCACTTGGACATTACCTGTATTTTTCAGCCAGATTTGTAGTTTCTCAGAGCCAACGTTGATTTGCCTCCCCCCTCAACCCCCATGACCATGTCCTTTTCCTTTATCTTGTTTTTGGACCCTTTTATGAACCATATTCCCTTGGATTCTCGAAACAATCCTTGCAATACATTGTAAAATATGGTTCCAATATAATAAAACAAATAATTCTATGTTGACCTGGTATTCACACTGATGTGCTGTATTTATTATCCTCAGAGGCAGTTCAACTATCAAACAAAATTGTGGTTCCTGCAGAAGATATATCGGTATCTATGGCTGAACCTTGCTGTGATATGAGCCAAAACAGTAATGAAGTTATCGAGGCATCTGGAACTCAAACCACTGGGAAAACTGGTCCTAGCACCAAAGGTATGCTTTTGACCGTTATTCGTCCTGAATTTAGGCTATATTTTTGTCTGTTTGTTTGGTCCTTTACTATCCCTTTTTCACTTTGTGAGGATATTGCAATCTTTATTGTTCATATTTAGGATTTTGGAGACCATTCTAGTAACGGAATATGCTTTTATTGGTTATCCGGACATTCCCGTCCTTCAATTCTAGTAATTGAGTAGTTTTTCATATCCTGCTTTCTATTCTGATTAATGAATTGGTTTGCAGTTGATTCATCAGATGACCATCAAGCTTCCGTTCTTCTTGCTTGTCCATATGAACGTGTTGCCAACTGTTTGAATGAAGATGGTGACGGTTCTGTTAATTTGGTAAAAGATAATTGTGAATCCCCCTCCATCATTAATTGCACTGAGCTTCCGCTAAGTGAAAAAGGACAGCAAGTTGGGATCAAAGGGACAATAGTTGACAATGTCCAGCATTCTGGGGGTACCTGTGATGCTGATGGAAAGGTCAAGTCGGTTTCCTCGCATGCAGGAAAGGATAGTAACTTTGCCTTTGAGGTCAGTCCATTTGGCAGTCTATATGACAGACAAACTAGCAAGGATTGGCAATCATTTCCCAGTGTTCAAGTTCACAAAATATCAACGGTTTTTTCCTTCTCATCTTTACCATGTAGTATTTCATCTCTTCTTTTTCCGTATTCTTAACTAATGTGTTTTGGAATGAACTTCTAATGCAGGATGTTGAAGGATCTCCCTTTTCATCTGGTCTCACTCAGAAAGATCTTAAGACGGTGCCAGAAATTTCTCATGGAAGTCCTCAACCACCTGTACAGGGAATAGCACATGCAGGTGCCAAAGGGACCCCTGAGCGTAAAACGAGGCGAGGTTCTGGTAAGTCAACAGCAAGAGAAAGTGCTAAGAAAGGAAACCATGTGAAGGAAACAACACCTGTGCGACAGTCAGAAAGAAGTGATAAATCAATGATGTTCATGTGTTCTCCTGTGACTGGTCAGCTTATGCAATTTGAAGAGTTGAAGCCCTGTGGTGATGCTGAACGAAGTGGTACAAAGCCATGTGGTGTCCTTGCTATTCCCACATCCAATCTTCCAGATTTGAACACTTCAGTTTCTCCAGTTGCATTTTTTCAACAGCCTTTTACAGATCTACAGCAAGTGCAATTGCGAGCACAGATATTTGTTTACGGATCTCTGATGTGAGTCTTGTTCTTTATTTACTAGATATATGAGTGCATTGCATCAATAGAGATGTGAGATGTCAATGGAGCGATGGAAGTGCAATTAATAGTATGATTTACTTTTGCATTATTGGGAGGGTGCTTGTGATAGTTCCTTAACAATTGAGTCAATTGACATACCAGTGTCGTACATGCAATGTAGTAGAATATAGCCGAATGTCTAGAACTGGTTACTTTCCAGTACCTGGGAACTTGTTTGGTTGTTCCTTGGGTGTTACTGAAAACCTCAATTCTCTAAGAAGGATTACGTAGTGGAGGTCATCAATGATGATTGATTGAGCTATCAGTTGTATGGATTATCTTCAATTGTTGAGGCTAATTTTTGAATTCCTAGGAATTTGTTTTCTAGTGTACAAAAGAATCAATCTTGAAATGAGTTAGGGAGGAATTGTGTGATCCTAAACAAGAATAAATTTATGTAGTTAAGTTTATATCTGATGATCAATTGTGGTCTTAGTGTCATGTAATTAGTTCAACGGATGTAATATCTTATTCATATATTGCCTGTAATATGATGTTAAATATACTTTTTCTGAAAACTACTGGTTGTTGCAGACAAGAGTCCATACCTGATGAAGCTTGTATGTTTTCAGCATTTGGGCCATCTGGTTAGTTTATTAGCTATAGTTACTTTGAATCTTAATGTAATTATGCGGACTTGTGATCATTTTATGTCATTGCATTTACAGATGGTGGTGGTAGTCTTTGGGAGCCCGCATGGCGTACCTTTGTTGAAAGGGTTCATGCTCAGAGATCCCATGCCAGCTCAGGAACCCCTGCGCAATCAGGTAGCTCATGATCTCGAGTGCAATTCTTTTGTAGACTTGGTCGTTGTCTAATTGTATTTTGGAATTAATAAATACAGGTAGCAAAACTGCAGATCAGCCAGTTAAACACAGTTCACTTCAAAGTAAAGTTCTTTCTTCACCTGCTTGCCGATCGAGAAGCAAGGGTACTCAATCACCAGTTAATCCTATCATCCCCCTCTCGTCGCCTCTTTGGAATGTATCTACACCTTGTGATGGTTTGCAGTCCAGTGGCATTCCAAGACCTGTTGATTTGCATCAGCCACTTTCTCCATTGCATCCTTATCAGGTCCCGGGTATAAGGAATTTTGTCGGTCATAGCCCCTCTTGGCTCTCGCAGAACCCTTTTCCTGGTCCATGGGTGGCTTCTCCACAAACTTCTGCCTTTGATGCCAATGCTCGCTATTCCGTGTTTCCTAATACAGAACCTGTTAAACTAACCCCTGCAAAAGATTCAGCTGTGCCAAATTTCCCTGCCACAAAGCATGCATCTCTTCTTGCTGTTGCTCATGATGGTGGGGGTGCTAGTGTTTCTTCTGGGACTTCATTCCAGCCTGATGTGAAAAAGGTGACAGTTCCAACTGGCCTGCATTCTGCTGATCCGAAGCGTAGAAAGAGAAAGAAGGTTCCTGTCACTGAGGGCCCAAGCCAAATCCCATTGCCAGCTCTACATCAAGCAGCATCAGTGTGTTCCCCCAGTGTTAGTAATCACTTGTCTGTAAGGGCGTTTGTTCCCGAGGTTGTTGGCCAGAAGTCTTTACTTCCTCAAAGTCAAACAGAGTCGGTCCCCACTGCTGTTGTTAGTAATCTTTTTTCTACATCAGTTGCTGTCACAACTCCTCTTCGCTTCACATCTACAGGCAACTCTGATAAATTTCTTGCAGCTGTATCTCCTACATCTTCAAGCGATCAACCTGAAAGAGTGACTCAGAAGTTGGAGAAGAAGAGTATAATTTCAGATGAGACATTAAATACAGTCGAGGAGGCTAAACTACAAGCTGAGGCTGCTGCTGTGCATGCTGCTGCCACAGTTAGTCACTGTCATGATGTTTGGAGTCAGTTGGGTAAGCAGCAGAATTCTGGTTTGATATCTGATGTTGAAGCTAAGCTTGCTTCCGCGGCTGTGACAATAACAGCGGCTGCTTCTGTTGCAAAGGCTGCAGCTGCAGCGGCTAAGATTGCATCCAATGTTGCAGTCCAAGCAAAACTAATGGCTGATGAGGTATTTGCATTGAGTGTACCTGGAATTTCAACTCAAAGTACTGGGATATCTCTCTCCAGTATTTCAAACGGTTCAGGGAATGCTATCCCCTCATCTTCATCCATCTTGAAGGGTGGGGATGGGAGTACGTATCCCAGCTCAATCATTGCTGTTGCCAGGGAAGCGGCTAGGAAGAGGGTTGAAGCTGCTTCAGCTGCTTCAAGACATGCTGAAAACTTAGATGCCATAGTAAAAGCTGCTGAACTGGCATCGGAAGCAGTATCTCAAGCAGGAAAAATTGTTTCTATTGGTGATCCTTTGCCTTTAAGTGAGTTGGTAGAATTAGGTCCAGTGGGCTACTGGAAAAACCCCTCGGTTTCTCCTGAACAGGGTGCAAAATTGCACATTGTAGATTGTGATCAACCAAAAGCAGTTAGTGTTGAACTTCATAATGTTGCAGCTGAGCAATCCAATGGGGGACCATCTGGTATGGAGGAGGCCAAGAAACCTGGTATGTCATCTTGTAGAGAAAAGATTTCCACGTGTCTGATGGGGGGTCACTTGATGGTTGATGGTATTTCAGGTACTGTTACAAGCCTTCAGAAGGATTCATCTAGAGCTCAAAGAGGTCGTAGAACATCTGTGTTGGCCAAAACCATTGGTGTTGTTCCTGAATCAGAGGCTGGATCAAGATGTGGTTCTGTTATTGCTGAAGATGTGAACACAAGTGCATCACATGCAAGGATTGAGAATGGGATGGAAGAGGGTTGCCTTGTTGAGGTTTGTAAACTGAAAGTGTTATGGTACTTGCTCTTTTTACAGGTTACACAGTTTTTATATTGAAGCACTGTTGTAAGTTGTAACTTTCTATTGTAGTTCAAGTGCTCTTTCATATGTAATTTTCCTTTTTTTGTTTTGTTTTGTGGAATTACGTAGACCTTTCTATACGCACTGTGGTGTTTCTGATATCTGTATACTGTTTTATGTCTACGGCTGTATTAACTTGGTCATTCCATGGTTTAGGTTTTTAAAGATGGTGGTAATTATAAATTAGCATGGTATTCGGCAAATATTTTGAATTTGAAGGATGGAAAAGCTCTTCTCTGTTACACTGAACTCCAAGCAGATGAAGGTAAGCTGGCATGGACTGAATTGGTGTATGTTTTTCCGGAATTGAATTCTTTTTTTATTTTTTATTTTACATGGGAATATTAATATTAGAAAGATGAGCTTGTGAATGTCTGGAAAGATTAAATTTAACATAGTGATGCATAAAGCCTGTTTTCTAATTGGTTGGGTTTGGATCAAGCTAAACATAAATATTGAATATTGGGTAAGAAGCAAACTTTTGAAGGACCAATTACACGTTTGTGGTGTAATGGTAAGTTTGAGAATGGTTGATTGTGGCTCCGTTTAAGGGTTGTAGCTCAATGAGTCTTATCTCAACTATATGGGTTGGCTAACATGATTTTTGTTTTTGTCAATTCACGTAAACTTTTTTTCCCTTCCCTGGCATAATATTTAGCAAACTATAATATGTGTAGTTATTGTCCTTTGAGAATTTTGGTTCAAACTATATAACAGGATTTCTTCAAGTTCTCTTGTTGCTACTTCTGTGGTTTCATTATGAATTTATTTTCTCTGTGTACTTATTTTTTTCTCAAAAATCCATTTTGTTTTCTTTCCCTCATTTTGCATGTCTGGTAGCTGTTGCATATTTTAGTCATTATGTTCACTTGTAATGCAGAATAAGTGAAATAATATTCAATCGATTTTAAGACATGCAAGGCGATGCAAGTTATGTGTAGACAAGTTCACATGCATGATGCCTATTTTGGATAGCATTTTGAATCTAGTTTATGTTTTGATCTCTTTCACCTATTTACCAAACTCATTGGTTTTTAGGGTCTGGGCAACTAAAGGAATGGGTGCCACTTGAAGGTGATGGTATTAAAGCACCCAGAATGCGCATTGCCCATCCTACAACTACCATGCGTTTCGATGGAACTAGGAAGAGACGTAGAGCAGCAGTGATGGATTATAATTGGTCTGTTGGAGACAAAGTTGATGCATGGATGCAAGATTGGTAAGCATGTCTTTTTGAAACATATTCATCTAATTTTTAGTTTAATTAGGTTGGTTATTTCATTCGTACTCCTGAATTAATAGATCTTAAGGCCCATACTCTTTTTCCTTTAAAGCCTACGGAGTTAATCAAACTTTATTGCGTATATGCTGGTGGGCTGTATCAGCACATTTTCTTGTTCATGCTTTTCAGTTTAGCTTTGTTATTAATTTCTCACTTTGTTTGGGATTTTCCATGTGTGTAACTGTGCTCTTAATTCTGAGTTGTCAATTTTAAGGGTGAGAAAGCTGATATTTCTGAGATTATAAGGTCTCTTTATCTTACACAACCATCTGGTATTTTTTTCCTCCAGCATACAGACTTGCTAATAAATCCATAATCACCAATGTGTGAACTTTGAATTTCAATCCTTTGCAAAAATAGTTCCTCTCTTTTAATTATTTATTTAATTGTTTATCTCTCTCTCTCTCTATATATATATATATTTGTGTATGGGTTCTCATTGTGTTAGTATTGTTAGTTGTCTCAAGACATTTCAATTTGAGAAGTTGAAACAACATTTTTTGTGCGATTTTAGCATGAGTTCTTTCCTACATCTTAGTTGCATAAGAAGTTCGTTTCTGAGCTGCAATACATCTTATTAAAGCATGCTTGGATGTACACGGTGTTTGTTCATCTTTTTTGATACTGAAGTTCAGACTGATCTTTTCACTCTCAATATTTCACATTCTTTCTGTTAATATTGTCTTAAAGCTGGCGTGAGGGAATTGTGGAGGGGTATTTATTTATCTCTCTCTCTCTCTCTCTCTATATATATATAAAAGAGAAAAACAAGAATGATGTAACTACATTAACAATCCATTTTCCAGGTATGTATGATCAATCGTATTGAGTAACAGAGACAATATGTTGTGTATTATTTACAGTTGCCACTTTCTATGGTGGTAAGTATAATCTCTTATACAATTTATTTGCAGCTCTGGGAGATGCATCAGTTGTAAGAGCATGGCATCTTCGACCAACCCTCACTTGGCAGGATGGGGAGTGGATTGAATGGTCTGGTGCAAGGCAGCGCTTCCCTTCTCAGGTCTTATGCTTTCATGATTATACACTTTGCAATTTTTTGATGGAAAAACGTAATTTGGCATATTACTTCTACTGAGTTCAAAACCTTTTTTCAGGGAGATGCACCACAAGAAAAGCGCGCAAAGCTGGGAAGTCCTGCTATAGAGGCCAAAGGGAAGGACAAGATACCAAGTGGAGTTGATCTTGTGGAATCAAGGAAACATGAAGAATCAAGACTACTACCTTTATCTGCCAGTGAAATAGAATTTAATGTTGGCATGAATACAAGACATGATAACAAACTTGATGTGCAGAGAACAATGAGGACTGGTTTGCAGAAAGAAGGTTCAAGGGTCGTGTTTGGTATTCCTAAACCTGGAAAGAAACGGAAATTCATGGATGTAAGCAAACATTTTGACTCTGACCAGAGCAGTAAGAAAGTAAAAACAAGTGATTCAGTTAAATTTGCTAGGTATTTGATGCCTCAAGGATCAGGATCTCGTGGATGGAAAAATAGTACTAAAATTGATGTCAAGGAAAAGCAAGCTCCTGAAGACAGACCCAAAGTTATTAGGTCTGGGAAACCACCTAGTGTTTCTGGGGGAGCACTACCTCAGAAAGATAACTTGACCTCTGCTAAATCTGCTCCACATGATGTTTCCATGACAGATCAATTACCAGAGGATTCTATCGGTAATGAGGAGAACAATGCAGGTCGGCAGAACCTGTTGGAATTTGGATCTTTTTCCAATTCTCAGGATACATCAGAAGGCTCGACCTTAGTTTCTTCACTAGGTCTTCCGCAAGTTGCTCCTAAGAAAGTTCTCTCATCAAATGCTAAATCTGAACGGCTGAATAAAGGAAAAGTTGCACCTGCTGGTGGAATGTTGCGTAAAAATGTTGAACTGCAGAACCAATCAATTCCTGAGGTTGTTGAGCCCCGTAGATCAAATCGTAAAATTCAGCCAACATCGAGGGTAAGTTTGTAACGTTTCATTCTTGCTTTTTAATCCTACCTTTTGTGCTCCTCTCTTGCAGTTTCCTTGATTCATTTTTGTATGTAAGCTTGAAAAGCATATAGCTGATGTATCGAAGTGTTGAATTTGAATGCTTAGATATTCTGAATGCTGTACTTGTTTATATATATATATATATATATATATATATATATTACATCACATTTCACATATCTAGTTCTAAGTGGGATGGCATGAGGTTTGAGCTGCAGACCTGTTCCATGGTGAGCTAGCGCTCAACTAAGCTACCACACAACCTCACATATTTGGTTTTATGTTTGAGGGATGTTATTTTAATATTTTTGGCATATAATAATGAATCCAACAATTGGTACGTTGTATGGCTTACTGATTTTGTTCTCTTCAGCTATTAGAGGGGTTGCAGAGCTCGCTGATCATCTCAAAAATACCTTCTTTTCCACATGACAAAAGTCACAGAAACCAGAACAGGAGTAATTTTAAAAGGTAAATTCAAGATCTCTTCAATTGTAGTGTCACATGGTTGAAACTGTCTGTCTGGTGGAAACGCATGTCTTGTAGAACTGACTGGCTGCTGGATTTTGTAACAGGGAACATTAACCATTGTTGAGAGGAGCTTTCAGATAGAAAAATGATCTGGTCCAACAATACTACTGGATGAAAGGCATTAATGTTTAGTATATATTTATAGGAGAAGTTAAATCTGGAATTTGCTTCCTCTGCTTTAGCTGTAGAATCTAGGTCCTAGATGTTAATATTTATTTAGTTCCTTACAGAATTGTGCTGTGATCTTTTATATTCTGTGATAGGTTGTATATGGATAATGACCATGTTGGATTGGATCAATTTTCAGTCATATTTGTGTTTGTTGATGAGAGTATTTGGTGATGTATGGTATTTCCCTCTTCATGGGAAAATTAGATTCATGACTAGATGAGGGTCGCGGAAACTTGGTGGTGGAAACTGCTGCCTTATCAAGGCAGTTGTGAATTTGAAATCAATGGGGGCATGGACGATGTTCAGTTTTCCAATATTTTCATTTACTTTCAAATATTGCCTTAAAATTGGAAGTGAATTGTCTGGCATCTGTTTTCCTAGGTCACAAAAAAGTAACGATGATTGTTTTGTCGGGAAACTGGAACTATCATGTAATTCCACTAAACTAATACACGACTATAATACATCAAAAAGTGTCGCCTGGATGGTGGAATACTTGATTGATTGATTTGCAGTATAGCTTGCAATTTTGCCATTACATTAAAAAGCGTCTCCCAAATGCCATTATAATATGGAACAATATTTCACCTTACCAAAGCAGCACACTTTTACCAAACTTACTCACCTTGTACCTAACCAAATTACATATGAACAATTGCAGCTTATTAGAAATTAGAGTCTACCTATACATTTTTAGTTCGTCATTTGATTAATAACATAGATATTAGATGGAAGCCAGATGCTAACTCTCTGGGCAGTGGCTCACCCTGCAATGCCATGCTGGATAAAAAAATTGCATGATAAGAACTGGAGACAATGGAAGAGATGCAGCTATCTGACGGATCTAATAATCAATTTCACGGTGGAAAAATGTTTTCTGGGTTCTTCTCCCACCTAGTCAGTCAAAAAGTCGTCGTCATCAGCTTCTTCGGTTAAAGACACCTGCATTTTTAATGTGCTCGTATTATTTAGTCTCTGAGTTTTAGCACTTCGATAATCTCCATTGTCTTCATATTCAGCTCGGGTCTCTGGGACAATGGGAACTTTGCTTGATAGCCGATCTCTATTATAGTTACTTTTAAAGCGAGAGTACTTGAACGGTTTCTTGCAGATGCAAGAAGATGGATACTCATGAAACTCTCCCCGTCCTGGTCTCATCTCTTCTGGTTCTCCCATGAATCCTCGTTGGCATGACTTTACCTTTCTTGCAAATGTATCCCAGCCCATCTGACCACGTGCCATAAATATAGCACTTAGTCTTTTTGCATTTGGTCTGATTGTTCTTTTATGCCCCATGTACCTCCTTTGACCCATGAAAAGAAGAGAATAAGTATATAGTCTAGTAAAAATGACTACCTAAGATCTCAAACAACAAATAAGTGGAAGCAATATTGATAGTACAATTATGCAAAACAGCACGGACTAAGTTTGAGGGAATGCTCTTATAACCAAATTCAAAGAAACATTCACATACAAGATGAGATCAATTCTGCTATGTGGTCCTTGAGATGGATAAATAAAAACATACTATAGTTGATTCACATACAAATTATACTAAAACGTCTAGACAAGCTGCTTCTCCTAATGGAGGGGAGGAACTCAGCAAGTATGCTATGTTTTTGACCAAATAAGCACTACATTCTACTTAAGTTATAATAGTTTTATAAGTTGTAACTACAAGCTACCTTTTCAGTAGATTCTTGCCATTGAAAATATATTTCTACTACATGATTGTTCTATGTCTTAGGGGTGTTTGTTTAGAGCTGAATGGTTGAATCGGTCAGCTATTCAGTACGTTCGCTTTGAATAAAAATCGTTTGAATGGCTAAATCGGTCAGATTTTTGGGTTGAATGACCAAGTGTAATTTGTTTGGCTGAATGAAGGCTGAATGAAGTATTTTATATTTTTATTTTTTTTACAATATCAACTATTATATTAAGTATTTTTAAATAAATTTACAACAATTTTGAATTTTTTTAAAGGGGTAAAATAATAAAAATCTATTATTCAGATGTTTCAGACATGTCAATTATCAAACAATTTTTTTCATTCAGTATTCTGTTTCATTCAATTCATTCAGATTACTTAAACATTCAAAACTATTTCATTCAGTTTTATCAAACACTCACTTAGTTGGCCTATAAGCATTTTATTTAGATTTTCACATCCTGCTTATCTAGTGATTTTTTTTTTTTTTTGCTGAAAATTTCTTATCTAGTGGTCAAGACTAAAAAGAGATGATGGATAGATTGAAGCTTGTATCACGAACTCTGTACAGACACCGAGAGAAGCACTTTATGTACCTTTTGAGGAACTTATGACGGAAGGCGTATGCTATACCTTGGAAGACATTTAAGGAAAATCGGGGATGTTTCAGGTAAAGTCCTCTAATTACAAATAAGCATTGTTGAAATGGTTCAAGGGCGGCCATCCATAGTATGAATTCATAATGTTTAAATTATCTAATGAATATAAGTAAATTATAAGTTTTAAATAACCACCATGATTATGGTAACATAAAATATGGAACATCTACATCTAAAATAAGATTGACATGTTCGGTGTTGAAAAACTCTAATTGATGCTCTTTTTGATGCTTGGCGAGGGACTATAGTTCCCAAGAGTTTTAGGAGTCACTGGGCTATGGTAGCTCACTGTTTGAGGTGGCTTTTATGGAGGGAGAAGAACTATAGATATTTTGAAGAGAAGGCTCCATTGTTCATAATGGTTCTCTGTTCTTGAGCCTCCTATTTGCCAGCATGAATCCTTTACAGGTTTGTTGGAGTCCTATGTTGATTTTGGGTCAGAGCTTGACGTGGTTGCTTGAGATGTTTCTTAGGTGAATGTTGTTAGGCCCTGTTTGTATGGGCCGTCAGGCTTTCATGCTTTTTGTATACTCCACAAGTACTCGGGCAGCATCCCCTTTTAATGCCTTTACTAGGGCTATTAATATACTCCTTACTAAATATAAATTAAAAAAAATCTTTAAAATAATTATAAAAATAAAATAAATAAAAAGTAAACTATAATGTATGAACTCGTAAAGCGCCATATCTAAGGATTTATGGGAATGGTCATCAACCATTCGAGACATTTTGAAGTAGCTAAAATCAGCATAGTAATCATAGGGAGGTGTTATTTCCACAAGTAAAAATTGATATTTCCAAAAGGTTTCTCACATTAGAGTTCACGTGAGGAAAATCATGTTATATAAATCGCGTATATTTCTGTTAATATCAATTCCCAATTCATTTAGAGATAGCAGTTCTACAACTTATTTAAGCTTTGGTTGTTGCAGTTGAAGGCTATTTGGTCTTAGTTGTTTTTAAATTTATGCTTAGTGATTTTTGTCATATGTAATCTGGCATCTTAGACCCTGATACAGTTAGGACGATTACTACCATTGTAATGATTAGGCAATGCCCATTAGCCATTGTAATATGTTCCGCTTATTATACACACAAAACTTAAAAAAAAAATATTGGACTCTAATCCTACTCCTGGGTGCCTTCTATAACAGTTTGAAACCAGGGTTATGCAATTAGTTTCCTAGTGGCATGTATGTTCTACTGGTTATTATTAACTCATAGTCCTCCCGTTAAACAAAAAGAGTCACATTTGTCTTTTATTTTTTTTGTTCCGCAAAAATGAATCCCATTTTTATGGTAAAACAAAAATGATACAATGTCCTAAAATTTAACATCACAATTTCATTTCATGCCATCCCTATTAAACTAAGCACTCAATAAATTTAGGGATAATTGGGGAAAAAATATCTCAAAACAATTTGCAAGTTTCACAAATGGGACTCTTTTTGTGGAATGCACGGAGTAAGTCTTAAGTTGCTTTATTAAGTACAACTGTGAACCATAGCAGTGTGTGCATGGCGTAACATTAGCAGATTTTCAGTATAGCAGTCCAACGGAGATTGAATCCGTACCTTTGACCAGCGAGAATCTTTGCCATGTTTCCATTATTGTTTGTGATAAAGACATCACTCTCATCACAAACAATGTAGTCAATGGCAGCAAGACGAGAAGAAAAGGCTAAAAAGGGTTGCAGCTGGTCCCCAACAAGTATCTCCTTTGTGAAGAAGTTTGGGAAGAGCTCTCGGAGAGGTCGAAGAGTCTCTTCTCCACCATATATCTCACCAGATGCAACATAGAGGAATGTATCATTTTTAAAACCCAGTGCCCGAAGCATCAAACCCACTTCATGAGGTGTAAGTGGGCATTTCCCTCGCTTTCGCTCCTCGTCAGGGGTGGTCTCCTGTGCAAGATGAGGATACAAGTAATGAAATTGTTTGGGTTAGCAGAACAGGTTACAACAGAATTTCAAATGGCCCCCTTCAAGATGCAACTGATCATGCATAACGGTGGCAAAGTTCTTATATTTACGCATCCCAAAGCAACTGTACATATTGTATGTTATAGCATGTTCAGTTTCAACAAGTAAACAGCACAACACACACATCCACAGTATTTGAGTTATTAAACCGTAAATAAGTCATGGAGGTTAGTAATCTCACAGGTAATGTTACCCATCGTTTTCTTATTTCACCAAGCTCATATCTTTCTTTATCACCCCCACCATAGTAACAACCAGAGAAAGCTAGCATATCAGGTTCAAACCTGTCATATAAATAGATCAACAAACAAAATGTAATTAGGCAATCCAGTCTAAATTCATTATTCTGAAGTTTTATGAATTACAATATGCATACAAAGGGATTGTGAATGGGCATTTGACCAGGAAATCGCCCAACAACAAAAAAATGCAACTAGGTCAATAATGGTACTGACTATGAAGAAATGGAAGCATGTATGATGAGTAAATCAGACCAAAGTTTAGGCTCATGTTTTAAGTTATGCTTATCAGATCAAGATAATAAACATCCGACATAATATTGAAGATAGTATACTTTCATTTTCAATACTTCACGATTCAAAAGTTAGTAACTCTGTTTGGTAGGTTTTTGATTTTTCACAATATAACACGTGTTTCAATGGAAATCTTAGTGTTCAGTGTCATCAAGAAGAAGTTATGTTAAGGCAAGGGATGAAACATTTTATATACAAACTATATAGGAGTCCTAAGTTTTATGTGATTGTATGAAAAATTTGTATCAAATCTCAAGAGCAAGTAGAAATTGTTTAGGCTTAGTTGATATCATCTACCACTAGTGAT
This sequence comes from Panax ginseng, assembly GCA_020205605.1. NCBI lineage: Eukaryota > Viridiplantae > Streptophyta > Magnoliopsida > Apiales > Araliaceae > Panax > Panax ginseng. Next base: position 100,202,129 of record CM035150.1, read on the forward strand.
TTGGTTCTTTAAGTTAATAACTGCCAAATTTAGAAGTACATAATTCCATTCCTCAATCCATGTTTTTATGAGTGTTTAAACATGCCCAATTCCCCTATCACCTACCAGAATGATCAGCTTTGAGGCCATTAATCTATTCATATTGCATTCAAAGTTTTCAATATTTCATTCTTATAAAAATAAGAAAGATTATTCCATTCTGAGAAGTAGTTGCCTGCATACACTCTAATTACATGTGGTGTAACAATTAGGATTTTAAAATTGTTCCGGAAATTCATAAAATAAAAATCTGATCATCAATGCACCACTCATAGGACGTGGCCTCTCTGATATTGAAGAAAGGCCTATGATAAACACATAATTCATACATTTTATTATCATACACATAATTCATACATTTTATTATCCCTAATTTTGTCCTTTTAATAATATTAGTTTATTTAATTAATATGTTTTACTCCCTCCGTCCCGTATTAAACGTCCTAGTTTTCTTTTTAGGATGTTCCACAATAAATGTCTTATTTCTATATTAGTAAATATTTTTATCTTATTTTTTCACTTATACCCTCGTAATCTTTTTAGTCAACTTTTGTTGCAAACTTAAGAAATAATAAAAGATTTATATTGGGAAGTGATAAATTGTTATACACTTTCTCTCTCATGTTATTAATTAGCGTGTCAAAACTAATTAGGACGTTTAATACGGGACGAATGGAGTTTTGTTTTGTAGGATTTAATATTATGTTGTAATAAAGTTAAAATCTTGGTGATCAAGTGATATTTAATACTCTTATTCATACAAGGAAATATCCAAGAAGAATCCTACAACAGAAGGAAAGAGGTGGAACAATCTTGGTGTGCAAATCAAATTCAGCAAGAAAAAGAAAAGTTTATCTAGAAGATCTCAAGATCCTTGAGAAGACAGAAGTTAATTGCCACTAGAAAATTGAAACCTACATGGAAAGAGACTATTGGGAGATTACCATGTAGAGATTGAAGCCAGGAAGGAAAGAAAAGGATAAAAGTAAACAAAAGAGACCAAGTTCAATGAATCTAAATTATGGCACAAATTTATTTCTCCTATAAATGGATCTCTTGTTTTAGAGAGAAGTATTGTTGTATTAGTTTAGGTTGGGAGTAGAAGTATATTAAATTAATTCTTCATAGTACGTTGGTTGGATGATACTTAATTAAATGTAGTTTTCTTATTTATTTTTAATCTTCTTCTCTTTTTTATTTTAGTTAGTTTATTTATTTTCATGTTTAGTTAATTTTTTATATCTAGGATGAAGATGAAATTAAATAATTATTCATGATAATATTTTTCATCTCTTCTATTATTTATGCTTTTATGTTTAATTAATTTCGCCTTTATGTTTCGTTATTGAAATACCTTCGTTTTATAGTTCTTATGTATTTTAAATTAATAAAGAGATTTTGATAGATTATTAATAAGAAATGAACTTTTCATAATCCATACTTACTCGAAAAAGTTTTGATGGGTTCTAGTTATACTTCTTAAATTTAATTGTAAAATTACTAAATTAAAGGGAATGTTAATGTAAAATTAATTGAGTTATAAAATAGAAGATTGAATTATATATTATGTTTATTGTTTAATGGATTCGAATTCCTAAATTGCTTTCTTATTATTAGTTAGTTTAATTATAGTTAATCAATTCTCAATCTTTATTTCTAATTCGCCTAAAATAAATTTTAGGGTCTCTGTGGTTTGACTTGCACTTGCCAAATTTATAATAGACGTTGTGTACTTAAAGTACATAATTTTAACTCATCAGCCTATAATCTATAAGAAACTACTTAAAAACATCAGTATAATTTCAATACTGAACAAGAAATGAACCTTAAGTGAACTGCAATGAAGCGTTTTGCCATCTTCTGCATTCTCATCACAACCTTCTGACCAATACTCCTTATAGGTTTTGTAAATCTTAAAGCATGATAATTGACCCGACAACGCAACTTCTGCAGCTCTTCTTCAAGTTCGTTAGCAAGCCTATAGTCAAACTTAGTCAACTGAACAACCTGCAAAAGTTTTGAAATGCGTCAATCAAAGGAAAAAAATCAAATAAAAATAAATAACTGGCAAATCAGCTCCGCCTTATATCCCAAACTAGTTGAGGCAAGCTGAATAAAGAACGAACAAGTATATTTAAGTTTCAGAATGACAACCGAGGGAATCAGATGACAGATAGGGAATTATTAATTATAGATGACAATTTACAGATTTACTGAACCAGGTGGATCAGGCATGAGGCACATTTTCTTAAGTTTACATTTTTGAAGATTTTCAGAGTCAAGTAAAGGAATAGTAGTATAGTACACAAAAAGTTAATATGGTGCAGTATATTATACAATGAATATCTTAAATGAAATAGAGTGACATGGCCTTCTTACACGTCTCCTCAATAGTATAGGCAACACTTCATCCAGATAATAGTCGGGTTCAGATTTCCTTGGAACGCGCATAGTATATGGGGGCTTTTCCATTGATCTCATGACTTTATCTGGGACTCTTTTGACAATGGTGACGTCCTTGGAAAGGGAAGAGATGAACCAATCAACATCAAAAATGTTGAGGAAGTCGCTGCGTGTTATGCAAGAGTTTCAATAAGGAAATGATGACAAATCGTTTCTCATTATCAAAAAAAAAAACTGATAATTTTATGCGTTATATCGATTTGTTAAAAATAACTGTTAAAACATTATAACATTGTTGGCCACATTCTCTAACCGTTACATTTAGACATAACTTGACATGATATCAGTTGGTTCTGGGTCAAAGACTTCCCCCCTTATGTTATTTGTAGAATCAGATTCTATTTGGTTTGTGCATTACAAGTTATGATGCACCTTGGTTCCTTCTCTCCACATGCAAGAGAGGGTTACATGTGAGGGGTAGTGTCACATACTTGCACCATGTTATCAATTGATTGTGCATTATGAAATTGCTATTAAGCTTTTAGGGCAATTGGCACTTGACAATAACCTGCATAACTTATTGCAACTAAATTAATGAGATGTCAATTTACCTATTATCCTTCCAGAATGAATTATGATCCAACTCGGGTACAACCAGAGTAGCATTCAGAATCCGCGCGACAACTACAGCATCAGTAATCTGAATGCACAAAAATGAATTACAAATTTAAACTGTTGAGATACAGAAGTCAATTGCTATATTCCATTCTTACGAGTACATAGAGAAGTAAAGACGATGCAAAAAATATATATGTTAGTGCAGTAATCTAAATGCATATGTAGCAAATAGCAAGAAACGTTTCACATACTCCTGTTCTTTGTTGGTTTAGCCCTCCACTTGCCGCGATAAGTAAATAACCATTAGACAATCTCTCACGTACAGCACCTACAAATTATCACCATTAGGGTTAGACAAATTTGAAAATCTTGAAGAAAACAATAAGGGAGAAGTGGAAATATAAACACAAGGAAAAGCCTAAAAAGGTCAGTAGTTTTAGATACCAAGTAAAAAGTCTTTGAATGAAATCAGAGGAAGGGATAAAGCCAACTTACGAGAAAAATGAGGGCCTATTTCGCTGCATCCGTAGTAGAAGAACTTGCAAAACCCAGATTTCCAGATATCCACCAGATATAGTACACAATCAAGCCCCATCCTAAAAGTTAAGTATTTTATAAAAAATGGCATCATGTAATGACGAGAAAAAGGAACTAAATTTTTTTACATTATTATCAATCGATACAAAATAATCTATACAGGAACAATTATAGAAGTAGTAGATGGCGTATGAACATGCAAATGCACATAATTAGACCTAGTAAGTGTAGATGTTCATGTATACCTCTACCAAAAATTTAAATAAATGCTATTTTTAAAAATTAGTGTGAATAGAACACAATTATTAATTATGAAATTATTTTAATTTGTGGGTCAAAATTGAATAATGAATATACTAAGTAACTAACATATCTTTGACATATTAGTTTTATTCATAAACAAAAGTGGGACACTGCAAAATCCATAACATAACAAACATTTACATAAATCATCTATTAGCCGAATGAGCAACCAACAGATATTACATATACTGGTAGAGGCCATCACCCGGATCATATAACATGAATAACTCCAATTATGATTTTTCACCTAATAGGCTAAGATTCTATGAAGCTGAATATGAATGCCATAGAATACATTATACAGGAATAATTTTGTTAAAAATAAAAGTAAAATACAAGGAATAACTAGTAATCATTTTCAAGTTTCAAGCAATCACCATATTAGCACAAACACCTTTCCAAAATCCGAATGGTGTAATTTTCCATGTTCAAATTTACATTTACAATCTCCACAAGACTACAACAAATATATGTTTATATAGCTGTCCTTGAATTTTCATTGCAAACAATAATTTATTTGATTACAAATGAAATGTCCTTAAATTTTATTGGAAACAATTCAACGACATTCTTAAGCATCCGTTTTGAGATGTGATGTTATCATTACAATATGTCACCAATTATTAACCTAATTATAACCTATTAATCGTTTGAAAACAATGAACACGGTTACATACAAATATTTATTTTTAAAAATACCACATAGGCTCCCCCGCTGCTGTGTAGATCCGTCTAAAGATTTTTAGACATGGTAATGACTACATCCAGTCACATCAAAATAAGAATCTCATAGGGGTGCTTTCCAACATAACATGATGAGAGGGATTAAGGAAATTCTTATATGGATATAAATGTTTAGAGAACGATAATCTCTATTCAGAAAAGTGTTGACCAAAATTGATTGAGATAAGCTATATGTCTCTTTTGTCACGATTCTGCTATATTACATATTTACATCCTAAGTAGGGGGGATGCATTTGGTAAGCAAAGTGGGAAATTGCTACCTAGATTTTAGGAGGATAAAAAAATTTAAAACTATTAAAATATTGTTATTTTATAACGTGTAAAAAATATAACTTTGCCCGCCATAATTTTGAAGAAAAAAAGACGCTAACTTTATGCTTTCCCACCTTGAAGAAAATTATGGCTCTGCTACTGAGATCTTATGGAGTTGTGGAGGTACTAGAAAACAAAACATAGCCAATCATACTTTTCATTCTTTCCAGCAGAAAACAGATCATCCCATGATGTCACACTAAATTACTCCAAGTTCACAAGGTATTGTTCATATTTTACTATTTTAGGTATTGTAGTTTGTGATTTTCATACATGAACATGATAGAAGGATTCTTAAAAATATCTATGAGTAATATGTCTGACAGATACCTTATATTCAGAACTTATGATTTTCTGCATTTAAAACCCTCCTATCAACAATGTGGAATTGCGCATTTGCAGTACCATCATAGAGAGGACGGATGTTGAGAATTTAAATGTACCATATGTCTATATCTAACAATTGAGCATTACAATCCTAAATATAAACCTGTGAGTTACTATGCCAATAAGTTTTTGAGTGAAATGCTTCAACAAGGGAAATGCAGCTTCCTAAAAGTTGAAGAGCTCACAATGTTAAAGACTATGGAACTGGTTTTGCAGTGTTCCAAAGCCAGAGAAAGTGATACTTAAAAATGCGAAGCACAGCCTCCCAGATCGAAGTAATCCAAAATAGTGTGCAACTAAGGAGTCACACGAATAGACAAGAAGTGAATTGTAATATTGCATCGACTGAAACCATTGGTCCAATCATCTAGCAGTCACCAATGTGAGCATTGATTGTCTGATAAAATAGAGCGCAATCAAAATATACGACGAAAAAGTCTTGAGAACCCAGTAAGACAACTTTATTTTGGTCCCCTCATTTCATCAACACAAACATCCTTTTCCAAACTGTTTTTCCTATCTTTCCCAATGGAGAGACAGAAAGATAGAGGTGTTTAAAAATAATAATTTAAGCTGAAAGTCATCCCTGATCCCAAGTTATCCGAGTTACAGCAATAAACCACACCTAATTTCAATACTAGTTTAAATAATAGATATCATAATATAATTTTCTAGAAACAATGACATTTACTTTATATCAGATCCTAACAAAACAAACAAAAATGGTCAAAACAAAGACAAGAACTACTGAAACAATAGAACTTTGCAGAAACGTTGCCATTCTAATTCTAAGTAAAACAGAGAAAAAGAAGAAAAATTCCAAAATAGGCAACACTCATCTTTCCAACATTACAATTCAGAGGAGGTAGTGATTACCAGCTTATAGTACCAGCTCCGCTTAACTAGTCTCTGGGAGTACCACTCAAGATCAGAAGTCACGTGTCCAGTAAACAAGGAAATTAAACCCAAAGCAAAGAGCATAAGTCCACAAACCAATGACCACCGGATCGGCCGGCGTTGAGCCGGCGCTGGAGAAGACCAACTCCAGCAAAAATGGTGCTTGTTGTTTTGAGGATGCACCAAAGCCAGGTTATGATTTGCCCAAACCAAAATCCCTCCACTAAATCTCCAACCTTTGGCCACACCCATTGCAAAGCCACTCACAGTCAAAAAAAATTCTCACTAATCTCATATTCCGCCTAAAAACCCTTTCTTTTCTGTCTCTCAAATGCAGCTGAGTCAGATGTAGATATTAATGTGAATGTAAAGAATACAAAAAAAAACCCTAATTGAGATTCAATTAGGGTTTATATTAGGATCAGTAGTACAGGGTTTGTAAAATGTTGGGATGCCGTAGGGCGTAGGGGCAGGAGAGAGCGGTTTTAGGAGAGAAGAAATTCAAAAACTAATGAAGTTCTGATTAATTTATTTTTAAATTAAGTTATTGAATTAATTTTATTTTTAAATTGGATTATTGTTAAAAAATTGATAAATATTAATTTTAATAAAATATTGATTGTTATGTGACAAAAAAAAAAAACAAATTTAAAATAAAAAATTAACATTTTAAAGTTTTTAAAAATAACAAAAACATAATAAAATAAAACAAAAAATACAGATTTTTAAAAAAACAGATTTTTAAAAAACAGAAATTTTAAAAACAGATTTTTAAAAACAGATTTTTTAAAAATTGATAGTTTTTTTCAAAAACAGAGTATAAAAATATTTTGGATTTTCAAAAAAACAGATTTTTTTAAAAAACAGATTTTTCTTTTAAAACACATATTTTCTTAAAAACAACTTTTTAAAAACGGATTTTTTTTTAAAAACACAGATTTTTAGAAAACAGTTTTTTTAAAAAAATGTGTTTTTTAAAAAAATCTGTATTTTTTTGTTTTATTTTATTATATTTTGTTATTTTAAAACTTTAAATGTTAATTTTTTTATTTTAAAATGCATTTGATTTTTTTTGCCACATAAGCAATATTTTTATTTTTTTGCCACGCGTCGCTATGACGTAGACAAAAAAATTAACATCCGTCAATTTTTTTAGGAGAATGACCCAATTTGAAAATAAAAATTAGTTCAAGAACTCAATTTAAAAATTAAAAGTTTAATCGGGATATTCTATGTTTTGATTTTGGTGGTCAAATCGTTAGTTTTGTAGAACAAATTTTCACTTTTTTTAGTTTGTAATTTATTTTAGGGAATCGAGTAAAATTGATAATTAAAATTTCATTCACATAAATATGGATATCGTTTTACTATTTATATGACAAAAAAAATATTAATTTTTCTTTAAAAATATCAATTCCCTTTATTTACCCCCATCCACCCAAATTTACCAAACAAATGAAATGATAGATTTCTAACGGAAATGTGAGCGTAATAAATATTAATATTAAGTTTAAAAACAAAAAAAAAAGTTCCAAATTGCAAATCTCACTTTGTATTCTTTCAACAACTACAAATCTTAATCAACAAAAAATATTCTACTAATTTTCTAATCTTGTAATTTTATTTTATTTTTATACAGCTACAAAGATAATCAACTAAAAAGTACAATGCAAAATTTCCTAATCTTATAATTTTATATTTTTTTAATCGAATATTCGAGTTTGATGCTTTGTCAAGTCGAGTTCGCACATAATTTCATATTTGATTTCTTAATCGAACATGTTTGCGAACCATATAGTTCGGTTCGTCTGTGTTCGCGAACAATTAGATTCGGTTCAAAAAATTTGAGTAATTCGATTTCTAACATGGGTTCGAGTGGTTCGATTTCTTACTTATAAAATTTATTAACCGACTTAAAAGTTGGAAATATAATCAGCCGATGTGTTTCGTCAAAATATTCGCGAACTTGATTACGTTCGCAAATGAGCATGTGTTTGTGAACGTTTGCGAACGAGCATGCCCGGAAACTCTATCATATTCGCGAACAACTAATGATCGAATGCGCAAATGAGTATTGGTTCGATTATGTTATTCGAACATGTTCGTGTTCGATAAACAGTGTTTGAGTTCGACAAAATTTAAATTAATTCGATTTGTGTTCGACCAATATTTTTATGCACACGATCGAACTCGCATATGTACAATCATGTTTTTTTAGGTCGAATACTGCAAAAAAAAAAATGTATACATAGTGTTGATGTGACAAAATTCTTCTTTTAAACTTTTGAGACATGTAATTTATCGGGCTAATGACTATGACTAAATTTATAAGGGGACAAAAAAGGACATATTTGAAAGAGAAAAGACAAAGAAAAAGAAAAGATTACATCAAAATTATATAGTAGTACTATTGTTTTTGTTCACTAATTTTGAAGGTTGGAGCTTGGTTGGGAGAGAAGAAGTGCATGGGTCCCATCCACCCAATTTTTGTTAGATCCTCCCAACACCAACAGCAACAGGTCCCAACACCAACAGCAACAGGTAACAACTCTTTCAGGATTAAATTGGAATTAGAACTAGTACCCCTTTGTTTCTCTTACTAATCCAATCATTCCTTTAGATTTAAGATGAAGATTTTATTTTGTTAAGTACCATTAAAATTATATTATCACAAAATTAATATACAGTTATTGTCAGAGAATAATGTTTTTTTACAAGTGTTATTTTATTTAGTTCGTATTTTACAATACTTTCATAAATTAATACTCTCTCAGGTCCAATTCAAATATTACGGGAAAAACATGAAAATGGGTGTAATAAATAGAAATAGGGAAGAAATAATGAGTATGAGGGTAGTTAGCATGAATTTAATTTTAGTTAATTAATTAATAATATAGCGTCGATACGCAGACAAAAAGATAATCTCTATTTACGTGTCACATTATATTGATCAATTGATCATTAAATTAACGTCATAATAATCGAATCCAAAACAAGCATCAAGTCACAGCCCACAGGCCAGATGCAGAACTTTTATGAGTGGTGAAATGAGGGAGGGGTCACTTTAGTATTATTTTTTGTTGGCAATTTGGCATGACCGTGGAATTAATGCGGAACCACAGGCCAGATATTTTCTTACTTTAGATAGTCTTGGTTGGTAGTAGTATTAGGTAATTAGCCTAGCCCCACAATTTATTTTCATGGAACAATTACATATTATAGTACATTTATAAAAATAATTACAAAAATTATACAGTTATAAAATAATTATAAAAATATGATAATTTACCACATATATTTACAATACTAATTATATTAGGAGTCCTTAATTTAAGGAGTTAATATTATTTGGCTGACATGGCAAAAGCTTTTTTTTTGAATTGCGTTATAATCTTTTATCATTTATGCGGGACTCTTGATTCTCAAACCATTCGCATAATCGAAACCATTGTTTCTCTCTCCTCTGTTTGTTCGTTCTTCATCTCTATCGATTGTTTACATGCGTTCGTGATCTCGTTATAAATCTTCGTTAGTTATTCGCCATATTTGTTAGTTGTTCGTCATTTATTGTTTATTACTTCGTTGTTGCAGTCTGGTTCGATTAGTGATTTAACCCTTGTTCTTCATTGCAGATATGGTTTCTTCTCCATTGATTGGATCGGTGTTTATTATTGATTCAGTGAGTATTTTCTTAATAGTTTAATGTATTATATATTAAAGTAGTTTACTAATGTAAGAATGGAGTATTCATTATTTTGGTTTGTGTTGTTTTTATATTTTGTATAGAATGGTTGATCTGAGGAAGAAGGATGGAAAGAGGAAAAGGATCGTGGAGGTGATTACATTAAGAATTTGAAGAAGTTTGTTGTGGAGAAGCGAGGGAAGGGAAAGGGAAGGATGTAGGTAATAAATCGAGTAATAATGAGAAGCGGTTTGGTGATCTTAGTGATATCAAACATTAGGAAGTACAATTAGATTACGATTTTGATGTCCTGTCGAGAATGAAGCTCAAGTCTTATCCAGAAGATAATTCAACTCAGCGAATTTTAAAGGTGTGTTAATTTAAATATTGTTATTGTTTCATTGTATAATGCTTAATTGGTTCTTTGTATAATGATTAATTGGTTCTTTGATAATATTAATGATTAATGCTTGTAGTAACGATGCATTAAACAATAACCACCATGTTGCGTGAAGGTAACAAAAACCGACTTTGGTCTTTGTCTTATGAGTGTCTTCGTTCTTGTGACACCCCCAAAATAAGTCCATTCCATCCAACCCATTACGAGTGCGCCAATAACATGAGTACGAAATAACTACAACTTTATTGTTACAACATATAAAGCTGTGAGTTTAAATACGGATATTGTCATCTAGACAATATCCACATACAAATAAATCCACATCATAATTATTGATACATTATTTTACAAAATGGTGAGGACTACTAAACAACTCTCTAAAACCATCATTCCATACCCCAGCTCGTCTTTCGCTACATTCTCGCCTCCACGAGAAGAAAAATGGAACAAAAAGGAAAAGGGTGAGCTCAAGTAGCCCAATAAAGAATATTATGACTAAGATAATACTGAGAACAAATTATCGTTAGTCTTGACGGGGAAAAATCTAATAGAATACAATAGGCAACAAGTTTTAAATCAATACTCGCTGCAATGGAAAATATTAATTCATAGAAGAGTTAAGTAGATGATGAAATCTACTAATATCTATGAATTTAAACGATCCATCATCAATATTTTTATCCTCAGTAACATCAATCAATATATATCCGAAATCATATATTCATCCTTACACTACTGGTAAATGATATTCATCGATTGGTCATGTTCATCTAAACACTGTTTCATCTTTGCTTACTACGGCCAAAGATATTCATCGAAATCATTCATCTTTGCACTACTGAGGCCAAATATATTCAATAATATCATCATTTAAAAATGAAGATGATGAAAAATATTTTTAAAAAAGCGAATCCGATTGAAACAAAATGACAAAAGGATTAAGGATTAAGTACTTTGTTTTATCCATGTCCAAAAATACCTCAAAAATAATCATAGTGGTGTAAAATTCAAGAATGATCAAAATATGGATACAATCAAAGTTTAGTATCCACGAATAGATATTTTGGATGAAAAGGAAAATTTTCATTTTCGATGAATAGTCTTAGTGATTCGTGAATAAGATCAGTATCGTGAATAAGTAACTCCGATACCAAAAGTTCCAAATTTGATAAAAACTTCAGATCAATATTTCAAAGATAATGATATTGAAGAAATAATATCATTACGAAAAAAAAAATATCCCTTACCTCGAAAAGATCAAGACTTCTAATGAAAACACAGGATATAAAGGCTATGACTTGAATTTGCACCAGTATAGCAATACTCAAAATACTCACAAGAATACGCTCGAAAATATAGAGAGAAAACTTGATTTTCGATGTGATTTTCAATTCTAACCCAAGACCCTATTTATAGGAAATTGCTTAGAACATCAAAGTAGAAAATTTAATAAAAATATTAATATAATTTTTTTTCAAACTCATACGTCCACTACCAAACCCACAACATCAAGACACATGCCAAAACATTGAAAAACGTTTTTATTATTTAAAACATTTTAAACTTCCAAAATTAATTATTAAGGGAGCTTGAACTTCAATAATTCACAATAAATAGCCCTTTATCAGAAAATTCGAATCTCAATGACTCTTTATAGGAAATTCAATTCTCTACAACTTTGAGAAGAAAGTTTTTCCAAATTCTAAATAGAAATTGACCGAACTCTCTACAAGCAGGCGATTTTACGCCTTATAATCAAATTTCGATCAAGAAATAGGTCTACTTGAGCACACAAAAACCCTTTTTTAATATTTATTGCAACAAAAATACTCTTTCTCCTCATAAACTCATATATCCTACATTCATCTTTAAAAATATCACCATTATTATATTATTAAAATATAATAATATATTTAAATGAATTATTTTATCGAGAAAAAGATAAAATTTTAATTTTCAACAATTGTCACATTAAAAATTTTTTCCATCTATATCCACAAAAATCAATTTTTTTTCTCATCATATGAATCAATAATTAATTATTCATAAATAATATTCTGAGAATCCATGATATTGACAACGGTGATTCTAGGAAAGAGGGCTTTCCAATAAAATTTCTCCTTCTTGGTAGCAATTAGGTGACCAAACCTCTCCTTAGACGAACTTTCTAGACATTGCCAATAATGTTATCTAATAATATTATTAGATAATATGAATTATTGTTTCGATAATGGAAAATATTGTGTAGTAATGACAATTATCAAACAACGGTAATATAAAATATCAATGCAAAGAATTATTGAATCAATAAAATAAAAAATTGAAGCGAATTAATCACGTAACCATTATTGAGTAGTGCCTTTCTTACGTAAGAATCAATAATTGGTGCAATCTGGTAATATTCTTGTTCAACAACGCCGTATTAGTGTGTTTTAACCATAGGGTATTCCAGCGGTATTAACTTGGTAACAACTACGTAGTTATTTTAAAAAAAAAATTGTCGTTTTCTTCATCCAATCGCTTTTCTAGTTATGGGGCCCATAAAAATCTTACCGTCGTATGAATATTTCAAGACGATTGAATATTCCACGACCAAACGAATATCTCAAACAATAATGAATATTTTATAACCACTTGCTTATTTGAAATATTTGCGCATTTTACCCATAACTAACATCATTAATCAAATCAACCCTTACTTATTTTAAAATAATAAATAGAGGAAATTCTATTTTATTTAAAAAATTGAGGTCTTACAACCTCCCTCCTTATGAAATTTAGATCCTAAAAACGACGACGTCACAGTGTTTGAAAAGATGAGAATATCTCGCTTTCATTTCCGTTTCCAACTCCCATGTCATTTTCTCAATAGCATGGTTTCTCCACAAAATTTTAACTTGTGGTATAACCTCGAGTCACATAGGACATGTTCTTTCATATCCAAGATCTTGTGTGTACCTCCTCGTACGTTAAGTCTTTCTTTTTATCTCGTCCGGTTTAACTTTCGATAGCGTGGTTTGGGTCGTCCACATATTTACGTAACATCGATACGTGAAAAGCGTTATGAACACGCGTTATACTTGGCGGTAAAAGCGAGTCTATAGGCCACGATTCTATTCGATCGAGAATTTCAAATGGATTAATAAATCGAAGGTTTGAGCTTTCTCACCTCACCGATTCTCGCTTTCAAAATAACAACTTCTCGCGCACCTCCTTCTTCAAATTCATCATTTCCGATTGTGTAGCTTAAAGCGACTTTAACTTTATCGATTAAAGTCGATTATACTCAGTATATCATCACGTGGGTACTTAGAGTATTCATCTCCATCTCTATTATTTGTAAATTATCTGAAATGAGTCTTTGACAATATCGTACTCAGATTCATATACGATCTTCTACTCAACACGTCACCTACCACGTTCACTTTTCCGAATGGCGGCATGTCGTAACATGTCTTTGAAATGAGTCTCTCTTGAATTCTTCAAGCTCTTCCCACATTCCTTGCTCCATTCGAATTTTGTATCTCTACTGAGTCGTAAAACCGTTAATGGAGTAGCGATTCGAGAATATCCTTCAACGAATCTCCGATCTTAACAAATTTAAGCTTTGAAAGCTTCGTATTTCAATTCTGGAACTTAGGTTGTTCTCAATCGTGACTCATATCCCAACCTTGGATAAGACGTTACAATGACACCTATCGCTTTTCTTATCGCTTGCGAATATGGTGTCCCTACGGAGAATCGGCTTCGGTGCATTCCATAAAAGCAGTCACCAAATAAAGGCTCGGTACAAACTTCTACGGTTGAATTTTAACTCACGAAGTTCAATAGGAGCCATTCGATATGAGATTTTAGAAATTCAAAGTCGATACAAAGTTCAATATCATGCTCGGGAGTAGGCGAAATTCTTCTTGAAATACGTCGGGAAAAATCAATAACAACAGGGAATATTATTCAAATCGGCGTATCTTTATTCAAATCCATAACATGGACTAAGAAAAGCTTGACATTCGTTTTCAATAAACAAATGGCTTTATAATTTAATATGAAAGAGTTTGACTTCAATGGTTTAGTTGCTTGAATTGAATAACGGAGTTGCTTAAGAATATGAAAACTAACAACACTTAAAGCAATCAATTTTGGCATGATGAGTAGTTAACCTTAAAATCACATCAAAAATAAATATCTCTATAGAAATAAGGTTAACGGTGTAATGTGATAGTGCCAACTTTGAATCAAGCAAGATTTCTAAACAACGAATGTAATGAAAGTTTCTCTAACTGAGTCTCCATAAATATGTCAAAGTCCAATTTCTCCGTAGTCAAGTTCAAACGTTGAAATTAAGCAAGAGAGAGAAAAGAATGCGTAGAAGCAGATATCAGTAAGGTATAAACTTCACAAGAATTTATAATTAACTAACGTGCTAAACTCGTTCGGGTTCTCCGCATTTTAATGATTTGGCCACGACAAACGCTCTTCCAGGAACCGTTGACTTTGACTTTTACGGGACATCCTTTTGAGTCACCATTCATAATTTGGGTTTCGATATCATACAATCTCGGCGATATGTCCTTCTTTTCCACAATTATAGCATACCTTAAACCCTATTGTGGGCGGTTTGGTGATATATGTCCCTCTTTTCCGCATTTGTAACATACGTCTTTCTCCTCCCTTGGAACCAATTGCTACTGGTGTTGACGTCTTCACATTGTCGTTGTTGAATCTCCTCTTTTTAAAATCTCCTCCCGACTCGCTTCTTCTATTTTCATGGCCACGATTACCACCGGAGTGGTTACCGCTTTTGTCCAGTATTCTTCTTTCTCCATTTGGTTATTGTTATTACGATGACCGCTATCTTTGGTATGATCTGGTTATGGTCCTTGGTTGAACGTCTTTCGTTATCTCATTTCTAACAAGTGAGCCACATTGACAACTATCTGAATAGAGAAAATTTATGAGAAATGAGATCTTGGCGTATACGGGTTTCAAACCTCTCGAAACATCCGTGTCATCGTTCCTCATTCTCCACCAAATGAAGTCTGTGCAACTGGATAACTCATGAACTTCGCATCGTCTTTGGGACACCGTCATGTTATTTTGTTCTAGTTTAATAAACTCTACCTCCTTCATATTGCGAATAATTTCAGGAAAGTATTTTTCATTGAAAAGTTTCTGAAACGTTTCCCAAGACATGCTAAGTGCGGCAGGCTGGGTCCATTTCACAGACTCCGCGGTGAATGTCCGCCTCGCCACGGAACATAAAGGTGGCGAATGGAACCTTCTGTTCCTACGTGCATCCCAAGACATCGAATATCTTGGTAATTTGCTTGATCCACGTTTTCGCCATGATCGGATCCGGTTTTCCCAAGAATTCTAGTGGTCCCAACTCTTTGAACTGCTTGGCTATAACAAACCGCGCGTTGTTATCATTAGGTGTATTTTGTACACGAGTCTCCCTCGTCTGATTTTGCATGAACTGCAAAAAGCTTCTAAACATCCCCTCGTTCATCATACGCTTTCGATTGGTGTTGTTCAAAGGAGGTACATTGCCACTGTTGCACGCGTTCTCCTTATTGGTGAAAGTCTGAGCGTCTCCACGGTCTCATTTCCACTCATTAATATTCTCGATTCGACATTCTCAAATCTTTGTCATAAAAACAAGGGTTAATTAAAGAAATCAACATATCACATAATATCCTATATACTAAACAACTAACAAATAAGCTTAGGTAGGACACACTAGCGAAGGATTTTACTCGTCTCTCCTCCTGATTCATTCCCCGATCTCCTTGGAGATCATATCCCTAAGCTCGATACCAATTGTGGCGCCCCCAAAATAGGTCCATTCCATCCAACCCATTCTCGAGTCGCCAATAACATGGTACGAAATAACTACAACTTTATTGTTACAACATATAAGCTGTGAGTTTAAATACGATATTGCCATCTAGACAATATCCACATACAAATAAATCCTCATCATAATTATTGATACATTATTTTACAAAAATGGTGAGGACTACTAAACAACTCTCTAAAACCATCATTCTATACCCCAGGCAGCATTCTCTACATTCTCGCCTCTCACGAGAAGAAAAATGGAACAAAAAGGAAAAGGGTGAGCTCAACTAGCCCGGTAAAGAATATTATGACTAAGATAATCTGAACAAATTATTGTTAGTCTTCAATGGGAAAAAATCTAATAGAATACAATAGTATAAACAAGTTTTAAATCAATACTCGCAGCGGAAAATATTAATTCATAGAAGAGTTACGTAAATGATGAAATCTACTAATATCTATGAATTTAACAGTCCATCATCAATATTTTTATCCCTGTAACATCAATCAATATATATCTGGAATCATATATTCATCCTTGCACTACAGGCCAAGGATATTCATCAGTTGGTCATGTTCATCTAAACACCTGTTCATCTTTGCACTACGGGCCAAAGATATTCATCAGAAATTATTCATCTTTGCACTACAGGCCAAAGATATTCAATAATATCATCATTTAAGACTGAAGATGATGAAAAATATTTTTAAAGAAACGAATCCAGTGAAACAAAATGATAAGGATTAAGGATTAAGGATTCGTACTTTGTTTTATCCATGTACAAAAATACCTCAAAAATAATCATAGTGGTGTAAAATTCAAGAATGATCAAAACATGGATACAATCAAAGCTAGTATCCACAATAGATATTTTGGACGAAAAGAAAAATTTTCATTTTTCGATGAATAAGGTCAGATTCGTGAATAATCTGTGATATCGTGAATAAGGCCAGTATACGTGAATAAGTAACTTTCAACACCAAAAGTTCCAAATTTGATAAAAACTTCAGATCAATATTTCAAAGATAATGATATTGAAGAAATAATATCATTACGAAAAAAAAAATATCCCTTACCTCGAAAGATCAAGATTTCTAAATTTGAAACACAGGATATAAAGTTATGACTTGAACTTGCTGCATAGTATAGCAATACTCAAAATATACTCAAAATACTCACAAGAATACGCTCGATAATATAGAGAGAAAACTTCATTTCGATGTGATTTTCAATTCTAACCCAAGACACTATTTATAGGAAATTGCTTAGAACACCAAAAGTAGAAAATTTAATAAAAATATTAATATAATTTTTTTTTTCAAACTCATATCAATCACTACCAAATTCCACAACATAAGACACATGCCAAAACATTGAAAAACGTTTTTATTATTTAAAACATTTTAAACTTCCAAAATTAATTATTTGAACTTCTAACTTCGATAATTCACAATAAATAGCCCTTTTATCGAGAAAATTCGAATCTTGCGACTTTTTATAGAAATTCAATTTTCTACAACTTTGCGAAGAAAGTTTTTCCAAATAGAAATTGAATTGGAAATCCACAAATCCAAGCGATTTTACGTTTTATCATCAAATTTCAAATAAGAAATAGGTTTACCAAGACACACAAAACTGTTTTTTAATATTTATTGCAACAAAAATACTCTTTCTCCTCATAAACTCATATATCCTACATTCATCTTAAAAAATATCACCATTATTATATTATTAAAATATAATAATATATTTAAATGAATTATTTTATCAGAAAAAGATAAAATTTTAATTTTCAACAATTGTCACATTAAAAATTTTGTCCATCTATATCCACATAAAATCAATTTTTTTCTCATCATATGAATCAATAATTAATTATTCATAAATAATATTATGAGAATCACAATATTGACAACTGTGCGCCTTTGGAGGAAGCAGGGGCTTTCAATAAGAATTTCTCTCTTCTTCTTGGCCTTAATTAGGTGACCAAACCTCTCCTTAGATGCGAACTTTCTAGACATTGCCAATAATGTTATCTAATAATATTATTCGAGATAATATGAATTATTGTTTCGATAATGGAAAATATTGTGTAGTGACAATTATTGAAACAACGAAGAATATAAAATATCAATGCAGCAATTATTGAATCAATAAAATAAAATCTTTGAAGCGGTAATTCATCGTAACCATTATTGAGTAGTGCGCTTTTACGTAAGAATCAATAATTGGTGCAATACCGTGTCTGCCATCTTCTCAACAACGCCGTATTAGTGTGTTTTAACCAACTGGGTATTCCAACAAGATAATTACTTGGTAACTTACGCCTCAAGTTATTTTTAAAAAAATATGCGTTTTCTTCATCCAATCGCTTTTCAGTTATGGGGCCCACAAAAGATCAAGCAGTACGTCAGATGAATATTCCCTGACAAGACGAATATTCCACGACCTAAACGAATATTCTAAGCGATAATGAATATTTTATAACCACTTGCTTATTTAAAATATTTGCGATTTTACCCATAACTAACATCATTAATCAAATCAACCCTTACCATTTCAAAATAATAAATAGAGGAAATTCATTTTTATTTAAAAAATTAGAGGTCTCTTCTGATTCTTTGCCTAATTATGTCTTAGTTCTTATTTTATGATGTTTTAGTTCTTTGTCTTTATGATGTCTTAGTTTCTTGTCTAATGTTGTCTTGGTTTCTTGTCTTATGATGTCTTGTTCTTTGTCTTATGATATTTTAGTTCTTTTGTCTAATGATGTCTTAGTTCTTTGTATTATGTGTGTCTTGGTTATTGTCTAATGATGTCTTGTTCTTTATCAGATTTACATTGGTTACCTTCTTGCAACATGTTGTTTCATTGTATAATGTTGTCTTCGTTCTTGTCTAATGATTTATTGGTTCTTTGTCTAACTATTATATTGTGTAATCTTTGTCTTGGTTCTCAGATTATTATGTGTGTCTTGGTTACTGGCTCTAATGATGCCTTAGTTCTTTGTCTTCAACCAATATATTGTCTAAAAGCTATATTAGTTCTTTGTGCAACATTGTATTAGTTCATTGTATAATCTTGAATGGGTTCTTGATTAATGATGTTTTAGTTATTGCATTATTGTTTTCTTGTATAATGCTTAATTGGTTCTTGATAATGATTAATTGGTTTTTGCGTAATATTAATGATTAATTCTTGGTAACCACATGATTGGTAACCAATGCATTAGATAATAACCACCATGTTGCATGGCGTAAGGTAACCAAAAACCGACTTGCAGTCTTGTCTTATGAGTGTTTTTAGTTCTTTGTCTAATTATGTCTTTGTTCTTGTTTTATGATGTCTTGGTTCTTGCTCTAATTATGTCTTTGTTCTTCGTCTTATGATGTCTTGTTTATTGTCTTATGATATTTTTGGTTCTTTGCTCAATGATGTCTTGGTTATTGTATTATGTGCAGGTCTGAGTTCTTGTCTAATGATGTCTTCGTTCTTTGTATTTACATTGGTTACCTTCTTCGCAACATGTTGTTTATTGTATAATGTTGTCTTGTTCTCGCTCTAATGATTTATCGTTGTCGCCTAACTATTATATTGTGTAATCTTGTCTTAGTTCTTGTATGTGTGTCTTGGTTACCGATCTAATAATGCCTTGTTAGTTCTTGTCAACCAATATATTGTCTAAAAGCTATATTAGTTCTTGTGCAAACATTGTATTAGTTCTTGTATAATCTTTGAATGGGTTCTTGATTAATGTTGTTTTGGTTCTTTGCATTATTGTTTCTTGTATAATGCTTAATTGGTTATTAGTATAATGATTAATTGGTTCTTTGCATAATATTAATGATTAATGCTTGGTAACCACATGATTGGTAACAATGCATTAGACAATAACCACCGTGTTGCATGAAGGTAACCAAAACCGACTTTGGTCTTGTCTTATGAGTGTCTTGGTTCTTTGTCTCAATTATGTCTTGAGTTCTTGTTTTATGATGTTTTTATTCTTTGTCTTATGATGTCTTGGTTCTTTGTCTAATGATGTCTTTATTCTTTGTCTTATGATGTCTTGTTTCTTGTCTTATGATATTTTAGTTCTTGTCCAATGATGTCTTGGTTCTTTGTATTATGTGTGTCTTGGTTATTGTATAATGATGTCTTCGTTATTTGTATTTACATTGGTTACCCTTCGCAACATGTTGTTTAATGTATAATGTTGTCTTGGTTCTTGTCTAATAATTTATTCGTTCTTTGTCCTAACTATTATATTGTGTAATACCGTCTTCGTTCTTTGATTATGTGTGTCTTCGTTTCCGTCTAATGATGCCTTGTTCTTGTCAACCAATATATTGTCTAAAGCTATATTAGTTCTTGTCTGCAACATTGTATTGTTTCTCGTATAATCTTTGAATGGGTTCTTGTTAATCTTTGTTTTAGTTCTTTGCATAATATTTACGACTAATGATTGGTAAGACATGGTTGGTAACCAATGTATTATAAGATAACAAAGATGTTGCATGAAGGCAACTAAGACAAAGATTAGTCGATAACCCATTCACATTGGTTCTTTGTCTAACTATTATATTGTTATAGCGAGTCTTGATTCTTGTCTAATCTTTGGATTGGTTATTGATTAACGATGTTTTGTTTAATGACTAAAGCTATATTGGTTACTTGTCTATTTTGTTTTAGTTCTATCATATGATTGGTTGGTTAACTTTGTAAATCGATTTTGTTTACTTGTAGTTATGGGATCTTTATTACGAGGAATGGAGCGAGAAAATTCAGGAAAAGTGATATATTTTGTGTGACATGGAAGTCCCCGATATCATTGCAAAAAATTGAATAATAAAATTTGGATAAATTTAAGGCAACATGTTTTGGGAATTTTCTTGAGTTTGGTGAGCACCAAATGTATTCCCAGATTATTCACCACGCTTTCTTGTGAGGAGGTTCACCGGAGGATAGCGGTGAAATGTGGTTTTTGTTCGGAGAGAAAAGGGTCAGGTTCGGTTTGCCTGAGTTTTGTATGATATCTGGGTTGAGATGGAAAGGTGAGGATGATATAACTCCATATAAAGGTATGGAGAATATGCTTATTGGTAAGTTTTTTGGTGACGAAGCTGTGACACGTAGTAGTATAGGTAGGATATATGGGAAGGCGGTTTTGATGATGATGACGAGACTATTAAGATGTCATGATATTTTTGGTCTTTAATTTCATTATGTGAACATTTTTCAAAATTATGTTGATGGGGGCAATGGTTAATTTTTTGTGTTACTGGCGATGTTAGTAGTTTTCCTTGGGGAAAGTTCTTTATGAGATAACAAAGTACTCTTTGTCTAATGCTTTGAAGAGGCGTTATAGGAAATGAAAGAATGGTGTTTCAACATACAATTTTTACATGGATCATTACACTGGCCTGTCAAGTTGAATGGGCTTCAAGTATGTATTCCAAGTTTTTATGTTTGAAACTATTCCGGCATTCAAAATTCGGTATAGGTATGTCTGATAGCGAGCATCCGTCGGATGTCGTTTATTCGAGATGGAAGGAGTTAATGAAGCCGCTTTCTAATGACAAGTTGAATGAATTAGTTTTTATTTTCGGACGGTATGTTGTTTTACCTTTAGTTATATACTTGATAAATGAAAATATTATGTGAAGTTTCTTATCAACAAAGTAGTTAGTTACCTTTATATACACGTTTGGTTCTTGATTATTTTATATGCATGTTAATAATAATAATATTTTTGGTTACTTGAATATTCAAAATGATTCTTGATTAGATTACATTGAGGTTACTAATGACATTGTTGTTGGTTACCAATCATATACACATTTGGTTACATTTATACATTTAGTTGGTTACTACTTATTATACATTTGGTTTTTGTATATATGTATTTGTTCTTGATTATGTTTTATGATTCCTTATTTTACATTTATTTCAATGTAATTGTACATTGTTTGTTAGATGATATACTAAAGTATACTTATTATTTTTTTAGTGAGGATAAAGCAGTTTGATTCCCACCGAGGAGAAGGATCGAGAACTTGATTTGAAGCGGTTTTCACTTTTTTAATGGGAAGGATGGTGACAAAAAAGTAGACAAAAAAATAAAGGCCGACAACATTGGTGTTGATGTATCTGTTGTGAAAGAGGCAATTGATGTATGGTCTAAGCCGTTGGAGAAGAAAGTGTCTAAATTTAAGAAAGAAGTTTCTGAATTGAAGAAAGAATTTGGAAAGTTGCGAACTGATATTAAAGATGAAATGCAGCTTTTACATGTCCAGTTATGCAAGGACCTTAGGTCCATTATTAGAGATGAGTTACGTGCTATCAAAGACGTGGGGGACAAAAAGCTTGATGATGATTCTGATGATGACGATTCTGACAATGCTGGTGATGATGATGATGATGATGATGATGATGATGATGATGATGATGATGATGATGATGATGATGATGATGAAGGTGATGAAGGTTATGAAGGCGGTGAAGGTGGTGAAGGTGATGAAGGTGGTGAAGGTGATGGTGATCTTCGCTTGATGGCGTTCTTTGATGAGAATGTCGATGTCATGGTGGAGGAGGTCCATGTTGATGAGGATGTTGATCGTGGTTCAAAAGTGAATAAGAATAATGATGGTGATGATGTGTTGGATGAAGTTGAGAAGAAGGGTGGGAATGAAATTGAATTGGTTAATGAAGTTGGTGATGATGTGTCAATATTCGTGGAGAAGAATGATGTGAATGTAATTAAGATTGCTAATGAAGTTGAGCGTCTTTGTTATGGTTGAAGAACCCGATGAAAAAAAAATAATGATGATGAAGAAGATGTCAAGGTTAGACATATTTGTTTGTTTTGTTATGTGATATATGTATTTTATTTTAATTATTAAATGGTTCTTTATTTTGTGTAGATTGACAATAATAATGACATGCCGTCTTTTGACATATTAAGCCGATGTCTTTGGGAAAGAGATTGTTGTGTATGATCTTTGATAAAGTTAGTGTTATAATTATGGGCCATCATTTATTTAAATGTTATTTATGTTTTGGTTACCATTATATAGTGAATTAGTTCTTATGATATTGTGTTTTGGTTACCATAATATTGTGTTTTGGCTACTTATTATATTATGATTTGGTTACTAGTTTATGTTATTGATTATTAATATAACATGTTCATTTTAGTTTGTTGGGTTGTTATACGATCGGTTGGTTATTAGTTCATTTTATTCAGGTTACTAATCATATATATTACCTTTTTATGTCAACTGAAAAAGGGAAAGAAAGGTGAGGCAGCAAGCAGGTATGCTCTTGATTTTATAGTTCTCACCACACAGGACATAGCTAAGTGTGACGCCCCCAAAATAGGTATACATCACCCATTCTGAGTTGTCAATACATGGTACAGAAACAACTACAACTTTATTATTACAACAAGAAGCTGTGAGTTTGAATACAAATATTATCTTTAGACAATATCTATACTCAAATAAATCCTCATCACATTTATTGATATATTATTTTACAAAAATGGTGAGGACTACTAAACAACTCTCTACAGAACCTTCATTCCATACAGACACTTCGCATCATTATATTCTCGCCTCACGAGAAGAAAAATGGAACAAAAAGGAAAAGGGTGAGCTCAACTAGCCCAAGAAAAATATTATGACTAAGATAATATACAACAATATCATTAGTCTTCAACGGGAAAAAAAATCTAATAGAATACAATAGGCAACAAGTTTTAAATCAATATTCGCAGTTGAAATAATAATTCATTAGAAGAGTTAAGAGAGAATGCAAACTAGTATCTTTATGTATAAATTTAAAAGTTCATCGCTCATCTTTCATCCTCGTAACATCAATCAATATATATCCGGAATCAAATATTCATCTTTTGCATTCTGAGCCAAAGATATTCATCGATTGGTCATGTTCATCTAAACATTGCTCATCTTTGCACTACGGGCCAAAGATATTCATCGAAATCATTCATCTTTTTTGACTACTGGGCCAAAGATATTCAATAATATCATCATTTAAGGCGAGGATGATGAAAATATTTTTGAAGAAAGCGAATCCAAGTGAAACAAAATGACAAGGATTAAGGATTAAGGATTCGTACTTTGTTTTATCCATGTCCAAAAATACCTCAAAAATAATCATAGTGGTGTAAAATTCAAGAATGATTAAAACATGGATACAATCAAAGCTAGTATCCACAATAGATATTTTAGGCGAAAAGGAAAATTTTTATTTTTCGATAAATAAGGCCGTGTTCGTGAATAATGTCAGTATACGTGAATAAGTACCGTATCGTGAATAAGTAACTCTCAACAACCAAAAGTTCCAAATTTGATAAAACTTCAGATCAATATTTGAAGATAATGATATTGAAGAAATAATATCATTACGAAAAAAAAAATATCCCTTACCCTGAAAGACAATACTTTAACTCAAATTCGGATATAAGTTTATAACTTGAACTTGCACCATATAGCAATACTCAAAGTATACTCAAAATACTCACAAGAATACGCTTCGATAATATAGAGAGAAAAACTTCAATTTCTCGGTATAATTTTCAATTCTAACCCAAGCACCCTATTTATGTAAAAATGCTTGTAACACAAAGCGTAAAAATTTAATAAAATATTAATATATATAATTTTTATTCCAACGCACACTTATTTTGCTTCAAAACCTCAGCCACCAAATGACCCACCTCACAAGACTTGCACAAAAACGTTTTTGTTATTTAAATTATTTAAACTTCCAAAAATCAATTATTTTGAACTTGAACTTCAATAATTCATAATAAATATCCCTTTTGTCGGAAAAATCGAATCTTGCGAGTTTTTATAGGAAATTCAATTCTCTACAATTTTGCGTAAGAAAGTTTTTCCAAATTCAAACAAAATTGACCGAAATTCATAAGCAGACGATTTTATAAAGTTATAATCAAATTTCGATCGAGAAATGGGGTCCACCAACACATAAAACATGCTTTAAATATTTTGGTAACAAAAAATACTCATCCTCCACATATACTCATATATCCCACATTTATCGTAAAAATATCATCATTATTATATTATTAAAATATAATAATATATTTAAATAATTATTTTATCGGAAAAAGATAAAATTTCAATTTTCAACAATTGTCACATTAAAAATTTTCTCCATCTATATCACATAAAATCAATATTTTCCTCATCATATGAATCAATAATTAATTATTCACAAATAATATTATAAAATCACAATATCGACAACCACGTAGGTTCCTGGAAAGAGGACTTTCCAATAAGAATTTCTCTCTTGCTGGTAGCGCAATTAGGTGACCAAACCTCTCTTTGAGCGTAACTTTCTAGACATTGCCAATAATGTTATCTAATAATATTATTCAGGATAATATGAATTATTGCTTCGATAATGAAAATATCGTGTAATGACAATTATTGAAACAACAAAGAATATAAAATATCAACGCAAAGAATTATTAAATCAATAAAATAAAATCCGAATAAAGAATTAATTCTTTGTAACCATTATTGAGTAGTGGCTTTCACGTAAGAATCAATAATTGGTGCAATACTGAGTATCTTCTTGTGTGTTAACCAACCGAGTATTTTAACAAAGATTAATTCAGAATAACTACGCCTAGATTATTTTTAAACAACTTATATTTGTCGCTTTCTTCATCCAATCGCTTTTTCAGTTATGGGGGCCCATACACGGTCGCTACTGGCCGCATTTAAATATTCCCGATAATACGAATATTCCACGACCAAATGAATATTCCCAAACAACAATGAATATTTTATAACCACTTGCTTATTTTGAAATATTTGCATATTTTACCCATAACTATCCACATTAATCAAATCAACCCTTACTATTTCAAAATAATAAATAGAAAATTAAATTTCATTGATAACAAGTTGGGGTCTTACAACTTCCCTCCTTATGAAATTCAGTCCTCGAAATTGACGACGATTACGGGTGTTTCGAAAAGGTGAGGATACCTCGCTTTCATTTCATTTCGATTCTCGTTCATTTCTCTATAAGATGATTCCTCCACAAATCTTTAACTTGTGGTATGACCTTTATGCGTAGGACATGCTCCTTTCTATCCAAGATCTTGACAGGTACATCCTCATACGTTAAGTCTTCGGCTATCTCGTCCGGTTCTAACTCTATAACGTGGTTCGGGTCTTTCACATATTTACGAAGCATGGATATGTGAAACACATTATGAACACGAGACATACTGGGGTAACGCGAGTCTATAGGCTACATTTCCTACTACTCGGTCAAGAATTTGAAATGGACCAATAAATCGTGGATTGAGCTTTCCTCTCTTCCCAAATCTTGTAACTCCTTCCATGGAGTAACTCGCAACAATACATGATCCCCTATACTAAATTCCACGTCCTTTCGATGAAGATCCGCATAACTCTTTTTGTCGATCTTGTGCCGCTTTGTATACGTTGTCGAATCATTTGGATCTTTTCGGTGAGTATACGCGTCTTAACTCGGGTCCCAACAATGTTGCTTCACCCACCTCATCCCAACATATTGGAGGCGACACTTTCGTCCATATAATGCTTCATATGGAGCCACACTTATACTTGCTCGATAATTGTTGTTGTAGGAGAATTCCACCAATGGTAAATACTTATCCCAATCGCCTCGAAGTCAGGACATGTAGTCTTAATAAATCTTCAAGAGTTTGAATAGTCTCTCGATTGTCCGTCTGTTTGAGGATGGTATACTTAAGGCGAATCAATAATCCGTACCCATAGCTTTTTTGCAAGCTAACCCAAAATCTTGAAGTGAATCTTGGGTCACGATCCGAAACTATAGATCTTGGCGTGCCATGCAACCTCACAATCTCATTTACATACATACTAAAGCAAGACGTTCAAGAGAATAAGTCTCCAGATCGGCAAGAAATGTGCAGACTTGGTTAATCTATCAACAATAACCCAAATAGCATTTATGCCTTGGAGAAACCGTGGGAAGACCCATAACAAAATCCATGGTAATGTGTTCCCACTTCCATTTCGGAATCTCAAGTGGTTGCAATGGTCCTTAGGCACTTGATGCTTCGCCTTTTACACGTTGACAAGTTAAACATGTTGAGATAAACTTTGCAATCTCTCTATTCATATTGTTCCACCAAAATGTATGTCGAAGATCACGATACATTTTAGTACTTCCAGGATGAATTGCAAATGGTGTATTGTGTGCCTCCATCATGATCTTGTACTTCAAATCGTAATCGTTAGAACACAAAGTTTGGAGTGGACTCAAGTATTCCTTCTTCATCAATTCTCGCTTAGGAATAGCACCTTCTTGTCTTTCTTCTTCATATGCATCAACTCGGAAAGATTGGGCTCGAGCAACCTTAACTTTTTCTATTAAAGTTGGCTCTGTCGTATACTTGACATCATCGCACTGCTCGTTCCTGATATGATCTTCTACTTAACGCGTTAAATTACCACGCTCGATTTTCCAGGATGGTATTGAATAGTGTGGTCGTAGTCTTTCAATAGCTCGAGCCAACGTCACGCCGCATGTTAAGTTCTTTTTTTAGTGAAGAAATATTTAAGGCTTTTATGGTGCGAATATATCTCCACTTTCTCCCCATAAAGATAGTGCCTCCAGATCTTTAGCGAAAAACGATCACTTTACGCTAACTCTAGATCATGAGTAGGATAATTCCTCTCATATTCTTTAAGTTATCGCGAGGCATATGCTATGACTTTCCGATGTTGCATGCGAACACATCCTAACCCTTTGCTCAAGATCATCATTGTGAGATAACAAATCCATCCGAACCGGATGGTATTGTTAGAACAGTGCCGAAATAAGTCTCCTCTTAAGCTCTTGGAAACTCTTCTCGCATTCTTCACTCCAAACGAATTTTGTATCCTTCCGAGTCAACCGAAGTTAACGAAGTAGCGATTCGAGAAAACCCCTTCCACGAATCTCCGATAATAACCGGTAGACCCGTAAAGCTACTACATCTCCACCACCGCCGTCTTGGTTGCTCCCAACTTTGTATTGCTTCAATCTTCGCAGGGTTGATAGATACTCCATGTTTTGACACCACGTGCCCAAGGAATGCTACTTCCTCGCCCGAACTCGCATTTCTTCAGCTTGGCATATAGCTTGTTATCACGAAGCCTTTGCAGTACTAGCTTCAAATGGTGCTCATGATCTTCACGACTTTTGGAATAGATGAGGATGTCATCAATAAAGACAACAACGAATTGATCCAAATATTCCTTGAATACTCGATTCATCATATCCATGAAAGCAGCAGGAGCATTAGTCAATCCAAAAGACATGACTAGGAATTCATAATGCCCGTACCGAGTTCTGAAGGCAGTCTTTGGAATATCCTCAGTTCTAATCTTCAGCTGATGATATCCAGAATGAAGATCGATCTTTGAAAAGAATTGTGCTCCTTGCAACTGGTCAAACAAGTCATCAATACGAGGTAGAGGATACTTATTCTTGATGTTGACATGGTTCAATTCTCGATAGTCAATACAAAGTCGCATACTACCATTTTTCTTCTTTACTGAATAAAAGCAGAGCACCCCGAGGAGATGTCTTGGGGCTAATGAAACCGATGTCCAACAACTCACGTAGTTGGACCTTTAACTCCCGAAGTTCAATAGAGCCATTCGATATGAGGTTTTAGAAATGGACTTTGTACGTGTTCAAGATCAATAAAGAATTCAACTTCACGTTCGGGGTGAACCGGAAGTTCTTCTTGAAATACGTCGGGAAAGTCAATAACAATAGAATATTATTCAAATTTGGACGTGTCTTTATTCAAATCCATAACATGGGCTAAGAAAGCTTGACATCCGTTTTTTCAATAAGCGAATAGTTTTATGATTAGATATGATGTTGATTGATTTTAGTAGTTTAGTTGCTTGAATTGCATAACAAAGTTGGTTAGAATATGAAAACTAACAACCTTACGAAAATAATCAATTTTGGCATGATGAGTTGTTAACAAATCAATCCCTAAAATCACATCGAAAGCAAGTATCTTTAAAGAGATAAGGTCAATAGGTAAGGTGATGGTGCCAACTTGAATCAAACAAGATTTATAAATAGTGGATGTGATGAAAGTTTCTCTAACGGAGTTTCCACAGATAAGGTCAAAGTCTAATTTCTCCGAAGTCAAGTTTAAAGCGTTGAGCACAAGCGGGAGAGATAAATGAATGGGTAAGACCCAGATTATCAAGTAAAGGTATAAACTTCGCAAGAATTTATAAATAGCTTACCGTGATCACCCGTTTGGGTTCGTGATTTTGACCATCCACAACAAACGCTCTTTCAGAACCGTTGACTTTGACTTTTACGGGACGATCTTTTGAGTCACCGTCCTCATTGAACTAGGGTTTCACTACCGTACAATCTCGAGCTATATGTCCTTCCTTTCCACAATTATAAGATACCTTGGCTTGTTGTCAAGGGTTGGGACCGATATGTCCCTCTTTCCGCATTTATAGCATATATGACCGGTGGTCGTTCTCCTCCCTTAGAACCGATTCTTTGCGTGACCTTTGTTGTCTTCACATTATCGCGTTTTAAATCTCCTCTTTTAAAATCTCCTCCCGACTCGCTTCTTCATTTTCATGGCCATGATTACCACCAGAGTGGTTACCATTTTTGTCCGTATTTTTTCTTTCTCCATTTGGTTATCATTGTTTTGTTGATTCTTATCTCCCAGATAATCGATTGTGGTCCTCGGTTGACCGTACTTTCGTTATCTCGCTCTAATAATTGAGCCCATGCTTACAACATCCGAATAGAGAAAATTTATGAGAAATGAGATATTGTCGTATGCCTGGTTTCAAACCTCTCAGAAACATCCACGTCATACGTTCCTCATTCTCCACCAAATGAGGTGCAATCTTGGATAACTCTGCAAACTTTGCCTCGTACTGAGACACCGTCATGTTGTTTTGTTCTAATCTGATGAACTCCACTTCCTTTATATGACGAACACTTTCGGAGAAAGTATTTGTCATTAAATAGTTCTCAAACGTCTCCCAAGACACGCTTTGAAGTGCGGTTTGGATAGTACGCTTCACGACTCCCACCAAGAGTGGTCGCCTTCGCCATTTGGCGGAACATAAAGGTGGCGAATGGAACCTTCTGTTCTCCGTGCATCCCAAGACATCGAATATCTTGGTAATTTGCTTGACCCATGTTTTCGCCATGATCGGATCTGGCTTTCCTTAAATTCTCGGTGGTCCCAACTCTTTGAACTGTTTGGCCGTGACAAACCCGTGAATTGCTATCATTTCTCCTCCCGTATTTTGAACACGAAGTCTCCCAAATGCGATTTTACATGAAGCTAAAAAGCTTCTAAACATCCCCACGTTCATCATCTCGCTTCCGGTGGTGTTGTTCACGGGAGGAACATTGCCATCCTGCTGCACGTTCTCCTCGTTGGTGAAAGACTGAGCGTCTCCACGGTCTCATTTCCACTATTAATATTCTCATTCGACATTCTCAAATACTGTCATAAAACAAGGGTTAATTAAGGAAATCAATATATCACATAATATCCCTATATACTGACCAACTAACAAATAAGCTTAGGTAGGACACACTAGCGAAGGATTTACTTTCGCTCTCTTCCTTCCTAGTTCTATTCCCGATCTCCTGGAAGATCATATCCCTAAGCTCTGATACCAACTGTGACGCCCCCAAAATAGGTATACATCACCCATTCTGAGTTGTCAATACATGGTACAGAAACAACTACAACTTTATTATTACAACAATAAAACTGTGAGTTTGAATACAAATATTATCTTACAGACAATATCTATACTCAAATAAATCCTCATCACATTTATTGATACATTATTTTACAAAAATGGTGAGGACTACTAAACAACTCTCTCTAGAACCTTCATTCCATACCCCGCTACTCAGACTTTCTTATATTCTTGCCTCCACGAGAAGAAAAATGGAACAAAAAGGAAAAGGGTGAGCTCAACTAGCCCAGTAAAAAATATTATGACTAAAATAATATACAACAAATTATCATTAGTCTTCAACAACTACGCCGTTATTTTTAAACAACTTATATTTGTCGTTTTCTTCTTTCAATCGCTTTCCGTTATGGGGCCCTGGCATATTATTGTGGTAGGTCGCCGCATTTAATATTCCCGACAAGCGATACGAATATTCCACGACCAAACGAATATTCCCCGAAAACAATGAATATTTTATAACCACTTGCTTATTTCGAAATATTTGCGTATTTTACCCATAACTATCCACATTAATCAAATCAACCCTTACTATTTCAAAATAATAAATAGAGAAAATTAAATTTCATTAATAATAAGTTGGGGTCTTACACTAAGTGTGATGATTTGGAGAAGAGTGTCCACAAAGACGGTGGTAGACATGTACGTGAACCTGCAAAGAGTGCCATTTTACGATGCTCCATATCGCAGACTTTCTTTGACCTATTTGGTTCATCATCTCTACTTAGTAGAAGGTCCGCTAGTCAAACACTTGTGACGCGTTTAAGTGCATTCGCCAAATCATGCGTGGAGATGCCCTCAAATTTTGAAGAGGCATTGTTTGAAGAATGGTTCAAAATTGGAATAAACAACGGAAAAAGGTTTATTTTTGTTGTTAACAATGCTATTGTTTTTATGAAACAAATAAGTTTTGTATTATTGTAGTAACATATGGTTAATATTAAATAAATGTTATGGTTACTATTATTTTATATTCGTTACTATTAGATCATGTTTTTGGTTACCTAGTAGTTATGTTTTGATTCTTATGTGATTATGGTTTGGTTACCAGATTAATGTTTAAAATTAAGTTGTTGATTAGTTTCTTGATTTTTGTATGTTGTTGTTATTCTTGTCAATGATGTATTGATTCTTGTCGAATGTTGTATTGGTTAATGTAACATTACATTAGTTCTTGTATAATACTTAATTAATTCTTGTTAATCTTTGTTTTTGGATTCTTGATAATATTAAATATTTAATAAATGTTAATATTAAATAAATGGTGTGGTTTCTTATTAAATAAATGTTATGGTTACTTATTACTTTATATTTTGGTTATGATTTTAATATTTGTTGGTTAGTTAGCAGTCTTTGTTTAAAATTAAGTTGGTTGATTAGTATGTTAATTATAGTAAACGCAAGTTTGATTTGTAGTAGTGTGTATATTAATTAGGTAATTGTTAATGTTAGTGTGTATACTAATATTATGTTTTTATATTGAAGGAAGGACAAATTTCTGGAAAGAACGATATTATCATGCCTTCTTTTGTATTTGGATCCATTGCAATATCATCGAAGATGTGGTTCTATAAATTAAAGACGCACGGGCGTTGGTTTTAACGCGACGATGTGAGTATTTGTTTTAAAATTATGTTTTTTGTAGTTATGTTTACATTATTTAGTTACATTAATCACATACTTGCATTTTCCAACAAATTGTTAATATCCTATTAATTTTTTTTGGCTCAAAGACATCAATATTGCCT
This sequence comes from Panax ginseng, assembly GCA_020205605.1. Classification (NCBI taxonomy): domain Eukaryota; kingdom Viridiplantae; phylum Streptophyta; class Magnoliopsida; order Apiales; family Araliaceae; genus Panax; species Panax ginseng. Next base: position 100,234,875 of record CM035150.1, read on the forward strand.
TGTATTATTTAAAGTAAATTGGCAAGAGACATTGAAAGTGTTCTATAAAGGTAACGACCACGAGATCGTTGGTTTCACAAGAGAAGATCATCGCTTTCTTTTCAAGGAGCATACAAAAAAATTGTGACAAAATTGTTACATCTGGGAGGGTGATGTTCTTTGAATAAATCGTGGTCATTTATGGATGTCAACACACCGTGGAGGAACGTTGACTATGTGTTGTTCCCAATTCATATGTCATCATCAGGACCATGGTTGTTGTTGCGCTTTTGATGTGCATCGTGAGGTGTCTAAGCTGCTTACAATTTCTACAACCAAAAAGGAAATCCATGCAAACTAAAATATCGATGTTTGGAGTCAGACATCTTCATTCTTCCCATATTCTTTACTTGTAAGTCCGGTTTTTTGGAAGGATAGGTCGACATTGACTTGAAGTTGACTCGTATCGCAACAAGGACGAAGACGATATAATTGAGTTGGAATTTCATCGATGGTTCTGAACAAGTAGAGGTAAGGGTTAAATTGTGTACATTTTTTAATTATTACATATAGGTTGATTTTATTTTTGATTTTTGTTATATGTTGTTTGTTATTCTGATGATTGTGGGATGTTCACAATTTGTTTTCTTTGAGCATGTCATTCATCGGAAGTTTGATCGATTCTATTCCTTTCCCCATTCTAAGTATCGGAAAAAGTTATGCCTGAAACCTATTTATGCATGTTAGGAACAAGGTTGGAGGGCTATGATCATCGATAGAGAATTTCGGGAAGATTTATTCCAGATTTTGATTAGTTCGGATTTTGTTGTTTTGTTTTTATTAATTTTGTTGTGTATTTTTTTTTAAGTTTTGGTGTTATACACAACATTTGTGTATGGTTTATGATTTTTTGATGTTCAATGGATCTTATGTAGATGGGATTACATATTTGATTATATTAGCATTAATGAAAGAGATATTGTTTGTTGGTTGGTATTTTGTTTCTTTTTAAGTTGTGTTTGTTGATTTTTTTTGAAATATACAGTTGGTAACCAATCATGTATAAAGGGGTAATCAGATAATGATTTGATAGTAACCAGAGTTACAAGATTGTATCAGGACATATATCATATGTGAAGTGTACATGTGTTATGTATACATGGGTTTCATAAACTTCAATACCCTTTTAATTCTGAGTTCTTTGAATATACGTGTTGTTTATGTTGTGGTTACCATTATAAACCTGGTTTGATTCTTTATTATGAAATTAGGTGGTTATTGTGATGGTTCTTGTTCGTAATTATTTGGGTACCATTAAACATTGTTATAGTTCTTGTTATGTAATTATTTGGTTTACATTAAAAGCTGGCATGGTTCTTGTCATGTATAAAATGGTAACCAATTATAATTTTGTAATATACAGTTGGTAACCAATCATGTATAAATAGGTAACCAGATAATGATTTGATAGTAACGGAGAGATTATTTGGGTACTATTAAACATTGTTATGGTTACTGTTATGTAATTATTTGGTTTACATTAAAAAGCGGCATAGTTCTTTATTATGGTTATCGTCATGTATAAAATGGTAACCAATTATAATTTTGTAATATCTGATTGGTAACCAATCATGTATAAATAGGTAAACAGATAATGATTTGATAAGAACGAGAGTTACAATATTGTATCGGGACATATATCATATGTTAAGTGGACATGTGTGAGTATACATGGGTTTCATTAACTTCAATACCCTTTTAATTATATGTTCTTTGGATATAAAGTTGTTTATGTTGTGGTTACCATTATAAAATGGTATTATTATTGTTATGAAATTAGGTGGTTCTTTGTGATGGTTCTTTGTTATGTAATTATTTGGAAATCATTAAACATTGTTATGGTTATTGTTATGTAATTATTTTGTTAAAAGCGGTATAGTTCTTTGTTATGTTATTAGTAAGTAAGCTATTATAGTTCTTTGTTATGTAAATATGTTGTTCTTATTAAAATCTGTTATAGTTATTGTTATGTATTTATTTGATTCTGTTATTGTCAATGTTTCATTGAAATCGTAAATCAATATATAAATGAATAACAATTTTGTTTACTATACACAATCAAAAAATTTTACAAACCAATCGTTTAATGGTTACTCAAAATAAACAATAATACATTCATGTATCTACACTCTTAATTTAATCGCACTATATCGGACCACTTTTTAGTAGTCTTAAAACCGGGGATTCTGATGTTTTTCTGTTGTGTCCTTTTTTCTTGCTTTCTTTGCATTTGTTTTGAATTTTGATTTGGATCCGTGTTTGTACTCTCTTTTTTGGTCTTCCTATTTGGCCTTCTTGTGTTGGGTGGTTTTATCATATATTTTTACTTCTTCCGATACATCCAGGTTTTCTTTGTCATCTAATGGCATGATGGAAGCTAAATATGTCTTGACCAAATTTGCTTTAGTGTAATTTCTTGAGCAAAAATCATAACAGCTCAAATTTCTCTTGCTCATAACAGCAGCAGCGTGCGGGCAAGGCATCTCATGGTACTGAAATTTACGGTATGTGCATGTCTTTTGTTCGATGTCCACAATATACTATTTAGAGACATCGTAAATAGTGAAAATCACTAAGTTTGATGTCTCAACCTACAACACCCAATGTATACAATCAGATTAACAGTTTCATCCCAAATATACAGTAACCAATTAACTAGTACACAATATTAGTCAATAAGTAACCACCAATATAAAAGAAACAATTATAAATCTCAGTAACATTATAATGTTATATAGTAACTAAGTCAGTATTGATCAGTAACTAATATAATGTTACACAGGAACTAAATAAGCATTATATAAGTAAATAAAGATATATAAGTACACGTAAGCAATTGATAGTAGTCAAGAATCAATATAATGTTGTTGCATTAAGTAAGTTAGCATTACTCAGTAACCAATAAAGATTATAATTTTATCCAAGAACCAAATTCATGTTAGTCAAGATAATGTTACACAAGAACCAACCTCAAAGAATAGCCAACAACCATTATATGGTTACACAAAGAACCAACTCAAAGAATAATCGAAACCAATTTAATGTTGCCAAGATAACTAAGTTAGCATTAGTAAGTAACCAAGTTAGTAATAGTCGATGAGATTGCAAATGCAAATTAGGGACTTAATAATTTAAATCGAGTATTAATTACCTTAAGTATCTTTGATTTAAAGATATTAGATTGCAACTTCTCTCATTTGTTGTGGAAAGTGTTGTGAATGTTGATATGGTCGCTTGTTTGTTTGTAAAATACCATCTTTGAACCGCATAATATAGGCATTCAATCATTATCGCAATTTGGAAGATCCCCGATAAACTTGATTGCATTGTTATTAAATTCTGGTGTTTGAAGTCATTGTTGAGTACTAACTACGATCCCATGGAGCCCTGGTGCACCTATCCAACTTGACCTCTTCTTCCAGATATGTCCTTATTCGAGGATCAATGGCATCAAGTTCAGCCATGTGTTTGTTGAATTGTTCAACAATGTAAGCTCTACAAACCCCGTTGTAAGCCTGTTTAACTTCTTCTCCTTTCTTTTTGAATCTGTTTTTTTATATTTTCAAGATATATGATATGCGCAGAACCATGCATGATATCCGAAAACACACAATTCATCCTTGTATAATGGCTTCGTATACATTCGAAACAATACATTGACCTTCCCTAACTCCACAAGCATTTCTCAAATTTACGAAAAACCATTTCAAGACAATTCATTTTATTGTCAACAATCGAAAAAGCAATCGGAATAATGTTTGGTTTGCATCTTGTGTCTTCTTATCGATAATGTCCCCGTAAGTTGATTGTATGAATGTGCCATCGATTACAATGATTGGAAAACAATGGTGCCATGCTTGAATGGATGCTCCAATGGCAAAGAATAGATACTTGAAACGACCATTTGTTTCCAACTCAAGGGCTGTGACGGAACCTGATATAAAACATCAACACTATCATTAGAATTACAAGTAGTATACTGTATCCAAATCACTAGTAATCGGTAACCGTTCATGTAGTTAATGGTATACAAATTGTATATTACATTTAGTAACTAAACATGCGTATTAAGGTAACCAAACATATATAATAACCGCATACAAATGGTCTAATACTAATAATAACTAAACATGCATACTGTCTTAAGGTGTTTTGGTTACTGTGTAATAGTTTATTATTTACTGTATAATGCTTATTTGGTTACTGACTAATGATATTTTGGTTACTGAATAATATTACTGACTAATGCTTGGTAACCACATGTTTGGTAACCAATGCATTATACAAGAATCAAAGATATTGCATGAAGGTAACCAATATAATATTAATCGATAAATAATTTACATTGGTAAACAATCTATCGTGTAATCATATCTTGAATTCTTGTGGAACATCATATTAGTTCTTTGATAATGATATAAAAGAAATAAATGTTTTTAAGGTGTTACCTGGATTTGTTTTCTTCAGCATGTGTAACCATGATGGGATGAGTGAGTAGTCGTGTGGATTTCCTCTCACCTTTTCCAACGCTTTCTCCTTCGATCTCCATGCTTTTTGGTAAGAGATAGACACATTATATTCTGACATCATGTCTTCCACAATATCGGTTGGTGTGTATATTTTCTTCAAATTTGTTATTTTTTGCATTATGCATTCACTGATCAACTCACTATTTGCCTGTCTGTGGTCTCCCAACAATAAATTCACCGAACAAGTGTGGATATCATTGAATTCTCTAACCTTGAACATACTGGTTTTTCTGAAACTTGATGCTCTCATCTTCCATTTGCAATCTTCATCGCATACACACAATAGCACAAAGTCTCTATAACTTGTTCGTTGGACATTGTGTTGTCTGTTTTTTCCGATTATTTCGCACTTTCATAGCTTGTGAGAGGATTTTTTGTCTGCATGTAGGTTTGATGTAATTTTACTTCACGCTCATTCGGATCCGATATTACATCATTATATCGTTCTTTTTGCGTATGATTTGTCATGTTGTTCCGTCTCGTTGTTATTCAATAATTTCCATTGCAAAGTGATCAAAGATATTGCGTCCAAATTGGCATGATTGGCTTCTAAGTGGAACTAGTCTTTGAATTCCTCAGTGTTGATCCGATTGGCATTACATCGTGAATTGTAGATTCTTCTACATTTGTCAAGTTATGCAAATCGTTGTGCGTCCCCATTCGCGGTTCAATATCCACAATCGGTGGGAATTTACCTTGTTCATCGATTTTCTACTCATTTCCAGAAAGAATTGTAAGGTTGCTTCATCTGATATACTGATCGGTGGAATGTCGTTTCTAAACTGAAATTTGATTGACAATGTGACGCCCCCAAAATAGGTATACACCACCCATTCTGAGTTGTCAATACACGGTACAGAAACAACTACAACTTTATTATTACAACAGTAGAACTGTGAGTTTAAATAAAGATATTGTCATCTAAACAATATCCACATACAAATAAATTCTCATCATAATTATTGATACATTATTTTACAAAAATGGTGAGGACTACTAAACAACTCTCTAAAACCATCATTCCATACCCAGACTGCATTTCGCTACATTCTCGCCTCCCCGAGAAGAAAAATGGAACAAAAAGGAAAAGGGTGAGCTCAACTAAATTTCAAGAAGAATATTATGACTAAGATAATATACAAAAATTATCGTTAGTCTTCAACAGGAAAACATTAATAGAATACAATAGACAACAAGTTTTAAATCAATACTCGAATGGAAAATATTAATTCATAGAAGAGTTACGTAGAGGATGAAATCTACTAATATCTATGAATTTAACAATCCATCATCAATATTTTTATCCCCGTAACATCAATCAATATATATATACGGAATCATATATTCATCCTCGCACTACAAGGCCGAGGACATTCACCCGATTGGTCGTGTTCATCGAAATCATTCATCTTTGCGACTAGTGCCAAAGATATTCATCGAAATCATTCATCTTTGCACTACAAAGCCAAAGATATTCAATAATATCATCATTTAAGACCGAGGATGATGAAAAATATTTTTTTTTTAAAAAAGCGAATCCAAATGAAACAAAATGACAAGGATTAAGGATTAAGGATTAAAGCTTTTTGTTTTATCCACGCCCAAAAATACCTCAAAATAATCATAGTGGTGTAAAATTCAAGAATGGTCAAAACATGTATACAATCAAAGCTAGTATCCATAATAGATATTTTGGACAAAAAGAAGAAATTTTATTTTTAAATTGAATATGTCAGTATTCGTGAATAAGATCAGATACGTGAATAAGGTCAGTATACGTAAATAGTAACTCACACACCAAAAGTTCCAAATTTGATAAAAACTTGATTTATATTAAAGCATAATGATATTGAAGAAATAATATCATTACGAAAAAAATAATATCCCTTACCTCGAAAGACACAAGATTTAACCTGGAATATCGGATATAGGCTATAACTTGAACTTTCACCGTATAACAATACTCAAAGTATACTCAAAATACTCACAAGAATAAGCTCGATAATATAGAGAAAACTTGATTTACGGTGTGATTTTCAATTCTAACCTAAGCACCTATTTATAGGAAATTGCTTAGAACATCAAAGCAGAAAATTTAATAAAATATTAATATATAATTATTAAATTCTTACGCACACTTTTTATCAGCTGAATTCAGCATTCAACACAAGTAGCCCACCTCACAAAACTTTTTAAAAACGTTTTTGTTATTTTAAACAATTAAAACTTCCAAAATCAATTATTTTAACTCAGGAACTTCAATAATTCACAATAAATAGCCATTTTGTCGGAAAATTTGAATCTCATGAGTTTTTATAGGAAATTAATTCTCTACAACTTTCCAGAAGAAAGTTTTTCCAAATTCCAAACAGAGATTGACCGAAATCCACAAACGGGTGATTTTAGAGGCTATAATCAAATTTCAGTCAATAAATGAGGTCCACCGACATGCTTAACATGTTTTAAATATTTATTGCAACAAAAATACTCTTCCTCCTCGATACTCATATATCCCACATTCGTTGTAAAAATATCACCATTATTATATTATTAAAATATAATAATATATATATATATATATTTAAATGAATTATTTTATCGAAAAAGATAAAACTTCAATTTTCAACAATTGTCACATTAAAAATTTTCTCCATCTATATCCACATAAAATCAATATTTTCCTCATCATATGAATCAATAATTAATTATTCACAAATAATATTCTGTAATCACAATATCGACAACCGTGCGGTTCCAGTGAAATAGGGGCTTTCAATAAGAATTTCTCTCACTTGGCGCCATAATTAGGTGACCAAACCTCTCCTTAGATGTAACTTTCTAGACATTGCCAATAATGTTATCTAATAATATTATTCAGATAATATGAATTATTGCTTCGATAATGAAAAATCTTGTGAAATGACAATTATTGAAACAACAACAATATAAAATATCAACGCAACAATTATTGAACCAATAAAATACTGAACAGTAATTATCGTAACCATTATTGAGTAGTGTCTTCTTCACGTAAAAGTCAATAATTGGTGCAATATCGTGTCTTCTTGTCGCAACAACAACGCCAGACATCGTGTTTTAACCATTGGGTATTCCAACGATGTAAACTAGAATAACTACTGTAGTTATTTTTAAACAACTTATATTTATCGTTTTTCTTCCTCCAATCGCTTTCCATTATGGGACCCACACATGGCTACTGTGAGTGCATACGAATATTCCCGACAACGATCTGAATATTCCACGACAAACGAATATTCCCTAATAACAACAATGAATATTTTATAACCACTTTGCTTATTTTGAAATATTTAAGTATTTTACCCATAACTATCCACATTAATCACATCAACCCTTACTATTTCAAAATAATAATTAGAGGAAATTAAATTTCATTTATTAATTATTTGGGGTCTTACAACCTCCCCTCCTTATGAAATTTCGTCCTCGAAATTGACATACGTACCTGGTATTTCGAAAAGGTGAGGATACCTCGGTTTCATTTCCGTTTCCAATTCCCAGGTCATTTCTTCTATAGCATGGTTCCTCCACAAGACATTAACTTGTGGTATGACCTTCGTGCGTAGGACATGCTCCTTCCTATCCAAGATCTTGACAGGTACCTCCTCATACGTTAAGTCTTCGGCTATCTCGTTCGGTTCTAACTCAATAACGTGGTTCGGGTCTTTCACATATTTACGAAGTACAGATATGTGAAACACATTATGAACACGAGACATACTTGGAGGTAACGCGAGTCTATAGGCTACATTTCCTACTCGGTCAAGAATTTGAAATGGACCAATAAATCGTGGATTGAGCTTTCTTTTTCTTCCCAAATCTTGTAACTCCCTTCCATGGGTAACTTCGCAACAATACATGATCCCCTATACTAAATTCCACGTCCTTTCGATAAAGATCCGCATAACTCTTTTGTCGATCTTGTGCCGCTTTGTATATCGTTGTCGAATCATTTGGATATTTTCGGTAGTCATACGTCTTAACTTTCGGGTCCCAACAATGTTGCTTCACCCACCTCATCCCAACATATTGGAGAAGCGACACTTTCGTCCATATAATGCTTCATATGGAGCCACACTTATACTTGCTCGATAAGCTGTTGTTGTAGGAGAATTCCACCAATGGTAAATACTTATCCCAATGCGCCTTGAAGTTCAGGACACGAGTCTTAATAAATCTTCAAGAGTTTGAATAGTCCTCTCTCGATTGTCCAGATTCGTTTGAGGATGGTATCTTTAATCAATCGTAAATCCGTGCACTCCATAGCTTTTTGCAAGCTAACCCAAAATCTTGAAGTGAATCTTGGGTCACGATCCCAAACTATAGATCTTGGCATGCCATGCAACCTCACAATCTCATTTACATACATACTAAAGCAAGACGTTCAAGAGAATAAGTCTCCGTGATCGGCAAGAAATGTGCAGACTTGGTTAATCTATCAACAATAACCCAAATAACATTTATGCCTTGAGAAACCGTGGGAAGACCCGTAACGAAATCCATGGTAATGTGTTCCCACTTCCATTTCGGAATCTCAAGTGGTTGCAATGGTCCTCAGGCACTTGATGCTCTCGCTTTACACGTTGACAAGTTAAACATGTTGAGATAAACTTTGCAATCTCTCTCTTTATATTGTTCCACCAAAATGTATGTCGAAGATCACGATACATTTTAGTACTTCCAGGATGAATTGCAAATGGTGTATTGTGTGCCTCCATCATGATCTTGTACTTCAAATCGAATCGTTAGAACACAAAGTCCAGAGTGGACTCAAGTATTCTTCTTCATCAATTCTCGCCCTAAGGAATAGCACCTTCTTGTACTTTCTTCTTCATACGTATGCATCGAACGGGTTGGTGGCTCGAGCAACCTTAACTTTTTCTATTAAAGTTGGCTCTACGCGTATACTTGACATCATCGCACTCGTTCCTGCGTGATATGATCTTCTACTTAACGCGTCATATTACCACGCTCACTTTTCTAGGATGGTATTGAATAGTGTGGTCGTAGTCTTCAATAGCTCGAGCCAACGCCGCTGCCGCATGTTAAGTTCTTTTTGAGTGAAGAAATATTTAAGGCTTTTATGGTCCGAATATATCTCCACTTTCTCCCATAAAGATAGTGCCTCCGGATCTTTTATATGAAAACGATCGGGCCGCTAACTCTAGATCATGAGTAGGATAATTCCTCTCATATTCTTTAAGTTGTCGCAAGGCATAGGCTATGACTTTCCCATGTTGCATGAGAACACATCCTAACCCTTTCACTCAAGCATCATTGTGAGATAACAAATCCATCCGAACCGGATGGTATTGTTAGAACGTAATCTGCGAAATAAGTCTCTCTTAAGCTCTTGGAAACTCTTCTCGCATTCTTCACTCCAAACGAATTTTGTATCCTTCCGAGTCAACTGAGTTAACGAAGTAGCGATTCGAGAAAACCCTTCCACGAATATCCGATAATAATCAGCTAGACCCAGAAAGCTACGTACTCCAGTCACCGTCTTCGGTTGCTCCCAACTTTGTATTGCTTCAATCTTCGCCAGGTCAATAGATACTCCATGTTTTGACACCACGTGCCCAAGGAATGCTACTTCCTCAAGCCAGAACTCGCATTTCTTCAACTTAGCATATAGCTTGTTTTCACGAAGCCTTTGGAGTACTAGCTTCAAATGGTGCTCATGATCTTCACGGCTTTTGGAATATATGAGGATGTCATCAATAAAGACAACAACGAATTGATCCAAATATTTCTTGAATACTCGATTCATCATATCCATGAAAGCCGCAGGAGCATTAGTCAATCCAAAAGACATGACTAGGAATTCATAATGCCCGTACCAAGTTCTAAAGGCAATCTTTGGAATATCCTCGATTCTAATCTTGGTGATGATATCCAAGCGAAGATCGATTTTTGAAAAAAATTGTGCTCTCTGAATCGGTCAAACAAGTCATCCATACGAGGTGTAGGATACCTATTCTTGATAGTGATATGGTTCAATTTCCGATAGTCAATACAAAGTCGCATACCCCGTCTTTCTTCTTTCTGAATAAAACCGGAGCACCCCGAGGAGATGTCTTAGAGATTTAATGAAACCGATGTCCAACAACTCCTGTAGTTGGACCTTTAACTCCTGAAGTTCAATAGAGCCATTCGATATGGGGTTTTAGAAATGGGCTTTGTACTTGGTTCAAGGTCAATAAAGAATTCAACTTCACGCTCGGGGTAGGACGGAAGGAAGTTCTTCAGAAATACGTCGGAAAAGTCAATAACAATGGGAATATTATTCAAATTTGACGTGTCTTTATTCAAATCCACAACATGGGCTAAGAAAAGCTTGACATCCGTTTTTCAATAAACGAATAGCTTTATGATTAGATATGCGTTGATTGATTTTAATGGTTTAGTTGTTTGAATTGCATACAATGGGTTGTTTAGGAATATGAAAGCTAACAACCTTACTGAAAACAATCAATTTTGGCATGATGAGTAGTTAACCAATCAATCCCTAAAATCACATCAAAAGCAAGTATCTTTAAAGAGATAAGGTCAACAGTAAGATAAGGTGCCAACTTGGATTAGACAAGATTTATAAGCGATTGGATGTGATGAAAGTTTCAACTAACTGAGTTTCCACAGATAGTCAAAGTCTAATTTTTCCTGAGTCAAATTTAAGCGTTGAGCACAAGTAGGAGAGATAAATGAATGGGTAGCACTGTGTATCTAGTAAAGTATAAACTTCACAAGAATTTATGATGAGCTTACCCGTGATCACCTCGTTTGGGTTCCTCGCATTTTGACCACCACAACAAACGCTTCTTCCGAGGCAGATTGACTTTGACTTTTACGGGGACGATCTTTTGAGTCAAAATCCTCATTGAACTAGGTTTCGCCTACATGCAATCTCGGCGATATGTCCTTCCTTTCCACAATTATAGCATACACCGAATGTTGTAGGTAGTTTGTGACGATGTCCCTCTTTCCGTGATTTATAGCATATAATGGGGTGGTCGTTCTCTCCCTTGGAACCGATTCTTTCTTGGCATCGTCTGTCTTCTTATACGGTCGTTGTTGAATCTCCTCTTTTAAAATCTCCTCCCGACTCGCTTCTTCTATTTTCATGGTCATGATTACCACCGTAGTGGTTACCATTTTGTCAAATCTTTTTCTTTCTCCAATGTTTATTGTTGTTTTGTTGACCGCTATCTCCCAGTATGATCCCGATTATGGTACCTCGGTTGACCAGACTTTCGTTATCTCGCTTCTAACAATTGAGCCACGTTAACAACATTTGATCAGAGAGAAAATTTATGAGAGATGAGATCTTGACGTATGTCCGGGTTTCAAACCTCTCGTAAACATCCGCCATCATACGTTCCTCATTCTCCACCAAATGAGGTGCAATCTTGGATAACTCTGCAAACTTCGCCTCATACTAAGACACCGTCATGTTGTTCTGCTCCAGTCTAATAAACTCCACTTCCTTCATATGATGAACACTTTCGGAAAGTATTTGTCATTAAATAGTTTTGAAATGTCTCCCAAGACATCTTGAGTCATGGTTTGGATGGTATGCAACCTCATGACTCCCACCGAAGAGTCATGTCTCGCCACGGAACATAAAGGTGGCGAATGGAACCTTCTGTTCATTACTGTGCATCCCAAGACATCGAATATCTTGGTAATTTGCTTGACCCATGTTTTACGCCATGATCGGATCCGGCTTTCCTTAAGTTACGGTGGTCCCAACTCTTTGAGCTGCTTGGGCATTGTGACAACCCGTGAATTGCTATCATTTCTCTCCTATGTTTTGAACACGAGTCTCTAAATGCGATTTTTGTATGAGCGCAAAAAGCTTCTAAACATTAAATCTGTTCATCGTCGATCGGTGGTGTTGTTCACGGGAGGAACATCTTGGGTACTGTTGACGCGATTCTCCTCGTTGGTGAGTACAGCGCTCTACGTCTGGGTCTCATTTCCATTGTTAATATTCTCGATTGACAATCTCAAATCATCATAAAACAAGGGTTAATTAAGAAATCAATATATCACATAATATCCCTATATCTTGACCAACTATCAAATAAGCTTAGGTAGGACACACTTAGCGAAGGATTTCTTTCGTCTCTCTCTCCTAGTTTCTATTCCCCGATCTCCGTGGAGATCATATCCCTAAGCTCGATACCAAGTGTGGCGCCCCCAAAAATAGGTATACACCACCCATTCCGACAGTTGTCAATATACAGTGCGAAACAACTATAACTTTATTATTTACAATGAAGAGAATCTGTGAGTTTAAATACGAGATATTGCCATCTAAACAATATCCACATACAAATAAATCCTCATCATAATTATTGATACATTATTTTACAAAATGGTGAGGACTACTAAACAACTCTCTAAAACCATCATTCCATACCCGACTCATACTGCTTACATTCTCTCCTCCCGAGAAGAAAAATGGAACAAAAAGGAAAAGGGTGAGCTCAACTAGCCAAGTAAAGAATATTATGACTAAGATAATATACAACAAATTATCGTTAGTCTTCAACAGGAAAAATTTAATAGAATATAATAGGCAATGAAGTTTTAAATCAATACTGCATGATGAAAATATTAATTCATAGAAGAGTTACGTAGAGGATGAAATCTACTAATATCTATGAATTTAACGATCCATCATCAATATTTTTATCCCCGTAACATCAATCAATATATATACGGAATCATATATTCATCCTTGCACTACTGCATCAAGGACATCCACCTGGGTTGGTCATGTTCATCTAAACACTGCTCATCTTTGCTACTACGGCCAAAGATATTCATCGAAATCATTCATCTTTGCACTACGTGCCAAAGATATTCATCGAAATCATTCATCTTTGCACTACTGGGCCAAAGATATTCAATAATATCATCATTTAAGATCGAGGATGATGAAAATATTTTTTTTTAAAAAGCGAATCCAAGTGAAACAAAATGACAAGGATTAAGGATTAAGGATTCGTACTTTGTTTTATCCACGTCCAAAAATACCTCAAAAATAATCATAGTGGTGTAAAATTCAAGAATGGTCAAAACATGGATACAATCAAAGCTAGTATCCATAATAGATATTTTGGACAAAAAGAAGAAATTTTATTTTTCGGTGAATAAAGGTCGTGATTCGTGAATAAGATCAGATATCGTGAATAGGCCAGTATCGTAAATAAGAAACTCAGAGCACCAAAAGTTCCAAATTTGATAAAAACTTGATTTATATTAAAGCATAATGATATTGAAGAAATAATATCATTACGAAAAAAAAAATATCCCTTACCTCGGAAAGAAAGATCTCAAACTGGAATACTGGATATAGGCTATAACTTGAACTTTCACCGTGATAGCAATACTCAAAGTACTCACAAGAATACGCTCGATAATATAGAGAGAAAAAACTTTTACGGTGTGATTTTCAATTCTAACCTAAGCACCTATTTATGGAAATCGCTAGAAACGACCAAAGCGTAAAATTTAATAAAATATTAATATATAATTATTAAATTCTTACGCACACTTTTTATCAGCTGAATTCAGCATTCAACACAAGAAGCCCACCTCACAAAACTTTTAAAAAACGTTTTTGTTATTTTAAACAATTAAAACTTCCAAAAATCAATTATTTTGGAACTCTGGAACTTCAATAATTCACAATAAATAGCCCTTTTGTCAGAAAATTCAAATCTCGCGTGTTTTTATAGGAAATTCAATTCTCTACAACTTTGCAGAAGAAAGTTTTTCCAAATTCTAAACAGAGATTGACCGAAATCCACAAACGGGTGATTTTAGATTATAATCAAATTTCTAATAATAAATGGGTCCAACAGACATGTTTAACATGTTTTAAACATTTATTGCAACAAAAATACTCTTCCTCCTCGTATACTCATATATCCCACATTTGTTGTAAAAATATCACCATTATTATATTATTAAAATATAATATATATATATATATATTTAAATGAATTATTTTATCAGAAAAAGATAAAATTTCAATTTTCAACAATTGTCACATTAAAAATTTTCTCCATCTATATCCACATAAAATCAATATTTTTCTCATCATATGAATCAATAATTAATTATTCACAAATAATATTATAGAATCACAATATTGACAACTGAAGCGACCTCTGAAGCAGGGCTTTCCAATAAGAATTTTTCTCACTTCTTGGCAAGATGATTAGGTGACCAAACCTCTCCTTAGGCGAAATTTCTAGACATTGCCAATAATGTTATCTAATAATATTATTGAGGATAATATGAATTATTGCTTCGATAATGAAAAATACGTGTAATGACAATTATTGAAACAACAATGACAATATAAAATATCAACGCAACAATTATTGAACCAATAAAATAAAATACTTGAGCATGTAATTCATCGTAACCATTATTGAGTAGTGCCTTCTTACGTGAAGAGTCAATAATTGGTGCAATACCAGTGTCTTCTTCTGCAACAACGCCAGACATCGTGTTTTAACCACCGGGTATTCCAACGATGTAAATCTGCAGAATAACTACGCCGTTATTTTTAAACAACTTATATTTGTCATTTTCTTTCCTCCAATCGCTTTTCAGTTATGGGGCCCACACATGGTTGCTACATTGCATTTAATATTCCCGAATATTCTGAAGCATTTAATATTCCACGACCAAACTAATATTCTCCGACAACAATGAATATTTTATAACCACTTGCTTATTTTGAAATATTTGCGTATTTTACCCATAACTATCCACATTAATCACATCAACCCTTACTATTTCAAAATAATAAATAGAAAATTAAATTTCATTTATTAATTATTTGGGGTCTTCTGCATAAATGTTGTTGCGTTTGTGTTCAGCCAAGTA
Source organism: Panax ginseng (assembly GCA_020205605.1). NCBI lineage: Eukaryota > Viridiplantae > Streptophyta > Magnoliopsida > Apiales > Araliaceae > Panax > Panax ginseng. The sequence continues at coordinate 100,250,390 of CM035150.1, forward strand.
ATGCACTGCATATTTTGGTTAGAATTTCTTTGAATAAAATTGTTGATGGAACTAATATGCCAGTAACTTCAAATTTGGTGTACTGGTTATTATTAGCCCATGGGTCGTTGAAATAAAAGTACAATTTGGAATCATCTCCGTTGTGTCCATCAATGTAATAAGTAATGGTAAGTAACAAAATCAATGTTATCCCAGAACCAATATAATGTTAAATGAAGAACCAAGTCAACATTAGTCAAGAACAAGTCTTCATCAAGAACCATTATAATGTTACACAAGAATAAAGTAATTTTAGTTAAGAACCAATGCAATGGAACACGATAAGAATATATACATAGTCGTAATAATAACCAATGTAATGTTAGCGATAATTAAGTCGACATTAGTCAATAACCAAGTCTTCATTAGTAACCATTATAATGTTACACAAGAATAAAGTCATTATTAATCAAGAACCAATGCAATGATACACAAAGAACCAATTAATTATTAGTCGATAACCTATGTTAGCACAGTAATCAATATAATGTTAAACAAGAACCAAGTCATCATTAACAAGAAACCAAGTCTTCATCATAAACATTATAATGTTACACAAGTAACAAAGTCATTATTAGTCGATTAAACAATGCGGTGGTACATAGTAACCAAATCAAATTTATCGAACAAGAATATGTATATAGTCGGACATTAAGCAAATGTAATGTTAGCGATAATTAAGTCAAAGATTAATCAAGAACAAGTCTTCATTAAGTAACCATTATAATGTTACACATTAACAAAGTCATTATTAATCAATAACCAAATCATTATTAGTCGATAATCAATGTAATGGTACACGAGAACCAAATCATTATTAACAAGAACCAATGCAACATTAATTAGTACCATTATGCATTAACCAATCCAAAGATTAAGCGATGAATATACATAGTATCGACAAGAACTAATGTAATGTTAGCGAAGAACTAATGTAATGTTAAGTAATAACCAAGTCGAAGATTAATCGAAGAATCAAGTAATAATCGGTAACCATTATAATGTTACACAAGAATAAAGTCATTATTAATCAAGAACTAAAAGCAGACGGTACACAATATCCAATTCATTATTAACAAGAAACAATGTAATGGACACGAAAGAACCAAATCATTATTAGTCAAAGAACCAATGCAACATTAGTTAGTACCATTATGCATTAACCAATCCAAAGATTAAGCGAAAGAACATGTAGATATAGTTAGGCAAGAACCAATGTAATGTTAAGAAGGTATCAGTGCATTTTACATGCAATTGCAATCAAAACATTTATATTGCAATCAAAACATTCATTATTCTTACCGTGTGACCATTTTAAGTGCAAAAAACTTAAGAAAGGTAACCAATATAGTAATTCGTAGTAACAATAGGTAACTATATAATTATAAATTTTAAACTCACATACCTCAGTATTTTTTGATCGAAATGGATGTTGATTTGTATTCAACAATCACAGCAGTATTTGGTTTCTGATCTTGAAGGCGTTGTTGATTTTGTATGCTATTTTCGATCTTAGAGATGCGTCATGACAAGAATCGGCCGTCTTAAAATCGTTGATCTGCGAGATTTGGCTTCGTCTTCTCCGTCGTTGATCTTAGAGATCGTCGTTGATCTTAGAGATTACGAGTTTAGTCATGACAGGGAGGCTTGGTTTCGTATTTTGTCTTCTTCGTTGATGATCCGTTGTTCCGATTTCAAAGTCAGATGATTTTAGGGACGGTTAATTTCAAATATGAAATTGGATAACCGATTTGGATAATGACACGTGATTCTAGGGGCGTTATATTGCTTATGTTTTATTTTTGTAATTATGTTGTGTATGTTTTATTTTTATAATTATTTTCTAAATGTTGTATATTAGTGTAAAGGACCCTATTTTCATTGTCAGCCTTTTTATTTCAAAATAAGAGTCCAGCGGTCAATTTTATCCCTTATTATTTTTTTTGAAATTCTTCCACTTTTTAGAGAGTATCATCAAAATAAGTGTCAAGCGGTCACACTTTTATCCCTAGATATTTTAGTGATTTTTTTAAACTCATATTGTTTGAGAAGTACAATATAATTTTATAATTAAATAATATTATAATATTCTCGAATAAAGTAAAAAGTCAATTTATTTATGTGAGAATCGAACATAAAACAAATAGGGTCGTCGTTTTTTATATTTCAATTGCCTACTCTACTTTGCAAAAAATTCAAAAATGGTAAATTTTTGGGTTGAGTAATTCATCCACAATACTCTATTATTATTATTATTATTATTAGGGGAGAGGTGGGTTTTGTTTGTTTGATTAATTATGAAAGACTCCATTAAAAGAAATGATTAGCGGATGACTTTATTGACTTGACTGCACGCACATCAGCCACACGTGACGATAAAGTTTATTCCTAAATAAATCATTTAGCATTAGAATTAATGAGTAATAACTTCCCTTGATTGGTTTATCAAAAACAATTTTCCCCATGTGTATCTATTAAAATAAATAAATAAAACAATTAGAATGTATATATATCTAAGAAGGTGAAAAGTAGTATTATTCTTCAAAATAGGAAATAATAAAAATTATTTTTATCAATTTAATTTTAACACATATTTATGAACATATTATATCATTCTCTAAATAAGTTTGGATTACTACTGCGTACTTGTTACTCAAGCACGTGTAAGATGATATGTACACTGTCCAGTGTCCAGGTACGGTAAAAAACAGAAACCCAGTGCCAAAACATTTATTACTTGTGTCGACCACCTCCATGTACTTCAGCATGTGAATATCATAAAGCTTAAGTTTTATTTTTATTCTTGTGTAAATTAATACTAGGAATTCATGGAACCTTAAGTCTCAAGTCATTCAATTATTTTTATAAACATGGACCTGAAAATAGAATTCTGGTTAGTTAGAGTTGGTCAAATTAAACATAAAGTAACCATGTCATGTAATGATGCACTATAATTGATTTATTGTTAGGTTAAATTCGAAATGATTACAATAGTTTAAAGCATGTTTTGGACACAATGATATATTATGCCAGTCCAATAAACTTTTTGATTCTCTTTCTCTCTCTCTCTCTCTCTATATATATATATATATATATATGTAAATAGAAAGTGGTTAGCATGAAGTTTATTTTTGGGTAAATTGATCAATTGAACAATAGAATGTTGACACGCATGTAAGGTTATATGTATTGGTCAATTGACCAACTTGTCAAAAATTAAACTTCTTGCTAACCAGATCCCTCTATATATATATTGTGAGGAGCTCTTGGTCAACATAGGATCCGGTCATGAAGTTGAAGTTAATTTCATGATAAGTTAGTTAATTTGACAAATACAGTATTGATACGCAGATGGAGATATCACATCTCGATTTATATGTTGACAATGTATTGATCAATTCATCAAAATTAATTTCATATTAACCACTTGCGTCAATATATAATGTTATTCCACATTCCACATGCATGCATTATAAGCATTTTAGGGGAGCTAAAAAGTGTAGCAAACAATGCAGGACAATAATATTTTCTCACTTCTAAACTGAAGTTGGACTGTATTTCTGTTAATTTGATTGAACTCCAGCCCATTAGCTTATATGGGTCGAAAATTTGATTGAAATAACTTTTTAAATGGGCCATACACATTGTTATTCTAATTTCTACAAGCTCATTTAGATATGAAAGTATTTTATGAGGTGAGCCTAAAACCCTAAACGCTGGCCCATAATAGCTTTAGCCAAAAGTTCTCACATCACCCGTTGTCCTCTCATTTTCTTGGCATTAGTTCGAACTCCCAAATTTCTTACAATCGATCTCAAAGATGGCTTCCAAGTGCAGCAGAATAATTAACAGGGCTTCAATATCGTCCTTCAAATCCGCCATTAAATCGAATATTCAAACAGCTTCCAAAGCTTCCATAGACAGACCTTCGACCAAATCGACATCATCACCACTTCGCCGATTCTCTCTCTCCAGGTCTTTCGATATATATATATATATATATATATATATATATATATATATATATATAATTATAATATTTCCACCGTCCCACAAAAAGAGTCCCATTTTGCAAATTTATGGGACTCTTTTTGTGTGACGGAGGGAGTATAATTAAATTTGAAATAACAAAGTGATTGAAAGGTGTTTTTCTTATATAGATCTCCGTCGGAACTTGGATCCGTGCAGTCGTTGTTGCCTCTACACAGTGCAGTTGCCGCGGCGAGGATGACATCATGCCTGAGCCCAGCTTCAAGGAATGGCAGAGCTCTTTCACAGGGTACACTCTGCCGTACATCTCCCAGCCTCTAATATCTTTTCTTTTTATTTAAATGTGAGTTTTTGCATATTTAGTTAACCTTATCGATGGCTTGTTTAGTCTTTGTTGTAAATTTATGCATTTCTATATTTGTTGTTCAATTTGAAATTTCAGCAACTAGTAAACAATGTTATGGTAGAAGTATTTAGAAATAGCTTACAATGTACTACTATAAAATATCCTAAATGAAATTATTATAGGGGTAATATGAGATTTTTTTAAAATAAAAAATACATCAAATTTATGATTGGGGAATCATGCATTTATTGACCAGTCTGAATTTATGTGTCTTAACACTTGCAAACTTTACACCATTTAAAAATGGGTGTGTTAAAAGCTTTTGATATTCCTGAGGAACACCTTGATCTAAGTGTTACTAGTTAATTTATTTTTTGGTATCCATACTCTTTCATAATACAAGTTGGGCACTATTCTGGGGAAAGTGCACTGATCAGGTATCTGACTGGAAAATTTGGTTCCTGCAGGCACATGAGTTTCCCAAAGCTTGAAAGAATTGTACTGGAATTTTACAAGACCTGCCAATTATGATTCATGACTCATGAGTTCATCATTCTGAAGTATGAATGCTTTATAACAGTCTTAAAAGGGTTTAGGTATAGTTTTAATAGATCGAGTTAAATTGATTTACCATCAAGTCTCCAAATGAATTGTATTTGTGTGCGCCACTTTTATTTGAAAGTTTACAGTACAACTTAATGTAGGAAGCAGGATCCTTTTATTTTTGCAAGAAATAAAGAAATTTTACTTGGCATGCTTCTTTACACTTGCTGTTTGAATTTATGATTTCTCTTAAACAACTATTTTACCACTTAGTAGTTAGTAATAGTTCTTTAATATGACCCTCGAGCTCTGTTTAATGGACACTATATCAGTTACTGTCATAGGCTTCTTTGATGATCAGCTTGTTGAATTCATCTTGTTTCTTGTTGTCTAGGTGCTTCCATAATATCAGTTATTGTCCTAGGTAAGGCTGTAAAATGAGTAAACAGTTTGGGCTCGATTCGTATTCGCTCGACTAAAAGTTCGATTCGAGCTCAACTCAAAATATAAATGAGTCAAATATGAGCAAATTTTAAAGTTCGATAAATTACTCGAACCTCCTCAAATTGTAATTTTCTATTGATACTCGGATCATATTCTTTTCAAACTGCTCATGCTTGATTCGGAATCGTGCTCGACTCTGTAGCTAAATGAGCCTCAATCAAATCTTATTTTATACTCAATAAATTTTGTGAACCAAATATGAGTAACTCAATACTCGGATCGACTCGGTTCGTTTACACCCTTAGTCCTAGGCTTCTTCGATGATCAGCTTGTTGAATTCATCTTGTTTCATGTTGTCTATTGCTTCCATAATATTTGAAGAAAACTATATGTAGATAAGAATGATACTCTTTTAAGTTCATTTTGTATTTAAGGTGCTCCCCTTAGCCGTGGATCAAAGTGTTTTGCCCAAGATTGATAATTCTTGAAGTCTTAAAATCTGTTAGTTTCTTAGCCTCTCTGTTACCTTCGTTTAGTGTTTATCTCCTGCCCCACACAAAAAAGAAAAGATGTGAAATTCGTAGTGATAGAACTATTTTACAAATCAAAGATTAAATGATGAGGCTCCCACCTGTTAAATGTTAATCTAGTAGGAGAACAATATTGAAAAGCCATAGTAAAGCATGAGCTAAGCTCATGCAGTCGGACCTAGGTTTTAAGGCTGCACACCTAAGGAAAGATGCATTATGCATCAGTTTTTAATGTCTGGAAATTAAGAGATTTGAAACAATTTATATGGAATAGCCTGTATACATATTAAGAGAATATAAGTTGATGAAGCCAAAATCAATTATCCTCTATCTTGGTTTCAGAGTGCTTCACTCTGAGTGATTATCTTTAGTTCAATAATATTACTATGGTAACAAAACTTCTCCTTTTCCCAGATGAAATTGACGGAACGTGATACAATGTGCTGTTCTAGAGGTGGACATCATCATTTGGCTCCAGCAGACCTTAATTGCGTGAATTTTCATTGTACTCATTGTACTTAGAAGATTGACAAATAAATGAACACATGATTAGTAGTGAAATAGGGGACAGGATTAAAAGTAGATGTTTATTATATTTGCATAAGTAACTTTGTTGAAATAGCTCAGCAAAAGCCTACGTGTTCTTTTGATAATAGGATGACTCGTAGTGGTTTCTGATACGAGTTTTTCTTTTTGTTTGTTTGTTGAATTAGAGATGGGTCTTTCTGTTCCAAGGTGACTCTGTTTGCAGACCATCACAGTGACCTCATGTGAATGGAGAGGCAAGGTTTTGTAACCCGTCCCAGCAAATATTTGACTTCATAAAAACAGCTTCGACAATCACATAGCAGTGAAACAAGTTCAGTTTATTGCAGCGTAAATAAATTTGTTTTTGCTCAAAATATGAAGAAATTTGCTTGTTTGCTAGTTTGCTAGTTAATGCTTTATTATTTGGGAATCAACTCATTTAAATTTTCCCCTTCTCAAAGTCTTAGTGACCTCCTTTTGTTAATTCTTTTTGCTGCTTGATGCTCCCTTAATCTTTTGGGGAAGAACTTGAATGAATGTTTTATTTCTTAATCAATTAAGCTCTTGTTGTACTTTGTTCTTTTATTCTAAGCCAAGAACATGCATTTATAATATCTAGAAACGCTGTGAGGAGCCATACCATTATAAGTTATATTAATGGAGGTTCATTATTAGCCAAGAAAGCGAAAAGAAATGGAGGCTGATTTAAAATCGGATGGCAATTAGATAATGGCTTGTACAAGGTTTTAATAAATGATTGCCAATCATAGTTTTTCTTCCTCAAGTATTTGAGGCATTATAAATGACTACCGGAGCCATGGTCCGTCCATGTACTATCATTGTGTTCTACTAATAAACTGTGATAAAAATGTGTAACTGACAGATGGTCAAGCAAGCACATTGGGAAAGATGGTCAGGAACTGCCTAGTTTTCATAAGAGTACTTAACCGCATTATAATACTCCCTCGGTTCCTATATAACTGACGTTCTAGAGAAAATAATTGATTCCTAAATAATTGACATTTTCATATTTTTAGGAGGTTTTTTCTCTTATTTTCCTAGATTACCCCTAAAATATCTCATCTTTCCTTGTGCAAGACTCCTATTTAATTTCAACCTTTTCTTTTACAATACGTGTGTTCCCAATTTGTTCTCTTTCTCAGAATTCTAAACGTCCCTCAATATGGCTCCAATTTTTCATACATTCTCTTCATCTCTGTATTCTTTCATGGATTCTTTATATATGATCTCTCTTCATCTATATTTTCTACAAAAAATTTATGGAAAATTCTGTACAACTCTATGGCGTTATTGAGAAAAATAAATTTGGATCAAACAATGGAGGATCATTTAAATCAATGTAGCCGATCTTGTGCGCCGAAATATCCTTGTTACTTGCCGGAACATTCAAATCTATATTTAAGTTGATTTCATTCACTGAAAATTCTTCAATATTTGCCGGAAAATTCAAGTCGAATTCTCGTATAGTAACCATAATGTATTATTGCTAACTTAAGGCTATTTTTTTTCCATAAGATGTCATGAACAATATTACACTTTTATAGATGAAAAAATGGTGGGAAATGTAAAAATTAATCAATTTAAAAGTAGAGCCAATATTTTAAAAATTTAAAATTTTTGGACGGTTCGAGTGAATTTAACTCAATTTTTTTTTCCAGAGAATGGAGGTAAGATGAGTACTGTTGAGTATTGTTGGCGGTGAGCTATAATGGTGGTGACTTGAAGAAAAAAAATTATGGAGAAGAGTAAAAGTTAAGATGAGTACTGATATCAATTACTCCTCATTAATTATAAAAAACAAAAACACATAATGGTACTTTACTTTGACCCACCATTAATTATAAAAAAACAAAAACAGACAAAGGGCAATTTAGACTTTACCTTGACCCCTAATTACTTTCCTTAAAAAGTGGGCTTTGGCTTCCGACGTAGTTATATAGGAACCGAGGGAGTACAGTTTAGTATGATTTTCTTAATGGAGTATTACCAAAAAAATTGTTCTGTTGCTAAGCTAGCGCCTAAGGCTATTTCAGACTTCCTCTTCATTTAGGTGGCTCTGGTAGTTCCACTCTTCATTGTGGAGCTCCAAATAAGTTGAATTGCCAAGCCGCAACAAAAGATGAAACTGGGGTCAAGGCCTCGATCAAACATCAAATTTCTCATTTTCTATGGAGGAGTTGTTAGAAAACTTGTCATATAAATCTCACAATTTCCAAGGCTAGTGGGATGTCGCGTAAGCTTTACCTGGCATCCTCAAATGATCTCAACATGACTGAAAATCCCTGACATCATTTGGGGATGCTGGACAGGCATGCATAATTATGCCCTGGACAGAAGTTTGGATCATGCTTACACCACCTCAATCCAGCTACAACCGGCTTCTTTTTTCACATTTTTCTCTCTCATCAGCTTTCTAACTGAACCAACTTCTTCCCATTTTCCATATATTGCATAAATATTAGACATTTTGACATAAACAAACTCATCGTCACCCTCCAGCTCAATCAACTTCGCAGCTGCAGCCTCGGCAACATCTACGTCACCACAAGTACCACAAGCACCAAGCAATGCCCTCCAAACCATTCCACAAGAGCCAAGCCCCAACTCATTTATCATATCCTGTGCTCTCCACACTTCCCCTTCTTGCCCCATAAGCCTAATGATAGATGAACAATGCTCAGCGGTGGGATCAATCCCATAATCCTTCTTCATTGATTCAAAGTACCGATTTGCAACCTTAAATGGTATTCTATTATGCCAACATGCAGAAAAAACGTTAAGAAAGGTGATTCCATCTGGTTTCAAGTCTTTCACCATTTTCAAATTCTCAAAAAGCTCCATCACTTTGGACGAATTGCCATTGTTGGCAAAGCCAGAAATCATGGCATTCCAAGTTACCAGGTTCTTACTAGCTAATGACTGAAACATCAATTCAGCTTCGTTTACATGCCCACATTTTGAGTACATGTCGATCAAAGCACTCCCGACTACTACAGATTTATCCAAACCAGATCTCATCGAACAACAATGGATCAAAGTCCCCCATGCAAGAGCCGAAATACTCCCAACACCACTTAAAATGCTTGAAAATGTGAACTGATCCTTTTCTATTCCCTCCAGGTGCATTTTACTGAAAAATTCAAGAGCTTCTGGTGCACGATTCCTGTTTACATATCCTGTTATTATTGAGTTCCACGATGATGAATTTGGATTCGGCATAGTTGCTAAAATCGTAATGGCATCTTTTATGTTTCCAAACTGCGCAATGCCATTAATCAGCTCATTGTATGAGATGGTATCAGGGTCAGGCATTTGCTCCAAAAAGCTGAAAGCTTGTTCGAGTCTTTGGTTCCTAGCACTTGCTGCAATAACAGAATTCCAAGAAATTGTGTCCTTATTATTCATCTCATTAAACAAACGGATCCCCTCTTCAGCAAATCCGCATTTCCCATACATATCAATCAAGCAATTCGAGACAAAAACACTGCATTCAACCCCAAATTTTACAATCTTGGAGTGAATTGATTTTCCTAATTGCAGCAAACTTAGTTTCCCGCAAGCAGCTAAAGCAGCCGTGAATGAGAATGAATCTGGCCAAACTCCAGACTTTTCCAGCTCAAGAAACAAACACACCGCCTTGCTAAACTCCCCAGAATGCACGTACCCAGAAATTAAAGAATTCCAAGAAACTACACTTGGTGCGGGAATTTCAATAAACACTTTGTGGGCGCTGTTCATGGACTCAAATTTGATGTAGAAGTTGGCCAGGGCAGTGGAGACGTAGCAATTGGAGCCAAGCCCAGATTGCAAAACGTAGCAGTGAAGCTGTTGGCCATGAGAATAGCAGCCCAAGTTGGTACATGCACGGATTAAGTCCACCAGAGCATGTCCATCTGGTTTAGTACCAGAGTTGATGACTTGGGAGGCTTTAAGCAAAGCCATATTAGAATTAAGCTCATCATTAACTTGGGGATATCCACTAATTGTAGTTAGGTGCTTTAACAGGAAATAATGGGGATTTTTTAGTGGCTTGAAAAGAGATCTTCTAGTTGTAAACATTATGATGATAACACAAACAAATACCTATTTATATATGGAAAATAATCCATGAACTTTTATTAGGGCTAATTTATAAATTTATTGAGTTTTACCGACATAAATTTTATTAATAAAATTGCTATTGAGAAAATTTATTAAAATAATAAATATATAAAAGTAGAACTTTCATACTGCTTCAAAATTATGTAAGTCATAAACTTGTATAGTACTGAAGTGCAATTACTAGGTTTTTATAATGAAATTACCATACAAGTCCACCATAACTATTTTCTATTTGGTTTATTAAGAATATATATATATATATATATATATATATTGTGAAACATCAATATGGATAAAGTGATTAATTTTGCAGAATTAGAGATAAGGATTTGAATTATCCGCAGCTGACTTTCACTAAAATTAAATATGATTTCATTGAATTTTCAAGTTGTCCAACTTTGCTGATTGGTAATTAACATCAATGATACTGATTCATGTATCATATAATAGTTGTATATTCCATTTCAATTTAATTTCTAAATGCCAACCTGCACCTAGATCTGGCAAACGGGTCCAAAGTCTGTGGGCGGGGCTAAAATCCGTCTGGCCAAAAAATGGCCAGTGAAATATATTTTTGCTCATTAAAATTAGATCTTTTGTCCCTAATCGGTTTAAAGTCTGTTCAATGCTCGTAAAAAAAATATCAAAAATAGACATTAACCACCTTTACTAATTTGTAGAACTTTATTTTTTTTAAATAGTAAAATCTGAGCCTTTTTGGCTTGGTCTGACCGACCCATACCACCGCCATTTACCATTACCACACTCTACCTGCACCTTTTATGTACTCCATATTAATATTTTGGCGCGCACCCTGAAGAAAGTAGGAGAGAGTGGAAGAGTAAAATGGACAAGAGAGTGGGAGATAGAAAATATGTCTTATGAGAGAATTAATATGAACAATAGTATTATCACATAAAAAAAAACTCACGTAATGTTTACATACACACATGTATGTTGTGAGCCATGTTTACTATGTGAGACCTATAAATATGTATATGTGTTTAATTACATATTTTGTTTGAACTTAACTCAAATAAGTTTAAACGATTTGAATACGAATAACTTAATTTGCTTACAATTACTATTATATACTGGGATGGGATAATTAATAAGTCTACTTCCTTGATCTTTCTTTTACAACCAAAATTTAATATTAAAAAAAAAAAGAGAAAAGAATTTTCATAATTTCATGGGCCACATTGCATATAATAAATTTATGTAATTGACTCCGACAGCAACACAAAATTCTGAATTTATTATTATTCATCATCATATACTTACTTACTTGTATGGCCATATTGTAAATTCTGACTTGAAAAATCTTTGAATTATTGAACTCATTACTTCCAAATACTTATTATATTGTTTGCTCCAAGTGGAGATAAATTATATGTTTGCTTTAACTTGTTATTTTTTAGAAAAACATGGCCGTCCAATCAAAATGATGCAACATTTTAAATATATTTAGAGGTTAGGACTTAGGTGGTGTTTGATAAAATTGAATGTTAAGATCTGAACAATTTAGACATCTGAATAATGTAAAAAATCTGAATAGAATTGTATCTGAATGAAAAAATGTTGTTTGATAATTAATTTTTTCAAAATATCTTAATAACAGTATTTTACCATATTACCCTTGAACTCTTTTTTCTTTTTCATGAGCATATATTTTTCCATATTGATTTCCAAATTTGGAGGTAATCATTTATATTTAAATTATCAAAACACCAAGAATTAACCTTAAATGATGAACAATAAACATGGAATATTAATTATTAGAATAGCGACAATAAATTTGAAACTAGAAATCAACGAGATTAAGATTCCAGCGAGATTAGATCTCAAGTGAAGCCGGCAACAGCTCCTCACGAAGCTGCCTCATCCCACCAAATCACCAACCAGATCAGATCCAAGCTAAAGAGCATGGGTGGGCCGCAAGAAGGAGGAGGTTGAGATGAGAGCAGGATGGAGAGAAGCCATAATAGATCCCCCAACATCCTTAAATCAGATCTATACTACAATTCTTAACAGTCGCTGCTTAAAACCAAATCTCCTCTACTCACAGAAACAATGAAAGGGTTCTGTTCTTATGTGCTGGGAAGAAGAGGAGGAGAAAGGGTTATGAACAATTCAGCATATGGAAATCGAAGAGATAGAGGGGATAAAAAAGAAATTTTGTAATATTAAAGAGGTTATTTTTGTCCAAAATTAATTAATTTCGTTCAGACATATCTCTGGATGGTTTAGAATTAATTTTGTGTCTAAACAATTAAGAGTCATTAAGAGACAATTTTTTTTTTATCAAACACGTTTTGCCTTTAAACGAATCAAAAATTTTGTGTCTAAACAATTAAGAGTCATTAAGAGACAATTTTTTTTTATCAAACACGTTTTGCCTCTAAACGAATCAAAGGCATACCTATTAAGAGGCATTAAAAGATAATCAAACACAACCTTAGGAGCCTTCTAACTTCTATGTTCGAATAAAAATTATTATTATTATTATTATTTTAATTTACAAAACCTCCTAAATTTTAATACGAACTGGGGAATTCTTTAGCTGCTCCCCTCTCAACTTTTCGGCATGGGACACTGGGACTGAACAAGAAAATCGAGAACCAGATGGAAAAACTACCTAAGAAATTAGGAGATGCAATTCCAAATAGGCTGGAGAGATTTTTTTTTCTTTTTCCCCTTTTTAGTTTAGAGAGAGAAAGTAAGTGGGTTTTGAATTAGCGAGAGAGAGATGAAAAGGGTAGAGAATATTGGGGAAGGGCCAGCAGAAAAGCAAGAGAATTTGGGGGGAAATTTGAAGAAAGGAGCGCTGCTGGTGGTAGGGAAAAGAGGGGGACATAACACTCCAGTATTACCCTCATGGAGACTAGTACAACTCCCACCTGCTAATTCTGATCTTGGTGCGCATGATAGCATCATTAAGATCGCCCCTTTTCCTCCTGTCTCTGCTAGAAAGCTTGCTGCCACCCTTTGGGAGCTTCATCACTACAACCTCCCCATTGCTAAAATGCACCAGGGTTTCACTGCTCCCCCTCCTGGACTCCGCCGCCACCGCCGTGATCCTTCACCCAGTTCTCCTGAACAGGTACAACCCCTCTTTTATATATGTATATAAAAAAGGTTGCTTTTTTGGAAATTGGGTATTGATTGACTAGCTTTATTGCACTTTGTGAATTTCCGAATTGTGGGATTGAATGTTTATTTATTTTGTAACTGATTCTTTGGTTTCTTGATGGGGTAGTTTCAGTTTGTGTGTTCTGTTGGGACTTGGCACTGTGTCATACTCTCTCCCTACTAAATTAGATATACATTTACCTTTTTCGTCCGTTCCAAGTTTTTAGAGGTTTAGTTTTAGTTTATGAAATTCCTAACATGCCATTACTTTTATTCATAGTTGATTGAATGATATAATGTCACCACTGCTACATTTCAAGCCAGGGTTAAGTTTGGCTAAATAAAAATTATCCTTAAAAGTCGTCATTTTACAAATGTTTCTCTAAATTTGGAAAAGAAGGAGTATGCCAGTAATTTTTGTTCTGTCGTCGCTGATTGACTTGTTAAGGTAGAATGTCATGGTTTCTCTGTTTGATGTAATATGCCTCTTAGGCTTGCTGTCAGACAGACACATGATTATCTATGTTTGTAGGTTTCTGTTATTCATTCTATTTTGTTGGCTACTGTTGATGTGGAGTGAACTTGTTGGTACTATAAGTTCTGTTATTTGACTCAATTGAATTTGGGTCTCATTTGCACTATCGTTGCCAGTGGACTTTGTTCTTTTCTGCTATCATAAATGGTTCCGGATAAGACCGTCTTGAAGTTCAATAGATCATTATTTGCATCAGTAATTAGACTATTTCTCACATTTATATCCGTAGATGAAAATTGTAGAATGTGATTTTAATTTCATAAGACAATTGTTGGTCTTTTTATCGTGATTAGAGCTGTGAAGGTGCATCTATCTTATCAATCTAAAATTTTCAAAATGTGATATCCTAACATTCTTGATTAGTTAATTTAACCGTGTGTTACAAGGGACTGACATAGATGGTTACCAGAGTAGGTATAGTGAAAATTGGTCATCTCTCTCTCTCTCAAAACGATGATGCTAGAAAAGAGTTATGTACATGTTATAGGACTGCAATAATATTGCTTTGTCCTGCTGCTTCAAAATATGTAGTACATACAAGCAGGCCGAGTTTAAAATCCACTGCTTATCCATTTATGGTAGTCTTTGATTGACGATACAGCCTGAAAGTGCAAGTAGTCTGAGGAGGCATGTTGCTGCATTACTTCTGCAACATCATCGATCAATACAGAGGAACAATCATGCTATACAACCTGTATCGCGTGCAAGTTATGGTAGTTCCATGGAGGTAAAAGTCATTGAGTTTATTTACTTTGTCTATATTGAGTTGCTATTTGAAGATAGTCTTGTTTTCTCGCTCCTATAAACTACTACTTTGTATCTTAATTTTCTTGCTAAAAGCAAGCAGACTTGTTAAATTTCAAATGCATCCGTCTTGAACCACATGTATGCAATGATGTGCATGTTTGACTATCAAATTTAATTTTTTGCACAGGTGTAATCTAAATTAGCCGTCTATTTTAGAACCTGTCTGTTTTGAGCTGTCTATATTGAGTTGTTTTTACAACTCTTTTTGTATAACTTCAGACTTAAATGAAACATGTATGCAATGATGTTTTTGATATATTCTAATGTAGAAAACCAACAACAACCATAGTTAAATCAACTGAAAATATAAGGCAATAATCAATCACACATCACACCAAGATTTATACTTGGTTCAGCCCCCTAAACCTCTATTCTATGGGCCTACATCCAAGGTCAGGTATCAATTGATACCCAACAGATTTTCTTTAATATTAATAAAGCAATTACAATTATATCAACTCCCTATACAATAGAATTCAAAAAACTTCTTGAGCACATAGCTGAAACCTCCTCCCTTGAGCACCTCTGTGCCCTTGGACACCTCTGCCTCCTTGAACTCTCCTTGTACGATATTAAAGGAAACCTCTTTTACAAGATATGAACTTAAAGAATAAAAGGGATTACAACTGAACACTGTGATTTCCAGCAATAATACTAAAATCAAGGCACTTATAATTTTGCTAGAAAGATAGTAACTTTGTAAAACTTTGTTAATAAACTTGAAGTATCATATTTATATAACCCAAACCCAATGGATAGCTTGTTGAAGACTAACAAAGTTTGTTTTAAAATATCTGGAAGATTTGAGAGAGGACAAACTTTGAAAGACCAAGTCTTTATTAATTTAGAAACAAATTAAGTTTTACCAAGTCAATAATATTTCTAAGGTAATCAAGTAAAATCATATATCTTATATTATGGATATATAATAAAACAAACCCACATGTTTAAAAACAAACCCCACGGATTAACAACCTGACCAAATTTAATGTAGGATGATTTTGAAATATTAACTTTTCCCTTTTTATTGAACATAATTTATAGATAATATATTTTGAAATCTTATCCAACACAATTTTGGTAACAACCAATATCTTAGAAAGATAGAATAAAATCTTATCTAATTTAAATCCCTTTTTTTAAACTAATATCTTTTAAGACCATAGGAGTTTGAATTCAATTACTATAAAACTAACTAGATGTGGAAATAGTTACCAGAAAATTGATGACTAATTCAAATCTCCCAATCAATTCAGTTAAGGTATGGTAAAATAGGATTTTTATCTTTCAAGGAAACTTTTACCATAAAAAGACTTTTATCAGAAGATAGCATTTTTAATTTGATAAAAACTTTATGCCTTGATTCTAGGATTATGCTAGAAACCTCACATATATGTCTTAGACCCTTCCAATCTTTGATCTTCATAATCTACTGTATTTGAGCAATATTTTGAATACTTGAACTTTCAATAAATTTTTCAACTTGTAAAATATCCAGCAATCAAGGTCCAAACCTGCAAAATTATAATAACGCTATAAAACAACTTGTCATCATTAAAACATATAAACCAACAGTTGTGTTGATTTTATTCGAGACCAAAGTTTTAAGAAAGATGTAAATACTTAGTTAAGGAGATTCAAGTGGATGTAATGGTTGGAAGTATGATAGTGTAGGACTTTTTACCACGTTAATAAGCCTTGGACTATAAAATGTTGGTTTCTTTGAAATTTATACATGTATCAGTAGTCATTATTATATATTTTTAATTTTTTATACCTTCTTCCTCCTCTAAAGAATGTCAATATTATTTTAGCTTTTAGGTGACCAGGGCCTTTTTCATATAGACGTCTTAAACCAGTCGAGTTAGTGCAAGCTCAAGCCGTTGAGATCCGCTGAAAAAGTTTTGGGGTGCTTAACGAGGAACAAAATCAAGTAGTTGTGTTTGGCTCAAGAGCATGCCAGAAACACATTTATACACCATATCTTTTATTAGCAACATTATAGTTGAAAATTAAATCATAAATATGTTTAGAGGTTATCTTAAAATCCGTATCCGAAACCTTTGACATTCTTTGAGGAATGTGGAAGTGAGTTGCTTATTAGAGCATACACAATAGTTTCTTTATCTCTATTTCTACTCTATAATATTATTGGGTTATTCTGCAGGATAGAGATTAAATTTTTTAATATATTTCACTGATTCCTTATAATTATTCTTTAAATAATGAAAAAAATTTAAGTTTTGAAAACGGTGGTAACTATTTGATCTTTGTATTGGCTACTACAACCTCTTGTTTTTAATTATAAAATTGCTATTAATTTATTAATCTTTTTTGAAGTAAGTATGTGATATTTTTAAATTTAAAATTAATATAAATTTAATCAATACATACTGTAACTTATTTAGGAAAAATTTACTACTACTTATAAAATTTATTATTTTTACAATTCTTAGCAAAATTATTAAGTTTGAGAATGCATCAAATTGACTTATAAACATTAATAATAATTTTATAATTTATAAAATAGAGTATAATTTATCAATTGTATCCCACTGTAAAATGACTTTTAATTTTATTTTTAAATTTTAAGTAATTTATGGAGTGAGTATTGAATGAATTGTAGTTGCAAATGTACATAAGATTAATATTAACTTTTAAAAAGTTAATTTGTGATATTTTAAATTTAAAATTAATATGATTCATTTAAAATTTGAAAATAATAAAATTTATAATTAATAGTACTTTTATAATATTTATAATTATATTAAGATGAATTAAATAAATTTATATCAATTTTAATTTTGAATATGTTTGAAATTATTTTTTAAAAAAATAAGTCAATATTAATTTTATAATTTGAAAATGAAGATGAGTTGGATAATGATTGATGAGTTGTCCACTTAAATGAGATTGTGAAATGTCATTTTGCGTACATAGAGAATGATTTTTGACTTCCTCATCCTGAGGAGTAAAATTCTATATAGAGATTAAAATAGAGAGTTAAATAAAGATAAGGAAACTGTTGGATAATGATTTGTTGATGTATTCTTCAAAATTGGGGATAGAGATTTTATTAGGGAAACTGTTGTGAATGCTCTTACTACCTCCATTCCGTAATAATAGTCGTTTTTAGCTTCATGCACATGAATTAAAAAAATTATTTAATAATTAAAATTTGTATCAAATTTCATCACTACTCCTTTATGGGAAGTTGAAAACTATTAATACAAGAGAGAAGATTTCTTGGGACTTTGAGATGGAATACCCGTGTCGACATGATCCACACACAATTAAGCGGGATTTAAGGTCGCAGCAACGACAATTTTAATACTGGATACTATGAATGAATGAATGAAGTTCAGAGACAACATGAGCGACAACAAAGAGAAGAGTCGAGAAATACTGAAAGAGAGGCAGAGAGAGAGAGAGAGTTACCTTCTATTCTTCTTCTCCTCTTATTCTTTCTTCTCTTCTAATCTTCTGATCTTCTCCTCTTCTAGTCTTCTTCTCCAACGATCTGACGAACGAGTTTTTTCCGAAGAGTTTTCTTCTCCAACGATCTGAGTATTTGAGATCAGAGTATTTTGAATAAATATCTCTAGAAAATTACAGTTAGGTACCTCATAGTTTTTATAGTTTTTTAATTTAGTCCTCCAGATTTTTTAAAAGTTCAAAATATCCCCTGAAAAATTACTTATCAGTCCTTGTAGTTTTGTTTTCTTCCATTTTAGTCCCTGAAGTTTCAGTCATTTCAATTCTGCCCCTGTTTCTTTATATTTTTTCACTTCAACCCCTAAAGTTTCATGATAAATGCATGTCTATATGAGTTTGGACATCATAAACATTATTGTTAAAAAATCATAACATATCGTATTCCCGCACCCGTGTCCAAATTCGGATCCATATCTGCGTATCCTTTATTTTTTGACTTCACATGTCCGATACTTAGATTCGTATCCGAACCCGACACCCGCACCCGAGTCCGAGTACACAGCTGGGGACAATTAGAGAAGTTAGGGATGATATTGGAAAGTGAATAATTTATTCTCCTAAAAAGTTGTAAATGACAAATAAATTGTAAGAAATTTTGTCTTCTAAAAAGTCAATTATTATGGAATGGAGGTAGTAATTTGATTTGGGATATTTGACTTCCTTTATCATGATGTTACTTATTTAATCGGAATCTGCCTATTGCAGTCATTTGAAGATATCTTCCTATAACCGGTAGGATTTTTCAATGATTATTAAATAATGTCACCCATATAACAGCAGTCTTGGAATCCCTCAGAGAGTTGGCCTTCATGCCTGTCTTTGGCGAAACAGTTTCGGCTATTATACCACTCACATGGCTTCACATGTTTTTCTCCAAAAGGTGGCACCTTATAATCCTGCCGTGAGACCTACCAGCTCTGTAGACTTTAAGGGAGGCATTGGTGAAACTAGCTATAGCCTCAAAACATCTGCGGAACTGCTAAAAGTTCTGAATCGAATCTGGAGCCTGGAAGAGCAGCATGCGTCCAACATTTCACTTGTAAAAACATTGAAAAAGGAGCTAGACTATGCTCGTGCCAAGATCAAGGGCTTGGTTCGAGATCAGCAAGGTGATCACCATGAGATGGATGAATTGATGAAGCAAATTGCAGAAGACAAGGTGGTTAGGAAGAGCAAGGAACAGGATCGGATCAATGCTGCCATTCAGTCTGTGAGGGATGAACTAGAAGATGAAAGGAAGTTAAGGAGACACTCAGAGAGCCTGCACAGAAATTTAGCTAGGCAGCTCTATGAGGGAAAAACATCTCTTACTAATACCTCGAAAGATCTGGAGAAAGAGAGAAAATCATGGAAGCTGTTGGAAGACCTTTGTGATGAATTTGCTTGGGAAATAAGAGACTATGAACAAGAACTGCATGCTTCAAAACAGAAGTCTTATGAGGACTGGACCAATAAGGCTGATCGTGATAGGATGATTCTCCATATATCTGAATCATGGCTTGATGAACAAAGTCAGATGAAAGTAGAATCTCAGTCTGGTTTGGGAGAAAAGAAGTCAATTGTGGATAAATTAACTGCTGAAATAGAGACTTATCTTCAGACTAAACGGAGTGGTAATTACCAAAGCCAAGTTAATTTGGCCCCAAAGGATCCCACCTTCAGGCGGAGCTCTCTTGAATCCATCCCCTTGAATGTGGCTTTGAGTGCTCCTCAAGATGAGGGTGACGAAGATGATTCTGCAGGCAGTGATTCACATTGTTTTGAGCTAGACAAACCAGTCACTAACTTGAAACCAGAAGTTGAAGAAGCTAAAGAAAGTAAAAGCGATACAAACTTTAACCCAAATGAAACAAAGAATAAACTTGCATCTCTGGAAAATACAAAGGGTCGTCATAAGACCAGCTTGCAGGTGAAATTTGAAGAACAGATGGCTCGGGCCGTATCGTGTAATAAAATCAAGAATCAAGCTAAGGATACTGAACAGGGTAAAACTGCAGATGGGAGCCCAGTTGAGGTAAACATATCAAAAACGAATGAAATTTCTGAAGCCACAGAAGAGGATAGCCAAAAAAAGACTAAAGCTGATGGATTTCATGATTCAAGCTCAAACTATATCGATAATTTGATTAGGAGTGGTTATTTGTTGTCAGAAAGTGGGAACTTGCACCTTGAGAATGATTACAAGGTTAACTTCTGATGATAACTCTACATGGAGGACTCGTGCTAGTCCAGTAAGATGGTGGGCAGTGAAACTCCCATCACAAGACATTGACGTACCTGAGTCATCTTCAAAAGCGCCTTCAGAGTTAAATGTGATTACTTTGAAGGAAAAGCTGCTTGAAGCAAGAACCAGGGGTCAAAGATCAGGCTCACGTTTAAAAGGCTCGAAAATTTCCTTCAAGGCTTAAGACTAAAGGTGAGCTTTTAGCTTCATAAGTTGCTATATATATTTAGGCCTGAAAACAAAAGTTAAGACTCTTTTGTATTTTGTGTAAATGTTAGCCAAAATACTCCGAGTGTAAATGTTTTCTTCATTGTAGATGTAGTTTTATCTTTCATGTAACTAAAATCTTGGAAATAGAATATATCAGATGTGTATATGAATAGTATACCGTGTATGTATGTCATGGTTAGTTGGCTATACAGATCAAATGGAGTAACAAACCTTGAAAGTATCAGTGCTTTGTCTTCTTTATATCCACCTCAGGCTGACCCTCCCTTATTATTGCATTAGCTGGTAAGCCAAATCTCGGAATTTTTATCCAATTTGTTAGCTTTGTTACTAAATTCTGCTATTCTCCCATCTTATGGTAAGCTCATAGCTCGTTGAGATAACCTGTGCTTATGCAGATCATATTTGTATTTAAATCAAATTAATTCCAGAATTTGGTTTTCTTATTTTAGTCAAGAAATTAGTTATTCATGGAAAGATGGTGCTAAAATTTGGATTTATATTTTTTGTTAAAAATTCTCTTGTTTCCAAAATAGATGTAAAAGAATATTAAAGGAGTGAGTCAGACAATAGGCTTTCAAAGATGTAAATTTTTTTGAATCTAAAAAATAATATTAATTAAATAATAACATAACTGATTAAACTACATAATATTAATTAGTTTTTTATTGTTATACGATTGATTGTCTTTTTAGTTTTGCAATTAGTGAAAGGGAATCGGATCCCTTAGTTTTATCTTGCAAGTGTTTATATGGACAGTTAAAAAATTTATATTACAAGGGAATGGTTTGATAAAACTAAGGATATTCTGTTATATTTGTACTTTTTTTAATTGATCGGCTACACTTCTAAGATTATTACAAATATCAAGAATAGTCCTAAATGATGATAAAATTATTTTATCATACATTTGAGTAAAATAATAATAATAAGTTGCATACAATAATTTTTTCATTGTTACTTTTACAATTATATATATATATATATATATATATATATATATATATATATATATATATATATATATACGGTAGAATATTGTTATACTAGCTTATCCAACTCACCCGAAGCTCACCTTCCCTTTAACAGACGGATCGATGACAGTTCGATCATACAATCGTCGTTTATACTTTTAGCGACGGACAACATATATGGCGTCGCTAAAGTATAGATGATGATTATTGTATGGCCAGAGGCATCGTCACGGATCCATCATAAATGGGGTGAGCTCGGGTGAGTTGGATAATGGGTGAACTTAAGATCCGGACTCATATATATATATATATATATATAATAAAACACAACCAATTTTGAATCTCTTCCCACTTCAAAAGTTGAGAAACCACAACAAAGGCTCAGATTTAATCTAACTTAATCTAAAGGTCAGATTTCAACTCAGAAAAAAAAATAAAAAATTTACCGCCCAAATCATAACTCCCAAACTCTTCCTTCCCGTGTACTCTTCCAAAAACTCTTCCTTCCCCCCAAATCAACACTCCCCATACTCTGATGTCTCCTTCCCTTTAAAACCCCCAAATCAAAATTAGCCTCTTTCGCGAGTACTCTTCTAAAAACTATTCCTTCTCCTCTTTGTCTCTTTATTTCGGATTGAGGCAACACCACTCTCACTTAAAAGGTGCATGCTTGAAGCAATGTTGAGAAGAAGCACAGACAATAAGCAATGTTGAGATTCCTGGTAATCCTAAATCATCTCACTGTATTCTTCGTCCTGTTTATTTGGTATCATCTCACTGGTAAACCTAATTTCTGAAGAACTCAGCTGAAATTGGGTATGTTGAATATTTTGTTCACTCTTAAAACAGAGTATACAGAAAACACTAAGCAAGTGTTTTGACAAAAATTATGATATTGGGTTATTTTGCAATCACTGATATTTGGTATAACAATCTTTGTTTTATTGACCATTTTCAAGATGGGTGTTGCTTTTCTCTGATATTGGGTGTTGCTTTTCTCTGTATGCCATTCGAACCCATGATTTTAGCTCTTTTTGGGGGTTTCATTTCTTTTCTTTTGGTTTTAATGATGCTTAACATTGAAATAGTAGGAATATGGGAATCAATTCGTGGAGGTTTCAATATCCTCTGTTATTTCATTGTTGATTTTTCTTTTTTTCTTTTTCTTTTAAAATAATATTTTTGTGCTGTGTTCATAAATTGGTAACTCTGCTTTGTGCTTCAAGCATAAATTACAATATCCAATCAATACATATTAGAGTTTGATGAATCTTTCAACTTGAAGCTGTGAGTGTGGCTGGATGTGGTCGTGTAGATAGATATATAGTGAAAATTGTTACCAAATTTTTTTTGTGGAGTTTAGTATTGTTACATGAGTAAATTTTGGTACATTGGTGCATTAGTAAATTTTGTTGTTAACCATTTGGTGCTTAACTTCATATGTTAACTGTACACTACATATTTTATACTCAAAGTTTGCTTAACTTCTTTATTTTACACTACATATTTGGTGTAAAGTGTGAAGTTTGCTTAACTTCTTTATTTGATACTCAAGGTTTATGCATTTTCTCCTAGGTAATGTGATATCCAACTACATGTTTACAATATTTGTTACCAAGAAGATGTGAAAATTATAGGACTCAAACAGAAAAATCTTTTCCCTATTTATTTTCTAAGAAGCTCAACAACTTCATCAATGGCTGCCTACTCTTCGGTCTTTGAAGCGGTGAAATAAGCTCTCTCACTTTCAAAGTTGTTTTTTTCTTGCAATGGCGGTGGATTCAAGGAAAAAGGTAAGATTTATTACTCAATTCTACCTAGATTTGTATAGTTCTAAGATGCATTTTAGTGTTTCTTCGTACCCATCAACAATGTGATTTGTATAATTCACATTGCGTTTCTACTAATTTTGTATAATTAAGAATAATTAGCATAATGGTTAATGAGTGGAAAAAAGGAATATTTGCAAACTTTAAGCATATTTGCAACATAGGTAAACACTATTTATTATTTTTGGTTGAATTTGTTTTTGGAGAATGACATGATTTGTTTCTCCCTTTTCTAACCTTTTATCTTTGTAAAGTGACCCTCTTATTTTATTTTATTTTTCTTTCTTTTTTTATTTATTTGTTGTTTTGTTGTAAAGTGACACTATTTTTGAAGGAAACTCTGTCAAAATTTTTAAGTCTTAAGAGTATTTAGAATTTATGTAATCATGTTTTTGTTTTTCTCCTTTATCCTACTAATAGTGGCATTGCTTATGTAAAATAATGAAGCAATCCCCATAATCTAAACAAAGAGTACCAAGAATAATGATAGTTGGTCACCCATCCAATCTTGAAAGCAAATGGTTATATTGTGTTGTTTTTGGTCATTCTTTCCTTTCTAGCATTTAAATTGGCATCATGGAGCTGCAAAACATGCTTGAAATTGGAATTTTCTATTTGAGTAATAACTAAGATTGAAAGGGTTACCTATTTTTTATAATTTTGTTTGTTTGTTATAGTGCAACCGATTTTTGTGACTTGAAGAATTTGCTTAAGCTGAGCTCAGTCCATATGCCTTGGAGTCAGAACAAATTTATTGTGAATTTCTCAGTTGAATTCTATTTTACTTCCACTATTTGAGTTATGCATCATTTTATTATCCCCCTTTCTTTGAGGAGAAGATGAGAATCACTACACATGGCTAATAATTCACATTATAAAACTACGAATTAGTGAATCTTACCAATTGATGTTCATTGTCCATAGCTTATGAAATTTACTGTGTAGGTACAACCGTTTCAACTGCACAATCATCGACCAATGGATGATGTTGTTATATTTGGCAGTGTAAGTTTATCATCTGATTAACTCTCTCTAAATATATTTTCTTGATTTTTTAATAACTTATTTATTTTAATTTATTTTCATTAATGTCGTGACAGATGGATGACCACCTAGAAAACACCGTATGATAATAATTTCTTACTCATCATTTTCTTACTTTTTATCTTATCTTTTTACCATCTTATTTACTATTCAACGTTCTTTGGTCTACAGGCTCGAATACTTCGTCATAATAATATAGGAGTGGTAATTCGCAACGAGTATGAACTAAATTGTCTTCGTTTACGTGAGGTATTGTATACTCACACCTATTTCTCATTCATTTTTTCCTTCTTTTTTTTTCTTTTAAGTAGCGTTTTCTTACACAGAAGGAGAAAAAAATGTCTGATGCTTTGGCGAATGCCAAATTTAAGGGAAAACAAAAATCAACTTCTTCTACCCAAGGAAGAAAAAATAAAGATTGCCAACTGGTATCACTTTTAATTATATTCTTTTCTCTCTGTTTTTACAATGGATTTGGATGTTATTGAATTTAAAAAAAAATTAAGTTTTGTTTTATGCAGATCGTTTGATTTGTCAACATGTTTTTGGTTTGTCTCATTTAATATTACTTTTTTTTATTGTGTTCTTACACAGAAGGAAAAAAAAAATTCTAATGCTTTGGCAAATTCTAAATTTAAGGGGAAACAAAAATCAACCTCTTCTACCCAAGGAACAAAAAATACAGATTGCAAACATGTATCACTTTTAATCCTATTTTTTTTTCTTTATTTTTACAATGGATTTGGATGTTATTAAATTTAAATTTAAGTTTTGTGTTATTTTGTTGCTTTGTAGCCTTTAAGCTTTTGTTATGAATTTGAATCTTTTGTTGGGTCCGATTTTTTTAAACTTTAAATTTATTTGAACATTCCATAATTTGAAGCATCAATCAATAGTGAAACCTCAACCTTTTTAAGTAGTTTTGATCTTATTTATAGAATACCTTTCAAGCTGTTAAATTCAATATGTTATTGATCGAGCGTATTACTATAGAACAATGTGTTGGATGCAGGGCTATGATGTTTTATTTTTGAATCAAACAAAAACTTTATTATAATTATAATGTTGATAAATGGTTGCGTAGATAGTTACATTAATGTAACACTTTATTGTCATGTTACATCACGTTGTTATATATACAAAGTGCAAAAACGATCGATATCGTTAAATCAACAAAATAATAGTTAATTTTTATGAGTTTGTGGTTTAGGCACCAAACTATAATGTTGTATCAAAATCAACATTCTTTGCGATGAGCAAGACTTGCTCCAAAAATGTGTTATCTTTGGGAAAGAAAATGAGTGCTCAAACGTCAATTGGGACAACTTGACGTTCTGAAGAGAAGCGATCAAAACATTGTACCCCGTCCATTTAGATTTTTTCCTTCTTTACCACCAAGCCGTCGCCAAGCATGCCTTGAGCGAGAATCAAATAAAAGCTCCCGCCTTCAACCAATGACTTTGTCTACCAAAATTTCTCTTCCTGTAATAGACAGTATAGTGACAACAAATGTTTTAGAGTCATCGTCAACCACCTTGCTTCAACATCTTAATGAAGATACTACAACAATTGTTTTACGGTGGTTGTCTGTGCCCAACATGAATCAAGAAAATCAACCTCAAAATCTTGAAGAAGGCACACCAACAAATATCTCAAGAGTGTCGCCTGTGACTACTATGCTCCAAGACTCGCCTTCTCAAAACCTATACATAAGCACAACAACAGTCTTGGAACCATTCTCCCCACGTTCCCCAAGGGCATCGTATATGACAAACATGTTCCAACAATTACGTAATCCAAATGAAGGCACCAGGTGTTCGATATAAGTTTTAATTTTCTATCCTCACACTTGCTGTCTTATTCATGTTCTCTTTTTAAAAATTGTATGACATCTATAATTTTATTTGTAGTGCCTACACAGTAGAAGGTGTAACTATGGATGTTGAATTTAATCCTCGAAAACCATGAAATTCCGGATCGTCATTCCACCGGCGATGAAAGCGAACATGTCCTCATTGTTACGCGCTTACATGAAGCTTCTTTGAAAAATTAACAAAATCATCTGTATCCAATCCTCTCTTTGGTAAATGTTGTTTACAAGGAAAAATTAGACTACCTCCACTTATTGCACCTCCGTTAATGCTTAAAGCATTGTATGACGGCAATGATGAACAATCAAAATCGTTTCAAATTCAACACACAAGAAAGTATAATGCAATTAATGCGTTTTTAGTCTTGGTTCTACTTTGGATGATGATTAATTCCGGAGGGGGCCTAGAACATTCACCATCTATGGAGAATTACGCCATCGAACATGATAAACATGCCACAAACCGAAGGTGTGAACAATTTACTCTCATTTGTACATTTATGATCCTAATTGACTTTAGATGTTATGACAACAAAATCCTAACTTAAGAAGAGATGTTTTGAAAACCATACAAGATTGTTTATTGCAAGTAAATTCATTTCCCATAAAATTTCGGCAGGCTCACACAATTTTAAGTGAATTGGAATTGACGGGGGTGAATTTACCTTACCTATCTCCACTACTGATTACAGAATGTGATAGGCGTCAATATAATCTCCCAACAACCGATGAGATTGAGGTAATATTGCCGGGAGATGGAGCTGAATCAAGTGGAATGAGAGATATTATGTTACATTTGAGAGGGGATAATGGTTTGATGCAAATTAATGAGTGTCATCCGACCTATTTGTCATTGCATTATGTGGTATTGTTCCCTTATGGTGAGCTAGGATGGAATCCAGATTTGAAACAGTGGAACACTTCCCAAGGTGGACCTTCATCTACTCGACTGACATAATTACAATATTACAGTTATCGTATGTTCCAACGTGACACTAAGTATTCAACCATTTTGAGAGCCGGAAAACTATTTCAAGAATTTGTAGTAGATCTTTGGTCGCTATCGAACAAAATCGGTTGACATCTACAAGTTGAATCAATCGAAGCTTAAATGCGAGAACTTTACCAAGGTCTTATAGATGTTTATGCGGATGATGAGCTTGGTCCTGAACAAGTTGGTCAACGAATGATTTTGCCATCTTCATTCACCGGTAGTCTGAAGACATATGTTTGAAATTTTTAAGATTGATGGCTATCACGCGGTATAATCAACACCGGATATTTTTCTAACTATGACCTGCAAATCCCAAATGGCATGAAATTACTAAATCCTTTATTGCCAAATCGGATCCCTACCGGTAGTCCGATTTAGTAGCCGTGTTTTTGAGTTCAAGCGGAATTTTTGATGAAGGAGATAGAAACAAACAACGTCTTTGGTAGAAAAGTGGCGGCATGTTTTTACAATTGAATTCCAAAAAAGGGGTTCTGGCACGTCGTGCACTTTTGTTCCTTCATAGTTGAGATAAAATTCAAACATGTGCTTCAAGTGGACAAAGTAGTGTGTCTTTGAATTTTGGATTGTCAAGTGACCCATTGCCTTTTGAAACAATTATAGGTTGCATGGTACATGAGACCGTGTGGTGCTCGAAATCCACAAAGCACCATGTATCGAAAAGCGGTGGTACCTCGATCATTTTGTTGAAACAACAAGTATGGACTCGATGGATATCCTGCTCATCGTCGTCGTATCTTTGGTCGGAAAGTACATCGTGAGGGGCAAGAAATTGATAATAGAGGCGTTGTGCCATATAATCAGTATTTATCAAGAATGTTCAATTGTCATATCAATTTTGAAGTTTGTGCTGAGAGTTAGATGTGTAAAATACATTCACAAGTATATTTAGAAAAAGGACATGATCACATGACAATGGTACTTGGAGGAATTAATGAGATCCAACAATATCTTGATGCTAGGTATATTGGACCTCCAGAAGCCGCGTGGCGATTGTTTGGTAATCCTTTACATGAAGAGATTCCTTAAGTTGTAAGATTGGCACTTCATTTGCCTGGGATGCATCGTGTGGTCTTTTACCCTGCTGAATCTTTTGATACGATCCTTTTCTAGAGGTGCACATCAAAAACAATCATGTAAGCTTTTTGATTGTTGTCTTCTACAAATGAATTTGCACGTGTATTAACTTATCGAAATTTCGAGAAAAATTTGTTTGGAACAAGTCTATCAATAAATGGACTCCAAGACAAAGGGTTATGCAATTGGTAGAATGTACTTTCTTAGCCCTAATTGGGTGAAAGCGGTTTTATTTACGTTTCTTCTAATCATTGTTAGAGGACCTACTTCGTTTATTTGACTACATACGCGTAAATAATGTTATGCATGATACATTCAAGTCGGCGTGTGTTCTGAGGGACTTCTTGAAGATGATGAAGAATGGATACAATGTCTTGAAAGAGGTCGCAATTATGAGAGCGGGATACCAATTGAGGAGACTATTTGTTATAATTCTAACGGAATGCTTTCCGTTGCATCCATTTGAATTGGAAGCAATTCTCAAAGACATATATGTGATGATTTAGCACTTACGAGATTCGTCTTATGTTTATTATTTTGAATCCAAGTGATGATCATATTGAAGATTATGGCTTATATTTGATAAATCAATTGCTCCATGAGTCGGGGAAGAGTTTAGTTGACTTTCCACCCATGCCACAACCAACTGGAAATTGAAATGCAATAGTTAGAAATAGATTACTGTTTGAGCACCAACAACTTGAGAATGAAGCACAATAGTCTGATTCACAAATTAATGTTGACAGACTTAATGATGCACAACTTGCTGCTTATACTGCTATCACAACGTCAGTATGTGAAAACATAGCAACTACTTTCTTTTTGAGTGGAGGTGCTGGGACGGGAAAGACGTTTTTGTACAATACCATTGCAACCAAATTGCGTAGCCATGGACATGTTGTTGTTACTGTGGCTTCATCTGGTATTGCATCGTTGTTATTGGTAGGGGGCGCACTGCATATTCTACATTTTGTATTCCTTTGGAAACCCTAGATAATTCAATATGTGGGTTCACTAAACAATCGACGCATCTTTGAGTTGTTTAGAAAAACAAAAGGCGATAATATGGGATGAAGTTCTATGCAACATCGATCTTTGTATTGAGGGAGTTTCGATCGCACCCTTCAAGATATCGAGAGGCGATAAAAGACCTTTCGGGGTATATTATCCTTTGTTGTCTAGGTGGAGACTTTCGACAAATATTACATGTTATTCCTAAAGGCGTCCGCGGACAAATTGTGGGTGCATCATTGAGACGGTCTTCGCTGTAAGACCCCAACTTGTTATTAATGAAATTTAATTTTCTCTATTTATTATTTTGAAATAGTAAGGGTTGATTTGATTAATGTGGATAGGTATGGGTAAAATACGTAAATATTTCAAAATAAGCAAGTGGTTATAAAATATTCATTGTTGTCGGGGAATATTCATTTGGTCGTGGAATATTAAATCTTTGTGGGGAATATTAAATGCGACGCGCAAACCATGATATGTATGGGCCCCATAACGAAAAAGCGATTCGATGAAGAAAGCGACAAATATTCGTTTGAGTCGTTGTCACAAAACAAAGCGATTCAAAGAGTTGGGACCACGCAGTGCAGGAAAGCCAGATCCGATTAAAGCGAGAGGCGTGGGTCAAACAAATCACCAAGATATTCGATGTCTTGGGATGCGGAGGAAGCGAAGGTGCCATTCGCCACCTTTATGTTCCAGTAATGAGGATGATTCTTGGTGGGAGTACGTGAAGCGTACCCATCCAACGTATGTTCGGCATGTCTCTTGGGAGACATTTGAAACTATTTAATGACAAATACTTTCACGAAAGTGTTTCGTCGTATGAAGGAAGTGGAGTTTATTAGATTTGGAAGCGAGAACAAGATGGCGGTGTCCCGAGACGAGGCAAAGTTTACTGAGTTATCAGTTTGCACCTCATTTGGTGGAGAATGAGGAGCGATGACGCGGATGTTTCTTAGAGGTTTGAAACCCGGCGTACGTCAAGATCTCATTTCTCATAAATTTTCTCTCTATTCGGATGTTGTAAACAATGCTCAATTATTAGAAGCGAGATAACGAGAAATCACGGTCAACCGAGGGACCACAACCAGGATAATACGTGAGAAGCGGTCAACAAAACAACGATAACCCGGCGGAGAAAGAAAAAGGCGGACAAAATGGTAACCACTCGGTGGTAATCATGGCCATGAGAATAGAAAAAGCGAATCGGGAGGAGATTTTTAAAGAGGAGATTCAACAACGACAATGTAAACGAGCGGCTGACCAAGAACTTGTTCTAAGGGAGAGAAGCGACCACCGGTCATATCTTTATAAATGCGGAAAGAGGGACATATCATCCAAAGCGCCACACAGATTCAAGGTATGCTATAATTATGGAAAGGAAGGACATATCGCTCGAGATTATACGGTAGCGAAACCTAGTTCAGCGGGGACGGTGACTCAAAAGATTGTCCCAGAAAAGTCAAAGTCAACGGTTCCTGGAAGAGCGTTTGTTGTGACTGGTCAAAATCGAGAACCAAAATGAGGTGATCACGGGTAAAGCTATTTATAAATTCTTGCGAAGTTTATACCTTACTTGATCACCGATGCTACCCATTCATTTATCTCTCCGCTTGTCTTTCAACGTTTAAACTTGACTCCGGAGAAATTAGACTTTGACTATCTGTGGAAACTCCGTTAGGAGAAACTTTCATCACATCCAGCATTTATAAATCTTGTTTGATTCAAGTTGGCACCATCACATTACTGTTGACCTTATCTCTTTAAAGATTCTTGCCTTTGATGTGATTTTAGGGATTGATTGGTTAACTACTCATCATGCCAAAATTGATTGTTTTCGTAAGGTTGTTAGTTTTTCATATTCTAACTTGACACGTTTATGCGAATTCAAGCAACTAAACCATTAAAATCAATCAATTGTCATATCTAATCATAAAGCTATTCGTTTATTAAAAAGCGGATGTCAAGCTTTCTTAGCCCATGTTATGGATTTGAATAAAGACACGTCAAATTTGAATAATATTCTGTTGTTATTGACTTTCGACGTATTTCTGAAGAACTTCTGCCTCACCCCGTAGCGTGAAGTTGAATTCTTTATTGATCTTGAACTGGTACAAAGCCCATTTCTAAAACCCCATATCGAATGGCTCCTATTGAACTTTAGGAGTTAAAGGTCCAACTACTGAGGAATTGTTGGACATCGGTTTCATTCGTCTAGTACATCTCCTTGGTGTACTCTGTTTTTATTCGTAAAGAAAAGAAAGGCGGGAGTATGCGACTTTAATATTGACTATCGGGGAATTGAACCATGTCACCATCAAGAAATAGGTATCCTACACCTCGTATTGATGACTTGTTTGACCGATTCTGAGGACACAATTTTTTCAAAGATCGATCTTCGATTACGGATATCATCGGTGAAGATTAGAAATGAGGATATTCCAAAGACTGCCTTTAGAACTCGGTACGGGCATTATGAATTCTTAGTCATGTCTTTTGAATTGACTAATGCTCCTGCGGCTTTCATGGATATGATGAATCGAGTATTCAAGAATATTTAGATCAATTCGTTGTTGTCTTTATTGATGACATCCTCATATATTCCAAAAGCCGTGAAGATCATGAGTACCATTTGAAGCTGGTACTCCAAAGGCTTCGTGAAAACAAGCTTTATGCCAAGTTGAAGAAATGCGAGTTCTGGCTTGAGGAAGTAGCATTCTTTGGCCACGTGGTGTCGAAACATGGAGTATCTGTTGATCCGGAGAAGATTGAAGCAATACAAAGTTGGGAGCAACAAAGTCGGTGATCAAGACGTAGTTTTGGGCTTAAATTTGGTTATTATCGGAGATTCGTGGAAGGGTTTTCTCGAATCGCTACTCCTTTAACCCAATTGCTTAACTCGGAAGGATACAAAATTCGTTTGGAAGCGAAGAATGCGAGAAGAGTTTCCAAGAGCTTAAGAGGAGACTTATTTTAGACTGTTCTAACAATACCATCTGGTTCGGATGGATTTTTATCTACAATGATGCTTGGGCAAAGGGTTAGGATGTGTTCTCATGCAAGCGTGGGAAAGTCATAGCTTTATGCCACCATGACAACTTAAAGAATATGAGGAGGAATTATCCTACTCATGATCTAGAGTTATTGAAGCCGATCGTTTTCAAGCGCTTAAAGATATGGAGGCACTATCTATATGGGAGAAAGTGGAGATATATTCGGACCATAAAAGCCTTAAATATTTCTTCACTCAAAAAGAACTCAACACGTCGACAATGACGTTGGCTCGAGCTATTGAAAGACTACGACCACACTATTCAATACCATCACGGAAAAAGCGAGCGTGGTAGGCGTACGCGTTGAGTAGAAGATCATATACGAGGAATGAGTGCGATGATGTCAAGTATCGCGATAGAGCCAACTTTAATAGAAAAAGTTAACGCCGCTTTCGAGCCCCAGGCCGGGGCCGATGCGTATGAAGAAGAAAGTACTGAAGGTCTTTATTCGAGCGAGAATTGATGAAGAAGGAATACTTGAGTCCACTCCGGACTTTGTGTCCCTAACGAATTTGATTTGAAGTACAAGATTATGATGGAGGCACCTGATACACCATTTGCAATCCATCTGGAAGTACCAAAATGTATCGTGATCTTGACATACATTTTGGTGGAATAATATGAAGAGAGAGATTGCAAAGTTTATCTCAACGTGTTTAACTTGTCAGCGTGTAAAGGCGGAGCATCTAGTACCTAAGGGTCCGTTTAAACCACTTGAGATTTAGAAATGGAAGTGGGAACACATTACCATGGATTTCGATTCACGGGTCTTCCTACGGTTTCTCAAGGCATCAATGTTATTTGGGTTATTGTTGATAGATTAACCAAGTGCGCTCATTTCTTGACGACACGGGAGACTTATTCCTTGAGCGTCTTCTTTAGTATATATGTAAATGAGATTGTGAGGTTGCATGGCATGCCAGTATCCATAGTTTGAATCGTGACCCAAGATTCACTTCAAGATTTTAGGTTAGCTTGCAAAAAGCTATGGGCGCGGATTTACGATTGATTCGGCATACCATCCTCGAAGCAGATGGACAATCAGAGAGGACTATTCAAACTCTTGAAGATTTATTAAGACTACGTGTCCCTAGACTTCAAAGGCGGTTGGGATAAGTATTTACCATTGGTGGAATTCTCTACAACAACAGATTATCAGGAAAGTATAGGTGTGGCTCCATTCGAAGCATTATATGGACGAAAAGGTCACTCCCTAGTATGTTGGGACGAGGTGAGTGAAGCAACATTGTTGGGACCCGAGTTGGTACGTATGACTACGGAAAAGATCCAAATGATTCGACAACATATACAAATGGCACAAGATCGACAAAAGAGTTATGCAGATCTTCATCGAAAAGACGTGGAATTTAGTATTGGGGATCACGTATTATTGCGTGTAGCTCCATGGAAGGGAGTTACAAGATTTGGGAAGAGAGGAAAGCTTAATCCACGATTTATTGGTCCATTTCAAATTCTTGGATAGAGAGTAGGAAATGTAGCCTATAGACTCGCGTTACCCAAGAGTATGTCTCGTGTTCATAATGTGTTTCACATATCTCTGCATTTCAGTAAATATGTGAAAAGACCCGAACCACGTTATAGAGTTAGAAACCAGGACGAGATAATAGAAGACTTAACGTATGAGGATGTACCTGTCAAGATCTTGGATAGAAAGGAGCATGTCCTACGCATAAAGGTCATACCACAAGTTAAAGATTTGTGGATGAATCATGCTATAAAGGAAATGACCTGAGAATTGGAAACAGAAATGAAAGCGAGGTATCCTCACCTTTTCGAAACACCAGGTACGTACGTCAATTTCGAGGACGGAATTTCATAAGGAGGGGAAGTTGTAAGACCCCAACTTGTTATTAATGAAATTTAATTTTCTCTATTTATTATTTTGAAATAGTAAGGGTTGATTTGATTAATGTGGATAGTTATGGGTAAAATACGCAAATATTTCAAAATAAGCAAGTGGTTATAAAATATTCATTGTTGTCGGGGAATATTCATTTGGTCGTGGAATATTAAATTTATCGGGGAATATTAAATACGACAAGTAATGACCATGTATGGGCCCCATAACGGAAAGTGATTGGATGAAGAAAAGCGACAAATATAAGTTGTTTAAAAATAATGGCGTAGTTATTCTGAATTAATCTTTGTTAAAATACTAAATTGGTTAACACACAAGATGGATACAGTATTGCACCAATTATTGATTCTTACGTAAGAGAAGCACTACTCAATAATGGTTACGATGATAATTACATTCGATTATTTTATTTTATTGATTTAATAATTCTTTGCGTTGATATTTTATATTCTTTGTTGTTTGATAATTGTCATTACACGGTATTTTTCATTATCGAAGCAATAATTCATATTATCTGAATAATATTATTAGATAACATTATTAGCAATGTACAGAAAGTTACATCTACAGGAGAGGTTTGGTCACCTAATTAATTGCTTGTAGGTAAGGAGAAATTCTTATTGGAAAGTCCCCTCTTTCGCAGAAGCTGCGTGGTTGTCGATATTGTGATTTTGTAATATTATTTGTGAATAATTAATTATTGATTCATATGATGAGGAAAATTTTTAATGTGACAATTGTTGAAAATTGAAATTTTATCTTTTTCTGATAAAATAATTCATTTAAATATATTATTATATTTTAATAATATAATAATGATGATATTTTTACGATGAATGTGGGATATATAAGTATATGTGGAGGAGGAGTATTTTTGTTACCAAAAATATTTAAAGCATGTTTTTTGTGTCGACGGACCCCATTTCTTGACTAAAATTTGATTATAGCTTGTAAAATCGCCTGTTTGTGGATTTCGGTCAATTTCTGTTTGGAATTTGGAAAAACTTTCTTCCGTAAAGTTGCATAGAATTGAATTTCCTATAAAAAATCGCGAGTTTCAAATTTTTTGACAAAAGGGCTATTTATTATGAATTATTGAAGTTCCGAAGCTCCGAAATAATTGATTTTTGGAAGTTTAAATTATTTTAAATTAGAAAAACGTTTTTTCTTACTTTTACAGAAGGTGGAATGTCTTTATTGAAGTGAAATCGATTTCAAAGAGGCGTAGGAATTTTGATATATATATTTATATTTTATTAAATTTTCTACTTTTGGTGTTCTAAGCATTTTCTATAAATAGGGTCTTAGGTTAGAATTGAAAATCACACACTAAACTGAAGTTTTCTCTCTATATTATCGGCGTATTCTTATGAGTATTTTTAGTATTCTTTATACGGTGCAAGTTCAAGTCATGCTTTATATCAGGTGTTTTTAATTTAAAAATCTTGATCTTTTCGAGGTAAGGGATATTTTTTTTAAATGATATTATTTCTTTAATATCATTATCTGAAGTATTGATCTGAACTTTTTAATCAAATTTGGAACTTTTAGTGTCGAGGGTTCTTATTCACGTATCTGGCCTTATTCACGATATCTGATCTTATTCACGAATCGACATTATTCATCGAAAAATGAAAATTTTCCTTTTCAGTCCAAAATATCTATTATGGATACTAGCTTTGATTGTATCCATGTTTTGATCATTCTTGAATTTTACACCACTATGATTATTTATGAGATATTTTTTGGACATGAAATATTAAAATCTGAATCCTTAATATTTATTCTTTTGTTTCACTTTGGATTCGTTTTCTTTGAAATATTTTCATCATCCTCTCGGTCTAAATGATGATATTCTTGAATATCTTTGGCACGTAGTCACGAAGATGAATGATTTTGATGAATATCTTTGGCTCAGAAAGTGCAAAGATGAGCAGTGTTTAGATGAACATGACCAATGATGAATATCTTTGGCTGTAGTGCAAAGATGAATATTTGATTCAAGATGAATATTGATTGATGTTACAGGATAAAATAATGATGATGAATTTGTTAAATTCATAGATATTAGTAGATTTCACCCTCTACGTAACTTTTACATGAATTAATATTTTCGCCGCAAATATTGATCTAAAACTTGTTGTTTAATGTATTCTCTTAGATTTTTCCTGTTGAAGACTAACGATAATTTGTTGTATATTATCTTAGTCATAATATTCTTCTTGGGCTAGTTGAGCTCACCCTTTTCTTTTTGTTCCATTTTTCTTCTCGGGGAGGCGAGAATGTAGCGCAATACTTAGTCGGGGTATGGAATGAAGGTTAGAGAGAGTTGTTTAGTAGTCCCTCACCATTTTGTAAAATAATGTATCAATAAATGTGATGAGGATTTATTTGAGTATAAATATTGTCTAGAAGATAATATTTGTATTCAAACTCATGATTTCTTATTGTAATAATAAAGTTGTAGTTGTTTACGTATCATGTATTGATAACTCGAATGGGTGATGTATACCTATTTTGGGGGCGTCACATTCGCTATGGAAAGATATATGTGTTTTGACTCTGGGTTTAAACATGCGATTAACTCGCACAGACGTTCGAAATATTAATTTTGCTCAATTCTTGATGGAGATAATATTTTATTCAACCTTATATTGAATTTTTATAACATGATACTTTGAATTAAATCTCATTTTGTGAATAATTATACTTTCATTTTTTAGATTGGGACCAATCCACAAGAAATTGTGCAACTTCCATCTACAATAAACAAATGTCATAATCTAAATGAATTGATATTTAGAATCTATCCACAATTGGATGTGATTGGTATAGTGACTCCAACCTTTCTCCTTTGAGCGAACAATTTATCTGCTAAAGCAATGACGACGTGTTAATGATATAAATGTTTTGCGACTTGAATATTACTCGGGATAAACAATTACTTTTAGGCTGCAGATAAAATGTCTGAAGGTGATGAGCTTGATCATACCATTAAGAATCGATATCCTAACGAGTACTTAAACTCCCTGAATCCTTCAGGGTTGCCACCGTTCAAATTGGAGTTGAAAATTGGATGCCCAATAATGTTGTTACGAAATATTGCTCCAAAAGATGGACTTTGTAATGGCACACGATTGATGGTTGTTAGATGTGCATCAGGGGTAATCGAACCTCGGATATTAAATGGAGTTAAAATTGGCAATTTAGTCTTCATTCCGAGAATATCATTGACACCAACATCTTTGGACTTGCCTTTTCGAATGACAAGACGTCAGTTGCCTATCCAATTAACTTATGCTATGACAATCAATAAAGCCCAAGGACAATCTGTCAAGTTCGTTGGGATTGATTTGCGAACACCTATTTTTAGTCATGGACACCTTTATGTGGCACTGTCTAGATGCACATCTGCGGATCGTATAACTGTCCTCCTTCCGGAAGATGGGTCGAATTGCACCACAAATATTGTTTACCCAGAAGTTTTATTATGATATTTTTACAACAATTAAATGGTATAGTTTAAACAAGTTTATTTCTACTAAATTATGTAATCTTTCCAACATTTCAACTTTTAATTTTACAATGAGGTTCATTCTTTGTAGGATTGGAGTGAATTTGTCAACGAGAACAAAAGAATATATATAATGGACCTTTGTGGATGGGGCCGACGTAATCAGGTAAATCTACTTTTATGTCACTGCATCAAAATAACTTTACTACTCCTATATTATAAATAGTGTTAATTTTATTATAGATGTAAATAATATAGGTGGTTGTGCATTCTCCTCATTGGTCAAAGTGCGTTCGTATTGATACGAGGACATTAATGATATTGATGAAGAGAAGGTTTAAAGGGATGAAAAAGACATTTAAGAGAGTTAAATGATATGCAATCCAGTACTGACATGTCCACCTTTGGCGATTACTAACCTACCACTGACCAAACAATTGTCTAGGTGTGAAAGTCTCTCTTACCAAGACTATATTTATCTACTTCTCATGTAGACACACAACACACATAATATATGCACAAACACACACACACATAACCGTAACCAATCAAATACTCGCAAATCAAGCTCACGCACCATTATACTGCTACTAATACAAATTTATGATTTAAATCATTAAGCAAATGAAACGTTTGTTGAAATAGTACTAAGAAAACTTTATTTGATTGTAAGTCCATATTTATGATTTATATCAAACTAATTCATTCCCCCTACATACAAATATGTGTGCTCATTTGTTTTTTAGATAATTCAGGGTAAAGTAAGGGGTCTTATGTTTCGGATTTACAATTGTTTTATTCTGACTCACATATTTTGATAATTTTTAAATTTCAGGTATATATTGAAGGATACATGATGTAAGCTGTAAATAATATACTTGGTGTAAGCTGTAAAGTAAAGGGTTTTATGCTCAACATGTTGTTTCTCTATTTTCTGTATGTATGTATTTTTTGTGTTCCGCCTTTTGTAAATTTAGCTAATGATGGTATGGAATGATGGTTTTTTGGGGTATGGAATGATGGTTTTTTTGGTGGTTTGGAGATATATGGATGATTGTAAGTTTTGTAAACAGGTTTAGATTTTTCTGGATATCTATTTTAAAGGAAACTCTGCCGAATTTTTTTGAAATTAGTAGCAACTAACTTTATGTTTTGGTGGTTGGATGTGTTGATGATTGAGTGTGATTTAATTTCTTCATGTATGTATTTTTTTTATCTGTATTTTGTAAAGTTAACTAATTATACATGGTTATGATGATTTTGGATATGGAATGATTGTTTTTCTGGTGGTTTGGATATGTATGGATTATTGTAAGTTTTATAGACAGGTTTATATTTGTCTGGATATTTATTTTTAAAGGATACTTTTGTTGATTTTTTTTAAAATTAGTAGCAACTAGCTTGATGTGTATATTTTGCCCGTTACGTCTTTTGTAAAGTTACCTAATTATAAAGGAAATTCTACCTATTTTTTTGAAAGTAATCTGAACTCAAATTTCGATGTTTTGGTAGTTGGACATGTGTTGATGATTGAGTATGTATTAATTGTTCAATAATAATATGGTGGATTGTGGTTGTAAGACCCCAACTTATTATAAACAAAATCGAATTTCCACTAATTATATTTGTGAATAATAAGGTATTAATTTGATATAATTCTCTGGTTA
This sequence comes from Panax ginseng, assembly GCA_020205605.1. Lineage (NCBI taxonomy): Eukaryota > Viridiplantae > Streptophyta > Magnoliopsida > Apiales > Araliaceae > Panax > Panax ginseng. Next base: position 100,290,286 of record CM035150.1, read on the forward strand.
TGGGTGAAATGTGCAAATTTTACAAAATATGCAAGTGATTATAAAATAATCATTGTTGTCGGGAATATTCGTTTGGTCGTGGAATATTCTTGTTGTGGGGAATATTAAATGCAGCCAAGCTGTGATCATTTATGGGCCCCATAATGAGAATAAGCGCTTCGGATGCGTGAAACGACAAGTTTGAGTTTTTATAAATATTAAGATAGTTATTCTACCAATTAACTTTGTTGGAATACCCGGTGGTTAAAATCTACGATGTCTGGCGTGGATGCAAAGTATTGAAGAATTATTGATCCTTACGTGAAGAAGACACTACTCAATAATTGTTACGGTAGTTCTTATTCAATATTTTATTTTATTGATTCAATAATTCTTTGCATTGATATTTTATATTATTGTTGTTTCAATAATTGTCACTGCATAGTATTTCCCATTATCAGATCAATAATTCATATTATTTGAATAATATTATTAGATAGCATTATTGACAATGTCTAGAAAGTTCTGTCAAGGAGAGGTTTGGTCACCTAATTGCGCGCCAATAAGGATAAATTCTTATTGGAAAGCCCCCTCTTTCCTGGGAACGGCCTGGTTGTCATAAATGTGATTCTGTAATATTATTTGTGAATAATTAATTATTAATTCATTTGATAAGGAAATATTTATTTTATGTGGATATAAATGTTGGATATATTTATTGTGGTTAAAAATGAAGGAGTTCATGTTGAGGTGTTTTATCAGTATTTTTGTCGGAATGAAGGTATTAAAAATTAAACCAGTGTTTTTGAGATATATTGTGTGAGTTATAATTTTTAATCCGACCGTTGGATCGTTGTAATTTTTGGATATGTTATACATATATAAGTTGAGTATATGTCCACAAATTTTGAACCGTTAAAAATGAACGTATGATTTGTTATGAATTTTAAGAGGTGACTGATTCAGAAATTAGGTTTATAAATGATTTTGGTGGAAAATTCTAGAATTGAGTGGGCCCCACTTGTGGTTGGTGAAGAAATATGCTGAATTTATTTCAAATGTGGTGGGTGAGAATAGTAGCAGGTAAAGCCATCAGGTTGCAGGTCAAGTATGCTAACATTTTCCTATAAATAAAGGGCAAAGTTAGAATTGAAAATCACACCAGAAACAAGTTTTCTCTCTTTCTCTCTCTAGATTATTGAGTGTATTTTGTGAGTATTTAGATACTTTGTGAGTTTCTATTCATCGGTCTGCAAGTTTCCTTCAAATTATTATAACGATATTTCGATCGTAAATCTCGATATTTTGAGGTAAGGGATGTTATTTTCTTCATATATGATATTATTTCTTGATATCATTATGCCAAAATATTGATCTGAATTTTTATCAAATTTAGAACTTTTTGTGTCGGGGTTCTTATTCAAGTATACTTCAGACTATTCAATTAGAAAAATGAAATTTTCTTCTTTTGTCCAAGATGTCTATTATGGTTCTTATCTTTGATTGTATCCATGTTTTGATCTTTATTTTGAATTACGCTTCAAAATTGGTATTTATGAAGTATTATTGATCTTGGATAATTTGTTATCTAATCCCTACTATTTGTCCTTCCGTTTCATTTGGATTCGTTTTCTTTAAAATATTTTTCATCATCCTCGATCCTAAATGATGATATTACTAAATATCTTGATTTGTGTAGTGCAAAAGATAAATGATTAAGCGATGAATATCTTTGGCCCGTAGTGCAAAGATGAGCAGTGTTGAGATGAACATGACGGTGATGATCTGAAATGAATATCTTTGGCTTTTGTAGTGCAAAGATGAATATTTGATTAAAGATGTATATTGATTGTTATTCTGGTATAAAATATTGATGATGGACTTTTAAATCTTAGAAGATAGTAGAACTCATTCTCTACTTGACTCTTCTAATGGATTGATGTTTCCATTTGCGATTGTTGATCTAAAACTTGTTGGCTATTATATTTTATCGATTTTTTTTCATTGAAGACTAACGATACTTTGTTGTATATTATCTTAGTCATAATATTTTTTCTTGGGCTAGTTGAGCTCACCTTTTTCTTTTTGTTCCATTTTTCTCGAGAGGTGAGAACATAGCGAGAACTAAGTCGGGAGTGCGGGTGATGGTTCTAGAAAGATGTTTTAGCGATCCTCACTATTTACGTAAAATAGTGTTTGAATAATTGAAACGAGGACTTATTTGATTATGGATATTGTCTAGAAGACAATATTTGTATTTAAACTCACAGTATGTGTTGTCGTATTTTGCACGACAATTGTATTATTGATGTTGTAGTTTATTTTCTGTACCATGTATTTGGCGACTCAGAATGGGTGTTGTATACCTATTTTGGGGGCGTCACAGTTGGTATCAAAGCTTAGGGATATGGTCTCTGACGGAGATCGGGGAATAGAACTAGGAGGGGAGAGATGAGTAAATCATTCGCTAGTGTGTCCTATCTAAGTTTATTTGTTGGTCAGTCATAATGTAATACCCGAAAAAAAATAAGTTTTAAATAATATTAATTTTACTTTGTCTTTTATTTGGGTCAAAATAGTCATTTAATTTTTGTGGGCTAATGTATTAATAAGTGATGGGTAAAGTAACTTAGTAAAGTTGGACTAAAATTAATTAGATCCAATCTGTGTTTTATAATATTAAAATCTATATAAAAAATAATAATAATAATAAGTAATCAAAATTAAATTAATAAGATAATTTAATAAATAAATAGATAAGTAAACCTAACCTAATTTTACTTGACATTAGTTTGATTTCGTAATTGCCTAACCGGGGAAAAAGAAGGGATTTGGCACAGCCACAAAACGGAAGAAAGAAGATAGTGATTCGGTTAACAAGGTGAGAATTAAAAGTAATTATGAAAGCTTATATGTGTATATAAAAAAAAAGATGTTGTTCCTTCATTGAATCACCTAAAAAAAAGAAGAACAAAACACAGCTATTGCGGTATTATATTATTATTATATATATATATATAAATATATGATCGGAGTATGTATTTATATGGCAGAAATGGTATGGTTTATTATATATATATATATATATATATATATATATATATATATATATATATATATATTACATGATTGATGAAATTTATGACACCGCAAATTAGATTATGTTTTATAGTTATGTATATTTATATATTATACTTTAATTGGTATCCCATTTCAATTGCTGTTAGTGTATATATATTTATATATAATATTTTTATAAGTATCAAATCTATTGTAATTTAGTTTAGGTTTATCTTGATAAACTGTTCTAAATTGGGAAATAATTTCATGTTATTAGAAATTATAGTTAGGAGATAATTTATAATTGTATTGTTTATTTAGATCTAAAAGGTGTGCTGGAGAATGTACAACATGTGGGTGAAATAATAATAATAATTCACTAATTGTACTTATTTATTATGTTGTTTAATTAGTTCGAACGGAGGGAGCCTAAACGAATCATTTTTGGAATATAAAATTTTGGGTATTACATTGCTTACTTCAGGTACGGATTCCGTACTCTTTCAGTGAGACTCTTTTGTTTTTGATTTATTCGTTTCGTTATTCGTTTCGAAATTCAGTATTACATCTCATAATTATTCCTTGTCAATTTATTTGATAGTTCGTTTGGTGTTCATAGTTGGAATTCATAATTGTACTCTTTAGACTAGTACAACATGTCTAAATTTATTTTGATAGTTCCGTCTTGGTATTGATACTTAGAACTCGTGTTTGTACTCTTGGTCTAGTGTATCATCTTTTGTATTTGTTTTGATTCTCTTAGAAAGTGCATGTTAATATTTTTGGAGACTTTGAGTTGATGATTCATTTCAGTTTAACATGTACATATTAAAAACCCTTTTTATTGATATTATGTCGCATGTGTTGTGGCATGGTATCCTTGTTAGAATACCGTAAGGTATACCTGAGCTATAACCACCTGTGGGGGTACCACAGACATGTCCTCTTGGCACCGAGGCATGACACCTTCCGTGGCGGTGTGATCAGTCCACGATGTCTCCATTTTGTGCTCCGGTGGGAGTTGGCCATTTGGTGTTTTGTTGTGGGAGGCGTATGGGTCGACCCTAGTTTTTCTGTTCTATTCTGTTCTGCGGATTGGTGATGTTTGTGCCAAACACACCTTCCAATTTTTCACGCATCTGGGTTGCGCAGTCCGATGTCTGATTACTTGTGTGGCATTATTTTGATTGCCTGTGTGGCATTATTTGACTTGTGTGGCAAGGTATATTACTATTTATTTTGAGCTCGGTATGAAATAACACCCTGACCATTTGATTGACCTACCATTTCTTTGTCTTTAGTTTTGTTCATTTTTTCGATTCGTTTTGTTTCAATTCATTTAATTGAGTTAGTTATTTCGGTTCATTTCTTGTATTCTATATCCGTATTGGGCATTTGGCCTATGCTGTGTTTTTCTTCCGAAGAGGTAATCGGGGATCGAAAGGCGAAGTGTGACGAGCTTCCTTTAATCAATAGTTTTGATATATTTTGTTGAAGCTTCGATACATTGATTTATTTAAAGTTGTAATAATTATTTTAGATTTTGGTTTAAGCCAGTGTGGCATTTATTATGGTTTGTCTTATGACATTGAATTATTATGAGATTATTCTGCATTTGTGGTGTAGAGCTTTGTGATCTTAGTAGTTCTGTTGTGTTTTGAGTAACCTCTCTTTCTATTTTGGAAAAGGGGTGTTACACATAATATAGGGATATTATGTGATATGTTAATTTGTTTACTTAACCCTTGTTTTATGGCAGTATTTAAGAATGGCTCTTTGAGAAGCGTTAACAATGGAGTGTATGAGATTTGTGGAACAACCTTTAGTTACAAACCGGAGAGCGTGCAGCGGAAGGCAATAATCCTCCTGTAAACAACACTCTAGAACAAATGATGAATGATGGGATGTTCAAAAGTTTTTTGCATTTTATGCTGAAAACCAGGAGAAACTTCGTGCACAAAATACGGGTAAAAATGCTAGTAATGCGTGATTGTCATGACCAAGCAGTTCAAAGAGTTGGGACCACGAGAATTTAAGGGAAAGCGGATCCGATCATGGAGGAAAGCGTGGGTCAAGCAAATTACCAAGATATTCGATGTCTTGGGATGCACGGAAGAACGAAGGTTCCATTCGCCACCTTTATGTTCAGCGGTGAGGTGATTCTCGGTGGGAGTCCGTGACGCGTACTCGTCCCAATGCCGCACTCAATATGTCTTGGGAAGCGTTTGAGAAACTATTCAATGACAAGTACTTTCACGAAAGTATTCGTCTATATGAAGGAGGTGGAGTTTATCGACCGGAACAAAACAACATGCTTGTGTCCAAGTCTGGCGAAGTTTGCAGAGTTATCGAGTTTGCACCTCATTTGGTGAAAATGAGGAACGAATGACGAGGATGTTTACGAGAGGTCAAAAGCCGGACATTCGCAATATCTTATATCTCATAAATTTTCTTTATATTCGAGATGTTGTAAACATGGCTCAATTATTAGGCGAGATAATAAGTATGTTCAAGTGAGGGACCACAACCCGGTCATCATACGTAAGGATGGCGATCATCGAGCGATGATAACCAACGAGGAGGAAAAATCTGAACAAAGGCGGTAACCACTCGGGTGGTCATCATGGCCGTGATAATAGGAGAGGTGAGTCAGTGGAAATTTTAGAAAGGAGATTCAATGATGACGAAGAAAGAAATCGGCTGAAGACCAAAGACCTGACAACAAATTCTAGGGAAGGAGAAACGACGCAGTTAGATGTTACAAATGCGGGAAAAGGGACATATCACCCAAATTGTCCACAACAATCCAAGGTATGTTACAATTTGTGGAAAGGAAGGCCACATCGCTCGAGATTGTCTTAACGCGAAACCAAGTTCGGCAGGAGTGGTGATTCAAGGGTTGTCCCGGATAAGTCGAAATCAACGGTTCTCGAAAAAAGCGTTTGTCGTGATCGGACAAAACGTGAGGAACCAAACGAGGTGATCACAGGTAAGCTAATCTTGAATTCTTGCGAAGTTTATACCTTACTAGATATCGGTTCTACCCATTGTTTTATCTCTCGCCAGTGCTCAGCGTTTAAACTTGACTCAGGAGAAATTAGATTTTGATTTATCTGTTGAAACTCCGTTGGGTGAAACCTTCGTTACATCTACAGTTTATAAATCTTGCATGATCCAAGTTGGCACTATCACATTACCTGTTGATCTTATCTCTTTAAAGATACTTGCTTTTAATGTGATTTTAGGAATTGATTGGTTAACCACTTATCATGCCAAAATTGATTGTTTTCGTAAGGTTGTTAGTTTTCATATTCCTAACCAACCTGTCATACGAATTCAAACCACTAAACCACTAAAATCAGTCACTATTCCGTTAACTCAGTTGACTCGGAAAGATACAAAATTTGTATGGAGCGAGGAATGCGAGAAGAGTTTCCAAGAGCTCATGAGGAGACTCATTTCAAATTTTGTTTTGGCAATACTATACGAGTGCGGATTGATTTGTTATATCAACGATGCTTGAGTGAGGGTTAGGATGCGTTCTCATGCAACATGGGAAAGTCATAGCCTTTATGCCTCACGACAACTCAAAGAATATGAGAGGAATTATCCTACTACCATGATCTAGAGTTAGCGCCCGATCGTATTCAGCGTTGAAAATTTAGAGACACTACTTGTATGGGGAGAAAGTGGAGATTTATACGGACCATAAAAGCCTCAAATATTTCTTCGCCCAAAACGAACTCAACATGCAAGAACGACGTTGGCTTGAACTATTGAAAGATTACGATCACACTATTCAATATCATCCTGAAAAGCGAGCGTAGTAGATGACGCGTTGAGTAGAAGATCATATCGCGATCTGGTGCGATATTGTTAATGCAAAGGCCCATTACGTATGACTTACAAAGGATGGAGGTAGAATTAAAGACTCGGGGACCCACATGATGATGGCGAATATACGAGTAGAGCCGACTTTAATCGATAAAGTTAAAAGCGCTTTCAAGCTACTGGACACTGGGTATCGTCATTATGAAGAAGAAAGTGCAAGAAGGAGCTATTAGAAGCGAGAATCGATGAAGAAGGAATACTTAGATTCAACTCCGGACTTTGTGTTCCTAATGATTCGACTTGAAGCATAGAATCATGATGGAGACACACAACACCCCGCTTTGTAATCCATCACAGGAGTACCAAAATGTATCATGATATTCGACATACATTTCTTTGGAACAATATGAAAGAGAGAGATCGCGGAGTTTATCTCGAGGTGTTTAATTTGTCAGCGTGTAAAGGTAGACATCAAGTGCCAAAGGGTCCATTACAACCACTTGAGATTTGAAATAGAAGTGGGAACACATTACTATGGATTTGATTCTGGTCTTCCCCAAAGTTTCTCAAGGCGTAGATGCGATTTGGGTTATTGTTGATAGATTAACCAAGTGCGCACATTTCTTACCGACATCGTGAGACTTATTCCCTTGAGCGTCTTGTTCGCGTATACGTGAATGAGATTGTGAGATTGCATGGTATGCGATTATCCATAGTTTGGATCGTGACCCAAGAATCACTTCACGATTTTGGGTTAACTTGCGTAAAGCTATGGGCACGGATTTATGATTCGATTCGGCATACCATCCTCAAAGCGGACGGACAATCGAGAGGACTATTCAAACCCTTGAAGATCTATTAAGACTTTGTGTCCTAGATTTTAAAGGAAGTTGGGATAAGTCTTGCCTTTGGTGGAATTCTCCTACAATAACGATTATCAAGCAAGTATAGGCATCGCTCCATTTGAGGCGTTGTATGGATGAAAGTGTCGTTTCTACGATTATCTTTGGGACGAGGTGGGAGAAGCAACGTTGTTGGGACCGTAATTAAGACGCATTGACTACGAGAAAAGATCCAAATGATTCGACAACGTATTCAAACCTCACAAGATCAACAAAAGAGTTATGCTGATCTTCATAGAAAGGACGTGGAGTTTAATATTGGAGATCGTGTATTGTTACGTGTTGATCCATGGAAGGGAGTTACAAGATTTGGAAAGAGAGAAAAGTTCAATCCACGATTTGTTAGTCCATTTGAGATTCTTGACCGAATAGGAAATGTGGCCTATAGACTCGCATTACCTACAAGTATGTCTCGTGTTTATAATGTTTTTCACATATCCATACTTCGTAAATATGTGAAAGACCCGAACCATATTATTGCGTTAGAACCAGACGAGATAGCCGAAGATTTAACGTACGAAGACGTACATGTTAAGATCTTGGATAGGAAAGAGCAAGTCCTACGCACCAAGGTTATACCACAAGTTAAAGTTTTGTGGAGAAACCATGCTATTGAAGAAATGATCTGGGAGTTGGAATCAGAAATAAAAGCGAGGTATCCTCACCTTTTCGAAACACCAGGTACGTATGTCAATTTCGAGGACGAAATTTCATAAGGAAGGGAGGTTGTATAACCCCAACTTATTATAAATAAAATCGAATTTCCTCTATTATATTTGTGAATAATAAGGTATTAATTTGATATAATTCTCTGGTTATGGGTGAAATGTGCAAATTTTGCAAAATATGCAAGTGGTTATAAAATAATCATTGTTGTTGGAGAATATTCGTTTGGTCGTGAAATATTCTTGTTGTCGGGGAATATTAAATGCGATGGCGTGATCATTTATGGGCCCCATAATGTAATAAGCATCGGATGAAGAAAATGACAAGTTTGAGTTTTTATAAATAACAGCGTAATTATTCTGATTACTTAACATTGTTGGAATACCCGGTGGTTAAAATCTGATGTCTGGCGTGGATGCACGTGATTGATGAATTATTGATCCTTACGTGAAAGGCACTACTCAATAATTATTCTGATGATTCTTCGTTCAATATTTTATTTTATTGATTCAATAATTCTTTGCGTTGATGTTTTATATTATTGTTGTTTCAATAATTGTCATCTTTTTGATATTTCCATTATCAAATCAATAATTCATATTATTTGGATAATATTATTAGATAGCATTATTGGCAATGTCTAGAAAGTTACTGTAAGAGGTTTGGTCACCTAATTGCGGCATGCCAATAAGGATAAATTCTTATTGGAAAGCCCCCTCTTTCCTGGGAACGGCCTGGTTGTCATAAATGTGATTCTGTAATAATATTTATGAATAATTAATTATTGATTCATATGATAAGGAAATATTTATTTTATGTGGATATAAATGTTGGATATATTTATTGTGGTTAAAAATGAAGAAGTTAATGTTGAGGTGTTTTATCAATATTTTTGTCGGAATGGAGGTATTAAAAATTAAACCAGTGTTTTGAGATATATTGTGTGAGTTATAATTTTTAATCCGATCGTTTGATTGTTGTAATTTTTGTATATGTTATACATATATAAGTTGAGTATATGTCCACAAATTTTGAACCGTTTAAAATGAGCGTATGATTTGTTATGAATTTTAAGAGGTGGTGATTCGGAAAGTAGGTTTATAAATGATTTTGGTGAAAATTCTAGAATTGAGTGGGGCCCAACTTGTGGTTGGTGAAGAAATATCTTTGAATTTATTTCAACCTGTGGTGGGTGAGAATAGTAGCGAGTAAAGCCATCGGGTTCTAGGTCGAGTATCTTAACATTTTTCTATAAATAGAGGCAAAGTTAAATTGAGAATCACACCGAAACAAGTTTTCTCTCTTTTTCTCTAGATTATTGAGTGTATTTTGTGAGTATTTAGATACTTTGTGAGTTTCTATTCATCGGTCAGAAATTTCCTTGACCTTTATACCGATATTTCGATCGTAAATCTTGATATTTTGAGGTAAGGGATGTTATTTTCTTCATATATGATATTTTTCTTCAATATCATTATGCCAAAATATTGATCTGAATTTTATCAAATTTGGAACTTTTGTGTGTAGATTCTTATTCACGATATCTGACCTTTATTCACGAATAATAAAGACTATTCAATTGAAAAATGAAATTTTCTTCTTTTGTCCAAGATATCTATTATGGTTACTTATATTTGATTGTATCCATGTTTTGATCTTTATTTTTGAATTCTGTTTCAAAATTGGTATTTATGAAGTATTATTGATCTTGGATAAAGCTGTTATACTAATCCTACTATTTGTCCTTCCGTTTCTTTGGATTCGTTTTCTTTAAAATATTTTTCATCATCCTCGGTCCTAAATGATGATATTACTAAATATCTTGACTGTAGTGCAAAGATAAATGATTAAGTGATGAATATCTTTGGTAGTAGTGGAAAGATGAACATGTGTTGAGATGAACATGATTAAATTTGGTGATATAAATGAATATCTTTGGCACATGTAGTGCAAAGATGAATATTTGATTAAAGATGTATATTAATTGTTATTCTGAGGATAAAATATTGATGATGGACTTTTAAATCTTAGAAGATAGTAAAACTCATTCTCTACTTGACTCTTCTAATGGATTGCTGTTTCCGCTGCAGTTCTTGATCTAAAATTCGTTGGCTATTATATTTTATCCGATTTTTCTCTGTTGAAGACCAACGATAATTTGTTGTATATTATCTTAGTCATAATATTCTTTCTTTGGGCTAGTTGAAGCTCACCCTTTTCTTTTTGTTCCATTTTTTCTTAGGAGGTGAGAACATAAGCGAGGAACTAGTTGAGTGCGGAGTGATGGTTTACAGAGATGTTTTACTTGATCCTCACTTATTTACGTAAAATAATGTTTGAATAATTGTAACGAGGACTTATTTGAGTGTGGATATTGTCTGAAGACAATATTTGTATTTAAACTCACGCAGTATGTGTTGTCGTATTTTACGACAATTGTATTATTGAAGTTGTAGTTTGCTTTCTGTACCATGTATTTGACGACTCAGAATGGGTGTTGTATACCTATTTTGGGGGTGTCACAGTGGTGGTATGTGTCTTTAGATAATATGATATTTTTTGAATTTTAATTTTATTTTTTTACGCCGTGCCTTTTGGCACGGGCATATACTCGTGTATATATATATATATATAAAACAATGAGAACTCTAACTAATTAGTAATTATATAATATTTAAATTTTTTTTTTTTGGGGGGAGAGAATTAACATTTATTTTAAAGCGGAAATAAACAAGTCCAAGTCTAATTCATTTTAATTAGTGTTATGAAGCTGGCCGGGGTGATGTTGAGATGAAGAACGTTCGTAGGTTGAATTTAGGAACATCTAGGCCCCAGAGAATAAAGAAAAATCAAGCTTTTACAACACCAAGATCTTGATATATGATTCCATATGTACCACCCTTTTAGTTTTGGTCAATTTACAGCTTGAGCACCAGACATGGACATCAATTAAGCACCAAATTTTGCATTATAACATGCATGGCGCCAACAGGGCTTAAACACGTGGAAAATTTCCATGTGGTCAATAACTGTAAACCATTAATTGAAGACACGAATCAAGTGTAGTGTAAAAAAATTGTTAATGCATAATGGGTTGTAATAACTAGTTTTAGTTGCCTATAACTATTTTTCAAAAAGAAAAAAGTATGCGTTTTAATTTGTCAAAATATATATATATATATATATATATATATATATATATATATATATATATATGGTGTAATATCCTATCAATCATAGCATATATAATGATATGGGAGAGAGAAATGGTGGCCATATTTGGCATATATACTACTCCCTCCATTCCTAAATAAATGAGTTTTAAAAGAAAAAATTTGTTTCAAATTATCTGTCGTTTACAACTTTCTAGAAGAATAAATTATTTACTTTCTTATATCACTCATACCTTCTCTCATTGTCCTAAAAAATTATCACCCTTAGTATTAATAGTTTTCAACTTTCCATAAAGGGGTAGTGATGAAATTTCACATATTTTAATTATTAAATAATACTATTAAATGACTTTCCAAAAAGGGGTAGTGATGAAATTTTACACATTTTAATTATTAAATGATACTATTAAATGATTTTCTTAATTCATGTGTAAAAACCTTAAACGACACTTATTTAAGAATGGAGAGAGTACTCTCTAAGTCTCTATCCCGACATTTGAAGAATATATCAATAAATCAGTATCCAACAATTTCATTATCCTTATATAATTCTCTATTTTAATCCCTATATATGATTTGACTCCTCAGGATGAGGGAATCAAAATAGCGTTCCCTATTTATGTAAAATGACATTTCACACTCTATTTATTACAATTTTATGTTGGTTAAAAGATCTTATCTCACTTAATTGCTGATTTGGGTATGCCTATCAAATTCACTCATTTTTATTTTTTAAACAAAGGATTTAAAGAAGGAAGAGAACTATAAAAAAATTAAAAATCAGTCAAATTTTGATTTTGATCATTTTTGTAAAAAATATTACTAATAATTATAAATTTTATTATTTTATAATTAAAATAAAGTTCTCATAAACACATAATGATCGTTGCATATTTTGATTTCTAGCAATATCTATTTTTAAATTAAAATAATTACAAATTTTAAATTCAAACAACAATCACTTTTAAATAAATAATAGTTACAACGTTCAAAACATGATTTGACTGTTGGAACTTTCAAATTTTAATTTTTAAATTTCAAAATTTAAGGAATCAATATAAGGAACCTATTGGGTACATAGTGAAAAAATTGAATTCCTATCCTACAGAATGACTCAATAACACTACAGAGTAGGGATAAAAATAAAAAAACTGTTATGAATACTCTTATATAATTCATATATTCTGTTTTATTTAGGTAGAGGGAGGGGGAAGGAGACGGTAATAAAAGAAATGGGGGTGGGGGTGGGGTGCATTTGTCACTTCCTGTTTGCTAGCTAGGACTTGGGAGTAGAGAGAGAGAGAGAGAGAGAGAGAGAGAGAGAAAGTAGGGTTAGTACTAGGATTAATTTTGTGGTTGGTGAACGTTTATATATACTTAAAAACTTCTTCAGTATTGATCATGGAAAGTGGAGGAAGAGGTATTGAAAGATAAGGGAGACAAACTTTAAAGTGTGTCTTTAATTTCCTTGTTTGATTGAGCATGATAGAAACACCAAGGTCCAATGGAGATTAATTCTATTTTTCACAATTTCCATTGCCTACACCAAGGTTCATGAAACCCTACCAATTAAGGAACTCAAAAATAATTTAATTTCATTTGTAAAAATGAAATAACAAGTTGTTAATTTAGCAGCCATGACAATATAAAACTATATATAATGACATATTCGAGGCGTTACATTATTTCTTATATATTTTGCCAACAATAAAAAGTTCATAATCTTTTATGTTGTAAAACATAAATTGACATGGAGACTAATATGCAACATCTCCATAATTCTTTTTCACATACACCTTTTAGAGATATTTGATTTGGTGGATGATGCGAACTTTATACTAGACCGTAAAGAATAGTCCCACATCAGTTACAAATACAACATGATGTGGGTTGATATAGGCATTAGCCTCTTCCACATCGGTTACAAATGGATGGGAGTAAACAAACGTTACATCCTTTTTTTTCTTCTAAATTTTTTATTTCTATAGCAAAAATTCTAATAATCTCTACACTTGGCCCTTTGTGTGATTAATACATACAAGTTTTTGCGAAAGAACCAAAACTGTTAGGGTTTTTTTCTTATTATAATATATGTTGTTTTAGAATTGTGCACAAAAATTTTAAAAATAATTAAAAAGCATTAAATATAATATTAATTGTCTATAATATAATTAAAATCTCATTTATTACTATATTTATCTCATATTTTCTTTCATCTATAACATTTTTTCAGGAAGAATAATTTTGAAAATATTATAATTAATTCTTCTAGATTTTTTAAAACGTCAAATAATTTAAGACAAATAAAATTACTTAAAACATCATATATTCCGAGACGGAGAGAGTAAACTAAAAACAAAACAAAAAAAAGTTTGCTATTGATGAGACGGTTGCAGGAAGCAAAGGCTAAAAAAACTAGTGCAATTTTTAATTATTTATTTTTAACAGAAAAAAATTACAAATTCAGAATTCCACAAGTTAACTTTCGAGTGAGAGAAAATAGACAAATTACTAGGCCTATTATAAAATCCATACATGCAAAGCAAGATTTGAAACAAAAAAGTAGCGTTGATATCTTAAAGAAAATTAATGGTTTACAGTTATTGACCACGTGGAAAATGAATGTGACTAATGGGTGTGATTGACTTAATTAAATATATATAGTACATTAATTGGTCATCACGAGTACTCCCTTGGTTACATAATATACTATGACATTTCAAAATTATACACAAAAATTAAAAAAATAATTATATAATATTTTTTTCGTCCTATAATAAAAGTCCTTATTACTATTTTAGATTGTCCCATGTTAAATCTCTTTTCTTTTAATAACTAAATTTTTACATATTTTTCCTATTATGCCCGTAACATTAAATATCTCGTACTTTTCTTATTCTAATTCTCTCTCCATATTTAATGACATTATTATGGACAATTTTGTCATTTTATTCTTCTTTTTAATATGCCTAAAAAGTCCACCAGAACTTTTATCCTAAAACGAAAGGAGTATTAAATATAATATCGATTATTTATAATACTCTTTATCATATATTTATCTGATATTCTTTCTCTAGCTTCTCCTATTCCTTTCTCATCTTGAACATTTTTTTATGAATGATAATTTTAAAAAGATTATATAAAATATCATATAATTTGAAAAAAAATGAAATTATCTCATATATTTTGATACGGAGGGAGTATAACTTGAGAATAAATGTAATCTGGTTACAGACCAGTCGTACTTGCTCAAAACTACAGTAATCCCAACTCAAGTATAAAAACATGAGAGCAAATAACATAAAGTTAATTTTGATTATTTGATCAATACAGTATCGATACGTAAATTAAAAAATAATTCCTCCATTTGTATGTCACTATTGTATTGGTACGAACTTATCATGAAGATGGTAACCGGATAAAGCATTCAAGCTCAAATTACACAAAAAAGAAAAAATATTCTCTTAATTATAACATAATTGGTAGTACATGCGACAGATCTGAGACGAGGATATTTGGGTAATTGCACCAACTGGGGGAGACATACATGTCTAGGAACTTGTTGCAGCAAGACTAAGTGGGAAAAATCCAAGAACAGCACCATCCTCGACCATGTGCGACTCCACCCAACTTCAGATCAAACCCTAAAACCGCTGCAGCACTTATTTTAACCTTGAAACTGCTTTTCAAAATAACAACATAATCAAATCAAATCAAACCTAACCTACCTAGATACAGGTTATTAATTGGAAGCCTTGACAAATATATATATATACACAAAAAAAACTTGAAACTGAAAACGAGTAAACTAAATTTATTCTGCTTTGAAACCCTAGCAGAATAAACACCAAATGTGGATAGGAATGGAAGGATTTAAGTATCGTAGTAACTAAGCCTGGATACTGTCATAGAGGAATTAGCATCTAAAATAAAACAAGGGAGTTGCATAGTGTGTTTTAATGGGTTCCTGAATCACAATTAACTAATCCCATTAGCTGCAAAAACTCCCTGATTCGGTCACCGAGCAGTCCGACAACCCTCCACTTACCCAAGATGACCCCTTCAAAAACTCTCTGATTCGTTGCATACTCCCTCCGAAGTGGTATTGATTTGATGGCGAAGCTGTTATTTTGCAAATAACTAGTTAACCTTTCAAGTAATCAGACCTAAAAAAACATAATCTTGCTAGAAGTATATTGCTGGAATAACAAACACACACTCACACACACACACACACACATATATATATATAGGTGTGTCGATCCACATTTTTCTTATACTTTACTCGTAATTATATAATCAACACAAATAAATAAATTTGTGTATTTATAAATAGGCATGATAAAATATTTAGTGAGATAAGGGAGCTCCCTTCAGTCCAAGTACAGGAAGCTTAAGACTCAATCTGCCTCCCGCATCATTCACTCAGTTACCCATTATATATAAAATAAAGAGTATTTGTATGAATGAGTCGGCAGCTAATTGAACCCTACATGCCACCCATGAGTGGACTGAAGAAAGCTCTCTCTCTTCTCCTTCATTATTTTATTTCATAACTAATTAATTATTAAAATACAAATTAAAGCTACATATATATACACAATGAAAACAACTCTAGCACTACATCAGAGCTGCCTGCTCATAGCAAAAGATCCACTTAGTTTCAAAATCAAGTTAAGATACTCTACATACATACATAATATATATATCATCTCACAAAGAATTTGAAAGAGAAAATAGGTGAAAAGAAGGTTGCATAAAGTTTGGATGAAAAGGATAAAGAAAGAAAAAAGAAGGGTTAATAAGAAGAGAGAGAGCTAGCTAGCTAGAGGCTTGAATGATATACCGGAAGAGAAATGTTTCTACTTATTCCAGTAGAGTAGTGTCTCACTAGCTCACAAGTCACAACCAAAGAAACTTTAATGGGGTTTATGAGTTGCGGAAGAGTGGCATTATATAGCTAAGAGAAAGGGAATGGTAGTGATTTGACATTAATACTTATTTATTTATTATGCTAAATAGTTGTAATATATTAAGTATGATTATGAGTATATAGCAATAACAATGCGTACGAAAGGAAATTATTCATATTCTTCCTCTTTTTTTTGCTTTCCTTTTGAACACGCTAGCCCCCAATTTTATTGCATTCTGGAAAAGCCGCTGCTTTTTGCTGGCTTTTTAATACTTAATTACTAAATACTCATGTATACTGATAAGCATGAACGGTATAATTTCAATTAACCACTAATTAGTTAGTTAGTAGTACTATATATAATTAACATGAGCTAAGGCAAATTAATTCACAAGGTCATACGAACAAATCATAACAATCATATGAACAAATCATAACTCCTGAAAATGAGGTTGTAATCCTTGTCTTTTCCACACAAAAAAAAGGGTAAAAGTAATTCATAAATTATATATGTTTTATTAACATATCTTCTGTTCTATTTATTAAGTTAATATTCTTGTTTGAGTTATGGGCTATAGATGTTTAATTCACTCCCCAAATCAAAAGTATATTCATGATTCTAAATATACCCTAAATTATTGTTGACAAGGGGAAAAAAAGCCTAGCTAGAATAAAAGTTTTTAGATAGGGTTCCATGTAGGATCGTGAACACTCTTTTTCAGCAGGTATAACCCTAATTAGACAATTCCAAGTAGCTAGTTAGTAGCTAGGTAGCTCTAGGCTCTATAGCCTTTCTGTGTGTGTACGTATGAAATATTTTATACTCCTGCTTCTCCAACCTAGAGGTAATACTTTATACTCCTACTTTGACTACTTTAATCTGTTAACATGTACTGTACTTAATATTCTAAGAGCTTATATTAATAATAATATCTTCATCCAGGAGAAGTTAATAATTATGTCTAAATTAATGACTCTTCCACATATATAGTACTAGTTGTATATATGCGTGCCCTCTTCAACATTTTGATTATAAAAACAATAACTAAAGTACAGACCATATCACTATATATGTATATCATAAAGTATATACTAATTAGCAGATCAAAGTACAGATTATAGCCTTATATATCTCATACTTAACAAATTAATTATATACTAATATACACTATAACAGGAACATCGGCATATAGAACAGCTACTACAGATCCGGTATTAAGATATGATAAAAGTTTGTTCAAAGTTCATTAGTTTCGTAGACTCACACTGAATAAATTAGACTCGATAATATATATATAAAAGAAGTTTCTTTACTGATTATCGATTTATTTTAAATTAAGTGTTTCAACATAATGTCACAGTAAGGCTATATATGTTTTTGTGTTGTGGCTCATATTGGATGTAATAAGAGTTCAAAGTCCATATACGTTATCATTGTACATAATTCTTTAATTACTATGATTCAACCATTCAAAATGGCTTTGGCTACTTTTACACCACTATTAAATTTGACCTGTGAATTAATTAAATACCCTTGTACAGATTTAAACCATTTAAAATTATGTACATCTTTTTGATGGAACAATTCTAGGCTGTGGCATGCATGTTGTTAAATATTTTGCCAGCATAAGGTTGATTTTTACAGGCTTGTTTTGTCTACTTATTTGTGTGCCATTTTTTGGTAAAAACAAGTCCACAGACTTTAAGCCTAGTGTCTCAAAACTTTCATTTGGCTTTCATGTAGCAACAATGTAAAACCTCAATCAGCAATCTGTTCGCAATATCAGTAAACTGTTCACTTGCATGGGTCTTCTGAAATACTCCTATAAAAAGAAGGGTAACCTTAGATGCACTCCGTAACTATAAATTTAAACTTTGTAAACTTCAGTAAATTATGTAGTCCCTCCTTTTTCTTAAATATAGATTTAAAATTTATAAACTTTACAAATAAAGCTATTTTATAGGAAGAAAAGAGGTAAAAAGGACGTAATTAGGAGCTTCAAGTTCAAAAATAAAGTCTTAATTCCTCCTCTTGAGAGAGTAATTAATGTAAAATTGTACATCTAATTAATTTATTCACATGTTAATTACAATTTAGTACAGGACCTAAACACATGATATATATAATTTAGTAGCATTAATTGTAGTCTAATGAGAAATTAAACGAGGAAACCAATATTAATTAGTAAATCGAAATGGTAGATCCAAGCTGAGGCTTCTGAGAAGGGGAAGAGACGGCATAATTAGATTCTTTGTTTAGGAGAGACACAAATAAAAGACAGTAGGGAGGGAGGGAGCTTCCTACCTACTGAAAACACCGTCTTGTCAACCCAAAAAGCCTGGCCGCTAACATCAAAATGGTATTCCACTCCTCCATTCTCACTCGCAACTCACTATCCACCTTACCTTACTTTTGCTTATTACTGCTACTCATACCCCTCCCCCCTACCACCCTCCTCATATTTCTCCTCCTACTACTTACTATTCCTATATATATACTACTGTGTCCAATCACCACTTCCTTTTTTTCCTTTCACTGATATCCATCAATCCATCTATCTCTTTTTCTGATAATACCCACGAGCTCTCGATTCAGATCATTGGCAATGAGAGAGTAACTGGATGTAGTAACTTGCTTCATTAATTAGTTCCATTCAAGAAATAGAGATCTCTCTGTCAAATTCTTCATAATCTTCACTTAAATCTTGATATCATTTTATTTAATTTTAGAATTAATTAATATTAAATAAGAGATTAGATATCAAATTTAATTAGTTCCATATTTAAGACGATGTAAGATGCCTCATTCTTCTCCTCGTATATTGTTGGGAATGATTCATATATTGGTCAGCATGTTCCATTAATGATTCGTTACAAAGTTTACGAGATAAATTAATAAATACATCAGTCATGCATAACTAGTCACAATTTAATGAACTTGTGTATATAGTGTATTATTTCAATTCTAATTATCTAGTGATTATGTCTAACACTCGATCCTAAATTTAACATATATACAATACTTCCTCCGTTCTTTAATATAGGTCGTTTTAAACATGTGCACAAGAATTAAGGAAATGATTGAAAAACATTAACTATAGTATCAATTGTCTATAATACACTTCACCCCACTTATCTCATAAATATGAATCAAAATATTAGGTGGAGTAATAAGGGACAATTTGGGAAAAATAGTAATCAATTCTCTTAGATAACCACAAACGACAAATAATTAAGAATATAAAAAAAAAAGTCTAAAATGACCTACATATAAGAATGAAGAGAGTATTATTTTTTATGCAGATCAATAAAAAGTTTAGGAAAACATACGATATTTACAACACAGAAATGCTGATTTCAGTTGTGTATAATTTTTAATTTACATGTTACATTTGGTTATTACATCAATTGCGTTGAAAAAGAAAATTTTGCCCTGAAAATATCATCATCTCTCAAAATTTAATGGAAGACGGCTGGGAAATTACAAGTACGTAATTGGTTCAACTACTATCATTTATCAAATAAAATTTGTTTGAAATTCCATCAATACCCTTTTATAGGAAGTTGAAAAATATTAATACAAGAGAGATAATTTATTGGGACAATGAGAGAAGGTAGGGTTAATATAGTAAAGTAAATAATTTACTCTCCTCAAAAGTTGTAAACGACAAACTTTTTGAAACAATTTTTTTTTTTTCTAAAACGACAATCTTTTAGGAACAGAGAGAGTACTAATTTTAGTAAATAATAGTGTTTTTTTTTGTAATAAGTATAAAGTAAATTTAAAAGAGACACTAGTATGAATTCAAACCTCTCTCTCCATTTGAACGTCTGGTTTCACCCTTTGATGTCCATTAAATGGTGGTCCAATGTTATGTGTATGTCTCTTCTTCCTACCTACAAAAATAAAAGTTTCATTTATAAACTTTATAATATATCTTCCTTTAAATTTGCACTTAAAATAATAAATTATTATTATAGTTGTGACCACGATGAAATTTAAAATATACACTCATTTTTTTTCATTTGATTTTCACAATGTACCAAAATTTGTATATTAATTTAATTTACGATGGAGCAATCTTTAAAATATAAATTTGACGTGCAAATATCATTCATTATTCTATAACTTATAGTATCGGTAAGACTGTAAATCAGCCAAATAATTCGGGTTTGATTCAAAAAAAATACAAGCGAGACGATCATATTCGTTAATAATATGATTCAAATCTGAACATTAAAAATAGTTCGAATAAAAATATAAGTAAAATTTTTGAATGTGATTCGATATATACTCGATTGATACAGATTTGATTAGATGCTCAATACATTCTCTTATAATATATATAAATTTAAATCAAATTAGGATAATTAATTTTTATTATTTTGTTTTGTTTTTAATTGTGATTTTATATTTATAAAGTGTAACAGTACATATATTTTCTCATTTCTAATTGTAAAATAACAAATTCAATTTATTATTATATTTATTACTCCCCCGTCTCATGATAAAAGTCCTTATTATTATTTTGGGTAGTCTCATGTTAAATGTCTATTTTTCTTTAATAACCAAACTTTTATACATATTTTCTTATTATACCTGTAATATTAAATATCTCATACTTTTCTTATTCTAATTCTCTCTCCATATTTAATAACATTATTATGGACAATTTTGTCATTTCATCCATCTTATTAATATGCGTAAAAAGTCTACCAAAATTTTTATCCTGGGACGGAAGGTGTATAAAACTAGTTATTATGTGAAGACTTAATTGAAAACTCGCGAGTAATTTGAATATAATTCGATCAGAGTCGGATCGAATTCAAGTAATAAATATCCAAGTCGAATTGAATCTAAGTAAAAATTTTCAAATACAATTCAAATTCGAGTATGAATTTAACATTTCGAGTAGCTCTCTCTGTTCGCTACGGTTCGATTTCAAGTAATAAATATTCGAATTGAATCTGAGTGGAATTTTTCAAATACAATTCGAATTCGAGTATGAATTTAAAACTGTTTTAGAATGGAAAAATATTACTCCCTCCGTTCTTAAAAGATTGTCGTTTTAGAAGAATTTTTTTTTTTCAAAATGTTTGTCGTTTACGACTTTCAAGGAGAATAAAGTATTTATTTTTCTATATTACCCTTACTTTTTCTCATTGTCTCAAAAAATTTTCTCCCTTGTATTAATAATTTTTAACTTCTCATAAAAAGATAGTGATAAAATTTTAAATAAATTTTATTTGATAAATGATATTTTTTTAATATATATATTAAAATTTTAAACGAGAATTTTTAGTAACGAAAGTTGTAAATTAGAAATGCCCCCATCTTAAACGGGCGAAATAAGAAAGATGAGATTTCTCGCAGACAACGTCAACACTTGCAGCAGTAGCAGCAGGGGAAACAAGTTCCAATGCAAAGCAATTAAGTGAAGATGTGAGAAGCAAATATTCATCTACTGTAGTACTACTCCCTACCTCCCTCCAATCATAAAATTTTTGGCGGACTCTTTACACATTAATTTTTTTTAATTTAATTACATAATTTTTTGTAAATTACTAATAATACTCCGTAAATATAAATAAAAAATAAAAATATATTAATTAATATTAAGAGTATTATAAATAAATTATTATAAAAAATAAATGTTTAAAATAATTAAATATTTAACTTGAGATTACTTAAAATAGTAATAAAGAAGTCTTTTATCTTGAAGAGACGGATAGAGTAATATTATTAATATTGGGGATATTCTCACTAATTTCAAAATATAAAATTAATATTAATTTGTTAAAAATATATGCAAGACAGTTTATATTTTTAAATGACATAATAGTTAAGTTTAGAAAATTATAACAATAACTGATCTTATACTTAAAAGTTGTACTCTCTCAATCTCTTTATAAGTGGCATTTTAAGAAGAAGTAAATAGATGAATAAATTAGTGTTTTATCAAATTAATTAAATCGGATATAAAATCACAATGTTACCTTTTAAATTTTATTGAATAGTTAAAAGAGAAACAACTCAAAATTTAAAGTTTAGAGATAATATTAAAAATTAATTTTTTTTCTTGAAATCTAACTTGTTAAATAAGTTGAGTTAGAACAAGTTATTTTACATGTTTAATTAAACAAAATGAGTTTAACTGTGGAATGTTCAACTTAAATTTGACTATGATCGTTAAATATTTATTAATTATTCATTTTATTTTTATAAATATAAATTAAACAAGTCGGGTTTAAATAGGATTAAACTGGACCAAACTTAATTGATTTATAATTTTTAAACGATCTCGATTGGATTAGAATATTAGTGCACTAGACAAGTATATAATATATTGATATTTAAGTGAGTAATTGGAACAAATGGGGTTGTCCCATGAAATGACATGGTGCCTGGAACAGCAGGTGGTGGAAACTGGAAAGTATATTACTCCCTCCGTCTCAAAATAAAAATTTTGATAAATTTTTTACGCATATTAAAAAAAAAAATTAAATGATAAAATTGTTCATAATAATATCATTAAATATGGAGAGAGAATTAGAATAAAAAAAGTATGAGATATTTAATGCTACGGACATAATAGAAAAAATGTGTAAAAATTTGATTATTAAAAGAAAGAGGACATTTAACATGGGACAACCCAAAATAATACTCCCTCCATCCCAAAATATTTGACGTTCTACATATTTTTACACAGATTAAAAATAGGTACAATTTTCCTATTTTACCCTTAATTAAAACTTTATCTTATCCGACTCTTCTTCTCCATTCTCAACTCTTCTTCTCCGGCCAGATCTGTCTTCTTCTCCATTCTCAACTCTGAAACTCTTCTTCTCCGGCCAGATCTGAAATCTTCTTCTCCGGCCAGATCTGAAACTCTTCTTCTCCGGCAAGATCTGAAACTCTTCTTCTCTTATCAGTCGGATCTGACCACCACAGCTTCGTACGGCCATCGGCCATTGTTGATAGCGATTCGACGGCCATTGGCCATTGTCAGTTAATGTTCAAATCAACCCACTTATCTAATATTCGACGGTGGCTTTTGAAGCCGGTGGCTGCTCCGAGTGGAAAATAAATGGTGGAGAAGGAAAATAGACATTAATAATGGTGGAGAAGGAAGGGTAGAGAAGGAAAATAAATGACAAAATATTTTTGGGATGGGAGAACGTCAAATATTTTGGAGAAAAAAAACCCTCCTAAAACGTTAAATATTTTGGAATGGAGGGAGTAATAAAATTTTTTATTTTGGGACGGAGGGAGTAGTATTTAGTAGCAGTATTATATTGTATTTATTACCCTATCTCTTGTTAAATCCATCGCTCCATGTTTTTTGTCATTACATAAAATAATAATGAATGAGTTTTTACCAATTGTCAGCCAGAATAATTCATCACCCCTGCCCACATCGTCCTTTGCTTACTACTTCTTTTTCAATATTCTCTGTCCCTGCCCCCCCCCTGCTTCCCTCGCACTTCCACTCCCCTCCCCTCTCACCTCTCTCTTCAGTTCTGCTGCTCTGCCTGCTCAGCTGCACTCATACATCTTCTTCTTATATTCCTTCTTGAAAGGGGTAGGGGTAGGGGTGGGGGTGGGGGTGGGAAGATTTAAATATTTTTAGGAGACCGATATTTCTACCCGAAACGAAGCGCATAAATATTAACTCATGTGTTTAAATTTTTATTTAGTGTAAAAATATCAATTCTCTATACCCCTTAACTAGTTGCAACTCGTTGAAATCGAAATAAAAATTCAATGTAAGTACTGTTCAACCTAGTTTGTCTAGATCAGTAGTAAATTATAAATTATACCAGCAGTTAGTATTTGGACCCTCATACCCACAGATGATGCACAAATGATAAAAGACCAAAGACCTAACCAGTGAAGATGGGAGGTGACAAGGCCCTGAGGTAAACACCGAAATCCTTTTGAGGAGTTACATTAGTCGCTTGTGCAGGCTAACTCATGTCCTCACATCAGTCGCTGGTGCATGGTATGATCTTGTATAAAAATAATTAATAAACATAAAATTAATTTTGACTGATTAACAAACGGGGTTACGGGGAGGGTCGAGAGAAATTCTTAAATCATCTTAGATGAGTTAGAATCTACTGATTAATTAAACCGTATGAAAGGTTAGACACTCATTTTAAACTAAAAAAACCTTTAAGAAGGATGGATACTAGCTATATATATATATGTGATATGTCTCTCTCCCTATTTACTAACGACTACATCGAAAGCATTTTATGTATGGTGGCCCGGCCGTGAAGACGTTCCGTGCGTGCATATTTGAAAATGTCGGGACCACACCAAAGACATACATATATATATATATATATATATATATATATATATATATATATATATATATAACATGCATGCATGATGCATCATCACTTAATTAATAGGAGTATTTAAAACATATTAATTCTATTAAACGCATATATATGTATTAGCTGTGGTGTGGATATACTTAAGTTGCTTTATTCTCAAATTAAGATATTCACAATGATGCATCGTTTAAATTCCTCATGTCTGGCACTTGACAATAAAAAAATGTTAAATTTCATGATTAAAATTATATAAATCCCACAAGTCTAGCTAGCTATACAAAAGGATTCATTCATTCATTCTCTACTACGTACGTAGGTATTAATTTTCATACATATAATTAGTGAGAGCATCGTACATTAAGAGACAAGTAGAATTTAACTTTGTAATGTTTAATAAAAGCATCAACATTCTGATAATTAATTAATTTAAACACATTATTAAGTGGTTGTGACCACTGACCAGCTAGCTAGCCTGCCTTATATACCAATATTTAATATTGTTGCCCTTTTATACTTAGGACTGATCAGACAGTAAAGGAAACATACATACATGGATCACTCATTAATTACTATTAATTACAAGACTTTTCCCTCCCCTAATTAAAATAAATTCTTACCCGGATTTTAGCTATTGGATGGATGGATAAATTATTCCATTCCCTACTTTATATGTGTGATTTGATAACTTGATTTTACATAAATGTTATTCTGTCCTATCAATTATTGTTTGTCTATATAAAAAAATTCTATCGTATTAAAAAATGGAAAATTGTCTAAAAAAATAACAACCTAGTCCGGAAATAAGTAAGGTGCATGCATGGGGACCCTATTCTGGTTCGGTACGAAATTCACGTAAATCCTACAAAAATTAGTATTTCTAGGATTGCCTTAAAAAGAAAAATAAATTGGCTCTCAATTATATAATTATGACACCTGTATTTGATACCCAAAATTTAAAAACTCATTTTGATATCTAAGATGGAAAAATAAATAAAATATGATTATTTACATATTTTATCATGTCCAGAATAATATATACATTAATCAGTCATTCAACTTATTATTAATTAGAAATGAGGTAATGTCATTAATTAGAAATGTGATAATGTCATTATTTATCTCCCTGCCATAATATAAGGGCTTAAGGCCCGTATCATTTTTCATGTTAACACACCCATCGCTTGCTCGCTTTCACCCAAACATATTCATGGATGTCAGCCTTCGCCGTTTGTATATACTTATCAAATCTCATCCTCCTAGGCTGAGTACAACCATGTTTAATTCTTACCATTCATAAACCTCATGCAGGAAACATACAATTCAATTATACTTTCGGATTGATTTAAGGGAATTAATTAATATTTCTACGAGTAAAAATGATAATGTCCCTCACACATGAATAGTAATTGGATCCTTGTGAAAATATTAATTCACTTGATTTAAATAGCACTGTCCTGTCCCCGAATCGAATCAATAGCATTAGGGTTGGGTCCCTATGAGTCGAGAAAAATTGGCATGTCTAATTTGCGTAACATTAGATGCATGAGATGGGATGGGATGGGATGGGATGGGATGGGGTGAGGTGGGGTGTAATTTTAAATGAGTTAAGAAACTTAATTGGAACAAATTGAGAGTTGCATAATAGTTTCTGAATATATCTATAAACATTCAGTGTCACGTCTAAAGACACACAAGAGTAAGATAGTAATAAAATATTTTTCTCAATGACACTGGATGTGTAAATAGATTGTAGTATATTCTAAGTTTTCATCATTATTTTAGTATATATGTTACATACGTGAATAAGCACAGATCACTTGGAGGTCACAAAAGAAGGGGGAAATAGACGAGGGAAGCTGCTTCATCCTCCTTATAGGCCCAGCCCATGTATAGATTGCTCCTGATCGTTATAGGCCTGGTACTACTAGAATAGACTCAGATCTGGGCATTTCGAAATGGGCTGTTGGAAACTGGCCTTAATATACAAAAACAATTGAATTCTCCATTTTACCATATGTTTATGTACACAAAACTACTATTATATAATTTTTTTTTAAACATTGTTATTATAAGAATACTTCTTCACACAAGACAAGATCATCCCATTCACAATGTAATCACTTAAACAATAGTCATGGTAAAAGTCAATTTTACTTAAAGTATTTTTAAATTTAAACGATAAAATTGGGAAATCTATTTTTATTGATTAATTATTTTAAAAGAATATCACAGAATGATTATATAATTTAAAATCACATACTAATAAATAAAAACATCATGGTAAAAGTATTATCTAAACGATTGGAATCTATTTGTTTGAAAGAATAGATTTTTCGTTGTATGTTTGAGATTTTCAGGATTTTCGTTCCTCGTGATTAGGGTTTCCAATTTTGAATATCTCCCTTTTCTCTCTAGTTTTGTTGATGAAGCAATCGAACATCGACCTTTTCGACCCTCAGACAATAATGGATTCGGACTTCTCGCCAGGCGGCGGGAGGGTCGATTCCGACTTTGGCTTCGCCTTCAACGACAGCAATTTCTCTGATCGGGTTCTTAATATTGAAATTTTACCTGATATTCCCGATGCCAAATCTGATCTCGAGGGTTGCAGCGCTATTTCTGAATGGGCCAGTAATCGCAAACGAAGGAGAGAAGATATCAATAAAGAAATGGGTGAGCATTAATTTTTTTATACATTTATTCTTAGGTTTCATTTTCTCTTTAATCTATTTCTGCATATGTGAGGTGAAAGTCGGGTATAAAGTTTGAGTCTTGAACGATGCTTGGTTATCTAAAGCTTGTATTAGAAGGTGGCTTTATACAATTAGGGCTTTGTGTATGTAAAATGATTTTTTTTTTTTTTTACAATGTGTGTTTTTTATGTAAAATGATTTTTTTTTTGGGGAGTACAATGTGTGTTTTGTGTGTAATTTTGAGATAAACTTTGAGTCTTTGAGTTTTTATTTATTTATAAGAATGTTGGTTCCTATTAGAGTTTTTGCATACAAATTGAAAAGGGGAGGGGGAAATAGATACTATAGGCAGTCAGTAATATCAAGGACCCACGTGTTAGGATGTGAACTCAAATTCCAGTCTTTTTCTTGAAAAGATGGTGCTCTATATGGCCATATGGGTTTTACATATTCTGAATCAAATTATGTTCAGGTGCTGAGAGGTAATCCTTTTTAGTATTGTTTATATCAGAATGATTGTTTGTAGAAAGTTAAGCATTTTATTATGTCATAATTGCTAAATGTATGTTCGATAATGACTGCTATTGTATAGCATTTAAATGCCCAAATCTAAAGTCAACCTATCTTGGCTAAATTCACATTCCAAAAAGTCATATGACTATTGGTAGTCTAGTTAAGTCTTATACAGACACCAAATTAAAATATGTTGGACTGCGGTATTACAATAGGAAAGCCAACATGATAGACGTGTTTGATGTATGATGATTCTAAAGCTGTTCAATATCTTGTCCTACACCATCTCTTCCGGTATATACTAGGTCATGCTTTCACTTTCAAATTTTGACATATTAGTTAAACTTCTTTATGTATTTATCATAGGCTTTGAATAACTACATTAATCAGTAACGTATTTTTCATATTTTATGCTGTTTTCTAGATTTTTTCAGTCACTAAATTTGTATGTTGTTTTGCCTGTATCCAATGTGAGTGTATCAGGATCCATAAATTGCAACATTAGCTAAATGTTTTATGCTTTAGCTTGTGAATACCCTTAATATTGGGCTGTAAAATATATTCCTAATGTACTTAATTTGTTATAGCTTGGGTTTTCAGTTATATTAAATGCTTGTCGTTAATGCTCTCTATGCATCGAAGCCTTCCCTTGTTGTTCGTGTTTTGAATATTTTCAGTATGCATGACTGGTAAGCCTTCTGCCAAGTGGTTTGTACCTGATCAGTTTTTGTATTACTGAACGAGAGATGTCTCTTTACCACCATTTGTGGATGCAGTCATGCAGCATGAGGAACAGATTTTGAACTGTAATATGCCGGATACAGAAGATGGTGTTATCTATGAAAACCAAGATGAGGATGCTGTGGCAATGATTGAGGAATCACCTTCAGGTGGTTTATTGAATTTGAATCTACCTGGTATGTACTTTCACTTTGCTATGTGAATTGCTTTATCTTTTTGACCTTGAGCCCCTTTTCACTCCACAAGAATTTGAATAATCAAAAATCGTTATGCGCTCAAAAAAGTATTTGATTGCGTAGATACTTTTGCATTAGGGAGTTCAGTTGCATATTTATATATGCAAATTCTCTGAATTTTGAATTTGAACAGTGTTTAATTATATAGACGCTAATTGTTTATTTACATATTCAAAATAAATTTGATACTTTTGAAGGGGATGAAGAGACTCATGGTAATGATGCATCTTGGAGCACGGATTGTTCAACAGTTATTCGTGTGAAGACTATACACATTAGTTCCCCAATATTGGCAGCAAAGAGTCCATTTTTCTACAAGGTGAGGAGTTATCAATCTGGCGTGTGCTACTTTAAATCTGAAATCCTTTATAACTTGTGCATTTGAACTACTGTCATGTAGTTATTCTCAAACGGGATGAAAGAGTCAGAGCAGCGACGGGTGACTTTACAGATCCATGCCTCTGGTAAAGATGAAACCCTTTTAACTGCTGTTTTGCTTTCTTTTCCCAGTATATAGCTGGTTAATTTCATGGTAATACTAAATTTCTTATCATTTGTTGAATATGATGTGCCCTATAGAGGCTATAGTGTATTGCAGTTGATCATATTTCCAAGGTTCAGTTATACCACTGTAACCCATTCATTGGTTTGACTGTTATCTGTGTTTCATTCTGTTGTTTTGGAGGAGTTGGTTAGTTATAAACATGAGCTTACAATCATTCTCTCCTCTCTTTTTTTTTCGTGGAACAGAAGAAGCTGCCCTGATGGACCTTCTAAATTTCATGTACAGTAATACTTTGTCAACAACCACACCTTCTGCTTTGTTGGATGTTCTGATGGCTGCTGACAAGTTTGAGGTTGCTTCATGCATGAGATACTGCAGCCGACTATTAAGAAACCTACCTATGACTTTGTAGTCTGCTTTGCTTTATTTGGATCTTCCTTGAGTGTTTTGATGGCTGATGCAGTGCAG
Source organism: Panax ginseng (assembly GCA_020205605.1). Classification (NCBI taxonomy): domain Eukaryota; kingdom Viridiplantae; phylum Streptophyta; class Magnoliopsida; order Apiales; family Araliaceae; genus Panax; species Panax ginseng. Next base: position 100,320,311 of record CM035150.1, read on the forward strand.
TCACTGACAGATGCAGCGAAGCATTTTCTTGCTGTTACTTACAAAGACATAAGCAAGTGAGCTGCTCTGCCATCCTAGCTTTACTTGCTTTTTGTTGTGGCTTAGTTTGAAACTTAAAAGACTCTTATCTTGTTTTTAAATATGGAATCCTGCTTCATAGAAGCTTGGGCTCATAAGATCCAGCAGTAATTGCCTTAGGTTATTCGGCTGAAGAACCAAAGTTTAGGAAATTGTAGCGCTTGGTCAAAAAACATAATAACCTGTTTCAGTTATTTGACTTCACAAGATTATTTTGCATTTCTAACCAGGTTCCAAGAAGAGGTGCTAAACTTGCCTTTAGCTGGAATAGAGGCAGTCCTATCCAGTGATGATCTTCAGGTAGCTTCAGAAGATGTTGTTTATGATTTTGTGTTGAAGTGGGCCAGAATTCATTACCCAAAGCTGGAGGAAAGACGAGAAGTGCTAGGCATACGCCTTGGTCGCCTTATTCGTTTCCCATACATGACCTGCGAAAGTTGAAGAAAGTTCAAACATGTAATGATTTTGATCCGAACTTGCATCGAAGGTCGTTCTTGAGGCCCTCTTCTTCAAGGCTGAGGCACCATACAGGCAGCGCTCCTTGCTGCAGATGAGGCCAGTGCCACCACACGCGTCGTTTTTGTGGAGCGATGCATACAAGTATCGCCGGTCAAGGTGGTAGAGTTTGAACTGCCTCATCGACAGTGTGTTGTGTATTTGGATCTGAAGCGGGAAGAGTGTGCACATTTGTTTCCTGCTGGCAGAGTTTATTCACAAGCTTTCCATCTAGGTGGCCAGGGGTTTTTCCTTTCAGCTCACTGCAACATGGACCAACAAAGTTCATTCCATTGCTTTGGGTTGTTCTTGGGTATGCAAGAGAAGGGATCCGTAAGTTTTGCAGTTGACTATGAATTTGCGGCAAGGTCAAAGCCAGAAGAGGAGTACAGCAGCAAGTACAAAGGCAACTACACATTCACTGGAGGTAAAGCTGTTGGGTATAGGAACCTGTTTGCTATACCTTGGACGACATTCATGGCTGAAGACGGTGCTTATTTCATCAACGGTGTACTACACCTTAGGGCTGAGCTCACCATCAAGCAATGAATCTGTTTAAAGAATCTTCCAACTTCTGGGATTAGATGCATTAAGATTTCGGAGGTTGAAAATGCATAAATCACAATGGTCAATGCTATCATACTTGGACAAGATTTTCAGGAAGTTAAAAAGAACTGGTAATAATCAAATTAACAGGCTTGGGCTACTTGACAAACACTTATTTTCTTGTACTAGCATATATTCATATGTATCAGTATATATCAGCTTGCATTTCTTTCAGTCGTTCCTGGTTGCAGATGAGTCATTTATCCATTTTTCTTAAGAATCAATAAATTAACAAAAACTGGAAACAAAAGGGGTAGTCATGGGTGATGATCCTTTTCTTTCATTTTATTTTATTGTCAATGAGATTCGACAAGAATGAAACAGTCTGTTTCTTTTTTGTGAAAAATAACATGGATCAATAGTTAGATGCATAGTCAAATGGATCAATACTACAGATCTCAAAAGTCTTATGGGAAGTTGGTTTCAAGAAGTAGATTTCAACATAGACAATGCTTTTAAAGATTAAATTCACCAAAATGTGTGGATTTTTCTTCAGTAGTTTCTCTAGAAGCTGTTTAAAAAATAATAAGAAAATAATTTTTCTTCACTAGTTGTTTCCTTAACCAACAAGTAGATAGGAATATACGGTATGGTCCTAATCGAACATTTAATAAGAGGATTTGGAGGAATATGATGGCATTTCAGTTAGTTTTACAAAAGGGGGACGGAACTTCGTGAATTAAATAGCAATCCAAGCTATTCATTTGCATATATCGAAGCCAATGTTATTCAAAAAATACATGCACCACTTATTTAAAACAGAAAATAGCTAGCAAGGCTAAACAACAATTGCTATTCCAATGTAGGAAATCCTCAGCCAGAGGTACAATCTAAATTTAATAGAAACATCTAAAACGCTATGCAAAAGCAAGCAACTGACAGATAATAGAGTAGCTTAATTGAGAGCGGCGACACGGGTGTTACTCTTCCGTGCAAGCTTTGTCCACTCGGTATGAAAAGATCCGGGACGATCAACCCTCTCATAGGTATGTGCACCAAACAAATCCCTCTGAGCTTGAACAAGGTTAGCAGGAAGTCTGGCACGCCTATAGGTATCGAAATAGGAGAGACTAGCACACATCCCCGGAATACTAACTCCAGCAGAAATGGCCAATCCCACCACTCTCCTCCACGCCTTCTCCCTCTGCACCATCTCCCTAGCAAACTCAGTGTCCACCAACAAGCTCGCCAAATCTGGATTCCGCTGATATGCCTTCTTAATCCGGTCCAAAAACACAGCTCTAATGATACACCCACCTTTCCAAATCCTCGCCAATTCCCCAAAATTCAAATTCCACCCCTTTTCAACACTCTTTGCCCTCAACAAATTCATCCCCTGAGCATAACTACAAATCTTGGACGCATACAATGCCTGTCTCACATCATCAATCAACCTCTTCTTATCAACCCCACTTTTTACCACACCAACTTTCTCATAAACCTCAGAAGCTGCCTCTCTCTCATCCTTCAACCCACTCAAGAACCTACAATCCAAAGAGGCCGCAATGGTGGGCACAGGCACTGACAACTCCGCAGCCTGCTGAACCGTCCATTTCCCGGTTCCTTTCATCCCAGTCTTATCCAAAACCTTATCAACCAACTCCCCTTCCCCAAGTGAATCCTTAACTTTAAATATATCAGCAGTGATTTCAATCAAGAAACTCTCTAATTCCCCTCTATTCCACTCATCAAAAATCTCCGCCAATTCAGCATTGGACAAACCCCCAACATTCTTTAACACATCATATGCCTCAGAAATCAATTGCATATCGCCATACTCAATCCCATTATGCACCATTTTCACAAAATTACCCGACCCACCTTCCCCAATGTAAGTAACACACGGCCCATCTTCAACTTGAGCTGCAACTTTCTCAACAATATCCTTAATATTGTTATAAGCTTGGTAAGACCCTCCGGGCATCAGAGACGGGCCATTTCGGGCACCCTCTTCACCGCCCGAAACGCCCATCCCCAAATAGAGCAGGCCGTTGCTGGAAGCTTCTGAAATGCGGCGTTCGGTGTTCTCATACCACTCGTTGCCGCCGTCAATGATTGTGTCACCGGGTTCCATGTGGGCGGACAGGGCGTCGATGGTTTCGTCAACGGGGGCGCCGGCTTTGACCAAGATGATGACGGATCTGGGTTTTTGGAGAGAGAGAACGAAATCGCGTGGGGTGTAGTGGCCGGTTAAGGGGAGCTGGCCCTCGTTTTGGGCTCGATCTAGGGTTTCGTCGACTTTGGAAATGGTGCGATTGTAGACGGAGATTGGGAAGCCTTTCTCGGCAATGTTGAGGGCCAGTTTTGGCCCATCACAGCTATGCCCGCTAGGCCGATGCGGGAAAGAGCTGTGGAGGCTTCCATTGCTGGTAGAGAGAGAAAGGGGAGGTTTTAGAAATGGGGAAGGAGTTGTACGTATACGTTCGTAGAGTTTTAAATATATATGGTGTATCCGGGAGTGGTAGGTGGGAGAGAGTGAGAGAGGGACTCGTCGAGAGAGTGGAAAGGGTAGCCAGGTATACGACGTCGTTTTTTAGGATGATTCATTTCTTAAAAAAGTTGCTTGATTAAAAATTCACTCACGAGTTTGATGGATATTTTGATTTACAATTGTATAAATTGTGTTTTCTTAAATAAATATAAAGATATTGTATTGCTGTATTTACTAAGCAGAAAAAATGGTGGTACAAAAAATCATGCTTATAAAATTAACATTTTAGTTGTAAAAGTTAAAACTCCCTAAATAAGGGATAAGTTACATAAATTTAAATATGCATAGGTCATCCCAGAAAAATAAGACTATTGAGTATGATGTCGACGACTCCTTCATTGCATATCGAAAGAAACAATGAGTTTGTTTAGTTACTACCCTTCAAATGCATAGAACTAATTTTGTACATTACATTTGAGTTTCAAAAGTTTTCTTTTAAGTTAAATAAGTCAAATTTGAAATAAAGATTTTTTGTATAATATTTTCAAGAAATAGTTTGAACTTTCAAATGCTCCAAACACTGTGTAACCAAACATACACATACACATACAACTTATAACTACAAAGTTGTGACGATAATATATATTGTGGAATCACCCTCGAATAGCTTAAACATGACTACCAAAATTTACTAATTTATTTACATTGCCTTCAAATTAAGGAGCAAGTGGCCAAGTAGGTAGCTGGCTGGCTGGTAAACTAGCTCATCTCATGTTGGGATTGGCCGCCAGAATAAGACCAGTATTCCTCAACAAGCTGCCTGAAAAGTGATCCCTCCCGATTCAGGAGTTTATTGGGCTCATCATACTCCACCAACTCTCCTGCATTATTATTCATATATGCGTCAAATCAAATGTCAAAAAATTTACAATAATATTGGATATATCAGTTTTCAGAACCGATGTGGCTCACCATCTTTAATGGAAAGAACCATTGTGCAGTCGATCACAGTTGGTATTCTGTGTGCCACTGTAATTACAGTGCAGTCTGCAAATTCAGTCCGTATGGTTTTCTGTATTATAGCGTCGGTTGCATTATCTATTGATGCAGTGGCTTCATCAAGAACTAATATCTTCCGTCTCTTTAATAATGCTCGTCCCAAGCAAAATAACTGCCTCTGTCCCATGCTCCAGTTAGATCCATCCTGTACAACTGCAATCATTCCTTGTAAGTTTTTCCTAACAGCTCTGCTCTCTCTTTTAATTAATTCCTACTTTTTTTCTCTTACCTAAGGAGTTCAACCCTTCTCCTTTCTCTTCAACTGCCTCTCGAAGCTGACATTTTTCAAGAACCTTCCTCACATCACAGGTTAGACAAATTAATTAGATTTAGTTTACTAAAACAAGCGCATACATAAACATTAATTAAACGCCATTTTGAATGTTGATTGATGATTTCATGTCATTTAATTCTTAATAATTAACTATTTCATGTCCTTGTCTATTTCTATACAATTAAAAGGAGATTCTAGCTAGCTAGTTTCCTTGTCAAAACATAACGAGAGAGAAAATTTACCTCCCACATTTCTACATCAGTATGCTCTGATAATGGGTCTAGGTTGTATCTCACAGAACCATAGAAAAGTGTTGGATCTTGTGGAATGATCCCCAAGTGTGATCTGAGGTCATGGAGCCCAACGGTAGAGATATTTAGGTCATCTATAATGATCTTTCCCTCTACAGGTTCTACTAGGCGAAATAAGGCACTTATCAAAGTTGTCTTCCACCTACCAGTCCTGCCAACAATTCCAATTTTGTGCCCTCCTTCAAAAATGCAACTAATTCCTCGGAGAACTAGGGGAGCATTTGGCTGGTATTTAACCTGCTTTATACCTTTTAGCATATACCCGTGTCTAAAGATAAAGAAATTTTATAATAAACCATAAAAATGAGTTGAGTAAAATAATGGGGGTATTTACCTTTAAACCGTAGATTTCCACTCTACCAACAGTTGGCCAGTTTTGTGAGGGGCGACTGTCTTCTATTATTTCAGGAGCTTCACTAGGAATATGCATGTATTGTTCTAGTCTCTCTACAGAAATGATCAAATTTGATAGCATGGTCTGCTCTTGTACAGAATAGACGAGAAACACATTCAATGAAAGGCCATATGATAGAGCCATTCCAATAAATCCTGCCATCAGAACATAATTATCTAAATTGGTTACTGTTAAATTAATCGAAGGACTAAATTCAATTGACCAAGTTCAAATATGTTTTAATCAATCAAACCACTTTTCCTATATATTCTTAAATTTACTGGATTTAATCTGTTTCCTTTTCCAAATTCTATATTGATTGTATTATCATAATGTTGTCTAAACAATTATTCTATACTCACCAAGCGCCAGCAGTAGTTCTTGCCTATTTAAAGTTCTAAAGCATATTGTTATCTTTCTGGTAAAGAAAATAGGCAGGCAGAGACTATATATATATAAACTAGGATTTTCTGTGGGTTGGGCTAAGTAAGAGCTCTCATCATTTGAAACTATCTGTTATCATTAAGTGGAACAACCAAATGGCTGCTAAGTTGGCGTTTCATTGAAACTCCCCTTTTGTTTCTCAGTAACTAGTTATTAACTTGGATTTATTTTACATGCTGAAAATTTAATGTGAGGTTGAAGAAGTTGGAAAATAGACAACACTGAACACTTCTAACTATTTTTGTCTTTAACAGAGCTGTAGTAATATGAGAAAATTCTGAGTAGGAGAGGATGATCACTAACCCGAGTAAGAAGCTTCAAGAGGAAACAAAGTCATGAACAGTGCTGAGAATGAGACGATAATCGCGCATAATACTTCCAGACGTTGGATCAACCACTCATTTGCTGCAAATTTGTAAAAGAATGGGTTTGCATTTGCATCAATAAGATGCAAGTTTTCTGCATTAAACCGATCTTCTTCTCCAAAAGCTCTGATGGTCATTGCTCCAGCAATGGATTCAGCTAGATGGCTTGCAACTGAAGATTTAGTTGTGCCATCAATGCGCATTAACTCATTTGCAGAAGCCAAGTAGAATTTCTGCACGTTAAGCACATAAACTATATAATTTGGTGGACAGCTCTAAGAAAGTCAATAAATCATATAAGAAAGAGATGTTCAGCCACTGCTGAAGTTTGGTGCCTTTGACCTACATCAGCTAATGACATAAGGTGCAAATTGGTGCACCTCTGCTAGTTTGCTTTGCTTGATTCATGATTATTTTTCTTTAGGAAGGAACCTGTTTACTTAGAGGCTGTGTTACATGGACTCTCCTAAAATCCATAAGTACCCGTGCTGACACAACATGACACGTATCGGGTGTGAGTGTCAGAGACAGAAATTTGGTGGAAAATGAACCAAAATGTTTTAAAAATAGGTGTGTCCGTGACGTGTTCATTTAAGGATCCTTCTAGGGGATGCAGAATCCATTTAACATAGCTTAGAGGCACTTTTATAACTGATATGTATAGGAGATCTGGTTTTCTCTTTGCTTACTATAATTGTCAAACAAATTCCTAGGGGTAGGGAAAATGCTTCCCTGAAGAAAGCAATATGAAACTACCAGCATTGTGGTATTACCTGTAAAAGTATGGTTACATAAACCGCGGGTATGATGACAAACAACATAGGCCATGTAAGGACAGCCAATATTCCGAAGCTGATGTATGTATTCATTGTTGTCCCTATGGCAAAACTGAATTTCGTTGCCAATTCGAGGTCTACGATACTCAGATCAGAAGATACCTATTGAAGATAATGGAGATGTAAGTCACTTTAAGTTTTAAACCATGATTGAAATATAAGTTTACTCTTTGTGTAAACAGATTTAATTTAGAGATTCTTACCCGGCTGAGTATCCTTCCAAGAGGTGTTGAGTCAAAATAGGACATTGGCGCTCGAAAAATAGAAGTTATTAACTTGGAAAAGATAGATTTTGATGTCTTAATACCTAAAATAACTACTGCATAAGATCTGAGGAGTAAAAAAAGTAACATAATACACCCAATCACTGTGTATATTAAGTTCAGTATAAAGCTGCTTATTTGAGGATTCTGTAGTTCAGCAGCCAACCAAAGACTTTGTGCCAACTGTCCGATTATATATATGATGTGGAATATAACTGCTAATGAGAGGTATAAGAAGCCCTTGTTGTGGCTCAAGTATTGTATATAAGGCTTTAGACCAGTGTCTCCTGTTTCTCTTTTTTCTCTCTCTATCAACTGGTGTCCTGGCTCTGCTCCTAACTCTTTCTTGGTATAAATTTTCTGGATCTCTTGGTTAGGGTTTGTGGATCTTTGTTGGGAACCATAAGCATTGTGCTTCTCAGAATCAGCAGTTTCATTGTGTGCAGTAACAAGATTTTCAAAATCTTGACTAGAAGCCAGCAACTGATCATAAGTATCAGCTTGCAGGATTTTCCCCTCGGACATTAGCTGCCAAAATTAAAGTTAAATTGCTCATCCTTAGTAAACGAAATTTCTCATCCTTAGTAAACGAATATTAGCTGACAGATGCCGAAAATAGTAAATTACACATGGAAAACGGCTCATTATTCTGTGAAATAAAGAAGAATCTTTGTTAGAGAAGGATAATAAATAGAACATCTCTTAAATTACTAACCACAATATAATCAAATACAGGAAGGAAGTCAACTTGGTGAGTCACAAGCAAGACTGTTTTTCCCTAACAAAGCTTCCATGACATAATCCTGTCAATACCATTAATTTTCCTGTTAAAAGAAACAGTTTGCTTGAAGAAAAGTTGCAATTAAATGAGAATCGTGATCACATTAAATAAACTTGTTGCAGTATGTGCATCAACAGCGCTAAAGGGATCATCCAAAAGGTATATATCTGCATCCTGATATAGTGCACGTGCAAGTTGAACCCGCTGCTTCTGCCCACCACTGAGATTAACACCTCTTTCTCCTATAATTGTGCAGTCACCAAATGGAAGAATTTCCAGGTACTGTACAAGGGAACATCTTTTAAGTACTTCTTGGTACTTATCTTGATCCATTAGTGACCCAAAGAGGATGTTCTCTTGTATAGTTCCTGTTTGTATCCATGCTGTTTGTGAAACATAAGCTATCTTTCCATAAACCTGGACCTGGAAAATATAGAAGAAAAAGACAGAGTAAATGGTGACAGATTAGAGGTTATCGGCATCTCCCAGGTTTACAGAACGGGATATTCAAGATAAGTAAGAACATAATCAGGCCTGTGTCTGATAGATTCAGGGAAAAAAAAGCATTAGAGACTCACCAACCCATTGATGTTTGGAACTTCTCCAAGAATTGCAGCTAAAAGGGTTGATTTACCTGAGCCAACTTCTCCGCATATTGCCACCTTCTCCCCGGGTTTTATCACCAAATTTATGTTTTCTAGAGTGGCCTTCGAAGAATTGCCATCCCATGAAAATTTTCCTGCTTTGATTGATATAGACCGCTCAAACTCCTTACCTTGACTCTTAACGCTTTTGTTTTGCAGTTCAGGTTCCTCAAGAAACTTCATAATCCGAGTTAATGCAACCTTTGCTTCTATAAACACTCCCACGACTTCAGGTAGAAGCCTAATAGGCTCTTGGACGATACGGAGTGTTGAAAGAAATGTAAACACAGTGCTAGTATCTAGAGGAATCCCCAGGAAATGGCATGCCCAGAAAGTAACAATTGATACTGTGATTGTAGATGACCAAAATAGAACTAAATAGTAGCCTCTTTGTGACAGAACTGCTGATAACCAGGTTGATTCTTCTTTCCTCAACCCTTCAATAACTTTCATGAAGTGCGTCTCCCAAGCATACAATTTCAATATTTTCATGTTTGTCACTGCCTCTGTAATAGCCTTAAGCCTTCTGTCTTGTGTTACCATGAGTTTTGTCATGCAAGCGTGCTGCAATTTGGCCATTGGAGAATTTCCTGCTACTGTTAATATCACTACTAATAGTGCTGCAACTGTCGCTAGGCCTACAGAATAGTATATGATAACAAGAGAAAGACATAACTGAAGACTCGTCGCCCATATCTGATGTAACCAATATGGAAATTCACCGATTCTGTAAGCATCCACAATAACATAATTCATTATCTGTCCTGAAGAATGAGTTGTCTTAGCAGCATTTGACAGTCGTAGTTGCTTCTGATAAATGGCTGCAGATAGCAAAGATCTTACTTGGAGTCCAATTAGTCTAGTTCGGAAGTTCCTTTGCCTCTCCGATAGTGACTCCAAACATTTTGCCAAGAAAAGCCCCCCAGCCAGTGCATAACCCTCATATTTAAATGCTTGTTTTCCTTGAGCAAGCGTAATAAAAGCCCAAAGAAGCAAAGGGCCGGTTGCAAGAGCAAGTACCTTGATCAGTGCAAAGAACCCGGATATGAGGATAGCTTTCAGCTGCCAGAAAAATATTGTTGACAAGATTGAAGGGGATTCAGAAGTTCCTTTCTCATTCTGTATTGTCAACTGCTTCATAAACAAGGAATAGCACATCTCTGCTCGATCTGCCTGCCGTAATTTTGGTATATCTTTATCCTCAAGAACTTTCATTTTACCCTTCTTCATTAATGGATTCAACCACCAAAAGAACATTCTGCTAAGAAATCCTGCATTGCTGAAAGGAGTAACATTTTCATCCAAGCTGATTTCACTTCCAGCTCCAGCCTCTTCACCTCGCAAAGGCGTATAGAGTGTGCCTTCCTTGATGCCTATTACAGCTTCTTTATATTTTTTTTCTCGAAAAACACATAAGAGCAATAAAATTGCTCCAGGTAAACTCAATATATCTAGCACATCCTTAAAGGATGTTTCGTTATCGATAATAACCTCCACAAAAGATGAGATGCAGGGAAATGTAGCAAACAGGAATAAGAGAATTGAAAAAAACTTCAGTGTAATAGCAGGTGGACATCGTTGCCTAAAACTCACAATACCAAGAACCAACCATGTGAAACCCTGGAATAACACCACTAGCCACCCATGTAGTGGTACTATGGTGTGTTCTGACCTCAGTTCATGTTGAATGATCGCAATTCCAAGACCCACATAAACTAAACCCAATCCCCAATTGAAAATGGCCGACCAAATTGGCAATGGCATAGAGCATCGATAGCTTTGGGGAGCTACAATCTTACTAGTGGATGACTTATTTAGGATTATGGAAAGGGAGATTATCAAGAGAAGGATATCAATTGAAATGACAAAGAGATGGTTGGTACATGAATAAGGATGGAAAACGGCCAACAAACCAGAACTACATCTCTCTCCAACTTCATATGAACACTCTGAACTCCCACATAAGGTTGTCCAGAGATCCTCCATCATATTGTCTTTTCGTCCCCAAATAGCTGCAGCTGTTGAAGAACAAATTAAAGAGAAGCATAACTGTGAAGCAGAAACCGAAAACATAAGCAAAACATAAAGTATTTACCATATTAAGCTCTATACTAAATGGCATTGTTTCTAAATTTAAAGATAAAGTGAGAAATGTATTGACAATTCAAATAGTTATACCTTTAGATCAATTGTTACATTAAGATGCATGTTTTTAGTTGTTATGAGCCTCTTTAGGCTGTTGATAGATCTGTCAGAAAGAGAATCTGCATCATATTTCTATTGAATTAATGTGTTCATCAAATTGTTTCGACATATTTGGCTCACTTTCAATGAATATTCAAAAAGATTGCTTGACAAAAAAAAACTGCCACAGATCAAATACCATTTGGGAAAAAATAAACAACAAAATTTGTTTTGAGAATGCAAAGAATTACTCCACATGGATTTTCAAGGATATTAAATTTGATTTTCAAACCAAAATACTGTCGGATCACCATCAAAGATTAATGATATAAGTTGCTTCAGCTGAAATTGCAGTAGTATTAGACTTCTATTTAAGACCTTTCATTAAATCTTTTTTGTGCATTGTATTGTTTAAAGCTTTATAGTAGTTGGGTTTGTTTGGTTGTTATCTTCTTTATAGGAGTTGGGGTATACCATGTTCAGTTCTTATTAAGCTCTGTAAATTTCCCAATTTTAGGAAAATGTGCTTTTTCATTCAAATTATACAAAGGATTTGAAAGAAAGAAGTGAGCTCTTAAAACATGTTTATTTTGTGGGGGAGAGAGTCAAAAGAGATCAATGGGTATATATGATTAAACTTTAGAACATCTGAAAAATAAAAAATAATTTGCAACAGCCCAGTTCCACATCAAAATACACATATAGATATTTAGATGTGTTTATAAGTACTCAAGTTGATATCATTAATATCCGGGTTAATTGACTTTTTGGTCTCTGTACTAGAGGTCGATTTTTATTGTGATCACTGAATCTTTATTTGTCACAAACGTATTATTATACTCGAAAAAACTTACAAAATGGTCATTACTTATGATTCCGTCCAAAAAAAATGACGGGAAGTGCCGAGTAGATTAATGGTTGACAGGTGTGAATGACATGGCAGGTGACGTGGATCGGATAAATTGAAGTTTTTGTCATTGTACTAGGGTCGATTTTCATTTTAGTTACTGAAACTTTTTTTTGTTACATTCTTGTTATCGAAATACCAAAAATATTACAGATTATTGATTTTATTATAAAATATTACAACATGTATGAAGAGAAAGTACATCATAGATAATTTAAATTCATAAATTTTTCAAAATCATATTTAATTTGGAACCTTCTAAACACAAAACCAAATTGCAAAATAAAAAAGAAAATTGGCTCAATAAACCCTCAGATTTGCCGACTACTGCAAAAAATCGATTTAATAGAAACTATTTCACTCTCATTTCGAAGTGATCAAACAAGTAACTTCGCCGCCATCGTCAATTTGCCGGTTTTCTTTTCTCCATTTTTTTTATTTTCCGGCGAGTATACAAAGGTATAAGAGGAACATATTTTCTAAACTAGATTTTCCGACGAGAGACTGAAGTTCCAACTTGGTCCACAGTGAGAGAAAGAGTTGATGTACATAAGGTGTAGAACACCATTTTTTCCAATAAGTCCGTCGTTAGTTTTTAACGGAGGGAGGATGAATTTTGATTTTTAATTGCTTTTGTTTCTTTAAATTATGTTCCTTTTTTTCTTAAAACTTTAATTATCTTCTTATAATATTATGGACTATTAAAATAATTAGTCGACTTTACACTAAGTGAGCATTTTATTTTATTTCATTTCTACAAGCTGATCCACACATATGTCAAATGTTTGCCGAGTAAGCTTTTCCGTTAATATTTTGGACGAAAAATTATAAAATCACTAATTTGTAATATTTTCTGTACTTCGATAACGATAATGTAACAAAAAAAAGTTTCAGTAACTAAACTGAAAATCGACCTCTAGTACAATAACCAAAATATAAATTTATCCGATCCACGTCACCCGCCACATCATTAACACATGTCAACTGTTAGTCTACTCAGCACTTCTCGTTACTTTTTTGACATAAGTAATGACTATTTTGTAAGTTTTTTCAAGTATAATAATGCATTTGTAAAAAAAAAATCGTTAACCGAAAATTAACCCCTAATACAATGACCAAAAAATCAATTAACCCATTAATATTTTCAATCATAATCTTTTGAGTGAGCCTAGACTACCAATAAGACATTATTAAGACAACTCGCAATAATTTGATTCATTCAAAATTTGATCCGTTGTACAAGTTTTCAGTAACCGGGTAAATAAGAACTCCTATGAATAGGAACATCCTACCAAAACAAAACTAAAAACATATATATATATATATATATATATATATATAGAATACTTCCATAGCAATGGTGGTTCTTTGTGAAAATCATGAAACAACCCCTTTTGGACCGTTGATAAATTAATCGCATGGTGAGATGAGTCTTAATATTTGATGATAAGTAATGGCGACTTGTATGCAGGCTTTTATTTTAATATAAACACCTACATGGTCAACATCTTGTCGATTACATTTAAAAGAAAAGAATTTTATTATTAAAAAACACCGGTAAGCAGCGACGACATGCAAATTTGTGTTTTTTTTAACGCATCTTGATAACTCCTATATATATATTCTTTGTGTAGCTACACATTAAAAAAAAAAAAAAAAAATCAAGCAAGTATGACCTCTTACGACATACAAAAAAAAAAAAAATATCGATCAGCAAAGCTTTGACCTCTTACGACTTGCACAAAAGTTCTTTATTTTCTTATTTCAAATAAAATATTTGTTATTTTTATAACTCTTTCATTTAATAACAAATAAAGAATTATAATTCAAATAAAAATAATATCTATTTTATAAAAAATATATTTTTATAATTTTTATTTCTTATTTTTATAAAATATTTTATATTCTTTTATTTGTTATAAATATTTTTATAACAAATAGCAAATAAAAAATAACAAATATTTTATATTCTTTATTTGTTATAAAATATTTTGTATTCTTTTATTTTTATAAAATATTTTATAACAAATAGCAAATATTTTATATTCTTTATTTGTTATAAAATATTTTATATTCTTTATTTGTTATAAAATATTTTTATAACAAATAGCAAATAAAAATAGCAAATATTTTATATTCTTTATTTGTTATAAAATATTTAATATTCTTTATTTGTTATAAAATATTTTTATAACAAATAGCAAATAAAAAATAGCAAATATTTTATATTCTTTATTTGTTATAAAATATTTTATATTCTTTATTTGTTATAAAATATTTTTATAAAAATAGCAAATAAAAATTATAAAAATATATTTTTATAAAATAGGATATTATTTTTTATTTGAATTATAATTCTTTATTTGTTATTAAATGAAAGAGTTATAAAAATAACAAATATTTTATTTGGAATAGCAAATAAAGAACTTTTGTGCAAGTCGTAAGAGGTTGTGCAATAGGTTTGATTGATTATATTTTTATTTTTTTTTTTTTTTACAATAGTAAGAGTTTGTCTTAGGTTTGATTTTTTTTTTTTTTTTTTTTAAGTAGTAGTAAAGTAACCAAACATATAAGCATTTGGTTACTTCATTAATATATTTATAAAAATAAAGAATACAAAATATTTTATAACAAATAAAGAATATAAAATATTTGTTATTTTTTTTTTATTTATTTGTTATAAAATATTTTATAACAAATAAAGAATATAAAATATTTTATAACAAATAAAGAATATAAAATATTTGCTTTATTTTTATTTGCTATTTGTTATAAAATATTTTATAACAAATAAAGAATATAAAATATTTTATAACAAATAAAGAATATAAAATATTTCTTTATTTTTATTTGCTATTTGTTATAAAAATATTTTATAAAAAATAAAGAATACAAAATATTTATAACAAATAAAGAATATAAAATATTTCTTTATTTTTATTTATTTATTTGTTATAAAAATATTTTATAACAAATAAAGAATATAAATATTTTTATAAAAATAGCAAATAAAAAATTATAAAATATATTTTTATAAAATAGGATATTATTTTTTATTTGAATTATAATTCTTTATTTGTTATTAAATGAAAGAGTTATAAAAAATAACAAATATTTTATTTGGAATAGTAAATAAAGAACTTTTGTGTCGTAGTAAGAGGTTGTCTTAGGTTTGGATTGGATATTTTTTTTTTTTTTTTTGTACAATAGTATGAGGTTGTCAGGGTTTGGATTTTTTTTTTTTTTTTTTTTTTTTAACGGTAGTAAAACAATAATATATATATAGGAGTTCTTGTTATGTCGTTAAAAAAAAAAACACGCGTATAAGTACAGGTTTGTATTACCGGTGATTTTTTAATAATAAAAATTCGTTTCTTTTAAATGTCTTGACAAGATGTTGACCATGTAGGGTGTTTATATTAAAATAAAAAAGTCGGTACAATGTGTCTTAGCTTTTATCAAATATTAAGACCCATCTCGATCGTATGCGATCAATTTATCAACGGTCAAAAGGGGTTGTTGCAGACGATTCTCGCGACAACAGGATTCTTTATGGAAAGCTCATATATATATATATATATATATATATATATATATATGGGGAATGATTCATAAAATGTACTCCCTCCATCCCTATTTAAATGACGTTTTAGAATTTTTTATTTGTCCCTAATTAATTGACGTTTGTTCAAATCTAGGAGAATTAATGATAATTTTTCCAAAATTACCCCTCATTACTCCATCTATTTTTTTGGTACTTTAGACTGTTGTGCTATGATAAATTAATGATTTAAGGGTATTATAGACAATTGAGTACTATATTTAATGCTTTCCAATCATTATATTAATTCTTGTGTCCATCTCTAAAACCTCATTTAAATAGGGACGAAGGGAGTATTTGATATGGATCAAAAATAGGCATACAACATCTCTATCGTTAACCACCAACGGTCGAGATTAGATACTGAACGATAGAGATGATCATAACAAAATCATTGTATGAATCATTACCTATAACGGACGTAAATTTTTTTGACTCATAAGAAATTTATGGTCTGGATCGTTACCATATATGTACGTACATATTATACAAGAAGAATTAATTAGTGAGAAAGGAACATACAAGTATTTTGAGGGACATATACCTTAATTGAAACACCCAGAGCCCCAGAGCCCCAGAGCCGGAAGGAAGATTTAAGAGTTGAGACTTGAGAGTGAAACTATGAGCAGCAGCAGCAGAAATGTGAGTACTTACTTATAGACTGAAGAAGTATAAGGTTCCATGTGCAAACCCAAAAAGGGAATGGGTGCGGGTTCCTTTAAAAAAAATTAAAGAAGAAGGATGAGTTGTCATGGTCTCATTAGCAGCCTCTTTCCATCATTAACAAAGTAAATCTTTTGTCACTCTCTTTTTGGGAGATTAAATAAATATATAAAAATTTGTTGGGACTTATATGAATAAATATAGTTGATAATATTTTAATAATATATTTGATATAATGAGTTAATATTATAATTTTGTTCAATTACAATACATAACGGGCTCTTAAATAAACGAGAGAAAATACATTGTTTTAAGAGTGGAAAAATAAAAAAGAGTAGTTTTTTCTCTATAGAAAAGTATTTTGAGAGAAGGTACGAGTGACTCGTGAATTATTTAACTTTCCTTAGTAGGGTAGTGGCATTTTCAGGAGTTAAATTATACTTTTTACATGAATTTATGACCTATTTATATTTACTTATAGACTTATTTAATTTGAAATCAATATATAGTGGGGTGGGTTGATTCACCAGCCACACGTTTACATAGTTATTGTTTTTTGGGTAACTGCTACTCCAGTTTTAATTAGTGGAGTAGTAGTAGTAGTAGTATTTTAACACTGGTAGGTTTACTTATTACTACTTCGTAAAAGCACTCCTACCATCAACGTCATGAAAAGACTGAGACTAATCAATCAATTAAGTAACAATGCTGCCATATCATGTAATTATACGGCAGCCCATTTAAAGCCTTTCAACCGGTCCCCTAACCTCCCAACCGAAGCTGGAATCCAAGAATTCACAGTTCTTCTGGTGTCTTGTTCGATTGATTCTCCCTCTCTCTCTCTCTCTCTCTGAAGCTTCCTTAGTCACTATCTTCAAGGGGAAGTTGATTGGTAGACTCAACTATCTGAAATAGAATAAGAAAACTCAAGTATAAAACCATTCCAATCATCACTGCATTGATCAGATAGCCCATTAAACCTGAAGACCGATCGAAAAAGTTAAGATAAGCACGCTAACACCCTAGTATTTTTGAGAAAGTGATAATTCCACAAACAAAAGTGAGAGCTCCTTCTCGCATGATTAGTAAATGAGTCTCATGAGAAAGACCTCGTGGAAATATCAATTTTTATTTGTGGAAGTAATAATTCTCTAGTATTTTTCGATAATATATCTTTTTCCAATATTAAACTCAGCCATGTATAATGACTACAATCAACACTTCCCCAAGGATGAAACAACACAGCCATGTGAGTGATCAATTTGCAGAAGGGTCAGAGAGATTTCATATATAATCTTCTACAGTTTAAACAGCCTCTACCAAATTTCGTGCTGAGGAAGTATAAAACTGATTATGCTTTGGGGAAGCATAATGTCAGAAAATGTCCTTGGCCTAAATAAACAGCTTTTTGATAAGTCCATAAATTGATTTTCAAAATTCAAGAAAAAGAAGTGTATTTGGTGAAGAATGTTTTAGAAATGGCCGGTTCAAGTATATAAACACCCAGATATCCCCTAGACACTAAACCAAATACCTCTACTAAATTTACCAGCTGAAATATTCGAGCTTTGCATGCAAAAGAGACCACATGGAACTAGGACAATGATATTACACAATTAAATCTTGGCCCTCAGCAAGCAATTTAATTTTGAAACTAGAGATGCATTCAGGGCAATTTCCTGTACCTCGTTCCATAATCCATTTAGTTCATGGTCGATATGGCAGCATTTTCGACATCCAAAAATGGCAAGTATGACACTCAAAACTGGATTATGTAAATTTTGAGACGACTGCCCCTGCCGTATAATTAAGCAAGTATAATTACATGAGCTGCCCGACTGCCCCTGCCGCTACCCTACTACAATGCTGTTTTGTAGTATTAGATATAACAACACATAATTTATGGAAGTGATTAGTATGAATTTTATTTTGGAGTAAGTTAGTCAATTGACCAATAGAATACTGATACACAAGCCAGGTTTTATGTATGTCAGTATTTTATTAGTCAATTAACTAACTTACCAAAAAAATAATTGCATGCTAACCGGATCCATAATTTATCATGCATAAAAAAAAAACCAAAAACTTCTATTTAGAATCCTACTACTAGTAATTTGAGAGAGTGCATACATAGACAATAGAGTTAATACTTTTTTTTTAAGAAATTGTTTATTCAATTTTATTTTGTACAATGTCAATATATATATATATAACATGAGAGAGATAAAGATTATATAACACACAACTAATGAAATAATTATATCTATTAGTCAAAAATATATATTATTAAAACTAGTCTCCACGCACATGCGCTACACGCGAGAGATAAAAATTACAAATAAATAAATAAATTAGGTGACAAATAAAATTGCAGTTTCAATTTTGATTGAGTTTTGAGCAAGAGAAGAATGTTTTGTTTTGAAGACCCCTGTCCTGTCCTGTCCTGTCCTGTCCGTCTAGTTTAGTTTTAAACTGCATGTTTTAATTCATAATAATAATATATTTTGATTGCACGTTTTAATTCATAATAACATACATCATAAATGTATGCAGGCGTACAAAAATACAAAAGTTCAAAAATGGAAGAGAAACAAAGGAGGGGAATTGAATGCAAAGGTGGTACTCAACTGAGCCGAGGCCTAAGCCACTACTGGTTTACCCAATTGTATCAGAATAACGCAGGGGATTTTTTTGGAGCAGCAGCTAACAAGTGATATACTTAATTCAACTATACTAATAAATATATACATTTTCGTGTATAATAAAAACTATCTACCGCTTCATAATTTTCTAAGTTGAGCAATAAAATAAAATATTAAATATCATACGAAACCATTCTCTCTACAAAATTGAGCAAACCTTTGTTGTTCAGTATAATTGGACAAAACTTGGTTGTCTTGCGAATTTCTCAACTGCTTTAAGTACCCAACAACAAAATAATTTTCGGTGGAACCAAGTATCCAATCTTTCTTTTCTCTGAAAGATTTACTAGCACTCGATTCGAACTGCTCCACTCTCTGAAGCAATGAACTTGGGTTTCCTATTGACTTGCTCCAAGCACTGGATAACGTTTCCAATCTGGCAATCCAACCAATCGTGGAGCACAAGTCCACATTCGTTACCCTTGACGACAGTCCCCACATCCTGCGTCTCTCGCTTCAGGGATATGCAAGATCCTTCAAATATAACTTCCCCACTTCTCAGAAGCCGCATTGTTGATGACTTGGTGAAACGCCCATCGAACACTCGACAACCAGCAATCTTCACGTCTGGTCCCTGGGCTTTGCTCCTTCCTTTAAGTTCAAAGATGCTTAGCACCTGCCCCTCTCCAGCCACCTTGGTTTCAAATGTTCCAGGGGCCTTCTCTACAATTAAATTACCTATGTCCTCCAGAAGGTGATAGATCACTCTGTGGACTTTTATCTACATACATGAACATAGTCAGTTACTATAACCAATAGTTTTCTTCTTACACTTCTACACTTGGGTAGTCAAAAAACAATGTCAAAGCAATGATGAAAGAGACATCTATAGTATACAAAGATCATTTCTGTAATAGGTCAAAGTCTAGTACCTTTATACCGGCTTGAGTTGCAACCATGCTAACAGCACTAGATGGACTCCGCACATTGAATCCAACTATGCATGCACCACAAGCTTGTGCCAAGTCCAGATCAGACTGATATATAGGCCCAACTCCAACATGGACAATGTTCACAAAAACCTGACAAATTTTTCAAGGAAGACGATTAAGTGTATATCATATATAAAGGAATTTCTCAAATAAAAGGTTTCGAAATATATTGGAATAAACATTGCAACCATTTTTCACAATGCAAGGGAAATGACCATCACTATCTAGGGTTATATAAATCTTACATGATTATATAAGACGACTAAAGAAAAAGTGGTCTGGTACCTGTGGACTATTCAAAGTCTTCAATGCATCCGTGACTGCTTGAACAGTGCCCTGGACATCTGCTTTTACTATAATTGGCAATTCAACCCTCTCGGGCACGTCTTCTGATGGATCAGGAGTTACTGTCTTCTCTTCGCTCATCTTCATAAGCCTATCTTTTTCTAGTTTCGTTTTCCTTCCAGCACTAAGCATCCTTGCTCTATCTTCAGATTCTACAGCAGTAATATCGTCCCCTACCATTGGAAGTCCCTTCAGCCCTTCAATCTCAACAGGCATTGCCGGTGTAGCCCGATCTGTCAATTTCCCCGCTGTATCCCTAATAGCCCTTATTCTTCCCCACTCCGCTCCCACAACAACATGCTGCCCGCAAACTAAAGTCCCTTCCTTCACTATTGCAGTAGCTAATGGACCCCGTCCTCTGTCAAGCCTTGCCTCATCAACTACATAAGCTTGAGCAGATCCATCAATACGTGCTTTCAGATCCATCAACTCAGCCTGCAAAAGCAAAGCCTCCTCCAAATTATCCAGTCCAGTTTTAGTTAATGCAGAAACTTCAACAACTTGGACATCTCCACCCATCTCCTCCAGTGGCAAGCCTTCTGATGCAAGCTGGACTTTTACTCTTTCTGGATCTGCCGCTGGTTTATCACATTTATTTATTGCAACAACTATTGGTACATCAGCTGCCTTTGCATGAGACATGGCTTCAATAGTTTGGGGCATCACACCATCATCCGCAGCCACCACAAGCACAACTAAATCCGTGACTGCCGCACCTCTTGCTCGCATTGAACTAAATGCAGCATGACCGGGAGTGTCAAGGAATGTAATTGATGCCCCAGATGGCATGCTGACAACAAACGCACCAAGATGCTGAGTTATGCCTCCAGCTTCCTTGGCTGCAACGGACGTTTGACGCAGAGCATCCAAGAGAGAAGTTTTACCATGGTCAACATGACCCATGACTGTTACAACTGGAGGGCGTGGAAGAACTTCAGTACCTTCATATGAGTGGAGCCTTCTAACATTGACCCCAATTTCCTGCAATGATGGATGCAAATTATATAAATGATATATAGCTCCAAACTTATAGTAATGATGAATTGAAAGCCTTATCTAGACTGTTCTAAACTGAATATTCACTTACTATATCAAAGCTTCATCAATTTATTTATTTATTATTATACTTTATGAAGTATCATTAACACTAATTTTTTATTTTTTTTGGTGAAAATCCAGAGTTACCACAATGCATAAATTATCTGAATCATTCACTTACTAAATCAAAAAAGTTTCACCAATTTATTTATTTAATAAGTATTATATTTATGAATAATCACTAACACTATTTTTTATTATTATTTTTGGTGAAAACCCACAAGTTAAAACCACCATTCATAAACAAAATAGAAGTACTAATGCAGAAAACTTAAGGAGTTTTGTACGAATGCTGAAATGTTACTTCTTCAGTGTATATAACCCACTGTTAATTATAGGACCAATTTAATAGTGGGTATTGATAAACACAAAGAGCTTTCATACAAATTTCCATACTAAACGACATGCATTGTGGTTCAAGTTTTTAAAAAAAACATATACGTTTTAATTCAATATTGTCATTACCACATCCGTCTGGTCCGACAATGTTAGTGTTTTATTACACTAGATTTCATAATTTGATTCTTACATGAAACAAGGAAAATTACCATTGCAACCAGCTCCACAATGTCAATGCCGAGAGGGTCAAACTCTGAGTCAATTTTTTCACCAACATTTACGAGAATATTCTGCACAGTAGATATAGATTCACCACTACGCTTGGCTAGCTCTACAGTAGTCATGCCTTCAAATATCTCAATTGTTTTATCTGGTAAGGATTTGGCAGCCCTCTTTAATTTAGGTGGCACATATGGTGCTTCAACCGGCGGGCGCGGCTGGGTTGAAGTGGGTCTTTTCTTGAACTTCCCTTTCCTGGGAGTCGTTAAGCCAATTAATTCCTCATCACTGCTTCTTCTAGCCAGTAGTTCTGGACTCGAATGAAAATACCTGAGGAAAACTCAAAACCGCATAATCTGGACAACCGTGTACTATTCAGATTTAACATTAATGGCAAAGAATGCAATCTAATTGACACTGCCGGAATACAGATTCTTCCAGCAATGATGTCAACTTACCTTATTAAGAATCGGTTTGCCAAGCACTTATAATTCTCTGCTGAGTTGATGGAAAATTCTGCAGCCAAAATTTGAGATACAAAAAGATGATGATGATGATGCCAAATATTACTAGAAACCTAGATTTTATTTCAACCTTTTAATGAGTGCTCCAAAATTGTAAAACTAATAAATAAGCAGAAAGTATTCACATGCATCAAGCAAAAAAGATGTTGAAGCATCATTATTGTTAAAAGATGACCAAATGCAAGTGCTTTGAAAGTTGTTTAACTGAACTAAGGGCTTGGCCTCCAGTGCAATAGTATAGAACATCAAGACAATAAACATGTTATCACAGATAATAACTGAAACAAAACTATCAATAACAACCAGGTAAAACTCCAGACTGGTTCTGGCTACCTTGAAAGCATCTGACTGAAGCGGAAGCTGATTTAATCATTCCTCTAGGGGCAGGTGTAGAGATGGACACCAAAGCGTCTCTAGTTGTTGCAGTCAGAGCTTTTGTCAGACTAGCATGAATGCCCTATTTAGAAAACTATGAGTAAATGTTCCGAGAATTAAAAGATAGAACATACTGTAAATTCGTAATAATATACAAGATAGGCTTTATTTTTATTTTAGTGGAACAGTATGACCATGTACACAAAGTAGGGTGAGATTTTAATGGAGGCACACACAATTGTTATTTAGAGGGAAATGAGAAAGAAAAAAAGGTACCAAATGAATCCTCAAGCCAACTAATGACTGTGATGGAGCCCTAGAGGATTCCTTGTCTTCCTATCATGTAGTTTCTTTCTTCTTCATCCATAGAATTATCTTTCTTCTAAAAAGAATTATAAAAAACAAAAAACAAACTTGAGCCTACAACAGTAAGGGTCCTTTTGGAATCATGAATTACGAGTCATTATCATGTAATTTTGAAATCTGGGGCTGAAATTTATATATATTTCTACCCATTGGACTGTATATGTAAAACTGACATTGAACGCCCAGTTGAGGATATGGTAACTGTTTTCACACATTCACAACATGCCCCTCGCTCCCTCACTCTCTTTTAGAAATGAAGATGCACCACTAATACTGGTGCCAAGTAACATTAAAGAAAGCGTGTGTAGCAGCTAAAACTACTTTTTGCAGTCTGATTAGTACTCCTAGAGGCCCCCCAGAATTGCAAAAGCTTCCGTTTTGCTGAATGTTGTGTGTATTGATTTTCATAGCTGCCACTGATCTTGGCTGTAAGATATCATTCTTTCTTTCAAGTTTCAAGTAATGATGTGGTAGTCTGTATTCAATAACGATGTTCGGTTTGTTTACCATAGGTAGATATTGATGAAGTGCCAATTGAGTTCTACATCCACAGTGCACTATTTTTTCCCCATTTTTAACATGACACTCATTCTCCATAAAAGACCTCCCAAACTAGAAAAGACTGGATACCTCAAACACTACCTGTGTAAAATATAATAAACCCTACCTGAATACATCACAAAAATTTCACAAAAGCCCTAGAATTGCCAAATATTCCTCATGGAGCCACAGGAATAATTACTCAACAACTAGTATTGAAGTTTAAGGACCGTGAGCTCCATATTCTAAAAACATTTTCTATCTTTCTGCATTTAAATGGGCTATATTTATATTTTGCATAAAGAATAACATTGCAACTCTTCCTCGAGTTCTTTCACAGCATTCATAGATATCAAATTCTTCCATTGAAACTATAAGTTCTGAAGTCATATATTGAAATAAAATAAATAAATAAATCCGTACTGAAACTATATATTTGTAATTTTAACTTGTTTTGGTATATTATTATGTTTTAAAGCACAAAAGGTTCATCTAAGCTCAGTACAGATAAATGATTTGAGAATGAAAAGGGCGAAACCAAACTTATTGAAGCTAATACAAAAACTCACCTCTTTCCCAACCACTCTCCAAGCCATTCATAAGTATATCAAGCTCTGCACATATACAGAACAAATGAGCCCAAAGAAAAATCACCAGGTTAAAGCTAGAGCCTAAAATGTGCGCAACAAATATGCGATGGATCAATCTCTTAACTTATAAAGACATGAATTTATACAGTCCAAAATATATAATAAGGTAATAAAAATGAAGATCCAAACTTCTGAGCCAACAAAGATTTTTTCTAAAGGAAGGAGACTGTGAATTGAACCTGAACATTTTCATTTCGAAATCTAATTACTAGTATGAGAAGCAGAATTTCAAATGATAAAACTAGAATTCTTAGAAAGAAAAAAAGAAGAAGGAAATACATAGAACATTAACATTAAAATGAAAATAAAAAATTCCATCTTTATGCTGTTGTTGGTTATTAAATTTAAACTCCTTTTGCATTTCAAGTTTTCTAGAGGTAAAACATTCCCTTTCTCTGAAAATATTAGAGTAAGGAAAAGCAAAAAAGATTAGAAATTTGATTTAGGTTTGTTACCAAGTGCTCGAATGGAATATTTCACCAGAAACATTTAGGGTGAATTACTACTAAGTTTGTGGGGATCTTAGTACAAAAAGGGCGATGACAAACTCAAAAGAAGAGTGAACGAGTTCAACCCTTAATCTATCATTTCACAACAAATACATTTAAGATAATGGTAATGAATAATTATTAGAATAAGGGGAAAACATAAAGCGATATAAACTACGGTAGTTGATTGAGCTAAAGAGGAAACAAAAAGAACAAAACTAAACCAAATCAAAATTCGAAACAAAAATAAAACCTAGACATATTCATTTCGATAAAGAAAAGATAATAATAAATAATAAGAAGAAGAAAATACATAGATGATTTTAATGAATAGGTACTAGCGCAGTTTCACATTGGATCCAAAAAAGCGGCTCGATTTTGAAGAATCCGGTTATCAGAACGAAATAGAAAGCTATAACATTGCCTTTTTAATCAGTAGGGTTTAGGCCGCCTCCACGTTGTCCTCCAATCGGCTACCAATGGCGACAGGGTAGTATTGGAATAGAGATATGGTCCATATCAGGGAGGAGGGATTATTACGTGAAGAGAAAACGAGTTATACCTGTCGGGGTTTTTATGTAGATTTGTATGCAAGTAGATTCTCAATTAGGTATTCAAGTAAAATTGGACTCCACAAACATGATACACCACAGTTGCGTAATTACCGAATTAAACTTGTAGAGAACAGGAAAATAAAATTTATGACACAGCTTCGAGGAACTGTTTTTTTTTTCCCTCTCCCTCTACAAAATAAATCTTTAGTTTGATTTTACTCAATTTCTGAAATTAAAATATTTACTTTGTAATGTAAGTTTATTTAACGTTTTAAATAATAATTTTGTATTTAACTATACTTTTTAAATAATTTATTATATTACCTATTGCATTAATTGAAATCATATATATTTATATTATTTTTAAATTTTAAGATTTTACAAATTAATTAGACAAACAATCATGCAGGTTGTGATAAGAAAGAGTACTTAAATCGATATTCAACCTAATATATAAAGTAATAAATATAAATAATAAGATATAATAAGGCAAATATCCAGTAAATTTAGATGGTCCCGAGTCAACTTAGTTTCCAAATTTAATAACACAAGTATTTTTTTTTATGAGTTCTTCGTTATGAATTTTGGTATTCTCAAAATTTGACTCAACAACTCAAAAGTTATTACGTACAAATTTATTATTACTATTAAAGATACAATGTTGTCATTTCATAATGGGTACAATTGACAACTTAAAGTTGCACTTTATCCCTTTCCCGGAATAAATTCGAAAAAAAAAGTGTTACTAACAGAAAATAAAATACTTTTAGACTATTAAATCATCAAACTTGAACGACTGAATTAACACGAGATCAAATTTATCATATTTAAAATTTATTTAATAAGTTAATTTTAAGTTTAGTCGTAGTTTGCCTTATTTTAAAATAAAGTATAGGTATTACGATAAATGTAAAGACATTTTTCCTTAAAGACATGTAACAAAATTACTTTTATAAAAAATATACATATAATTTTTGTGCCTTCGCATATCAAAGAATGTAATTATTTTCCCCTACCCCTCACTCTACCCCCTCTACCCCTACATCCCCACACCTACCCCCACCTCAATCCAATCCAACTAAACTCAAAAAAATAATATTTACTGATTATGTATACACCTCTGCCAATATTTATTGACCCAAGTATGAGTCGGAGGATTTCAACAAGGGTCCACCCCACTTTCCATATTCCTAAAAAAATATTAACTCAACAAAATCATAATCCTAAATATATTCAACATTTCAATTAGTTACCCCTATCCCTGAAACACCCCTACCCCTACTCCCACCACTCTCCTGACCGTAAAAAAAATAATATTTATTGATTGATATATACTCCCACTCCCATCCACCCAAATCGGTGTGAGGAAAGTCATTACCATCTTGTTACCAAATTTGTCTTAAAAAAAAAAAAATTTACTTATTGTGATTAGTAGTTTTTGTTATATAATATACAATTATAATAATTGTATGAATTAAAATTAAATAATTCTAATTTAAAGTTTAATATGTCGTCTTTGATCTCAAAAGTCAAATTTTATCTCTAATTTCCCGCCCAATTCCCACTTGCAAAAAAAAAGATAGAGTAATAGTTTTTTTATATAATATACAAATATAATACTAATAAAATTATGATCCGGTTAATTTAATCAAAATAAGTTGAAAAGATAGAATTAATTTTAAATCATAAATATGGTGTTGAATCCGGTTAAATGAAAAGCGAAAAATCACTAACGCCAAATGCAAACAAGAAATCACCTTTACTTACGTTGTACACTGTATTCATCACCAAAGTTGACTTCATTCCTGTAAAATCCAAAGGTGTTGATAAAACACGTACAAAAAGAACAAATCCCCTTTATTGTAATAAAAACATATTTCTACATTGGGATTGAACTGAATCTGAAGTTGTACATGGTTTCTTTTCAGAACATTACATCCGTCTAAAATTTATGTATGGAGCATAACTATTACTACAGTTTTACTAAAATCCAACAATACTTGGATCCAATCATATATTAAGCCTGATGAGAGAGATTAAATTATAGCAGCTTCAGGTGAAACCTTAATAAATAATAATATTAGGAATTTCTGTTATTTCCACAATAAAAGTATCACTAAAGTGTCGCTATAAATCCTATAGCGACGGTTTTCACCATCGATATACATCTACAACGACACTTTTGTTGTGGATTTAACAATTCTCTAATATTATTATAACGAATGAGTCTTCTCTATGATTCAGCCATACAACAGCCACAACATTTGAGCAAATGACGAAATTCAGGAATAAAATTAAATGAGAAATACACGAGCAAGAATTTGGAAAATAGTCTCAATGGCCAATAACAATTCTTGGAATCTAGACAGCTCCGACAAATAAAATATCATAAGCACAAGACACTCCCATATCCCATCAAGCAGCAACCTTAGCAAAGAGACGCGAATCTGCAATGAGAAGAATGCAAGAATCTGCAATGAGAAAAGAATACATGAACATGTCGGGAACAAGCATGGGCAATACTACAGATAGTAAATTGAAATAAGGTTCATCAACCTAAAGATGTCGGGGACAACATTAGGGCATTAAAAGCAATAGCTAAAGATAGTATAATTGAATTATGAGCAAAGTAAGATTTAGACACTGTCTTTGGTCACAGCTATGTACTATAATTTATTTAATATGGACAAGTAAATTAGGGCATTAATAAGAATAAGAATAGAGACGAGTAACTTGGGCATTGTAATTACAGGTGGAAGAAAAAAAAGTAGACAACAATATTAAAAGGTAAAGGACCAGAAATGACAATTACTGGAAAAAGAGGATGAAAAATCCTAAAGTTGAAAAAATACCTCGGGCAGTTTTTTGCGAAACACAACGTCCAATCTAGCATCAAGGGTGTTCTCGATTACAATTTTCCCATCTCGAGAAGCCATCACAATACCTCCAGAACTGAAATCATCACCAAAAAAAACATTAAAAATAGTTTTTCTCACCACTCTCTTCCAATAAAACATTGGTTGTTTGGAAATTTGAAAAGCTGGAATCTTCCTGGCCAAAAGACAACATGAAAAAATAAAGCAAAGCTACATATAACTAGCCATATGCAATTAATTAGATGGGTGATGTGTGTCTATATTATACATACATACCAGGAAGGACCATGAGCATGGTGATGGGAAGGAGCTGGCGGAAGGTGGACACTATCAACAATAATCTCGGGTTCATGAACATTTGCTTTCACTGCATATTCCTCCTTTGCTGAACTCAAAATAGACTCCAGCAACATGTGGTCCTCTTTCCGACAACGTAATAAGACAGCAGGCTCTTTTAGTCTGAGTAAACTCTACAATATACATAGAACTGACTACTGAGTACCAGTGTTTTGATAACCAAAATTTATTCATAAAGCATGCTAAAGATCATGGATCAAAACTTTTAGGTGCATCCAGTTCAATTTGCATTTGAGTCCATTGTACTCTTTTAAGTGTGTCAAGTTCAATTTGGACAAGTCCTTCTACTTTTCCACTGCTTTAGAGCACAACACTCATCATCAAGAGTGAATTTTTCATAAAAGTAGTTTTGGTTATATATATATATATATATATATATATATATATATATATATATATATATATATATATATATATATTAACACTAGAGGATAGATCAACTCAAGGTATCAAATAAAAACCAATATATTGTGAAAAGTTACTGTGTATGCGTCACATTCTTGAAAACTTAATGCCTCAAAGGTTAACCTGGTTTCTGAAGTTATTTAAACTGTTTGCATTCCCCTTCGCCTTCCCTCATATTTGTATGGCAGGAAAGATCTAACTCTTGTTAAGCTAATAGAATATATCTTCCTACAAGTATATCTAAATTCACCAAATGGAGAAACACAAGCCAAATGTACATGATCTAGAACAGAGGTAGCTCAAAAACAGCTCCTTTCTTATTTTTTAAATGCTGTGGCAAGTCAAATCATGTTTCATAGAATGATTGCAGGGAAAACAGTGAAGTAGTACCTGGACAACGAGAGCTTTCATAAGTCCTTGATAATCATGGTGGTGAAATAAGTTATGATGGCTCACGTTCAAAAGCTCCTTTGACGCTGCCTCCTTCATGGATCCAATCAAATCATCCTGAGCTTGAAGAAATTTGATCCGAGAAGCATTGAGCTGCATAGAATACTCACTACAACAAACCAATATAAACATATTTAATGTGTGCTCATTTAAACCAAGCACATTGTTTGATACTTTTATATGCCCAAACTATGATAATTGATAAGTGACCAGATCCCCCCCCATCCCCTCACTCCCCAATGAATAAAACCAAAAATAAGGGGTGTGCTTTCTCCTCTATATAAAGTTCAATAACATTAAGACGACAATGTAACATTATCCTTTCGATAGTGAAGATCTCCTAGTAAAGTGATCCAAGCAGGGATTCTCTCATTCAAAGGCCCATTTAGATAGTGTTTGAATTCAACGTAAGGAGAAAAAATCACGACATTCAACGGTTTTTACCAAACTCCAAAACCAATTAATAGTTGATGTTAACTGAGAAGAAAATGCAGAAACTAACAGAAAAATTGTTCGACAACAATCTATGTTCAATTGACACCATAGACACCTCATACTCTATAATTAACATGATAACCAGCATAAAAATAGAAAACTAAAAACTTAATGAGAGGAGAACTAACAGAGGAAGCAGTTTTTTGAAGTCAAATGCAATACAAGACAAATTACGGATCATATGATAAGGTCTTGAGGGGATGCTAGAGCATGCTCCAATAAATCTTTGAAAGTGTTTGCATTAAGGTTCATTATCTTTTCATAAATTTCAATAATTTCAGTATAACTTAAAAGTAGTAGCTTTAGGATTTCCATAAGATATTGTAACACACTACAGAAATTTAATAGTGAACATAACATCTGGATGATAAACTACTGAAGTTGAGATATGCAAACCAAATCCAGATAATTAATAATCAGCTTAGTCTAAACTGCGCCGTCAAATACAGCTATTCTTATCAAGATAAAAATAAAAATAATCACCTTATTCTAATGATACATACTGCATTGAATTTCAATTTGAATAACCAAATAATATAGTATCAATTCATACTATACTAAAGGAAGGTTGAATAACATAATTACACATACATAAACATTAGCATGTAGAAAGATTTTAAGCTCGGCAAATCGCATACATTTTTTTTCGGACTTCAACTTGCTTCTCTTTGCGCTCATACTCTTGTCTAATCTTCTTCTTCTCAGCTTCCACTATCTGCAACTTCTCAATGTTGAATTCCTGCAAAAATTATAGTACATAAATGTCAGATTGCAGACATAGAATTGGAAGATAATTGCAAATTGATAATTGGCATAACGAATTTACTTCTTCAGCAGAGACAGAGATCTCGTTGGCCTTCTCTTCGGCTTCTTGGCGGATGAATCTGACCATCTGTTGGATCTGCTTCGAGACATCTGTGTCGTTCATCTTTGGATCTGAATTTGGGGAATAAGCAGCAGCGGGTAAATGATCCTTCCCAGACTTCTTCGATAGCTAATCACTGAGTAGATTGGACGAGGAGATAGATAGATAGTTGCGGTTCACACGATTCATATTTTCTCCAAATTGAAATAGCTATTGAAAAATTACACATGTAACCCATAAATTGTACTTATTACTTACCAGGCCCTAAAAGTTTTATCAATTTACCATTTCCCCACCCCCTCCGTTACCAAATTAGATATACAAATTAATTTTTAAGGTTAGGACTATATATTAAACTTTAAATTTATATTAATTTATTTAATTCTAGTCCGATACAATTGTTATAATTGTCTATTATATAACCAAACTATTAATTTCAAAATTTATTTCATTCTAAACGTTTATGAATCACATTAATTTTAAAGTTTAATATATGTCATTTGATATCACAAGTCAAATTGTAGCTTTAAATTTATAATTGGATGAGTATTTGTTTTTCTTTATATGGAACATATGTGAAAAGAATGCAACAATAAAATGAAGAATATTCGTGGTCGTGATACTAATGAATATCATTGGTCCGTAGTACAAGGATGATTCGATGAAGTAGATTATTTAGTAAGCTCTGTCTCAGCGATAAAACTGATGATAAATTTTTTAAATTATAGAAGATAGTATATATCATGCTCTAATTGACTCTTCTAATGAATTGTTTGTTACGCAGGTGAAAATTATTCTCAAAAAAGAGGGAGCTTTTCGATAAGAATTTATCTTTATTGGCGCGCAATTATATAACCTAACTCTTTTTCTCAACAGAACTTTTATAGACATTGTCAATAATGCTAACTAATAATATTATTCAAATAATATAAAATATTGCACAGATATTACTGTAACAATTATTGAATCAATGATATGAGATACTATTGTGACAATTATTGAATCTTGGTGACTTCTTTACGTAAGAATCAATAATCGAGAATCTTATAACAATGGTGTCTTCTTGTACAACCACGTGTATATCTGCACTTTTATCACTTGGGTCAACAATTAACGGTAAAAGTTTTGTCGTTATTTTTTATAAAAAAGTTATTTTTGTCGACTTTCTATGTCAGATAGTTATTCCGTTATGTAGTCCACGATGATTCTTTGTGACATCCCCAAAATAGGTCCATTCCATTCGACCCATTCTCGAAAGTGCATGAATACATGGTACAAAAATAACTACAACTTTATTAATACATTTGTGTCGTGCAAAATCGAAACATATATATCTTGTGAGTTTAAATACTGATTATTCTCTTGACAATATACATACCAAATAAATCCTCATCATAATTATTTATACATTATTTTATAAAAATGGTGAGGACTACTTAAACAACTCTCTCTAGAACCTTCGTTTCCATACTCCCATTAGTACTCGTTATATTCTCGCCTCACGAGAAGAAAAATGGAACAAAAAGGAAAAGGGTGAGCTCAGTAGCCGATAAAGAATATTATGACTAAGATAATATACAACAAATTATCGTTAGTCTCAACGGGAAAAAATCTAATAGAATACAATAGACTGACCGGTTTTAAATCAATCTTGTTGTGAAATAATAATTCATTAGAAGAGTTAAGTAGAGAATGCAAAACTACTATCTTCATATATGAATTTAAAAGTTCATCGTCGATATTTTATCCTGTATCATCAATCATATATATATACGGAATCAAATATTCATCTTTGCTAAAAGCCGAAGATATTCATCGATTAGTCATGTTCATCTAAACACATTTCATCTTTACACTACTGGGCAAAGATATTCATCAAGAAATCATTCATCTTTTGCTGAGCCAAAGAAATTTGATAATATCATCATTTAGAATTGAGGATGATGAAAAATATTTTAAAAGAAAGCGAATCCGGTGAAACAAAAGAACAAATATTAAGGATTTAGTATTTTAAACAATCCAAGTTCAAAAATACTTCATAAGTAATCGAGTAGAGTAAAATTCAAGAATAATCAAAACATGGATCTGATCAAAAGCTAGTATCCATAATAGATATCTTAGACGAAAAAGAAATTTCATTTTTGATTGATTAGTGTCGTATCACGTGAATAGTCTTAGTATCGTGAATAGTAACTTCGACGCGAAAGATAGAAATTCACAAAAAAACATCATCACGACTTGCCGTGGATAATCTTTAAATGAATAGTAATTAAGTGAATAGTAACTTTCGTGAATAGTGGCTCATGAATAGTAACCCCTAAGCATGAAAAAAGTTCCAAATTTGATAAAAAGTTTCAACAAATATTTTAGCATAATGATATTGAAGAAATAATATCATTTGAGAAGAAAATAACATCCCTTACCTCGAAAAGACAGTCTTTAGTTGAAACAGGATATAGGCTATGACTTGAACTTGCAGACCGTATAGCAATACTCAAAGTATACTCAAAATACTCACAAGAATAAACTCGATAATATAGAGAGAAAAACTTGAGTTTGGTGTGATTTTCAATTTAACCCAAGCACCTATTTATAGGAAAATCTTTAGAACACGAAAGCAGAAAATTTAATATAATATTATTATTTATATTAACCATTCCTACATACACCTTTGAATTGAATTCAGCAATTGTACACATGCAAAATGAGGCCCACACATTAAAAAAACTTTTTTGTTAATATAAATATTTAAAACTTCCAAAAATCAATTATTTCGAAACTTCGGAACTTCAATAATTCAGAATAAATAGCTCTTTTGTCAGAAAAATCGAATCTCGCATTTTTTTATAGGAAATTCAATTCTCTACAACTTTGCAGAAGAAAGTTTTTCCAAATTCAAGCGAAATTAGCAAAATCCATACAGACGATTTTATGTTATAATCAAATTTCGATCGAAGAAATGGGGTCCACCAAACACACAAAACATGTGTTAATCATTTAATGCAACAAAAATACTCTTCCTCCTCATATACTCATATATCTCACATTCATTATAAAATATCACGAAGTTAATATATTATTAAAATAATATATTTAAATGAATTATTTTATCAAAAAAGATAAAATATTAATTTTCAACAATTGTCATATTAAAATTTTCTCCATCTATATCCACATTCAATATTTTCCTCATCATATAAATCAATAATTAATTATTCACAAATAATATTACGGAATCACGATCTTGCAACCGGTAGTTCCGAAGGAAAGAGGGCTTTTCAATAAGGATCTCTTCTTACTGGCATGAATTAGGTGACCAAACCTCTCCTTAGATGCGAACTTTCTAGACATTGCCAATAATGTTATCCAATAATATTATTAGGATAATATGAATTATTGTCTAGATAATAGAAAATATTGTGTAATGACAATTTATTGAAACAACGGTAATATAAAATATCAATCGCAAAGAATTATTGAATCAATAAAATAAAAATCTTGACAAATAATTTATCGTAACAATTATTGAGTAGTGCCTTTTACGTAAGAATCGATAATTGGTGCAATCTAGTGTCTTCTTTGTTCAACAACACGTATTAGTGTGTTTTAACCATAGGGTATTCCAGCGGTATTAACGGTAACAACTACGCAGATTATTTATAAACAACTTATATTTGTCGTTTTCTTCATCGATCAAACTTTTCGTTATGGGGCCCACAAAAGATTGCGCCGTAAATGCGAATATTCCCGACGAGATTGAATATTCGACGACCAAACGAATATTCTCAAATGATAATGAATATTTTATAACCAACTTGCTTTATTGAAATATTTGCATATTTTACCCATAACTATCCATATTAATCAAATCAACCCTTACTATTTCAAAATAATAAATAGAGGAAAATAAATTTCATTTATTAATACTTTGGGGTCTTACAATTGCGTCGTCGTACGAATATTCCCCGACAAAAAGAATATTTTTCGACAAAACGAATATTTTATGACAACTTGTTTGTGAGACCCCGAATTTTATGAAATAAAAGCATTCAATTTTTTCTATTTTGGTAAATAGTTAAATTGATAAAAGTTTAAAGTTAAGGGTAATATGTGAATTTTTTTTTTTAAAGTAAGCAAGTTTTTATAGAATATTCTTTTTGTCGGGGAATATCCGTACGACGGTACAATCATTGGTGGACCCCACAACGGAATTATTGTGAGATTGAGATAACGACAAAAATATTTTTATAAAAATAACGGCGGAAATTTTACCTTTAGCTGTTGAAATACCCGTGTTAAAATCAATGAATGGCGTGGTCATATAAGAAGCACGGTATTTGATTATGATGCTTATGTGATAAGTCACTTTCGATTTTGTTTTATTGGTATTATTAATGTAATAAAAGCAGAAAAACTTTTATATAAAACATAATACTTTTATAAAGTTATTCGTTTTATTAGGCTAATAGTAAAATCTTTTTATATAATGCAGAATACTTTTATAAAGTTATACATTTTATTAGACAATAATTGAATATATTATATTTTATTACGATAAGTACTGCATAGTATTTGTATGGTAAAATCTTTTATAAAGTTATTCGTTTTATTAGATTATAAATAGAATATATTATATTTTATGTAAAAAGATTTTGCTTTAAATATGGATTTTATCGAAGGTAAATTAATACGGATAGTTCATGAGGTTAGTTCTTATCTGAATCTATTTTTTATAAATAGAAGCTCATTCCTTCATTATTTCTTACGAATTCGCATAAACTCTAGAGAGAGAAACTATAGAGAGAATTCTTCTTCTATAATCTTGAGCGTATTTCTTTAGAGTTTAAGAAAGCTTTGAGGCGTAATCTGAGTTTTCTTCAAGTATATCCTCGCCTCTACAAAATGGAATACTCTTCTTTCAAAGGTAATGGATATTATTTGTTGTACTCGTAAGGAATATTATTTGTTGTACTCATAAGGGTATTATTTCTTTTGTATTCATGAAGAGAACTTCTATTATTCCATTATTTATTATTACATTGGAATAACTTTGATATCAATTGAACTACCCTATACTTGGTGAAATTTTTACATTATTCCATTCTTTATTATTCTGTTGGAATATCCACATGCAAATTTTTTCGTCGGACTGGTTCCATTCTTTATTATTACATTGGAATATCGTATGCATGCGTTTTACACCGGATCCGGTTCCGTTATTTATTATTACATTGGAATATCACGCAATGAGTGCGTATTACGCTTCGACACGGTTCCGATTATTTAATTATCTATTAGAATAACTTTGTCTACATCAAGAAATCTGCATGCATGGTGATTTCTGTTGTTATTCCATTCTTTATTATTACATTGGAATATCCTATCGGTCTTAATTTAAATCGACTGGTTCCGATTATTATTATTACATTGGAATAACCGTCATCTTAATCTGCATGCGTGGTGATTTCTTTTGTTATTTCATTCTTTATTATACTCAGGTTAGTTAAAGTTTTGACTTCATACTCCATGAAATTAGTGGAATATCCTTGATATTTGCGCTTCATTTAGTATCTTTTCATGGAAATATTCTTACGAGCATTCTTGAATTTTACTCCACAAAAAAGTATCGTGTTGACAATTTGGACGTTATTAGTTCTGGATAAATTAATTCTTGAACTTGTTTTATTGAATTCTTATATCATTGTCATCATCCTCGTGTTTATATTATGTTGAAAGTCATCGTGGCTGTAGTGCATAGATGGACTTGGTATGATTATGAATGAGGATTATTCGGTATAATCATAGTAGTAATGTTACAAATGATGTGGAAAAAGTCATCAAGTGGCTTTTGTAGTGCATAGATGGACTTGGTATGATTATGATCGGGGATTATTCTAATTATAATCATTGTGACAACCGTAATTTTGTAATTTAATTTTAATATTTATTAGATTGAATAAATATTTTTTGATGAATTAATTATTAGATTAATTAATTAATTGATGAAGTTGTGATAGATTAATTTAATTATATGTGTTATATTTATTAAATTAATGTGGAGAATTTTATTATTCAAGTATGTGATTATGTGAGCTTATTGAATTAAAAAATATATTTAATAAGCCTATGTTATTTCAATTAATTAAATTATTAATTAGAGATTTAATAATTTAATATTATTATTAAATGAGAAATTTAATTATCGACTATATGAATTAATGAGAATTTACTATATTAAATAAGATATTAGATTTATTTTATAATGGGTGTGACATTATTTAAAACTATATTATAAGGCTTTATTAAATTAAATGGTTTTAAAACCCATTTTGTTAAGCCAAACGTGGCCTTAGTGGGAGTTGAGGCGGTTCTGGTAATCGACCACAAAGCGTCGATCGCTTTTTATTTATTGAATCGTCTTCCTTCTTCATTAATTTCTAAGTCCTCGGCATTAAGCGAGAGAGAAAAGAAAAGAGTTGAGAAATTGTTGAGTAAAGTGTGAGTTGAGTGATTGAAGAGTTTGAGAAGGTTTGATTCATCTCTACTTATTTCACTATATCGCTTGGGTAATTTTCTTCAACCCAATTTATAATTTACGTCTTTTAAGTTTCATGAATATGGCTTAAGTTTTACGTGATTCTCTGTAATTGGGAAATTATGGTGTTATGTGAATATATGTAATAATAATTGAGGTTGTAAGGCATATATATATATATATATATATATATATATATATATATATATATATATATATATATTGTGCTTCCATATCATTGGTTTCATAAGATTATAACGTATGATTTTGGCTTGTTATTCCAAAAATTTACAGTAGCATAATGATATGGCCATATGGCCCTTTACGCACAAATTTAATCGTTGATCATATATTATCCCTAAATTTTACACTTATATATGATTATACATGCTAAAACAAACAAAATGAAACTTGAGTGGTTGGATTTGACCTTATAACGAATCCATAGTAGTAAATTCTATATTTTATTCAAAAACCTTGAGAACATCAAGAACAATATAATTTACATATTTTAATTACATAACTATGTGTTTTAATGGGTTTAAATTACTCTATAAATGTTGGGTAATGATTATGTATAAATTCTAGTATTTGGGTATGCTTAAACTAATATATGGACAAGGAAATTGGAAGTTATGAATATATTCATGTATAATTTTACGTGTGATTGATTTTTGGCCTAATTTGGCCTTGTTATGTTCATGACTGCAGAGCTAGAACTCGAGAAAATGAGCACAGGTAACCCGCTTTACGTGTAGTGTTACCAAACTACATTACCCTGCCCCGACGATCAAAAAAAAATATAAATAAATAAATATTCGATGAAAATTATTATTAAAATATTTATAAAAAATAAATCAAATATTTTAATTGAGATATTTATGGAATAAAATAAATATTCGATGAAAATTATTATTAAAATATTTATAAAATAAAGTAAATATTTTAATTGAGATGTTTATGGAATAAAATAAATATTCGATGGAAATTATTATGAAATAATTTATTCGAGTGTAATAATAGTAAGAGAATGAAAATATTCTAATTTAATTAAGTAATTAAATTAGAAGGGTAATGATTTGTTAAATAAAGTAGAGTTTATATTAAATAATTAAGAGAAAATGTAACTAATGAATTTCGTGAATATATATGGTATGTGTGTAGGACTTGTGGTGAACGAAAGTAGTAATCGTTTAGCCTACACACGAGACAAGTTCCTAAACCTTAATTCTTTACATAAAGCAAATTCATTATTCTATCTTGTTTATTATTGTTCAAGTCAAGATTTCATATTAGATCTTACCAATCTTTAAAAACATAATTCCTATTATACAATACTTATTCGATTGTATACATCTTGAATTTTATTATTCAAATTGAATATCAATTATTGTTGAACCTTGTAAGACTAGTGAACCCTTATTGATTCAACTAGTCCATAGTTGATAAGCGTTATAAATTCTAGAACTTTTATTGAGCTTACCAATCCAAACTTCCTTTGGTGCGGACTTCGATGTCAAACTGAGATGAACAACCCTTTAATAGGGGATTATTTACGCTTTAGCGTTAAGATATTAATACATGATGATGGTACTGCGGTGATCCCCAAAGTACGAGAAGAAGAGTCCATAGTCTTATGATTTATTAAAGGTTTCAAGAATAAACACTTGACAACCTGGGACATAGTTCAAGGTCTTGTGACCTCGAATTTCTTTTTGATTCTTGTTATTCATTCTTGATTCAAAAGTTTAGCTTTTATATTCAAAGTTATTAATTCATTCGCATGTTATTATTATTCATTTATTATATTGTTATACTTGTGGGCAATCGTGCTCATTTCTTGCGTAATAATAACATTGCGATTAAAACGAGAGAAACGTATTTGAGCCTTCCACTAAGTAAAAGCGAAAGGCAAGATTAAGCAAGTAATGAAGACTATTTGTTTGTGGGGTTGTGTAATGACATTTAGAATTGATGTTACTTAAGACTTAATTGTTATGTTTTTTACGAGATATTTTAAGGTTAGATCAACACAGGATTTATTTAGTTATGCGATTGATGTAACCCCATAAGGGGAGAAGTTATTATTTATTCTATCTATTGTATGGTTGTATTTTATTTATGGGTAGATAGATAGATGATGTTTGTCTGATGAACACCAAATCCCATGGAAATGGAAATCTTAGGATTTGGGGTGTCCTGAGTTGGTATCAAAGTTGTAAGGTTATGAACCTTAGGTGGGGAACAACCTTAGGTAGTAGCCTTTATGTAGGAGATCGAGAACATAGTAGTGGTAAACTCTTATCGAGTTCTAGAAATGAATTTCTAAATTCATTAAAGATAATAAAAGACTTTATGTGCTTATGTGTTAATCTATGTGTTCGCTAAATACGGATTAGTAACTAAAACTTAAAATTTTGTTGTCGGGGATGCCGGATATTAGAGGAGCTAGTCAGTGGGGAGGAGGAACCCCGATTACTATAGAGGGGAGCCAAGAGACATTCGTGTCGTCGGGAACATCTTCAGACAGAGAGAGTCATCTCAGATGATCATCGGCTTGTCGTTAGAAAGATGAGCATGGAGGGAGATCCAGGAGGAGGATCTGAGGAAGAGGAAGAAGAAGAGGAAGAAGAGGAGTTCCCACCGAACTCTATTGATGCAGATATGTATGACGACTCTATGATCGTAACGAGAGTTGCAGGATCTTGTTCGGGATTTGATTGAAAGCAAAAGCGGTTAGTCCAGATTCTTATTGAAGCGAGAAGGATAGAGATTGTGACTCTTCACACACGTTTAGGAAAGCGTGGAGTGGGATCACAGTTCACGAGAAGGGTCGGGGCCGAGGATAAGTCATGAAATAGAAGTTAAAGAAGGATCTGAAGGAGACCTCGGAGAGGCTTGCCATAGCAGGAGGAGAATTTGGAGTCTGAGAGTCACGCGCCGTCTTGATCGTCAGAAGATGATCATTATGCGAAGAAGGCTAAACTTGAGGAGACATACTTTACACTACAAAATGCAATGAATGTGGTCCAAGATCGAGTTAGGAAGTATCAATCCAGTTTGAGGATCTACCATCATATATGCTTAGATCGTAGAAACAATGTGCCGCATCGTGGAGGAGGAGCGTAAAGGATATCCGGTACTTGACAGCATAACGGTGATAGAATTTGTTTAATTATGTGAAAGACTTAATTAGTTTTTATATATAAATTCTGACATGTTTATAAATGAAAGAATATTTGAATGTTTTAAATCCTGTGGATTCTTTATTCGAGGATAGTTAATGTAAATAGCTTGAGTTATCTTTATCGTTTAATGTTAAAACTTTGATTTGAATGCAAATATATCAAGTTGTTTGAGATGATGTGTTAAGTGATATGTTAAATTGTTGAGTAATGCCTTAACTATTTAGAGAAATAAATAAAGTTCTAATAAAGCGTTTATTTAATAGAAAAATACGCCAAGAAAGGCGACCAAAGATCGAATCGACCGGTGAATGGTCAACGAATAACAACAAACAACAACACCAACCCGAATTCTGCTCAAAAGATTGGTGAAATTCTTCGGGTTGAGCAATTAACAATCAACCAAGCCCCACCAAACACCACGTTCAAAGGATTTCAAGCGGTGGGACCGCTTGAGTTTAAAGGTTCTATGAACCCAATCGAACCTCAAACATGGGTTATGGAGATGGAAAAGGTGTTTGGCGTCGCAGAGTAAAGAAGACCAGAAAACCGCATATCGCAACATTCATCTTTGAAGTAAAAGCCCATTATTGGTGGCGAGCAAACAAAATACTGGGGATGAGAAGATGTAATAACACAGGGAGCGATTTAAGGAGATATTTTTCGAGATGTATTTTTCGACTAATTCATGAAAACCAAATGGAAGTTCGATTTTGGAGTTGAAAGAGGGGAATATATACATAGTAGATTACGCGACAAGGTTTAACGAATTGGCTAGGTTCGCCACATATCAAGTCATCTTGTGAGAGAGAAAGCAAGAGCGTTTTGGCGAGGACTGAAATACTGGTTGTATAACAAGGTGTCGATGTTCCAATTGAACACTTTTATTTGGAGTGTTAGAAGGCCATACTACTGTTGAAGGTGGAAGTGATGCGGTATATAAATATAATCGGGATCGGAAGAAGAAAAAGAGTGAAAATGAAGGAATTAACAAAGGTGGTGGAAGTAGCACGCGAGGTAATAATAATCGGAAAGAAAGTGGTCCGATAACTCGTCAATTGGAAGTCAACAAGGAGGCAAAAAGAAGAAGATTAAGCGTATTCAACTGCGGAAAAGCTCATCTGGGAGTTTGCATGGAAGGAAAACGCAGTATCTTCAATTGTGGTCGGGGAAGGCCACATAAAGCTTTTAAGCATTACAAACCAAAGAATGGTGTACGCTTCACTTGTGGCTCAAAGGATCATCTTGCAAGGGATTGTCCTAAGAAGGATCCGGAGAAGCAGGATCGAGGAGGAATAGAGGAAACAACGGTGGAAGCACTCACTATCACGGGACCAGCTGCAACAACCAAACCATTTCGCCGAGAACATTCAACACGATGATTCGGGGATGCGATGCGATCTCGCGATGTGGTGTCGGTATCATTCCGATCAATAAAGTTAATCTTATGTATTATTTGATTCAAAGGTCTTTACTTGTTCATTTATATCAGATGACTTTGCAAGAACTTAGAATTACTAAGGATGAGTTAGAATACCCCGTGAACATAGAAATTGCGAATAGAAATTATTCACAAGTAAATGCGTGCACAAGAAGCGTAGAGTGGATATTAAGGGTAACATTATGAGCGTAGATCTTATCCCTATTTGACTTGGAGAATTCGATATTATCTTGGGTATGGGTGGTTATCAATTATGGGGCGGTAATTGATTGCGGAAGAAGCGTATTAACTTATGACTCCATCAAAGGTTGTGTTTTATGGTAAGAAATGCGCTGAACAAGCGAGTTGTCGGCGATGATGACGAGCCAAGAAGTTGTTAAAGACAAAGTTTGTGTAGGATATCTAAACTTTACATAGTCGATATTAAGTAAAGAAAATTGAAAATAGAGGAGATACCAAGTAGTG
Organism: Panax ginseng; assembly: GCA_020205605.1. NCBI lineage: Eukaryota > Viridiplantae > Streptophyta > Magnoliopsida > Apiales > Araliaceae > Panax > Panax ginseng. The sequence goes on from CM035150.1 coordinate 100,362,853, forward strand.
AGGATTTGCAGACGTATTTTGGATGATTTGCGGGACTTCCACCGGATAGGCGGTTGAATTCGTGATCGATTTGGCTCGTGAAGCGGTTCCGATATCGAAGGCACCATCTAGAATGGCACCGATGAGAGATGAAAGAACCGATGGTTCAACTACAAGAATTACTAAACAAAAGTATATCCAACCAAGCGTATCGCGGTGGGGAGCGCCGATTTTATTCGTAAAGAAGAAAGATGGGACAATACGACTCTGATCGATTATATAGAGGCTGAATAAGGTCACGATCAAGAATAGATATCCATTCTGGCGAATCGGCGACATTCGATCGAGTTAAAGGAGAGATACTTTTCAAAGATAGATTTGAGAGTGGTTATCATCAATTTGAAAGGTGAGACCGGAAGATGTCAAGAAGGCGACATTGAACCCGATACGATCACTACTGAATTTCGGTAATGTCATTTGGTCTAACAAATGCTCCTCTGACATTTATGGGCTTAATAAATGGAGTGTTCAAGCCGTTTTGGACAAATTAAGTAGTGGTATTTATAGATGACATTTTGGTATATTCGAAAACCAAGGAAGAACATGAAGAACATTTGAGGGTGACATTAGAGACGTTGAGAAGAGAGAAGTTGTAAGACCCCAAATAATTAATAAATGAAATTTATTTTCCTCTATTTATTATTTTGAAATAGTAAGGGTTGATGTGATTAATGTGGATAGTTATGGGTAAAATACGCAAATATTTCAAAATAAGCAAGTGGTTATAAAATATTCATTGTTGTGAGGGAATATTAGTTTGGTCGTGGAATATTAAATCTTTGTCGGGGAATATTTTATGCGGCAAGCCTTGACCATGTGTGGCCCCATAACGAAAAGCGATTGGATGAAGAAAGAAAACAAATCAAGTTGTTTAAAATAAGCAGGCGTGGTTATTCACAGATTAATCTTGTTGGAATATAAATTGGTTAAAAACACGATAGCACTTGCGGTATTGCACCAATTATTGATTCTTACGTGAAGCACTACTCAATAATGGTTCTGATAATTTCTTTATTGATATTTTATTTTATTGATTCAATAATTGTTGTGTTGATATTTTATATTCTTGTTGTTTGATAATTGTCCTTTACAACGTATTTTTCATTATCGAAACAATAATTCATATTATCTCGAATAATATTATTGGATAACATTATTGGCAATGTCTAGAAAGTTACATCTAAGGAGAGGTTTGGTCACCTAATGCTTGGCGGCAAGAAGGAGAAATTCTTATTGGAAAGCCCTCTTTCCATAGAAGCGCACTGGTTGTCGATATTGTGATTACGTAATATTATTTGTGAATAATTAATTATTGATTCATATGATAAGAAAATATTAATTTTATGTAGATATAGATGGAGAAAATTTTAATGTGACAATTGTTGAAAATTAAAATTTTATCTTTTTACGATAAAATAATTTATTTAAATATATATATTATTATATTTTAATAATATAATAATGGTGATATTTTACAACGAATGTGGGATATATGAGTATCTGAGGAGGAAGAGTATTTTTGTTGCAATAAATATTTAAAACATGTTAAACATGTAAATTGGACCCCATTTATTGGAATTGAAATTTGATTATAGCATGTAAAATCGCTTGGTTTGTGGATTTGGTCAATTTCTGTTTGGAATTTGAAAAACCTTTATTCTCGCAAAGTTGTAGAGAATTGAATTTCCTATAAAAAGTCATGAGATTTGAATTTTCTGATAAAAGGGCTATTTATTGTAAATTATTGAAGTTTGAAGCTCAAAATAATTAATTTTTGGAAGTTTTAATTATTTTAAATAAGAAAAACGTTTTTCTTATTTTTTTCTAGAAGGTTGGCATGTGTGAATTGCTGAAATTCAGATTTCAAGGAATCGTATAATATTTTTATAAATATTAATATTTTATTAAATTTTACTAACTTTGGTGTTAAAGCGTTTTTTCTATAAATAAGGTCTTAGGTTAGAATTGAAAATCACATTTAAGCTGAAGTTTTCTCTCTATATTATCGAGCGTATTCTTGTGAGTATTTTGAGTATACTTTGAGTATTGCTATATCGGTGAAAGTTCGAGTTATAGCTTTATATCCGATTATTAGGTTAAATCTTGTCTTTTCAGGAGGTAAGGGATATTATTTTTTTCGTAATGATATTATTTCTTCAATATCATTATCTTTGAAATATTGATCTGAAGTTTTATCAAATTTGAAACTTTTTGTGTGTCGATTCTTATTTACGTATCTGACCTTTATTCACGATATCTGATCTTATTCGCGAATACTTGACTATTATTCATGAAAAAATGAAAATTTTCCTTTTCGTCCAAAATATCTATTATGGATACTAGTTTTGATTGTATTCATGTTTTGATCATTCTTGAATTTTACACCACTATGATTATTTTTGAGGTATTTTTGGGCGTGGATAAAACAAAAGTACTGAATCCTTAATCCTTAATCCTTGTCATTTTGTTTCCTTTGGATTCGTTTCTTTAAAAAAAAAAAAAAAATTCATCATCCTCAGTCTTAAATGATGATATTATTGAATATCTTTGGCCTGTAGTGCAAAGATGATTGATTTCTGATGAATATCTTTGGCTGTAGTCAAAGATGAATGATTTTGATGAATATCTTTGGCCGTAGTAGTGAAGATGAGCAGTGTTTAGATGAACATGACCCATTTGGTGAATGTCCTTGGCTTTTGTAGTGCGAGGATGAATATATGATTCAGATATATATTAATTGATGTTCTGAGGATAAAATATTGATGATGGATTTGTTAAATTCATAGATATTAGTAGATTTCATCCTCTACGTAACTCTTACATGAATTAATATTTTTCATTGCAGTATTGATTTAAAACTTGTTGTCTATTGTATTCTATTAAATTTTTCCCCGTTGAAGACTAACGATAATTTGTTGTATATTATTTTAGTCATAATATTCTTTACTGGGCTAGTTGAGCTCACCCTTTTCCTTTTGTTCCATTTTTCTTCTTAGGAGGCGAGAATGTAGCGAGTACGAGTGGGGGTATGGAATGATGGTTTTAGAGAGTTGTTTAGTAGTCCTCACCATTTTGTAAAATAATGTATCAATAATTATGATGAGGATTTATTTGTATGTGGATATTATGTCAGATGGCAATATCTCGTATTTAAACTCACATGATTTATATGTTGTAACAATAAAGTTGTAGTTATTTACGTACCTTGTATTTGACAACTCGAGAATGGGTGATGTATACCTATTTTGGGGTGTCACGAAGTTATCTTTACGCTAAATTTTTGAAATGTGAATTACGGATTGAAAGGTACAATTTCTTGGACATGTGATCGATAGGGACGAAATTCGGTGGATCCTCCAAAAGAAAATTTGTGATTAATCGGGATCGGTAGAAGGCGCCATCAAGAAGAAGTTTTCTTGGATTGACGGTTATTACAGAAGATTCATTCAAGATTTTTCCAAGATCGCAACCCCGTTGACGAATCTGACTAGAAAATCGATGAAATTTGTTTGGACGGAGAAGTGTGAGGAAAGCTTTAAAGAATTAAAGAAAAGGTTAAGTTCATTACTGTGTTATCTCTTCCGGATGATACGGGAAATTTTAATGGTATATAGTGATCGTCGCATGAAAGGACTTGGCGGTGTCTTTCGTACAAAATGGTAGAGTCATTTGCGTCTGGCGTCACGATAACCGAAAAGATTATGAGATGGGGTATCAGGACCCATGACTTGGAGTTAAATTGCGATAGTTTTTGCTTTGAAAATCTGGAGGCCTTATCTCTACATGGGAGAAGTGTGAAATATATCTGGACCACAAGAGTCCGAAATATATTTTTACGAAAGACTTGAATATGCTCCAAAGAAGGTGGTTGGAGTTAATTAAGGACTACGATTGTGAGATTCTATACCATCGGGTAAGACAAATGTGGTGGTAGGCGCCTTAAGTAGAAAGAATTGGAGGGCCGATGTGATGCTTAGTAGGAGGAGTTAATTTAATGATGGAGAATGCGGAATTGAAGTGAAGTATCTATGGAGATTGATGAGAAAATATTTGGATGCAATCGGTATAACCCTCTTTGGATTAAGTTAAGGAGGCTCAAACGGGACGAAGAATATAAAAATGTGACAAAGAAGATATCCGAAGGAAAGACCAAGATTTAAGATGGATAAGGAAGGAATCTTTGAGATTTGATAATAGAATTTGGGTCTTGCTTGATTCAAGAGATTAAGGAAGATATTTTAAGCGAGGCTCATAGTTCACGATATTGGATTCACTCTGGTAGTACCAAGATGTACCAAGATCTTGAACAACATTTACGGTGGCCCGAATTTGAAGCGTGATGTTGCGAGAATGTGTTGCCAGTGTCTCGACGCCGAAAGTGAAAGCGGAACATCGAGGCCAAGGTGGATTGCTACAACCATTAGAGATCCCGAGTGGAAATGGGAACATATTACAATGGACTTCGTGGTTGGCCCTCCGACGACTTCGAGAAAGGCTACGACCTTGATATGGGTTATCGTTAATGAATCGACGAAATCTGCACTTCCTTCCGATCAAAATAAGATTCAACTTAGATCGATTAAGCGAAATTTATCGAAAAGAGATTGTTTGAGGCAAGGAGTTCCGGTATCAATTGTTTGAGATAGGGATCCGCTCTTCACATCAAATTTCAAAGCGTCTTGAGGAATGCATGGGTACTGTGATTGCGAATAGATGACTTACCACCCTCAAAAGCATTTGGACAGATGAGTGAGAGAAGCGATTCAGACATTAGAAGATATGCTAAGAGCACATGTGATGGACTTTAAAGGAAATTGGGATGATCACCTACCATTAGTAGAGTTCGATTCTGATAATAACGGTTACTACGCTTTAGTATTGGAATGCCACCCTATGAAGCGTTATCTGACGAGAAAGTGCAGAACTCCTTATATTGGGATGAAGTTGGCGAAAGACAACTACTAGGCGGAATTGGTACAACAAGCAGTGAGACATAGTCGAGGTGATCCAAAGCAAGATTGAATGACTCAAGATGAAGGCGGAAGAAAAATCGTGGATCCACACCGTAGTAAGAATGTTGAGTTCGAACCCGGTAGTTATGTGTTCTTAAAGGTCTCTCTTGGAAAGGAAAGATCGATTCGGAAAGAAGGAAAATTGAGCCCAAGATTCTTCGGACCCTTTGAAGTTACGAGAAGGGTCGGAGAGAATTAACTTATGAGGTAGCCTTACTCCATTTCTAGAGAATGTCCACAATATTTTCCATGTCTCGATCTTACGACCCTACAAATCCGATTACAAGCATGTGATTGAATATGAACCCCTATATTTCGGACAAAGACTTGTCTTTTGAAGAAATTCATGTTCAAATTATCAACCAAGAAAAGAACAAGTTACGAGAAATAAAGTAATACATACATTAAGGTAATTTGGAGGAACCACAACGTTGAAGAAGCTACGTGAGAACTCGAAGAGAATATGATGAAGAATTATCCTCATTTATTTACTTAGATTGTTATATGCGATTACGGGGACGAGAATCTTTGTAAAGGGGAGAATGTAACAGGACAAATTTTTGAGTTATGATTACGGGCGAGAATCCTTTTAAGAGGGAAAGATGTGACAATAGTAATTTTGTAATTTAATTTTAATATTTATTAGATTGAATAAATATTTTTCGATGAATTAATTATTAGATTAATTAATTAATTGATGAAGTTGTGATGGATTAATTTAATTATATGTGTTATATTTATTAAATTAATGTGGAGAAATTTTATTATTCAAGTATGTGATTATGTGAGCTTATTGAATTAAAAGAAATATATTTAATAAGCTTTATGTTATTTCAATTAATTAAATTATTAATTAGAGATTTAATAATTTAATATTATTATTAAATGAAATTTAATTATCGACTATATGAATTAATGAGAATTTACTATATTAAATAAGATATTAGATTTATTTTATAATGGGTGTGACATTATTTAAAACTATATTATAAGGCTTTATTAAATTAAATGGTTTTAAAACCCATTTTTGTTAAGCCAAACGTGGCCTTAGTGGGAGTTGAGGGCAGTTCTGGGTAATTGACCACAAAGCGTCAGTCGCTTTTATTTATTGAATACGTCTTCATTCTTCATTAATTTCCTAAGTCGGACATTAAGCGAGAGAGAGGAAAAGAGAAGAGAGTTGAGAAATTGTTGAGTAAAGTGTGAGTTGAGTGATTGAAAAGTTTGAGAAGGGTTTGATTCATCTCTACTATTTATTTCACTTATCTACTTGGGTAATTTTCTTGACCCGATTTATAATTTACGTCTTTTAAGTTTCATGAATATGGCTTAAGTTTTGTGATTCTCTGTAATTGGGAAATTATGGTGTTATGTGAATATATGTAATAATTGAGTTGTAAGATATATTATATATATATATATATATATATATATATATATATTATGCTTCCATATCATTGGTTTCATAAGATTATAACGTATGACTTTGGCTTGTTATTCCAAAAATTTCTGATGCGTGATATGGCCATATGGCCCTTCTTTTACAAATTTAATCGTTGATCATATATTATCCCTAAATTTTACACTTATATATGATTATACATCTTTAAAACAAACAAAATGAAACTTGAGTGGTTGGATTTGACCTTATAACTTGAATCCATAGTAGTAAATTTATGTTTTTATTCAAAAATCTTGAGAACATCAAGAACAATATAATTTACATATTTTAATTCTGTAACTATGTGTTTTAATGGGTTTAAATTACTCTATAAATGTTGGGTAATGATTATGAATAAATTCTTGTATTTGGGTATGCTTAAACTAATATATGGACAAGGAAATCGGAAGTTATGGCCATATTCATGTATAATTTTATGTGTGATTGATTTTTGGCCTAATTTGGCCTTGTTATGTTCATGACTGCAGAATTATGAAGCTAGAAGCTAGAGAAAATGAACACTGGTAAACTTGCTTCATGTGAGCGTTATAAACTACATACCCTTTAACGGTCAAAAAAAAAAATATTCGATGAAAATTATTATTAAAATATTTAAAAAAAATAAATTAAATATTTTAATTGAGATATTTATGGAATAAATAAATATTCGATGAAAATTATTATTAAAATATTTATAAAATAAATTAAATATTTTAATTGAGATATTATGGAATAAAATAAATATTTGATAAAATTATTATTAAAATATTTATAAAATAAATTAAATATTTTAATTGAGATATTCTTGGAATAAAATAAATATTAGATAAAATTATTATTAAAATATTTATAAAATAAAGTAAATATTTTAATTGAGATGTTTATGGAATAAAATAAATATTCGATAGAAATTATTATAAAATAATTTATTTGAGTGTAATAATAGTAAAGAGAATCAAAATATTTTAATTTAATTAAGTAATTAAATTAGAAGGGTAATGATTTGTTAAATAAAGTAGAGTTTATATTAAATAATTAAGAGAAAATGTAACTAATGAATTTCGTGAATATATATGGTATGTGTGTAGGACTTGTGGTAAGCGGAGTAGTAATAGTTTAGCTACACTTGAAGCAAGTTCTAAACCTTAATTCTTTACATAAAGCAAATTCATTATTCTATCTTGTTTATTATTGTTCAAGTCAAGATTTCATATTAGATCTTACCATTCTTTAAAAACATAATTCTATTATACAATACTTATTCGATTGTATACATCTTGAATTTTATTATTCAAATTGAATATCAATTATTGTTGAACCTTGTAAGACTAGTGAACCCTTATTGATTCAACTAGTCCATAGTTGATAAGCGTTATAAATTCTAGAACTTTTATTGAGCTTACCAATCCAAACTTCCTTTAGTGCGGACTTGATGTCAAACCGAGATAAACAACCCTTTAATAGGGATTATTTACGCTTTTAGCGTTAAGATATTGTGCAGCGATGATGATGGTACTAAGGGTGATCCCCCTAAGTCACGAGAAGAAGAGTCCATAGTCTTATAGTGTTAAAAGTTTCAAGAATAAACACTTGTGACTAGGACATAGTTCAAGGTCTTGTGACCTCGAGAATTTCTTTTGATTCTTGTTATTCATTCTTGATTCAAAAGTTGAGCTTTTATATTCAAAGTTATTAATTCATTCACATGTTATTATTATTCATTTATTATATTGTTATATTTGTGGACAATTGTGCTCACTCTTGCGTAATAATAATATTGCAGTTAAGAACGAGAAAACAGACGAGCCTTCCACTAAGAAAGGCAAAGGCAAGATTAGCAATGTCTGAGACTATTTGTTTATGGGGTTGTGTAATGACATTTAGAATTGATGTTACTTAAGACTTAATTGTTATGTTTCCACGAGATATTTTAAGGTTAGATCGACACAGGATTTATTTAGTTATGCGATTGATGTAACCTATAAAGGGAGAAAGTTATTATTTATTCTATCTATTGTATGGTTGTATTTTATTTATGGGTAGATAGATAGATGATGTTTATCTGATGAACACCAAATCTGTGGAAATGGAAATCTAGGATTTGGGGGGGTGTCACAATCGTGGCCAAGTAATGTTCTGAATGATGTGGAAAAAAATTCTCATTGACCCGTAGTGCATTGATGGACAGTTTTTGGTATGATTATGGCTATGGATTATCTTCGGTCAAGGGTGCAAAGATGAATATCTTTGGCCGTAGTGCATGGATAATTCATGGATGTGATACTAACGAATATCCTTGGCGGTAGTGCATGAATAATTCGATGATGTGGATTATTTATTAAGCTAAGTCTCAGCGATAAAATATTGGTTATACACTTTTAAATTGTAGAAGATAGTAGATATCATGATCTACTTGACTTTTCTAAAATACAGTTGTATGTCTTTGACTTGTAGTGCAAAGATGAATTGTTAATGAATATCTTTGGCCGTAGTTGTAAGACCCCGAATTTTATGAAATAAAAGTCTAATTTAATTTATGATTTTTATAAAATATTAAATTGATGAATGGTCAAATGAGCAATTAATCAGATAAATAAAAGAGGAGATATTAAACTTATAAAATGTGGACACGGAATAATTAAAGGCGATGAGTCTTGAGATTTAATTTCCAAACCTTTCCCTAAATTATGTACTAAGCCTTTCTTCTATTGGTCCAAAATTTTTGTGGGGAAAGGATGTTGGCCATTCATTTTGTTTAAGTCAATTATGCAACACTTTGCTTCTCTTTATCTCATGCTTCCTTCCGTAGCCAAAGTTTAGAAAGGAAAAGAGAGAGAGAGAGAGAGAGAGAGAAGAAGAAGAAGAAGGAGAAGAAATTAAGGAATCAAGAAATCAAGAAAGGTATCTGTAAACCTTTGATTTATTTTTCTATTTAAGATTTCATGAATTTTATATGAAGAGATTTTGTTCATACTTGATTGAGATGATATAAACTTGTATAAACAAGGATCAAACGAGAGAAATCAAGAAATCAAATGAAGAACAAAATCTGGAAATTTTCAGAAAAAAATAGTTTATTACTTGATTTTGTAAAATCAATACTTTTTATCTCTTTAATTTTCCTAAGAGTTTGATTTGTTGAAAGTTAGGTTATAGGGGATCATGATGGATCCAAAGTAATAAGGACGTATATGATAAAGATTTTATGTTTAATTCATGTTATAATAGAATTTAAGATCAAAAAGTTAGGCGTGTGTTTGAGGATGAACAAAAGTTATTTTGAGGACTTAAATCAAACTTGTAAAAGTGTTGATAATTGATTTATGTGTAATATCCGAGGATGATGATCTATAGATTAAAAAGTTATGGAAATATTCCAATTTGAATGGACTAAAAATGATTTAAATCAAAGTAGTGGTGAAAGTTTTCGTAAAACATGTTAAACGATGAAAAATTTAGTCTTGGGGGACTTTGGAGCAAAATTTTGGAATAATTAATGAATCTGAAAAATTATGAAATCATGGGGGTTTTATAGAGCATGTTACAAGCTTTCCATAGGTTCGAAAATGGACTAATTCCGATAACGGATGAAGAAGTTATGAATATTTGAAGTATGTGTGTCAAAAGTTTCAAAAATCTAGAAATCGGAGTTAAGTGTCAAGGGTCGGGCGCCTAGGCGCCAGACTAGGCACTTAGAATCTGTTCTTGGGCGCCTAGGCGCTTGCCCAAGGCCAATTTTGGGCGCCTAGGCGCTGGTCAAGTGTTAAGTTAAAATCTGTCCGTACATTCTTTAGTAAATTGGGAATAACTTTTTCATACGAACTCCGATTGAGATGATTCAGGATGATTCGGAAAGATAACGAGTAGACCTAAAACTTTCATTCTTTATGTTTTGAGATTTGAGGTCGGGATCAAGGCCTAAAATGGATATTTTAGGGACTGATGTGCATTCAGAGGCAATCAGAGGACGTCGGGCATGCACGTATGCAATGTGTAATGTTTTAGACGATAAAGGATGTTATTCTAAGTTGTAAAACATGAACATTATTAAATATAATGATATTATACGATAAATAAAGACAACTTGAATGAATAATGAATTATTAGTTGGTTTATATGTTATTCGTGATAAATATGATTTGATGTTGATCCCTACTTTTAGTAGAATTTAAATTATTTATAGTAAGGTATTGATTTGATTCTTACGTAAGAAGTCATTATGTATTTCATTCAATAATTGTCACAGTAATTATTGTACAATGACTCATATTATTTGATATGATATAATTAAACCAGTTGGCAGTATTGTGAGTCTATGTTAATAATTATGAATAATTGTTAACAGTTTAAAGATGTGTAAATAATTGATGAATAAAAGGTGTTGATTAAAGATAAGTATGATATTGAGATGTTTGTTCAATTATTTTCTTTTTACAAAAGTATGTTTGGCATGACTTGCCGACACTCTACTTTTTCTAAAGTAGTATGGATCACAACTTAATTATTTTTAAAACGTGTACAAGTTGGTTTAATTTTCTTTGTGGGACCATAAATTCCACCACTACCATTATTATATACCTCGTTTGGTTATTTTATCAAAGCGGGTGTGCTAGTTGTTTACTAAATTTTTAGTATAAATAGGTTGCTCGGTTGAGTAACTAAAGACACACCATCACTACACTAAAAATATAAAATCTTTTACTACAATATTGTGAGTATAATATTGTGAGTATTTCTATTGAGTGTAATGTTACTCCAAATGTAGATAAGGAATGCAAGCATCGTTTAAGTTGATCAATTTCACAGAAAGCAGAATCAAGTCACATGCTAAGGTAAGGGATATCATTATTGTGGTAAGGGGGTATCATTTTTATGGTAAAAAGAATATCATTTTCTTTCATACTCCATATTATGATAAGATATTATTATTCGTTTATTCAGTTTATCATTAAATGGAGAAAAATCCTGAAAGGATTAAAATATCATTAATAGTTTGTGATTTATCTATTATTATGTTATCAATTTGGATTTTGGATAATTAAGTTAAAAATCACTAAGATCTATGTTATCTTATTATTCTGATGATTTATGTTTATTCATTATATATATCATTGTCATCATTCTCATGCTTATATTGTGTTGAAAGTCATCTATGGCGTTGGTGCATAGATGGACTTGGTATGATTATGAATTGAGGATTATTCGGTATAATCATGGTAGTAATATTACAAATGATGTGGTAAAAGTCATCTTTCTTTGGCCATAGTGCATAGATGGACTTGGTATGATTATGACCGAGGATTATTCGGTATAATCATGGCCGTAATTGAAAACACGAATATCCTTGGCCGTAGTCATGGATAATTTGTGGTCGTGATCTTATTAATTTGAGTCTCAACATTATTGGTTTCTGATTGTATATCTTTGGCTGTAGTGCAAAGATGGTACATTGGTTATTGATTTTCTGATTGTATATCTTTGGCATGTAGTGCAAAGTTGGATTTGTTGATTTACTTTATTATAAATATGAATTGTGATTTAATTATAATCTGTGGTGGTTCAGGTGAAGACAGGTGATGAGAGTTCTCTTTGTCTTGGGTATAACCAAGAACTGTTAATGAGTATTACAGGAATGAAATATTAACGATGGACTTTTAATCTAGAAGAGATAGTAGACATTATGGTCTACTTGACTCTTCTAATGGATTGTTGATTCATTTCTTTATTATGGTTGAAAACTTTTATCTTCTACCATACGTTCTAAATATCTGAATTATTTTGATAATTTAATTATCTTAAGTCATGATATTCTTTACTGGGCTATTTGTGCTCACCCTTTTACTTCACCACCACTTTCAGGTAATAAAAGTGTAGCTGAGACTAGCAGAGAGAACATGAGTATAAAGTGGTGATACGAATTTGTCACAATCCTAATCAACTTATGAAACGGTGTGATATAATAATTGTACTGAAAACTTAAAATGTGTGTGACATGTTTTATACATCATTTGATATTTAATTTTGGTGAACAACAATAGGGTGAGGTGAATCATAATTTGGAAGCGTCAAAAGTGCACTCCATTAGAATGAGGAGAACAAAAATCTTCTCGTGTCCTTGAGGACTTGATATATTTGTTGTTGTACTTTATATGGCATTGTAATAATTTAAATATGAATATTTTCGTGTTATATACGTAATAATATTTGTATTGAAACTCACAGTATATGAGTCGTCGTATTTTTGATCGACAGTTGTATAAATGGAGTTATAAGTAGTGTATGTATTTGGCGACCCAAGATGGGTGGCGTATACCTATTTTGGGGGCGTCACAGTAGTGCAAAGATGAATTTATTAGTATGATTATGAACAAGAATTGTGATTTGGTATAACCATGATTTTTGATGTTTCGGTGAAGATAGGTGATCAAAATTATCTTAAATCACAGGGTGCGAAGAAGAATTTAGAATCACAATTATGATTATGAAAGAGTTATTCAATATGATTGTGGACATGAATTGTTGATTGATGTTACGAGGATAAAACATTATTGGTGGACTTTTAACATAGAAGATAATAGACCTTATAATCTATTTGACTCTTCTAATGGATTGCTTCGTTCACGCATGACTATGGTTAAAAAGTTTTATCATCTACCATATGTTTTAAATCTACGATTTATTATTGATGAAAGTTATTGATAATTTAATTATCTTTAGTCATGATATTCTTTCTTTGGGCTAGTTGTGCTTACCCTTTCTCGCTTTCACAATTCCTTTCGGGTAATAAAAGTGTTCTTGGGTTGGCGGGGATAATGAGAGAATAGAGCGGTGGTCTCTATCTGTGGAGGTTTCTCCCTAAGCAAGTATAGAAAAGTGTGTTGTATTCTATACATCATTTAGTAGTTATATTTGGTAAATCAAATAGGGTGAAAGCGAACCCGACTTTGAAAGGGTGTTTTGCCGGCTATCATACAAGATGTCTAATGACATACTGACCTCGTGTTATCATAAGAGCGAGGGTCATCTTGCATCCACTTCGAAAGTATATCTACGAGCACTATCTATACGATCTTGGAGTTTATTTGAAATATAATATGTACTTAGAGGCAGTGGAGATAGTTATATGTCAAGAAAAGACTCACCATTTGAAAGAAGATGATAATAATCTTCTCGTTTTTCTTTTCGGGGTCTATTGGGTTAACAAAGATAATTTTGTGGACATATGATATCTATTATAACCTGTACGCATGGACTCCCTCCGTATACGAAGGTTTCTTGAGCACTTCCCAAATATTTTAATTTCTAAAAGCAGTTTTGACTATACTTTTTATGTAAAGTACCATTGTAAGGTTGTGGTCGAGGCACCATGAGAGTTATATACATTTGTATTAAAACTCATGATTAAGCATTAATCGATTAATATACGATAATGATTCAATGATTGTATAAATGAAGTTATATTTGAATTTTGTACCATGTATCTGGCGACTCATAATGGGTGATGTATACCTAATTTTGGGGAAGTCACATTGCTTACTTTGCAAAATTTGCACATATCACCCATAACTATAACATTATATCAAATCAACACCTTATTATTCAAAATAATATTTAGAAAATATTAGATTTTTATTCATAAAAAATTGGGGTCTTACAAATGAAGTGTCCTTCACCTTCCGTGTCCTCTAAAAATTATTACTTAAAATAAAATTTATTAATATTTTAAATTAAATAACTTGATAATTAATATAATAAAATTAAAGTTTGAATCATTGCCAATTTATAAACAAATATTATTAAAAATATGATACATTATTAATAAAATATTTATAAATAAATAATATTAAAAATATGATACATCTTTAATTAAATATTTATATTAAATAAATTAATTTTATTTGAATAACGTAAAATCTTATTTACTCCTTCCGTCTCATAAAAAATATCTTAATTTAAATTTCAAAACTTGACACCAATAATAAATTACGATCATAATTTGACTTACATTTTATTTTTTTTTAAAATTTATTAATTTAAAAAATAATGAATTTTACTATAAAAATTAAACAAGAACGTTTATTACTATTACGAGAGGAAGCGTGTGATATTTATTTGTAGTTTTAATAATTTATAAAATCGTGATTCCCAAGAGCGGACGGCGGACATAACGAACTTGTTGCAACGTCTCATTCCTATAATCTATCCTCTGTTAACAAACACTCACTATTTAGCATTTCCGTTAGAATCAAAACTCGACAATCTCCAGCTAAACAGATCGGAATTCATTTTCCGATTCCCCAGTATACATTAAGACGACGTCGTAGTAGAAATGCATAGCCGGGGATCCAGTAACCGGCTATCTTCCGAATCGGCTTTTCGATCGCGAGTTTCAACTCTCCTGCTCTCTATGTTCGCAACAATGGCTTCGTTTTATGTCGCTGGGCGGTCAGTTATGTCTCTATAATGCCAATTTTTATTTTTCCTGTTAACAATATTTGTGGTTTTGGGTTAATAACCAAAAAAGTTTCAGTCTTTGTTTGGAACTCTGATAAAAAAATTAGAGAGAAAAATATAAACAAAGGAGTTCACATTTTTTTTGGGGAGTTCCAAACATAGTCTTGGTGACTTGGGTTTTTAAATTTTGTACATCGTGTGTAGACTATGGCAGGACGCAGATAGCAGGGTTTATGTAATTAAGGAGCTAGACAGGAGAACTGGCAAGGTATTTTCATTTATCCTTTGAATTTGAAGATTGTTGTTGTGTTATATCATCATATCTCATTTACTAAAACTTGATTTAAGCTAAACTAAACAATTTGTCTTCTGTTTCAGGGGCAGTCTACTATATCTGTTGACGATACATTGAAAATCATAGCCTGCAGGTAAGTTGATTTTGGCCAAATGCAATGGCAATTTTTTTGAACGGCAAATTCGTTTTCGATATAGAAATCGTTGTAGAAGCAAAGTAACCAATTTGTATTTTCCAGGGAACAACAGAAGAAATTAGATGCACATCAGTTAGAGTTGGACAAAGCTAGACTAGAAGGATTTACTGCAAAGCATCTCACAGAAAATAATGAGAGTAATACAAAGAAAATGCTTCTAGCTGTGATAGGGATCATGACAAGGTTTGGCCGCAAGAACAATAGAGATGCAATCCGTAAGGCATGGATGCCTACTGGTAGAATACCCTTCCTTTTTGTGAGTTTCATCCTTCCCCCATGTATTACTTGATGTATATATCTGATTGTGTCGATGATGTGAAGCCGGGAAGTTATAATCTTTGGGGTTAAAATTATTAGTAAGTTATAAAAAATTTGGCGGGGACAATTTTTTTTAATACTTTATACTTTCGGGTCAGACAAATGCATCCAAATATCCAATTTAATAATACTAACAAAAGGGGGAAATCACAATTGATTTCTGAAAACAAAACTGAGGTTGGAGAAATTGAAGAGAGAGTAATTTTTGTTACTTGCAAGGGCACAAGGCTGCAAGAGAGACACAGTAGAATAGAATCGCACTCCAGTCTCCACACTCGCGGTTAGCCAGTCACCAATACCCATTCCGACCACTCATGAAAGACTTTAATGGTTCACGGTTTGCCTTTTGAGTGGGGTCAAAAATTGAGTGGGGGTCAAAAATTGAGCGGAGTAAAATTTTTTTTTTAACTGATTTCAAAAATTGAGTGGGATCAATTGACCCCACATTTCTAGCCTAGCTTCGCCACTGCGAGCTGTACTACTGCACAAACACGTATATTATATATAACATATTCTATCATAGACTGCCATGCATATTGTTTAAAGTACTGCAAGACATCTATGATGTTAAAAGAAATGATTACAAAACTGAAAACAGATTAGAAAATTTGCTACTATAGTGACACACAAAGCATTTTGTTAAGTAATTCTAGAATCCGCTCTTAACCCGAGTCCTCAAATAATATTCTTCTATTATCTCACTGTTATTCTGAAGAGACTCTCAACTATGAAAACTTAGCTCATTGGATTTTGTTAGTACCTTGAACTGAGACGTCTCTTGGTTATCGTAGGCTACTTAAGATGGATACATCTTTAGTTTCGGGAAGTTTATTCTTTATAGCACCTAGACCAAGAAAGAGTCTCGGTGGACAAGGTGACTCTCTTTCTATCTCTAAAGACGACAATATTTTGGTTACGTTCATGGGAATTGGGGTAGTCTATAGGTCACAACATGGACAGAGCTCGTTTGGCACTTCTCTTGGTCATGTATATGACCTGTATATTCAGTACCATAGGGATCAATATGATTGCTTGGTTAGGATGTGACGATGAATGAGTCCATTATAAGACCTTAGTAAAATTATTTGTGTCTAGGTCCCTGCCCAAGAGGTCATGGAATTTAACTTCATGGGGACTGGCATTGCGCACATGTGAGGGTGGCTAAAAAGGTATAATCATGTTTAGAGGGACTTAGACCACCTTGGTGGCTAAAAAGGATTAAGCATGTTTTAGAGGTACACAAATTATCTGGTGCGGGAGTGCTTCACGAGAATGGCTCAAATCCCTCAAGAGCACCAAGGGTGAGTCCCATCTTAATCACTTAAATTTTTTTAATTCAGAAGTATATAGAATTAAGATTATATGATGATTTGTAATGCTGCAACACCTATGCTTGACAATATTTTTTAAGAGTTTCTTACTTCCCTTCTCTGAAGTTTTTTTTGTTAAGTTGCTTCTCTTCTCTATAGTTGTTTCTTGAAGAATGCTTATCTTGAAACCTAATGTGTGCAGGTGTGGCGCTTAAAAAATTGGAGGATGAAAAGGGCATAATTATACGATTTGTGATAGGAAGGAGGTCTTTATATTGTTGATTTAAAAAAATTAAGAAATTATATGGACTGCTGTATCTGACTGATTTTCTATCTTTCAGTCCAAATCATGGGGACAATTCGGAAAGGGACATCATCAGTGAAAATAAGCTGGCCAATGACTTCATTATTCTTGTATGTTCAACTGCTGTTGTCATTTATAGCTTTATTATAATATTGAATATGTGAAATTTTGTCCAACATTTTGAAACTTGAGGTTTGAAAGTAAATATGTAGAGACCAATGAAAGAGACTAACCCACACTTCCATGGTTTTGGTTATTGGGTTCCGGTGTGTGTCTCTATGGCTTACATATGTATGTAATGTGAGTGCACATATAATGTTGTAATATACATACACCTCTGCTCCCACGCCCGCAAGCATTCTTAATCTAAAGTATTACAAGCTTGCACGCACACTTTTTGCGTAAGAATGTGAATCTTAATAGCAAATTTGGAGCATCAAAGTATTTGGTTGCTTAATACTGAAAAGGAAATTTTTACTAGGATTGTGACATCCTGAAGGCAGCAAGGACTCTTAATTGAGATAGAGTACAACTTCACAGTTATTAGGGATGTTTAAACTCATTGAAGATTTTTGTTCTTTATTTTGGTCTAAAAGTGTTATCTAACTTCAAATGAGCAAAAATGTTATTTTCTCATTTTTCGTTTCTTAACAGAATATGGAGGCTCCTGAGGAGCTACCAAACAAGTCAAATTTGTTCTTTATTCATGTGGTGGAGCACTGGGATGCTGAATTCTATGTTAAAGTCAATGATGATATTTATGTTAATATTGGTATGTAGTACATGTTATTATATTAGGTTTCCCTATATAACATGCCTCTTTGTTATATTATATGTCAATCTGCATGCAGTCAAAAAAAATTAGGGGGAGGGGTGGTGGAATAGAGGTCTTGAAAAAGTAAAACATAACATTCTAAGTACAAACCTTACTCCATAATTTACTGCTCGATCTTTTTATGGAATTTTAAGAATTTACATTAATATGGCAGCAATCATATTTATATAAGTAAGATATATTGTCTGAGTTCTTGATGAAATTTAATATTGCATTTCATTCTTTTTTTAGACTTAAAGGCAACTTCTTCATGATTGATTTGCTAAATCGCATTTGATAATTCAAATGAAATTTAATGAAGCATTTATCATGTAACAACTGATCAGTGAATGGAGATTATGTTTTGGATCTGGGGTTGAATATAATAAGAAATTTCTTGAATTTTTTTTCATGTCTTCAAAGGGCATGGTTGTAATCTTAGTTGCTTGGACACTTAAAACTATTTAAAGCATTTGATTTCATTTGTTAATGTTATAATACTTTTACCCTTATATTATGAAATCCCCTATTAGTTAAAAAATAAAACAAAAACTAATTAAAAAAAACGTAAAGCAACCAATGTGACACTTTAGCTTCTATGGTCATTTAAGATAACTTAGACTGTTAGACATCTTGAAACTTCTACGAACTTCCAGTCCATGGGTATCATATGGGATATCTTTGTTTTGCAAAAACTAATTACAAAAAAACGTAATCATTTAAGATAACTTATACTGTTAGACATATTGAAAATTCTATGAGTTGGTTACTTAACATGGTATCAGAGCTTTGGGTGTGCAAGGTCTTTGGTTCAAATCTTCCCGGCCACGCAATTGTATTTATAATAACTTAATAGTGCAAATGCACTTTAATTTCTCCCTTCTCTATAAAAAGTTGCATTTGAGGGAGAGTGTTGGCATGATATACATTATTGCGTTCTCCATCTAACAACGTAAGTTTTTAGTTGAATTTTTTATTGGGTTTGTGTGCAGATGCCCTTGGAGCAGTGCTTGTTAGTCAGTTGGATAAGCCTCGTGTTTATATTGGGTGTATGAAATCCGGAGAAGTTTTCACTCAGCAGTGAGTTAAATAAAAATTCTTTACTTGTATTTGTTTGGGAAAAAGAAATGAAGACATAGTCGTTAGATTGAAAATTTAATATTCTTTTCATTGCCTGTAAACTACAGATCCAACAAATGGTATGAACCAGACTGGTGGAAATTTGGGGATTCAAATTCGTGAGTATTACCAAATCAGATTTTTTCTTTTTGCTTATGTTTAACATTAGTTGTTATTACGTAATTTCTGTTCAGGTATAGGAGTGTCTAACTAGTATAATAGGCATATATTTAGCAGTGTTGATATAGTTGCTTATATGGTGTTTGTGCTTTTGTAATTATAGTTTGTTTGGATTTCTGATACAAAATAATTTATATCGTAAGCCTGTAGCAGGTATGTTGTTTTCTAGCTCTTCAGCAGATTTTTATTCTTTCATTCTATATACTTGAACTTTACTGTTATACCATCACAAGGGATTCTATATAGGTAATATATATTATAAATCATTGGGAAATATATTGCTTAACTCGGGATTTGTAGTCAGGAAAGGGTGCAAATATGTTAGAATTGTTTAAATTGAGGCATATTTTTTCTATATGTACAAGCATCTTTTTGCAGTTATTTGTTGCTTTCCACATTACACATCCTGATTTCTGAAAGCTTGAGCCCGTATGTTCATGATGCTTATTAGATTTTTTCATCTTTGTTTCCATGTTCAATGCTCTCTAGTTTTAAGTGGTTAGAGTTGTCAGTGATTTCCAACTTGGATTAGGTACACCATTGGTTTAAATATCATTTTCTAACAAAAAAAGGCGAAAAGTTGGTTGTTCAAGAAGGAATGTCACATCAAAAGTCAGAACCTAGGTCATTTTAATACTGTTTGTCTGTGGCTATGTGTGCAGCCAGTACAAATAATTGGTGGAAATCCTGATGCAATCATGGTTAGTCCAAGAAATTATCTAGACTGAATAAATTTGAGGAATTTGTATGGAAAGAACATAGATGCACTGTATGAATAATTTCTTTCCTTCTGAAACTAGACGTAGATTTTTTTGTTTTTCTTAATGTATCAAGTTGGGCTACTAAGTAAGTCTTGGAAATTGTTTTTTGATTTTTTTTTTAAATGCAAGTATGTCAATTGTGATGAAGACATGAAGTAATATGTGTGCTCCCTAAGATCTTTTCTTAGTACTGCTGCCTCTGTTCTAAAAATCCCCGCCTAGGTCCGCCTAGGCGCTAGGCCCCCTCTTGGCGCCCCACCTAGGACCGCCCCTTGGCGCCTCTAAGCCCCCAAGCGCCTCACCTAGGCCCAAGGCCATAAAAAAATCCCTCTAGAAAATTAGGCGGGTTCTAGGCGGATATTTTTTTTTAATTTTAATAACTACCCAAACTAAATCTTGATATATTTATTTTTTTAATGATTACCATATTCATAATACAGGTTGTAGCATATCAAATCACAACAAGAAGTGAACAATATCAAGTCAAAATGGATAATTTTATTATAGTTGTAATTTTTTAAACTTGTACCAACTTCAAATTATATAAATGAGGATACATTTGTAATATTTAGTTTAATTCTATTTTATAATTCTTAAATTTATGTTTAGTTTCTTAAGTTTTAATATTGAATTAAATTTTTGAAATTTTGAAATTTATTATTTAATAGCAATCTTATTTATAAATAAAACTAATATGTTAAAAATATGTTTAAACTTTGAACAATTGCATGTTTATGTTTGAACTTTGACATTAGCAATATGGATGTGTTTGAACTTTAAGAAAAGGCCTTTATTATCTTTATTATAAATTGTTTTGCTTTATATTATTATTTTATTTGGATAAATGTAAGATAAAATATTAAAATTACCTTAAAATAAAAAATCCCACCTAGGCCCCGCCCAGGCCCCGCCTAGGCCCCCTAGGCGCTAGGCCCCCCTCGGCCGCCCTCCTCCCGCCTAGCGCCTTTTAGAACATTCCGCTGCTTATTCTTAAGATACCAAGTACTTGTATGCATCTTTCCATTGGCCTACTAAATCTTTATTGTGCACAGATACTTTCGACATGCTTCTGGTGAGATGTATACAATATCGCGAGCATTGGCTCAGTTCATTTCAATCAACAGGTTTGACTCTGGTTTTTTTCCTCTACAACTATTATTCTTATCTCACACTATGTACAAACAACAAACATACACTAGTAATTGCCATCTTTTTGTAGATCAATACTTCGTACATATGCACATGATGATGTCAGTGTTGGATCATGGTTTATCGGGCTTGATGTAAAACATGCTGATGAAGAGAAGTTTTGCTGCTCTCCTTCGTCATCGGGTTGATTTTGTCTCTCTCTCTACCCAAGGATCTAATAAAATAAGGAAAAAGTACATAAATGGCTAGATGACATGCTGGTGCGATGTGGTCTGCCTTCTCCTTCAACTTTAAGAAGGCTAAGAAGCTCTTTTATAAAATAAAAAAAAAAGAAAAAAATACTGAAAGAAACTCTGTAGGATATGTACCTAAATAGGTGCCATAACTATTTACCTGTTTTGTAAAATACCTCTATGATAGTAAAATGTTTAATACTACTATCACTGCCTATACATATTTCTACACGGTAAACAATGGCATGAATTGCAGTCCTTCCTCCTTACAAGTGATGGCCCCATAATTTATTTGTGCATCTTCTTTCTTTACAGGGGCTGTGTCTTGTGACGCTGCATGAATCAACTAATCTTCCGAACATGTATCAACGACCTCTCTATGTAGAAGCAGAGGCCACTCATTTCCTGCATCATCACAGATGCCAGTTGGATATGAATTCCTGAGGAGTCTAGTGCACTTTCCACAGAAATTTGATGTCCTGAGATGTGTGATACAGTGATGATTTAAGAGGTGCTGTGCATGAGTAATCACAAACTTATGGAATTCATTCAAAAAAACTTTGGATGGTGGTTTAATTGCTAACCACTGTGAAGATTTGATTTTTTAAAGATCACTATGGTTCTGTCCATCACACAAATGCATTGTAATTGGTTCCTTGTTAATGGATGATCACTGTATAACTAAATAAATGTAAAGATATTAATGGATATAGAGGTCAATGTTCTGCTTTATTGCACGATTCTCTGTTATGTGGCGTCTCAACATGGCATTCCATTGTGTTATACATGAATCGAGTGGCCGACTTGATTTCTTATTTTCCAGGATTTGCTTTGCTTTGATTAATTGTTTGTTAAACATTTGTTTTGATTTGATTTTTATGGAATATAGTTTTTTTTTTCCTTTTCTTTATACTTTTCGGTAGTTCTTAACAGCAACGAGTCATGTCTAGTGTTGAGAATTCGAAATGACTGCGTGTATATTTACTGATATATCTATGCTAAGATAAATATTGTAGCAGCCAATTTCAAGCCCATTTATTGCATTATATGAGCTATCCCTTCCCCTAGCCCCTTTATTGAGTTCAGTTCAAAGGGTTATACTTTTTGAACTAGCGATTCAGTCAAATATGGGCTGCTCCTGGTCCTGGATTTGACAAACTTTATTGCTACACTTTCGGAGCAGGTAATCTTAAAGTTTAGCTGTAATTGCACTCAAATCTTTATGCACTTCGATTGTATGCTTTTTCTGTTTACTACATCTCCACTTGATATAAATTCCATGCAAACTACATTGATCCTCATTTCAAATGGCTATTGGGGTGACTTTTCGGTTCTTCCTGTTTGTTTTTTCCCCCAAAGGTCGGTGATTTGTTTATCATTGTCGCATATCCTGACTTGTGGCTTGAGAATGCTATCATTTTCTAGTCAGGTACGAGTTACAAGCAATCTGCGATGTATACTTAAATTATTTTTATACTTTATGTATATCTGATTTGATTATAACGAGTTGATCACACCCATAACGTAAAACGAAGCTATTGGTTTATCAAAAACCTGTTGCTTCAATCTTT
Organism: Panax ginseng; assembly: GCA_020205605.1. Classification (NCBI taxonomy): domain Eukaryota; kingdom Viridiplantae; phylum Streptophyta; class Magnoliopsida; order Apiales; family Araliaceae; genus Panax; species Panax ginseng. Next base: position 100,386,049 of record CM035150.1, read on the forward strand.
TCATTATTAATACGACAAACCCGGGACTCAATAGTCTCCATTTATTAGACTGTTTGGTTATCCGGGCTAACTCAATATATTGGTTTAATTTATTTAACAAAACCATTAAACCAGTGTTTGTGTTTATTGGTTTAAGTATTTCCTAGAGGTACATCCGGAAGTACTTGAAGGTGACTTGTTGCGGATTTGGTGGAGAGGAGAGACTGAGGTAGCTAACTAAATTAGTAGTTGGATATTTGGTCTGCATGCACGAGGAAAGTGGTTTGTTGTATCACGAAAAAGTCCCCATTTTCAACTGCTTCAGTGACTGCTGGCCTATTTTTACTGTCCGGGTCTTCTTCTTCTTCTTCTTCTTCTTAGTATTGGCTATTGGGGGTAATCTGTACTAGCTCTTGTTCTTGAAATGACAACAGCAATTACAGTCTCAAAGGAAAAGAATGGGATTGATCGAGTGCTACTTCAAAACAATCGAGGCGCCTCGGCGCAGGTTGTATACTTTTAATCCATTTACGAATTCTTTAATTTCAATTATTTCATGCCTACGAAATCATCCGAGATCCATGCACCAGATGATTTACAATTTTGTCACTTCATCTCTCCAGGTTAGCTTGCATGGAGGACAGGTTTTATCATGGAAGAATGAACGTGGAGAAGAACTATTATTCATAAGTAGTAAGGTACTTTCAAGATTTACTATTCACTTCTTCTTTTATATATAGTATAAACTACTTGATGCTCAAATTAAAATGACATTCTTTTAATTATGATCAAATAAAATAACTAAGCAGATTTAATATCATTCATTTAGGCAATTTTCAAGCCACCAGCAGCCGTAAGAGGAGGAATTCCAATTTGTTTTCCTCAGGTATTTTCGTGCTTTCCACAAGTATAGACTCTAGCTAGTGCTTATCAAGACAAACCAACCTTTAAAATATTTTGACTAATTAATGGTTTGGCTTTCACATTGCTGTGAAGTTTGGAAGCCGTGGTTCTCTTGAGCAACATGGGTTTGCTACGAACAAGATATGGGCGATTGATGAATCTCCTCCTCCTCTACAACCCAGTGATTCCAATGGCACAGCATATATTGACTTGCTTCTTAAACCATCTCAAGAAGACTTGAAGGTCTGGCCTTACAGGTATGAACTCGATTCGATCCTCATCTATAAGCTCAAGGTTTGTTCGGTTATAGCATTTCGATCTCTATTTGCTTAGTCCAGGCATTGCGTTTGAAATAAGCTGTCTGTAGTTAAACGAACAAGATTCTCATGTGGTTTTGGTACTTTTTGGAACTCCCAACTCTCGAAATGCCAACTATTTAATTTTGTGTTTCCTTAAAAAATGAATTATACAACAAGTTTATTTTTCTTTTCAAGTTTTGAATTTCGTCTGCGGGTGTCTTTGGCTACTGATGGATGTCTCACCTTGATATCACGCATCAGAAACATCGATTGCAAGCCTTTTCGGTTCTCATTTGCATATCGCACCTACTTCTCCGTATCGGATATCTGGTATCATTCACATTTTCCCACTGAATCAGAATTAGTTTCTTTTCTTTATGGTGACATTTGTATTAACAGTGAAGTGAGAGTGGAGGGGTTGGAGACTCTTGACTATCTTGACAATCTGTGGGACAGAGAACGCTTTACAGAGCAAGGAGATGCCTTGACTTTTGAATGTGAGGTAAGCCAACATGTAACCATATATTGGTAGACCAGTGGCAGGATATATACATGACTTTTGAATGTGAGGTAAGCCAACATGTAAGCATATATTGAGATAGGGAAGTTGGTGTTTTATTATGTTGTAGGTGGATAGAGTTTATCTTAGTTCTTCAGATATAATTGGGGTTTTTGATCATGACAAAAAGCGGACTTTTGTGATAAGGAAGGAGGGACTTCCTGATGTGGGTAAGCTTTTCTCCTCTTTGATCTTGAAATATACTAATAAACAGGAAATTAAGCATACTTTTTTCCATGAACTGTGACAAGCGGACCTCTTTACTCGTTTGTCATCAGTGGTATGGAATCCATGGGAGAAGATGGCTAGAACCATAGCAGATTTAGGGGATGAAGAGTACAAACAAATGGTTTGTGTTGATGGGGCAGCAATTGAGAGGCCGATCGCCTTGAAGTCCGGTGAGGAGTGGACAGGCCGGCTTGAGCTATCTGTCATGCCTTCAATTTGACAAAACAACTCAACTCATTTTATGAGGATTGTATGTATGTGGATTGTGGTGTGCCAACTAAATTAGTTAGTGTGCATGAGCATGATTGTACAAATTCATGTAAAGGAACAAGGAAGCTACATATTATTTTAATCTTTCTTCCTATTTTTCAATTCAGTCCTTAAAACTCCACTTGGCAAGGAAAAAATAATTGTAAAATTTACAACATAGAAAAAATAATTGTAAAATTTACAACATATATCAGAGCCAGGTTTCGATCCTGGGACCTGTGGGTTATGGGCCCACCACGCTTCCGCTGCGCCACTCTGATTTGTTGAAATAATGAGATGTATATATTTAAATTAAACTCGTGATAGACTAAATAGAGCGCGACCTTACCTCATCATCAACTTGCAAAACAAAGCTCAATTATGTTTATGAAATGCTGCTACTTTAATTCAAAATTATTATGAATTTGTTGAATTATAATATAAACAACTATAAGCTTTACTTAAATATACTACTACTTGTAGTTATTGTATTTTTGCCCTTTTTTTTATTACAAATATAATGAATTTAAATCAATTTCGTTTTAGAATTTCGTAAATTGATTTCAAAAATCAAAATATATTTTTAGTTTTGAAATGGAGGGAATATTATCTTTTAACCCTAAGGTAAAAAAATAATACTCCAAATGGGGGATACTAATTAATGCCACATCTAGTTTTTAAGTTTTTTATTTTTACATTTATCTTTTGTTTGTTTATTTTAAATGTTTGACTGTTATTTTTTTTATATAAATAATTTCTTTTTCATTTAGTTTTGCATTTCGTTTAAGGATAAAATTGTATAAGGATAATTATGCAATAAACATATAACCAAACCAAGAGTACTAAAAAGGTATATATTTTTGCCAATTACGAGCACTAAAATTACTTTTATAAAAGAAAATTGAGACTCTTTATTGATTGATTTATTTATTTATAGAATGGAGGTGGTATACGTGAAAATGAAAAATGGGATGAGATAGACTGAAGAAACATATGTCATATGAATGAAAATGATGGAGTATATATTTTTAGAATAGAACGTGATATACTACTACAACTGTAGGCAAGTAAATATATTGTCAACGTGATGTACAACTGTTGAAGCATGCAATACCATTATTTTAATCATCAAACATATTTAAACCAAACTATTCATTAGTTTTGGTGAAACTAATTCTTAAAGGGTTGACCCTTGGAAATTTTTAACTCTACGTGGATATAAGAATTAAGGTAATAATTGGAAAGTATTAAATATTGTATTCAATTGTCTATAATACCTTTAAATCATTAATTTATCATAACACAAGAGGTTAAAGTACCAAAAAAATAAGTAGAGTAATGAGGGGTAATTTTGAAAAAATTATTATTAATTATCCTAAATTTGAACAAACGTCAATTAATTAGAGACAAATAAAAAACTCTAAAACGTCATTTAAATAGGGACGGATGGAGTATTTGATTTTCATCATTATGAAACACTACTCTCTCCATTCCTTAATATAGGTCATTTTAGATATGTGTACAAGAATTAAGGAAATAATTGAAAAACATTAACTATACTATCAATTCTCTATAATACCCTTCACCTCACTTATCTAATAATGAAAGAGTTTTATTAGGAGAAGGAGAGAAAGACTTGAGAGTAGAGGAGTAGTATAAGATAATGATGAATATGGATCAAAAAAATAGGTGGAGTAATAAAGGATAATTTGGGAAAAATAGTAATCAATTCTCTTAGATAACCACAAACGACAAATAATTAGAAATAACAAAAAAAAAAGTCTAAAACTAGCTACATGAATGAAGGGAGTACTATTTAAACGTACACAAAATTTGCGAGTAATCAAATACTACTATTAGAAGGAAAAATACATCCCCTCCACACTAGACCTAGCAAAATATGGTTATGGGTTGGTTTTGGTTTTCAAAATATGGTTAACCAACCATTTAAGAACTAAAACCATATTAACCATTTTTAATATGGATAATGTGGGTTGGAACCATATGGTTATGGTTAAAAATTATATTAACCATTTTAAGATGTTTTGACTTTTAAAATTTTTAAAAAATAAAATTAATATATACTATAGATAGAGAGACGGATATAAGGGGTGGGTAGAGGTAGGGGTAAGGGTAGGGGGTGGGAGGTGTATACATAATCGCTAATATTAATTTTTTTTGGGGGAGTTGGGGTGGGGAGGGGGTGGGGTGGGTGGGGGTAGGGTGGGGTGAGTGGGTGGGGGATAGGGGTGGGGTAGGGTGGAGTAGGGGGGGGGTGGAGTAGGGGTGGGGGGTGGGTGGAGTGTATACATAACCACACATATTATTTTTGGTGGAGGTGAGGGGTAAGGTGTATACATAATCACATAATATTTTTTTTTGGTGGGTGGGGTGGGGGTGGGGGTGGGGTGGGGATGGGGATGGGGTGGGGTGGGGTGGGTGGGGTCGGGGTGAGGGTAGGTTGGGTGGGGTGGGATAGGGGGTGGGGTGTATACATAATCATATAATATATTTTTTTTATGAGGTGGATGTGGGGGTGGGGGTGGGGTGAGGTGGGGTGGGGTGGGTGGCGTGAGGAGGTGAGGGGAGGGGTGGGGTGGGGTGGGGTGGGAAAGGGGGTGGGTGCAGAGGTAGGGAGTCGGGGTGGGGTGGGGTGGGTGGGGGTTGGTGGGGTGGGGGGTGGGGGTGGGGTGGAGTGTATACATAATCTCATAATATATTTTTTATGGAGGTGGAGGTGGGGGTAGGGGGTAGGGGTGGGGTGGGGTGGGGTGAGTGGGATAGAGGGTGGGTGTATACATAATCACATAATATATTTTTATGGAGGTGGGGTGAGGTAGGTGGCGTGGGATGGGGTGGGTGGGGTAGGGGTGGGGGGGGTGGGGGTGAGTGGATAGGTGGGTGAGGCCTGGGGTGCGGTGTAGTGGGCGTGGGTGGGTGGAGAGGGGTGGGGTGGAGTAGGGAGGGGTTGGGTGGGGTGGTGGGGTGGGCGGTATACATAATCACATAATATTTTTTTTGTGTTTGTGGTGGGGGTGGGGTGGGGTGGGGTGGTGGGTGAGTAAGGGGTGGGGGTGGGGGGGGGGGTGGGGGTGGGGTGGGGGTGGGGGTGGGGTGGGGGTGATAAGGGGTATACATAATCACATAATATTTTTTTTCAGGGTGGGGGTTGGGTGGGTGGTGTGGGGATGGGTGGGTGGGTGGGTGGGTGGGGTGGGTGGGGTGCATGGTTGAGTTTTTGAATCTATCTAATAAAATACAAATAATTTTGAATTTTTTCATTCAATAAATCATATGTATTATTTCAAAGTTTGAGATAAATCTCATCATTCATACAGTCATTTAGACACTGGGACTAAGTTAAGAGTAAATATGGGTGGAAAAAACTTTTGATTTGAATTTGAAATAAAATATGAGTCGAAAAATGGCTAACCGGGTTGGAACTATATTTCTTTTTAAAAATATGGTTCAAAACTTTAACCAACCTAAATAAATAAAAACAATTAACCAACCCATATGGTTTCAATTAATATAGATTGATCTGACAGTTAACCAACTATATTACCGTATCTACTCCACACCCACACCAATTAAAGCTACATCACTGAAACTGTGAAACCCACGTGTCCATTGTCTCCATTTCAACACCTTTTTTCAACATTTTCTTGTTCCAAATAACTCTAGTAGGTCCTTGTGAAGCCCAAAAGAAAATAAAACTCGTCAGTATGCATGAGACCCTGAGAGAACTGGTTATCTCACTGAGTTGTCATACCATTAAGCCGAGTTATTAGACCTGCTCGCTGCTCTTCTCTCCGGGAAAAGTAACTTGTTTTCTCTTTTTCTGAGAAAAATTTCTTGATTTTGGCACTCAAACCAAAAGGAAAAGAGAAAAGAACAAAAAGAAAAGCTCCTGTTTATGATATTAGGTAACACCCTTTTGACCAAAGTGGCAAACTACCTATTTCAAACCCATTTACCTCCATTTATTATACCATTTTTTAATAAGCATCTCCAGCTCGGAGAAGCACAAATACCAGACTAAATATAGTCTACCATTCATGCTCACTCTCCGGCAGGCAGCAGCTAAACTAAATATAGTCTAAAAGACTATATTAAGGAATTTAATTTTGGTGTACTATAATTTTTAATACATTTTAATGAGAGCGAAATAATAAATAATTCATTAAATTATATATTCATTAAATATAATATAATTATATGAATAGACTATCTCATAAATTGTCCAAAAGATTGAAAAATTAATATCATATGTGATTAAAGTGCTCCCTTTGTTGAGACGCTGGAGATGGTATAATCCAAATCTACTTTTCTCGACATTACTCTTGAAAGCTGATTCTCTCCCACCCTTCATTATTTCTCTCTATATATGTGCTTTAATTTCAACTTCTTTTGTTACTGTGATGTGGAGTCCTTGAACTGACTAATATTGTAATTCAAATGGTCCTGAAAATGGAAAGCTTAGACATATTTTCTATGGTATTTTTGGTGGGTTTATTATTCTCTCAAGGGAATGCAAGTCTTGTTGATGGTGACAAAGGAGCATTGCTTGAATTTGTTAGCAATCTTCCTCACTCTCGTTATCTAAACTGGAATGAGTCTATTCCTGTGTGTAACTACTGGACTGGAGTGACATGTAGTGAAGATGGGTCTCGAGTAACAGCCGTCCGATTGCCAGGAGTTGGATTTCACGGCCCCATTCCAGCCAACACTCTCAGCCGCCTCTCAGCATTGCAGATCTTGAGCCTCAGATCCAATGGTATTTCTGGGCCTTTCCCTTTTGATCTATTGAACCTCAAAAACTTGTCTTATCTTTATCTTCAATTCAATAGCTTCTCAGGCCCTTTGCCACTTGATTTCTCTGTTTGGAAGAATCTTACTAGTATTAATTTGTCCAACAATGCATTTAATGGTAGTATTCCTTCTTCTATTTCAAATTTGACCCACCTTTCAGCTTTAAATCTAGCTAACAACTCGTTTTCTGGTGAAATTCCTGATCTCAATTTGCATAATTTGCAATTGTTAAACTTGTCAAATAACAAACTCACTGGCAATGTACCCAAATCTCTACAAAGATTTCCGAACTCAGGATTTGCTGGTAATGAGATTTCTTTGCCATATTCTCGCATTCATGAAATTCCTGATTTTTCTCCTTCCCTTCAGCCAAATTCTAAATCTAAAAATGCTGGAAAACTAAGTGAGAGAGCATTACTGGGGATTATAATTGCTGGTTGTGTTATTGGGCTTATTGGGTTTGCATTTCTGTCGGTTGTTTGCTGCTTCAAAAGAAAAGGGGCAGATGTTTTTGAAGGGAAGTTGGAGAAAGGGGGAATGTCACCTGAGAAAGCTATTTCGCGGAGTCAAGATGCTAATAATAGGTTGGTTTTCTTTGAGGGTTGTAGCTATGTATTCGATTTGGAGGATTTATTGAGAGCTTCTGCCGAGGTACTGGGAAAAGGCACATTTGGTATGGCCTATAAGGCCATATTAGAAGATGGGACTTCAGTGGTGGTGAAGAGGTTGAAGGAAGTAGGTGCTGGGAAACGGGAATTCGAGCAACAAATGGAATTGGTGGGAAGTATCAAGCATGTGAATGTGATTGAGCTAAGGGCATATTACTACTCCAAGGATGAAAAGCTTATGGTATGCGATTATTACAGTCAAGGGAGTGTTGCTGCAATGTTACATGGTATGTTTCTTTCTTCATTCTCTGCAAATTTGCTTATATTATTAAGTCCAACTCATGAGGTTTGCTGTTTATTCACTTCATAGCCCAACTTGTGTCAATCTTTTGAATTGAATTTGATTAATCAAACCCATGACTAGTTATTTGTCTTCGAAGGATGCGTTATATGGTTGCAGTACTTTGAGAGAAGAAACTTGTTTTATATTTCACTTTTGCTAAATGCTTGTGGCTATAATATCCTGTTTTATCAGAAAATGGGTTATAAAAACTGGAATAGTCTTTGTATTGTATTGAACAATTCAGTAAGTTTGGCTAAAGAGTTGTACTTTTTGAGGGATTGAATTTAAAGAGTTTCAATCCTGAATTTGGATGGAGATTGATCGTGTGTACTTATCATAATCCTCATCCATTCTTTTTTCGCCTCCTAAGTGGTTGACAGGAGTGATAGCCTTGGAATCTTTCTGTCTCTCTTTGGAAGTACCTGATTTGATTCTTGCTCCTTTTCTTCTTCCTTCTTGTTTTTTTTCTTCTCCTTGTTTTTGTATTCTCCGCCAAATAAAATAAAGGCTTGTTACTGGTAGAGGTATAACAACTTCTTTGTGCTGCGGTCTTAAGATATTTTTTAAGCTTGGACAATTGCTTTGACCAAAGAATATGAGATAAAGGAGACATTATGGATTATCCAAACATGTGAACTAAGCATTTTTGTGGACCGGGGTGATTCCTTTGTATTGACTGAGACATCAGGTCTAAGCAAATAGCCAAATTCAAGTTTTCTTTTGATAAGTAAGTCTGTGCATGTTAGTTTTTGCCTTCTAAAAGAGAATTGTAACAAATTGAAATAAATTTGTAGTAGAGGCCGATGCACTAAAACATAATAAAATAAAATGCATCCAAAAACACTTCTAGACATCCAAAAAATCCAGTTCTCCTTGTCCTAAGGTTTGTAGAGCACCTCTAGGCTCTAGACATCTTTTTCAACTCTACCAAACTTTTTATGATAAAATAAAATGGAGTCATCCAAAAACAGAGCCAAACATTGACTTTCATTACTCTCTTCTATATTATATACTTTTATGGTTTTGCATCATGGTTGTTATTCTTCATCCTTAGACATATAACATAGATTAATTTTTTTTTTTAAATGCATTGGTGATAGGATAGTCATTCAACCTAGTTGTTATCTGAGGAAATTCCATGTCATACTTTTTGGTTATGATTTTTGGATCGCATAATCATTAAATATATAACATACTGACTCCATTCCTTAAAAAAGAGCCCCAGTTTTGCAAAATTTGCAAATTTTAAGGATGATATATTTTTGTTCCATGTATACCCTAATAAGTTGTTAGTTTAGTAGTATGGTATGATAATGAATTTATGATGGAAACTTGAGGAAATTGTGTTATTTTATACTAATATCACTAAAAAGTGAACTCTATTTGTGGAACAAAAGAATTGGCAAATGGTACTCTTTTGTGAATTTTACTGATAAATTCTGAAACCATGAATTGGATACATTGATCGTCTGTTGGGCTGAATGCTGGAGTATCTGTGACCTGGTATTGTTGTGCTCAGAGATCCTAGAATTGTTAATTCTTTATCTTTCTTTAACATCTATTTAAACATTCGTTTTTAAGGTTAGATTTTTCTTTTGAATCATTGACTGGCAGTAATATGAGATGTCTGGAATAATAGTGAAGAAGAGTATAGACATTTGATGCATATATGTTTCCCAGCTTTGTAAATTGAGATCTTACATACTCAATACCAATGCTTCTTTTTCTACATATGTCTGAACTTCTACTAAGCGATTAAGTTTACGATTAATGTTACCATGTATTAGAGCGAAAAAATTATGTGCTAAATCATATTGGCAACACCTCCATTCACATATTACCAAAAAAAACATCTCCCTCCACAGAATACATGTTGAGTCATGAGAGGCCATGCCTGAAGGATTAACATTAACATGGATGATTTCTTTCGCAAGTTATTTTTACTTTTTTTTTTTTTTTTGCTGATGTTTAAAGTTGTAAATAAACTAAAAAAAGAAAGCCTTGGCTTCTAAATATTTACATTGTTCAATGAGTAGAGCTCAATTCAACCTCTATTTTTCAGGTAAAAGAGGAGAAGGTAGGATTCCTTTGAGTTGGGAAACCCGACTGAGGATAGCGGTTGGGGCAGCAAGAGGCATTGCACGAATCCATGTAGAGAACGGGGGGAAGCTTGCTCATGGCAACATAAAATCCTCAAACATCTTTCTGAACTTTCAACAATATGGTTGTGTATCAGATATGGGTCTGTCCACAATAATGAGTCCACTGGCTCCACCTATTGCCCGTGCGGCTGGCTACCGAGCCCCAGAGGTGACGGACACGCGGAAAGCCTCACAACCGTCTGATGTTTATAGCTTTGGTGTTTTATTACTGGAGCTCCTTACTGCTAAATCCCCCGTCCACACTGCTGGAGGTGATGAGTTAATACATTTGGTCAGGTGGGTTCATTCAGTAGTCAGAGAAGAGTGGACTGCAGAAGTGTTTGATGTGGAGCTAATGAGGTACCCAAATATAGAGGAAGAAATGGTGGAGCTACTACAGATAGCAATGGCATGTGTGGTAAGAGTGCCAGACCAGAGACCTAAAATGGTGGATGTAGTCAAGATGATTGAAAATGTCAGGCCAACAGACTTTGAAAACCGGGCATCTTCTGAAACCAAATCGGAAAGCTCAACTCCAACCCCAGTGCCACCACCGGTTCTTGAGACAGAATCGACAGTTCCAGAATGAGTGACCATTTTATCTGGCCAGCATGTTTGTGTTTCCTCGGCATTATAATACATCATGAAATATAACTGCTTATTTCACAAACTCCGTGAACAAAATTAATGTAAGTTTTTTTCAGCAACATGAGCCACTTCAAGGCATAATAGCCTGGTCAGGTAATTTATCTGTGTATCAGTTAGGGTGTTGCCACCCATGACTGACTATTTTGAGCTAGATGTACTCTCAGTTTCACGTTCTTCTCTGACTTTGTCAATCCTTGTTGCTTATTTATTAGGAAGTTCTATTTTACAATCTTTGTAATGTTTCCATTGAAATAAAAATCATCAACTTGTGCAACATGACGCCCCCAAATTGTAGATCATCACCCATCTTGGGTAAATCGACATACTCTGACATGTAATTCAAATACAACCTGTCGCAGCATAATACGACAAAACATAAACCATGAGTTTGAATACAAATATTATCTACTAGAGATTATACAAACTCAAAAGGAGTTCTCATTACATTATTATCACACTATTTCACGTAATAGTGAGGGACTACTAATGCTATTCTTCTGGACCATCACTGCTCCCTCACTGGCCCCGCTTATATACTCATTTCCTCAAGAGAACGGTGAAAGAAAAGTGAGGCTCAATTGGCCGAAAGTAAGAAATATTATAACTAAGATAATGCAGAATAAATTATCATTAGTTCCAATAATGTTAAACCGATAAATATAATAGACATCAAGTTTAACTGCAATGAACAAACAATCCATTAAAAGAGTCAAGTAGAAAATAAAATCTACTATCTTTTATGATTTAAAAGGTTTTTCATCATCATTATCGTTGAGACTCAATTTTAATAAATATTCCACATCATCGAATCACCCCCGCACTACTGCACGCCAAGGATATTCTTTAAGATCACGACCACATTTATCCATGCACTACGGCTAAGAATATTTGTATATTCATTAATGGTCATGATCATGCCATAAAACAATTCATCTTTCGCTTCCTTGGCCAAGAGAATCCATAGCCATAATCATACCAAAAACTCGCCCATCAATGCACTACGCCAATGAGGACTTTTAATTTTCACATCGTTTCAGTAACATTACTACCATGATTATACCGAATAATCCATGGTCATAATCATACCAAGTCCATCTATGCACTAACGTGCCATGATGACTTTTTAACATAACATAAACACGAGGATGATGACAATCACTGATGCCCCTAAAATAGTATACATCACCCATTCCGAGTTGTCAATACATGGTACGTAAACTACTACAACTTTATTATTACAACAAAGAAATCGTGAGTTTGAATACAAATATTATCTTCTGCATAATATCTCTATACTCAAATAAATCCTCATCACATTTATTGATACATTATTTTACAAAATGGTGAGGACTACTAAACAACTCTCTGTAACCTTCATCCATACTCAGGACTCAGCATCGCTTATATTCTCGCCTCCCGAGAAGAAAAATGGAAAAAAAAAGAAAAAGGGTGAGCTCAACTAGCCCAATAAAGAATATTATGGCTAAGATAATATACAACAAATTATCGTTAGTCTTCAACAGGAAAAATCTAATGTAATACAATAGACAACAAGTTTTAAATCAATATTCGCAATGAAATAATAATTCATTAAGAGTTAAGTAGAGAATGCAAACTACTATCTTCTATGTATGAATTTAAAAGTTCATCGCTCATCTTTTATCCCCTGTAACATCAATCAATATATATCTCAAATCAAATATTCATCTTTGCACTACAAGCCAAAGATATTCATCACCGGGTCATGTTCATCTAAACACTTGTTCATCTTTTACCACGCCAAAGATATTCATCGAAATCATTCATCTTGACTATGTGCCAAAGATATTCAATAATATCATCATTTAAGACCGAGGATGATAAAAATATTTTAAAGAAACGAATCCAAAGTGAAACAAAATGACAAGGATTAAGGATTAAGGATTCAGATTTGTTTTATCCATGTCCAACAATACCTCAAAAATAATCATAAGTGGTGTAAAATTCAAGAATGACCAAAAGTTTTAAATTTGATAAAAACTTCAGATCAATATTTCAAAGATAATGATTTTGAAGAAATAATATCATTACTAAAAAATAATATCCCTTACCTCAAAAAGATCAAGACTTCAAATTTAAACACCTTGGATATAAGCTATGACTGAACTTGCATCAGATAAAGAATACTCAAAAATATACCAAAATACTCACAAGAATCGCTCGATAATATAGAGAGAAAACTTGAGCTTTTGGTGTGATTTTCAATTCTAACCCAAGACCCTATTTATAGGAAAATGCTTAGAAACACCAAAGTAGAAAATTTAATATAATAATAATATATATATATATTAATTTGTCTACGCCCCACTTAGAATCATCTCAATTCAACAACTTAGCATGTGTTAAAGATGCCCACCAAACACAAAAACGTTTTTCTTATTTAAATTATTTTAAACTTCCAAAAATCAATTATTTTGAGTTTTAACTTCAATAATTCATAATAAATAGCCCTTTTATCGTAAAAATTGAATCTCGCTAATTTTTATAGGAAATTCAATTCTACAACTTTGCGTAAGAAAGTTTTTCCAAATTCAAACAAAAATTAATCGAAATCCACAAACGAAGCGATTTTACAAGCTATAATCAAATTTCAGTCAAGAAATGGGGTCCACGGATATGAAAAACATGTTTTAAATATTTTTGGTAATAAAAATACTCTTTCTCCTCATATACTAATATATCCTACATTCATTGTAAAAAAATATCACCAATATTATATTATTAAAAATATAATAATAAATTTAAATGAATTATTTTATCAGAAAAAGCTAAAATTTCAATTTTCAACAATTGTTACATTAAAAAAAATTTCCATCTATATCCACATAAAATCAATATTTTTCTCATCATATGAATCAATAATTAATTATTCACAAATAATATTACAGCATCACAATATTAACAACCGTGCGGGTTCAAGGAGCAGGGCTTTCCAATAAGAATTTCTCCTTTACCTCGCCGCAATTAGGTGACCAAACCTCTCTTTAGATAGAACTTTCTAGACATTGCCAATAATGTTATTTAATAATATTATTCAGATAATATGAATTATTGCTTCGATAATGGAAAATACTGTGTAATGACAATTATTGAAACAACAAAGAATATAAAATATCAATATTCGCAATTATTGAATCAATAAAATAAAATATCGAATAAAGAATTATCAGTAACCATTATTGAAGTAAAGTGCCTTCACGTAAGAATCAATAATTGGTGCAATACCTGGTGTCTTCGTGTTTTTAACCACCGGTATTCCAACAAGATAACTCTGATGAATAACTACGCCGTTATTTATAAATAACTTATTCTCGTCGTTTTCTTCCTCCAATCGTTTTTTACATGGGGCTCACGATGGTCGCTGGCCATTGTACCTAATATTCCTCGACAAAGACAAATATTCCACCACCAAACGAATATTCCCAAACAATAATGAATATTTTATAACCACTGCTTATTTTGAAATATTTCGCGTATTTTACCCATAACTATCCACATTAATCAAATCAACCCTTACTATTTTAAAATAATAAATAGAGAAAATTAAATTTCATTAATAACAAGTTGGGGTCTTACAACAATGATATAAGAATTCAATTAAACAAGTTCAAGAATTAATTTGTCCAGAACTACTAATGTCCAAATTCACAACACGACATCGCTTTGTAGAGTAAAATTCAAGAATGATCAAGAATATTTCCATGAAAAGATATCGATGAAGCGCAAATATCAAGGATATTCTACTAATTTCATGGAGTATAGAATTCAAAACTTTAACCAACCGAAAGTATAATAAAGAATGGAATAACAAAAGAAATCACCACGCATGCAGATCAGATGTATGTAAAGTTATTCCAATGTAATACTAAATAATCGGAACCCAGTCAAAGTAAAATTGACCGGATGGTGATGTTCCAAATGTAATAATAAAGAATGGAAAACAACAAAAATCACCATGTATGCGATGATTTGCATGTATAAAAGTTATTCCAACATAATACTAATAAGATTTTAATCAGTCCTACCAGACGCGCATGTACGTGATATTCCAAATGTAATAATAATAAAGATTTTAACTCAGTCCCACAGAAAAACGCATGCATGTGATATTCCAAATGTAATAATAAAGACGGAATCAGTCCGCCAGAAAACGCATGCATGTGATATTCCAATGTAATACTAAAGATTTTAATAATGTAAGAATGTCACCAAGATAGGTATCTCACAGACAAAAGTTATTCCAATGTAATAATAAGCAATGGAATAACAACAAGCCCTTCATGAATAAGAAAGAATAACACCCCTTACGAATACAACAAACACTATTAGAAAATCGACGATGACGATTTGGCCGCCCACCGTCATTATAGCCAAAAGACCGTCAGCATATAGTTATAATGACGATTTAGCCGCCGATCGTCGTATATAGAACCCGTCGCTAAAGCCTATAATGACGGTCTTTTTGGCCTATAATGACGTCACGACCCTAGCTATGTCACGGCAAAATCGTAGATATATGTTATATACGACGCCGACGCACCACCGTTTATAGTTTCAGTGCTTTATAGGCCATGCTTTATAAAATATTATAGCTACTATTCAATTGACGAATCGTCGCTATCGCCTATTTATATTTAAAAAAAATTAATAATGCAAATTTATTCAACAAACCCAAATACAATATAAAATAAAATATAAAAATATTATATACATCATTTAAAATCATTCACATTACAACATTACAATATAATAATTGAATGAACTACCAACCAACCAACATTACAAAGGATTACATATATTGATTGAAAAACTAGCAACTACCAACCACCCAATGTTTTGTTTAATCAAAAGATTAAGGCAACAAGGTCGATACGACAAAATGATACTCCTCCATTTGAAGTCAAGCAGCTGGGTTCCCCTATTTTGTTTAATCAGATTTGTAAACCCATCATTAATCGCCTCAATACTCCCACTTGTTTAGTCAGTACTTGTACCACTACATATAAAATTAGCAAACTTAAAAATATTGAAAATATAACCATTGTAATGTAATTTCCATAAAAAAATCATTGTCATACCATTTTCAAATCGACAAGTGATATACATACATACTAAATAAGCTAGAATAGAAATGTTCTTTTAAGATCTATTTACATTGCAATCAAGAGTATATCTCCTCTAAATCCACACAAACTATCAAGGTGAAAACAATGAATTTGAGTACACAAAAGAAGATTATCGACTGTAATGTCAAAGTATTGCCCTTTCTTTGTTTGCCAAAACAATGACTTAGTCATGCAGAATTTTCCCTACCTCTAAATCCACTTTCATAGTCATTCAGATGCACAAAATGTGAAGATGCATAAAACTAAAAAAATAGAAAATTACTCAAATTTTATGTAATGTCATATTTTTGGAACATTGAAAGCATAATTTATGGTTGGTATATAACTAATCAATTAATTTGAATATAGTGAGCTAGTTAAATATGAAAAGATAATGTGTCATTTCTTTTAATGAATTCGTAAATTAATAATAATACTACATGAAAGGATGCTCTACATATTTGCACGCTTAACTCAAAAAATAAATACAAGAATATTAGAACAAAGTAAGGAAAATTTGGGAGTAAAAATTAATGGTTTAAGAAGACCTCAAAGGCATATCACACAAAGTAATACAGAGAAAGAAACCATCATATGTCATAATAAAATCCAAGAAAACAATCCTAATATTTATAAAGGCAAAGAGTACTTGATTAATCGTCAACAAGATGGAATCTATGTTCTCGCTCAGCCCTCCAACTTTTTCAATCTCGCCTCTCACTTTCACTCACCATCCGGAGAATTATGCATACAAAAGAATAAACATGAGAAAGAAAATATAATAAACATGGTGACAATTTATTTTTGTGTGTGGACAAAAAGCATAGAGATCTCTATTACCTCCATTAGCTTGGTTATTAGTTGAGCTTTTTCCTTGTTTTGTCATCGAAAATTTTCAAGGGCTTCTCTCAGATTCTTTTTCCTCAGATAAAGTAAAATTTATTTTAAGTATCAAACAAAAAATATACCCATAGAAATGCAATTACATTCTCTCATTTTGCAACATAGAATTACATGTAAATTGTGGTCAGATAATCACTGTAATATGGACCGATCATTGTGGTCATTGGAGATATAAGAAAGGTAAAGAATTAGTTGTACTTTTGAATCAACGATAAATTTATTATTTTTTTAAAAAAACTCATTGAGATCATGAGATGCTATGCCATATACAATTATGTACATTAATGTAATCATTTCCACCCCAAAAGGATGTAAGCCTTTAGGGTGTTCAAATGCACCATTAAGAAAAAAAAATTATTACTATGATCAGCATACTAATTTATTAAAAATCAGAATGTTTACCTTCCTCTGGCAGATTCAGATATTGTGAGGTATTGCTACAACAAAAGAGAATAGTTCTGCAGATAAAACTAAAAGATTATATGACTAGATTATCAATACATGGCAAGCAAACAACCATGTCCAAAGACAAATATAAACCAAAATACCAACTCCCCAAGACAAAATTGGGGAGACATAATATGACAAGATAGTATAATCGCTAAAACAACTAGTTAGACATATTGCTCGAATTGGCAAAAGATATCAAGAGTTAAATATCCCGAACTAAACGCCTAAACCATAGATTTATTTTGAATCGCAAATAATCAGCAAAGATGAATAGTGATGAAAACACCACATAGTCCCCCAAACACCATGAATAGGTGATTTAAAAACACCATGAATAACAAATTTGTGATAAAAGGTACATTTATTGTGGATATTATCCATCGGAACAAATGATCGCCTTTCTATCTCCCAAGTCGATCGATGAGCGCTATAGCCATATCATAATAGTGATGATATATCCACCGCAAATGAAGAGATATATATGATGCAACATTCAAGGTGAAATACAAAAAACTAATAGGCATTTCAGATTTATTCCACTAAGAAACCAAAACTACCCACATATTCTTTTTGAAAAATAAAGTACTAATAACTATGAGAACTAAACTATTGGTTTTGAATAATCTATACACTATGGTTAAATTACCACGGATTTAATATCGCCCATTTACTCTCGTAATATTCTCTCGCAAGTGCCAAACCTGTATATAAAAGAGCAACCAGTGCTCGCAAAAGCCATGCTCAAGATGCTTCATTATGATAAATACATTGGTTAAGATTTAAAAGGTTTAAATATGTCCACATACGTAGTACTCGGTATAGATGAATCGCAATGCCGGTAAACATCCATCTAAAGTAAATCTTTTGTTGGAATGCCCAATTAGATCATTGTAGTTTAATTTGCATACAGAATCGAGAAAAAGCTTCAATCCTTCTTCCAAACTCAAGGTAAACATTTATTAAATAGAGAGAGTAAAATTACAATAATACAATAAGAATGGTTAGTAAATTCCAAAGCAGAAAAAACTAATCGTGTACTATCAAGATGCGATCGATTAGATAAGAAAAGAAGAATGAGGAGCCAATGAAAGATACTCAAACTATTATATTCTCTTTCACTTTCAATCGACATCCTTCCGAAAGTAAAGACGGACATTAATGGGACCAATAAACATCCTCAAGAAGCTTTCCTACCGACAATCAACACAACGTAACATCTGATAATTATCATACTCCTAAAAAAATTTAGCCAAAGCTAAAAATTTAATCAGATATAATCAAAATCAAGCACAAAGACAATTCATTCACAACATCCATTCTTTAATTGCTATTATAAATATTTCAAATTGAAAGTTTCAACAACATTTTCCCAATCTACTTACAAATATAATAAAGAATAATTGGCATTTGCCCCAAATCGTGAATGATATACGATAAAGTTTGCCTGAACAAAGACCTGGCCTCGCATACTCCTCTTTCTTCACTCACTCCCTCAGAATCAATAAAGTTGCACCACCACCATCATCCACAATTAGATCCGACCCTTAAAACTATTTGAAGGTCCGAACTCACATCTAATCCAAAGTTTTTTCCGGTCGAGGTGATTTTCGCTCCCTCGAAGCGGTGCTGGAAGGTCTCGAACTCGTCTCGGCTGTGATATGAGTCCCGGCATACAAAGCTTCTAATTTTATTTGGAGAGGAGAAATGAAAGCGGTAGAAGAAGAACGAAGAGAGGAGGACACAAATGATTTGGGGGAGAAGTGAAATGATTTTGGGAAAATGTTTTTCTTAAAAACATCTATACCGGGTGCCGACATAACGACTGTCGCTATATATACCCTATAATGAGGGTTCCGTGGTCGACTGTCGCTATAGATATTCTATAATGACAGTTGCCGCTCGACTGGCCGCTATAAATATCGTCGCTATACGTCAATTTCTAGTAGTGAAATAATATTCTTTACCTTAAGAAGAAGATCTTTGAATATATAAGTAGTGAAGAAGCAGAATACTTTCTTCTTTCTCTCTATAGTTTATCTCTCTAGAGTTTCAAATTGAATTGCAAGAAAATAATGAATGAATGAGCTTCATTTATAGAAAAATGGAATGCATAAGAATTAAACTCATTAACGGTTGAGATTGATTTACTTTAATCTGACTATTCATATTTAAAGCAAAATAAAATATAATATATTCTATTTATAATCTAATAAAACGAATAACTTTATAAAAGATTTTACTACGCAAACACTACGCAGCACTATGCAAACACTACGCATAATAAAATATAATATATTCTAATTATTGTCTAATAAAAAGCAGATAGCTTTATAAAAGTATTACATTTTATATAAAAGATTTTACTATGCAAAACACTACGCAGACACTACGCAACACTATGCATAATAGAATATAATATATTCATTTATAGAATAACTTTATAAAAGTATTATATTTTATATAAAAGATTTTATGTATTATTACATTAATAATACCAACAAAACCTGAGTGACTTATCACTTAAGCATCAATAATTAATACCGTGTGTTACTTATGCAAACAATGCCAGACATCGCATTTCTTTAACACCGGGTGTTTAAGCAAGTTAATGGTAAAACTTCCATTGTTATTTTCATAAAGTATTTTTGTCGTTTTTCTCAATCCGATAATAATAATTCCATTAGGGTCCACCAATGATTGTGTCGTTGTTAATATTTCTGTTAAAATGAATATTCCCCACCAATCTAATATTATATAACAACTCACGATTTTGCAAAATTTATAAATATTACCCACAACTATTATATCAATTTCACTCCATAATATTCAAAAATAATATTTATAGAAAATTTATCTTTATTCAAAAAGTTGGGGTTTTACACAACTAGATTGCTCTTTTTCCCTTCTTTTTTTTTTATAAATAATAATAAATAAAAAAGAATAGTGATGAAAGTTTACACAGAATTATAAAGAATAAATATTTATTCAACAAATTATTATATATAGATAAGTAAATGCACCAAAGACATTAAATTATTAAGAAACAAATTTGTATGGAGGAAAAAATTATACTTCCGTTCCATAATAAATATCATAAATTAACTTTAATTGTCAAATTGACCATTTTTTAAATAAATAATTAAAAATATCTATATAAAATTTTTAAATTACGAAACTTGACATTAGTAATACATTTTTTGTAGTTTATTATGATCATTATCTCTGGGCGTATATCTTGAATTTTTTAAAAAATTTATTAATTTAAAAATGATTAATTTGACCATAAAAGTCAAACTATGACATTTATTATGGAGGCAGAGGGAGTCTTATTTTGCAAAGATTATAATTGAGTAATATAATTCATCACATTATACTATTAAGCTAATTTTATAATTTCTAAACTAATAATAGTTCCAAGTCTAAATTTAAAAACAAACAACACATTTAGATTAATAGTCATATCCTAAATATAATACTTACAAACAAATATAATCATAGTCTAATAATTTTCTTTGAAATTCAATTACAAACAAATATAGTCCAATAATTTTCTTTGAAATTCAATTTAATTTATTAGACTATATGAGTTGTATCTAAAAATTTGGTGCGATATCATTTTTTAATATTTTATACCATAATTTATTTCATATTTATATTCCTTAATTCGTTTTCAAAATGCATGGAATTTAATAATAATAATAATAATAATAATAATAAAAAAGTACTACTAACTTTAGAGGGATTTAGAAGAGTGATAACCTTTAACTCGTAGTCATAAATGATAAAAATGTAGCCTTTGTAGACAAAGGTTTCTATAATAAAGAAATTGAAAGTGGGTTCCAGTAGGTAGATAAGACCAATCGCGAACCGATTTAGCAGGTGTCTGACCGTCTGAGAGTGGGAGCGGCAGGAAGCAGAGACTTGGTGTGTGTTTCTCTCTCTAAAACTCTGATTAGTCATATCCCTCTAAATTTCTTCGCTCTCTCAGACAGACACTAATTATCAGAGGATCTCGGGGTAATCTCTTTCTCTCTCTAAATATGTATTTATATCTCTATATATATATTTAATCTGTATATGTATGTATATTTGTGGAGCTGGTTGAGTTGATCTAGGGTTTTGTTTGGATGGTAGGATTTCGTGATGGCCTCGAAGCGGATCTTGAAGGAGCTCAAGGATCTGCAGAAAGATCCTCCTACGTCTTGCAGCGCTGGTATGAGCTTTGTAATTCCTTCTTTATAGGTCAAATAGTTTCATTTTCCGACGATTTTAAGATTTGGGTTGTTCTTTTTGCTAAATCTTCTTTAGATTGTTAGTACGTGTGAATCCGACTCTTATAAGCTGAAAATAAGCTGATTTTGTGTTGATATTCTGAATAGTTGGTTCCTTTGTTGTGACAACTGAAAATTTAATTCAACTTTAGCTGTATTGTATGGGTTTTTCATAGGCCTTGCTGGAAGTTTACTGATTTTGTTGTAATCTTCTGAGATTTTAACTGTGTTGGGATGTGATTATTTGGGCCTAGCCATGGTGCAATCCAATCTATTTAATGGTCCGGATCTGGTGATGGCCCATATGTATTTATTGTGACAGTGGAGAGTCCTTATTAAAGTAGGATTCTTTTTTCTTATTTGGTGGGATAAGGAAGTTTAATTAAGACTCCTACTGCTAATTGGATTCGGGAGTTATAAGGTAATTCTACAAAAGGAGTCCTTCTCCTAATTGGATGCGGATGGAGGTGGCTTCTATATATATGGCTACAAGCTAGGGTTTTAACAGAACATGATAGAACACAAGAGATACAACACAAATACACACCTTGTACTCTCCATATTATCATCTTGTACCCCCAAATATTATTATAGTGGATTACTCTCTCTCCGTGGTTTTTTCCCAATTGGGTTTCCACGTAAATTCTTGTGTTCATATTTATATCTCTTTATTTATGTTTGTGTGAATGTACTTTGTGAGTTTTATATAATCAACTACTCCATCAACCGTTAGCGCGATTTTTGGCTCGTTATTTTGGTGATTTCGTCAAAGCATACAAAATCGCTGCTAACATAAGCGTAAATCTGTGGGAAAGAAGACACTTATTTTAGTGTCAATTTAAAATCACCGATTCATCAAGAAGGAGAACCAACACATAAAACTAAGTTATTTTTTTTACTATTATTATTATTAAATAAAAAATATATATGCAACACGTTATAAAACTTGTTCCTCTTATGTTTTTTAATGCCTACTGTTACCTTGTCTGCTCAAGCTAAGATTATGCCCATGTGATTGCTTTTCAATAAAGGTGGTGGCAAGCAACAATGCATGATGTTAAGTCTCAAGTCTCTGACTTAGCCAGATTAAAAGGGGAATGAGACAATTGTTCTCCTTCCCCATATTTCTCTCTAATCTCCCGATCTGGTGTGGCTTCTCCGTGTGACCACCAAAGAATATCGCCATGATTCTACCCAAAATTGTGTTTGAGGTCGAGCTTCTCGTTATACATGGAATTGGTTAACGAAAAGGAAATGCAATAAAGCCTTTGAAGGATCAACGCTAACAACAACTTCGGATGCCTCACGACCGCGGCTTCCGAATTTGTAATCACGACCTTTTTCGGAAATCTTTAAGCGAGAACTTTGACTCGTGACGGAATCGGGGTTCGGGAGGATGCTTTTCGGTCAAAGGCAATATACTTGCTTTGGTTGGTGGTGGCCCCGAGTCCGAATACCCGTTGAATAAGATACACAAAGAACTCTCATGGAGAGACACGCCCCAACCACATCAAACAACGGACATTGTGGGTAGTATCACTCGAGATGTTCAAGATAAGAGGAGAGCTATTCTGCTCTAACAGGAAGAGCTTAATAAACAACTCGTTGAATTAACCAAAGAGGATGACAACTTATACCGGGAATGGGCAACGTCGTCCAGAACAGTTAAAAAGGATCTCACCGAAGCCGAAGGTCCCCTTCCCACAAAAAGGATTTTAGTTCTACCTCATCCAATTCAAACAAATATTAGACGAGGAGAATTATATCACCCTTCAAACGTTGGACCAACAGATGCAAGAGTCGAGGGAGCTCTTTGGGAGATCAGTCACCTCACAGGGTCATGCCCATATAATTGCTTTTCAACAAAGAGCTACTTTTATAACTCATGGATTGTGGCGGCAATCAACTATGTATGGTGGACGATCTCAAAGTTAGTCAGAATTATAAAGAAACAGAAAGTGGAGAGCTTGGCAATACAGGCCAAGTGTAAACAGCCTCACCATTCTTCAGATTTCACCATCGTCATCCCTTCGGAGTAATAAAAGGATGAGGCTAATTCATCGTTCTGCTACTTAAATCAAGAGAAGAATAGTTCGGACTCCGAAGTATTGAAGCAGCAGTCTCAAATAGAGGAGCTCATGAAAAAATCTTCATCCTGAAAACAGGTCCAGAAACATTCGCCACTTCGGACATCAACTCCAACTTCGACACTAAATTCGTAATCGAGCTCGATTTTAGCACACTTCGATACCAAAAATTGTTATCGTGACACTTTGGGCAACAACTCACTTCGGCAACAACAATCCTCTTGAATAATTGCGTAGTTTGCCTCGGACTATATCACATCGGCTTCATCATATCTTCGACTATTTACTTTCGGCGGATGTAAAGTTCGATCAAAGCCTCCCACATGTGGCTCTGGACGGATATTATGGCATAAGGCATAAGGTTTATAGGGTTATAAGGTTTCATCAAAGGCGTCTCCGGAAAGGATGGAAGGCTTTGGTCTCCGAAAGGATGAACCGAGGATATAAATTCCAAGGATATAAATCCCGATGATAAAAGTCCCGAGGATATAAATTCCAAGGATATAAGTCCCGAGGATAAAAATCCCGAGGATAAAAATCCCGAGGATATAAATCCCAAGGATATAAAAATTCCGAGGATAAAAGTCCCGAGGATAGAAATCCCATGGAGACTTTTTGAATAGTCTCTTATAAATAAGTTCCTTATAAATAAGAGACTGGGGGACAATGGCGGCATAAGGTTGGAGGGGTTATAAGGTCGGACAATCGTCCTCCCGAAGCAGTCAAATATATCTTTCTAGACGGACCAACGTCCTCCCGAACGGATTACTTCTTTGGGACGGACCATCATCCTCTCAATCGGACAATATCCTTTGGGACGGACCAACGTCCTCCCGAATGGATTACATCCTTCGGGACGGATATTATGGCGGCATAAGGTTGGAGGGGTTATAAGGTCGGACAAACGTCCTTAAGAAAGGCTTTGATCTCCCGAAAGGATGAAAAATCCCGAGGATAAAAATCCAGCGGATAAAAATCCCGAGGATAAAATTCCGAGGATAAAAATCCAGCGGATAAAAGTCCCGAGGATAAAAATCTCATGGATACCTTTTGAATAGTCTTATAAATAAGGTTCTTATAAATAAGAGACTGGGGGCATAAGGTCGGACAAACGTCCTCCCGAACGGATTACTTTCTTCGGGACGGACCATCATCCTCCCGAACGGATTACTTCCTTCGGGACGGATCATCGTCCTCTCAATCGGACAATATCCTTTGGGACGGACCAACGTCCTCCCGAACGGTCAAAGTAAACATTTGTACAGTTCTTTAGAACGAATACGTTTAGTTCCCTGGAACGAACTTTATAAAAGGTTGGTTCTTTATATCTTCGGTAGTGATAAGGTTGGTTCGGTTGTGATAAGGTTGGTTCGGTAGTAATAACGTTGGTTCTTTATATTTTCGGTTGGTATAAGGTTGGTTTGGTTGTGATAAGGTTGGTTCTCTATCTTTGGTTGTGATAAGGTTGGTTCGGTTGGGATAAGGTTGGTTCTCTGTTTTCGATTGTGATAAGGTTGGTTCTTTATATTCGGTTGGTATAAGGTTGGTTCTCTATATTCGGTTGTGATAAGGTTGGTTCTTTATATCTTCGGTTGTGATAAGGTTGGTTCGGTTGGTATAAGGTTGGTTCAGTTGGGATAAGGTTGGTTCTCTATATTCGGTTGGTATAAGGTTGGTTCGGTTGGGATAAGGTTGGTTCGGTTGGGATAAGGTTGGTTCTCTATATTCGGTTGTGATAAGGTTGGTTCTTTATATTCGGTTGGTATAAGGTTGGTTTTCTATATTCGGTTGTGATAAGGTTGGTTCTTTATATTCGGTTGGTATAAGGTTGGTTCTCCAACAATTTTAGTTCAGCGTATGGAGTTCGGGCGTGATATTTTCTCTTCGGCAAATATGGTCGTTTTGTTGGGGTATATTTGTATAGTCTCTCATTTATAAGTTACTTATAAATAAGAGACTGGGGGGCAATGTTGGGATGTGATTATTTGGGCCTAGCCATGGTGCAATCCAATCTATTTAATGGTCCGGATCTGGTGATGGCCCATATGTATTTATTGTGACAGTGGAGAGTCCTTATTAAAGTAGGATTCTATTTTCTTATTTGGTGGGATAAGGAGGTTTAATTAGGACTCTCTTTGCTAATTGGATTCGGGAGTTATAAGGTAATTCTACAAAAGGAGTCCTTCTCCTAATTGGATGCGGATGGAGGTGGCTTTATATATATATGGCTACAAGCTAGGGTTTTAACAGAACATGAGAGAACACAAGAGATACAACACAAATACACACCTTGTACTCTCCATATTATCATCTTGTACCCCCAAATATTATAATAGTGGATTACTCTCTCTCTCTCCGTGGTTTTTTCCCAATTGGGTTTCCACGTAAATTCTTGTGTTCATATTTATATCTCTTTATTTATGTTTGTGTGAATGTACTTTGTGAGTTTTATATAATCAACTACTCCATCAACCGTTAGCGCGATTTTGGCCTGTTATTTTGGTGATTTCGTCAGGCGTACAAAATCACGCGTTAACAAACTGTAAATAAGCTTTACTTTGTTGTTTGCATAGGGCTTAGCTGATAGTGGAGTGATAGTATGAAATGGTGAATATGGGTTGGTTTTGATAGATTTGATCAATTTTATTCTAATATAATGTAAAGGATTGCAATTGATGGATGGAGTTCTCATAACTTTTGTGTGAGCCTTTTTGAGATGTGGTAGACTACTTCATACTGCATAAGCAACCTATCTATTTGGATCAGGGCTTTTGAGTTTGTCACATGACTATCACACATTTGTGGTTATGTAATGCATACTACCTCAGAGTACTGTTAATTCATGGCTTCATGCAACCATTTCCCTCTCTCTGTCGCTCTTTCTCTATCTCTGTCTCATACGCCCATGCACACAGATACATCATATGGGTAGATATTAACAATTATTGAGGAACATTCTAGTTTTACTAGCTTCTTGAAATGAGTGGCATGTGTGATTTGTGATGCTTATGTTAGAGATGGAATTAACATGGCTAATTCTCTCGGGAGCCTACAAACCTCCTGTCACACACCTTTTACCTGTTTATTTCGGTTAATGCCAAAAGATAACTCTTTCATGTATTAGAGCGAGGCTAAATCATTGAACACAATTGAAATTATTAATAGATTGTTATTGTCAATTTGTCATGCTGCAATTTATTCCTTTAATCTATCTCTCCTTTGTATTTAAAAATTTCAGGCCCAGTTGCTGAAGACATGTTTCACTGGCAAGCAACAATTATGGGTCCCCCTGACAGTCCTTATGCGGGTGGAGTGTTTCTAGTTACTATTCATTTCCCTCCAGATTATCCTTTCAAGCCACCCAAGGTACTCATTCAACAGCAATTCTTGTTAAAGAAATGTCTGCAAAATAACCATATGGTGCTTAGCTACTGTGTTCTTCTGCTAAAGGTGTTTTTTTTCGTGCTTCTGTTGTGTAAATTTCTATTACGTTGAACATGGTATTGAGATTTAGCCCCATTTTATATTGTATTTTCTTCTGAGTTTGAGAATTAAAGTCTTTAAGCGTAATACTAATGTTTTTTTGGGGTGTGTTTGTGTTGGGGAGGTTTTTTTTTTTTTTTGGGGGGTTTGTGAAGCTGTGCTTGTGCTCCAATGAGAAAGAGGGACCACTACGGGAATGGCATACTCCTCTAGTCCTATGGATGCTTCTTGGGAGTTTGCTTGTTTTATACGATGAAGAGACTCCCTTTTTCCGGTTTGCTCGTCATGATTTTGTCTATTATTTGTTTATATACAGTCATTGAAGGAAGTAGGAACCAACTGATTGAATAAAATTTTGTTTGAGCTTGGCTCGTTTTATTGACATAAACAAACTGAGTCGAGCTTTTTCTCGAGCTATTTGGTTCTTTTACAGCCCTAGATGTTGTTGTGTGATGTGATTTAATGTTTGTTAATTAATCTGTGTGAAGAGAGGTTATGTAATAATTTAGAATATATTTTATTGATAAGTCGGAATAAAGATGAACAGTTTAACCTTTTGGGCAGTTCACATTTGATTTTTCTCCATTTACAGCTGTAACTCATATTCTTCATTTGTTAATTACATTGTTTGTTCTCGTGGTTTCTTTGTCATTGTGTTGTGAAATACTACATGGATAACTATAATAAATGTATTAGAGTAAATTCGAGTACAGTAGTTTTGACCATGCTTTAGCAATGTATTTGAATCTTATTAGCCAGAAGGGCCATAACTTTGTAGAGCACTTAGCCATGTATTGTATGAATTGATAAGCATTTGTTTAAATGCATGATCTATATGTTATTTTTTTTGTCATTTCAGATCTGCGCTTCATTTCAAGGAAGAGCATATGTGCTTTTGAGACGAGGGTTTTAGTATTCTTGTAACTATTTTTTGTGTGGGGGTAATCTCTTTGTTTCTTATATGGTTGGTTTGATTTTGCAGGTAGCTTTCAGAACAAAGGTTTTCCATCCAAATATTAACAGTAATGGCAGCATTTGCCTTGATATTCTGAAGGAACAGTGGAGCCCTGCTCTTACTATTTCAAAGGTTATTACTCTATTACTCAAAACAGTTTAGCATGAGAAAATCCTTGCTTACCCCTGGAAATACATCAAGGTTTGTTTGGAACTTGAAAAGTGCAAGGGAAGGAAAATAACATGAAAAATTTCTAACTTTCAAGAGCTTTATCAGTTCATTACATTAATTTTTACATTCAACATGATGCTCCCTTCATCCCTAGTTAAGTGACACTATTAAATATTCTGAGGTATCTATAAGTGGATTTGGTACGTTAATATAGTTATTTCTTCCTCTAATTCATTCTGGGTTTCAAAAAGAACCCAAGAAGTTGAGAAAAGGCAGGCTGATTCTTGCTACCTTAATCAATTCCCATGTGGTAAAGCCATTAAAACTGAACCATCCCAACGTACGTAGTACAAGGAGTTGAGTTCATTAGTAGGTCTCACAACAGAAGAAATAATAACTAGTGGCATTGGGCAATCTGAGGTTCCATGTTATATATAAATGAGTTGATCCATGTATGTGGTTCCCCAATAAACTGAGCAGGCAGGGTAAATTATTGGCGATATAGTATGTCATAGCATTTACAGAAGGTAATGGTTAGGATGGATCATATACAGGGGAGGGGGGGGTCAAACTATATTAATTATATAGGATATCTTGAATATTTGTATATGGTACCGACCTGCCATAAAACAGTTTTCAATCAAGAATACAAAGTAACATATTCAAGTAATGTTGTATTTCCTCATTGTGTATTTGTTCAAGTTTTCTGGCTCATGTTCAGGTTTTACTGTCTATTTGTTCTCTGTTGACGGACCCAAATCCTGATGACCCTCTCGTACCAGAGATAGCTCACATGTACAAGACTGATAGGAGCAAGTATGAGACTACTGCCCGGAGCTGGACCCAGAAATACGCCATGGGTTAGGGGTGCTGCCATGTGATAGGAGGGGAATTTCCTGGTGACTTTTCCTTTTTTTGTGGAAACTTGTGACTTGGGACGAGTGAATGAAAGTGTAATATGTCTATTGTAAGACGGACGGAATGTGGAAACTTTGGAACCTCCCTCCTCCTTGAAACAAAGCTATGTGTTTTTTCTTCTTCTTTTGTATGGGAAATTGTCTTTGAAAGAATTATATATGTTGGAATTATCTTGAATGAACAGCCTCCAGATTTTGATGGTAAAAAAGATGATCAATTCATCACTAGGCGGTTAAAAGTATATCAACTGGTAATAACTATTCTCCGAGGGAATGTAATACATCAAATTAAGAAATGGTATTTGCTTGATTTACTGGATGGATGCATTTGAACTAATGTAGTAATATTATTATGCATCCTCAGGCTCTAACTAGTTGATATAGTTTGGATCGTGCATGGGTTGGTCTCTTGTGAAGTTGGTTTAATGGTAAATATATGGATAGGAAAATTCAGTTTTAAACGCAACATAATTCAGTAGTATTTATGAAATCATTTAACTCGAAACAAATGGAAAGTAACCAAAAATTGTCACGCAAAGTTGAATAGTGCTGCTGTCTTTTGTTTTCTTTCTTCTAATAACCAAACATATCCATTATTTAATAATGGTCCAGTTAATTAATACTCCTATTAAGAGAATGGAACAATTACATATTATAGTACATTTATAAAAATAATTACAAAAATCATACAGCTTATAAAATAATTACAAAAATATGACAATTTACCATATATATTTACAATACTAATTATATTAGAGTCCTTAATTTAAGGAGTTAATATTATTTGGTCGACATGATAAAAACTTTTTTTTTGAATTGCGTGATAACCGCTATCATCATTTGACGAGACTCTTTAGTTACCAAACCATTCTCATCATCGAAACCATTGTTTTCTCTCCTCCTGTTTGTTCGTTCTTCATCTCTATCGATTGTTTACGGTGATTTAATTTGTTCGATTCTTCATCTCATTTGTTCGCTCGTGATCTCGTTATCGCCTTCGTTAGTTATTCGCCATATTTGTTAGTTGTTTGTCATTGTCGTTGTTAGTTGTTCGTCATTGTCGTTGTTCTTCCATTGATTGATGGTGTTTATTATCGCTTCAAGTGAGTATTTTCTTAATAGTTTAATGTATTATATATTAAAGTAGTTTACTAATAGAATGGAGTATTCATTGTTTTGGTTTGTGTTGTTTTTATGTTTTGTATAGAATGGTTGATCTGAGGAAGAAGGATGGAAAGAGGAAAAGGATCGTGGAGGTGATTACATTAAGAACGTGAAGAAGTTTGTTGAGGAGAAGGGAAGGAAGGGAAGGATGTTGGTAATAATTGAGTAAGAATGAGAAGCGGTTTGGTGATACATAGTGATATCAAACATTCAAGTGCAATTAGATTCGATTTTGATGTCCCTCACAAGAATGAAGTTCAAGTGCTTATCCGTAAGATAATTCCAACTCAACGAATTTTAAAGGTGTGTTAATTTAAATATTGTTATTGTTTCATCGTATAATGCTTAATTGGTTTATTGTATAATGATTAATTGGTTATCGTGATAATATTAATGATTAATGCTTGGTAACCACATGATTGGTAACTAATGCATTGTATAATAACCACCATGTTGTATTTAAGGTAACCAAAAGCCCGACTTGGTAATCGCCTCTACGAAAGTGTCTTCAAGCATCGCTCTATTATGTCTTCGTTCTTGTCTTTATGATATTTTGGTTATTTGTTTAATGATGTCTTTGTTCTTGTATTATGTGTGTCTTGTTCTTTGTCTAATGATGTCTTGGTTATTGTGATTTACATTGGTTACCTTCTTTGCATACATGTTGTTATCATTGTATAATGTTGTCTTAGTTCGCCTAATGATTTATTGGTTGTTGTCTAACTATTATATTGTGTAATGTTGTCTTGGTTATTGATTATGTGTGTCTTGTTACCGCCTAATGATGCCTTGGTTATCGCTTCAACCAATATATTGTCTAAAGCTATATTAGTTCTTTGTGAAACATTGTATTAGTTATCGTGATAATCGTCAATCGTTTCTTGATTAATCTTTGTTTTGGTGACTTGGGTACTTTGCTTTACGAAAGTGTCTTGGTTCTTCGTCTCAATTATGTCTTGGTTCTTTGTTTTATGATGTTTTGTTCTATCGTCTTTATGATGTCTTGGCTCAAGCATGTCTAATGATGTCTTCGTTATTTGTCTTATGATGTCTTGTTTATCGCCTTATGATATTTTGGTTCTTGTCTAATGATGTTTTGTTCATTGTATTATGCAGGTGTCTTCGTTATTGCCTAATGATGTCTTCGTTATCAGATTTACATTGGTTACCTTTCGCAACATGTTGTTTATGTATAATGTTGTCTAGGTTCTTCGTATTATGATTTATTGGTTGTTGTCTAACTATTATATTGTGTAATCTTGTCTTGGTTATTGATTATGTGTGTGTCTTCGTTACCGCTCTAATGATGCCTTAGTTCTTGTCAACCAATATATTGTCTAAAGCTATATTGGTTCTCGTGTGAAACATTGTATTAGTTATTGTATAATCGTTGAATTAGTTACTTGACTAATCTTTGTTTTGGTGATCGCATAATATTTCGACTAATGATTGGTAAGACATGGTTGGTAACCAATGTATTGACAAGAATCAAAGATGTTCAGATGAAGCGCAAAAAAACAACATTAGTCAAGAACCCATTCACATTAGTTACCTTCTCGCAACATGTCGCTTTCTTCGTATAACGTTTGTCTTTCGTTATCGTCTAATGATTTATTGGTTGTTGTCTAACTATTATATTGTGTAATGCTGTCTTGGTTACTGTCTAATGCTGGATTGGTTATTGATTAACGATGTTTTGTTTAATGACTAAAGCTATATTGGTTACTTGTCTATTTTGTTTTGGTTACTATCATATGATTGGTTGGTTAACTTTTGTAAACTGATTTTGTTTACTTGTAGTTATGGGATCTTTATTACGAGGAATGGAAATGTAAAATTCAGGAAAAGTGATATATTGTGCGATATGGAAGTCCCCAAAGATCATTGCAAAAAAATTGAATAATAGTCAATTTGGATAAATTTAAGGCAACATGTTTTGGGAATTTTCTTGAGTTTGGTGAGCACCAAATGTATTCCCGCATTATTCACCACGCTCTTGTGAGGAGGTTCACCAGAGGGATGATGGTGAAATGTGGTTTTTGTTCGGAGAGAAAAGGGTCGGAGTTCGGTTTCACTCGAGTTTTGTATGATATCCGGGTCGAGATGGAAAGGTGAGGATAATATAACCGCATATAAAGGTAAAGGAGAATATGCTTATTGGTAAGTTTTTTTGGTGACGAAGTCGTGACACGTAGTAGTATAGGTAGGATATATAGGTGTTACAGCTTTTTGATGATGATGACGAGGCTATTAAGATGTCTATGATATTTTGGTCTTTAATTTCATTATGCACATTTTCCAAAATTACGTTGATGGTGCAATGGTTAATTTTTTGTGTTACTACGATGTTAGTAGTTTTCCTTGGGGAAAGTTGCTTTTGAGATGACAAAGTACTCTTTGTCTAATGCTTTGAAGGGGCGTTATAGGAAAGGAAAGAATGGTGTTTCAACATACAATTTTTTCATGGATCATTACACCAAACTGTACAAGTTGAATGGGCTTCCGTATGTATTCCAAGTTTTTATGTTTGAAACTATTCCGACATTCAAAAGTCGGGTATATATGAATGACGAGCATCCGCTCGGATGTCCGTTTATTCAGATGGAAGGAGTTAATGAAGCCGCTTTCTAATGACAAGTTGAATGAATTAGTTTTTTGTTCAGGACAGGTATGTTGTTTTACCTTTAGTTATATACTTGATAAATGAAAATATTATGTGAAGTTTACTATCAACAAAGTAGTTAGTTACCTTTATATACACGTTTGATTACTGATTATTTTATATGCATGTTAATAATAACAATGTATTTGGTTACTTGAATATTCAAATACTAGTTCATCGATTAGATTACATTGTGTTACTAATGACATTGTTGTTGGTTACCAATCATATACACATTTGGTTACATTTATACATTTAGTTAGTTTACTACTTATTATACATTTGGTTACTTGTATATATGTATTTGTTATTGATTATGTTTTATGATTCCTTATTTTCCGCTTATTTCAATGTAATTGTACATTGTTTGTTAGATGATATACTAAAGTATACTTATTATTTTTCAAATTTGAGGATAAAAGTTTTGATTCCCACTACCGAGGAGAAGGATCTATTGATTTGGGCGGTTTTCACTTTTTAATGGGAAAGATGGTGACAAGAAAGTAGACAAAAAAGTGAAGGCCGACAACATTGGTGTTGATGTATCCGTTGTGAAAGAGGCAATTGATGTACTGGCCTAAGCCGAGTTGGAGAAGAAAGTGTCCGAATTGAAGAAAGAAGTTTCGAATCAAGAAAGAATTTGGAAAGTCGAGAATCGATATTAAAGATAAAATGCACTTTTACATGTCCAGTTATCATGCAGGACCTTAGGTCCATTATTAGAGATGAAAGTTACGTCTTTATCAAAGACGTGGGGGACAAAAAGCTTGATGGTGATTACGATGATGACGATTCGACAATGCTGGTGATGATGATGATGATGATGATGATGATGATGATGATGAAGGTGATGAAGGTTATGAAGAAGGCGGTGAAGGTGGTGAAGGTGATGGTGATGTCATTGATGACGTTCATTTGATGAGAATGTCGATGTCGTGGTGGAGAGGAGGTCCATGTTGATGAGGATGTTGATCATGGTTCAAAAGTGAATAAGAATAATGATGGTGATGATGTGTTAGATGAAGTTGAGAAGAAGGGTGGGAATGAAATTGAATTGGTTAATGAAGTTGGTGATGATGTGTCAATATTCGTGGAGAAGAATGATGTGAATGTAATTGAGATTGCTAATGAAGTTGAGCGTCTTTGTTATGGTTGAAGAACCGAGATGAAAAAAAAAAAATAATGATTATGAAGAAGATGTCAAGGTTAGACATATTTGTTTGTTTTGTTATGTGATATATGTCTTTTGTTTTAATTATTAAATGGTTCTTTATTTTGTGTAGATTGACAATAATAATGACATGCCATCTTTTGACATATTAAGCCAATGTCTTTCGGGAAAGAGATTGTTGTGTATGATTACGATAAGGTTAGTGTTATAATTATGGGCCATCATTTATTTAAATGTTATTTATGTTTTGGTTACCATTATATAGTGAATTGGTTACTATGATATTGTGTTTTCGTTACCATAATATTGTGTTTTAGCTACTATTATATTATGTTTTGGTTACTAGTTTATGTTATTCAGATTACTAATATAACATGTTCATTTTAGTTTGTTGGCTGTTGTACAGTCAGTTGGTTATTAGTTTATTTTATTCAGGTTACTAATCCTATATATTACCTTTTTATGTCAACTGAAAAAGGGAAAGAAAAGGTGACAATGTTAAAGGTGTACGCTCTTGATTTTATGGTTCTCACCACACGGGACATAGCTAAGTGTGATGATTTGGAGAAGAGTGTCCACAAAGACGGTGGTAGACTCCATACGTGAACCGCAAAGAGTGCCATTTTACGGTCTCCATATACAAAGCAGCTTTCTTCGGATCGGCATGGTTCATCATCTCATCGTAGTGGGTCTTGCTTTAGTCAAACACTTGCAGACGCTTAAGTGCATTCCCCAAATCATGCATGGAGATGCCTCAAATTTTGAAGAGGCATTGTTTGAAGAATGCTTCAAAATTGGAATAAACAATGTAAAAAGGTTTGTTTTTGTTGTTAACAATGCTATAGTTTTTATGAAACAAATAAGTTTGTATTATTGTAGTAACATATGGTTAATATTAAATAAATGTTATGGTTTCTATTATTTTATATTCTGGTTACTATTAGATCATGTCTTGGTTACCTAGTAGTTATATTTCGGTTACTATGTGATTATGGTTTGGTTACCAGATTAATGTTTAAAATTAAGTTGTTGATTAGTTTACTGATTTTTGTATGTTATTTTTGTTCTTGTCCCTAATGATGTATTGAGTTCTTGTCGAATGTTGTATTGGTTAATGTGTAACATTACATTCAAGTTTCAGTATAATACTTAATTAATTCTCGATTAATCTTTGTTTTTGGTTCTTTGATAATATTAAATATTTAATAAATGTTAATATTAAATAAATGGTGTGGTTCTTATTAAATAAATGTTATGGTTCTTATTACTTTATATTCGGTTAATATTAGTTTATGTTTTGGTTACCTATTAGTTATGTATTAGTTCTTATTTGATTATGGTTATGATTTTAATATTTGTTGGTTAGCAGGTCTCGTTTAAAAGTAAGTTGGTTAATTAGTATGTTAATTATAGAACGTCTGAAGTTTGATTTGTAGTAGTGTGTATATTAATACGGTAATTGTTAATGTTAGTGTGTATACTAATATTATGTTTTTATATTGAAGGACGGATAAATTTCCTGGAAAGAACGATATTATCAGGCCTTCTTTTGTATTTGGATCCATTGCAATATCATCGAAGATGTGGTTCTATAAATTAAAAACGCCTGGGCAGTGGTTAGACGACGATGTGAGTATTTGTGAAACATTGTATTGGTTACTGTATAATGCTGAATTGGTTACTGACTAATGCTGTTTTGGTGACTTGGGTACTGTCTTATGAGTGTCTTGGTTACTGTCTAATTATGTCTTGGTTACTGTTTTATGATGTTTTGGTTATCGTCTTTATGATGTCTTCGCTCTCGCTCTAACGATGTCTTAGTTTATGTCTTATGATGTCTTGTTTATTTGTCTTATGATATTTTGGTTCTTGTCTAATGATGTCTTGGTTATCAGACATGTGTGTCTTGGTTACTGTCTAATGATGTCTTGGTTACTGTATTTACATTGGTTACCTTCTTGCAACATGTTGTTTACTGTATAATGTTGTCTTGGTTACTGTCTAATGATTTATTGGTTGTTGTCTAACTATTATATTGTGTAATGTGCCTTCTTGTTCTTGTATGACATGTGTCTTCGTTATTGTGAAACATCAGATTGATTATTGTGAAACATTGTATTGGTTCTCGTGATAATCTTTGAATTCGTTCTTGACTAATCTTTGTTTTGGTGACTTGGGTCTTTGTCTTATGAGTGACTTTGGTCTTGTCTTATGTTTTTATAGTTATGTTTACATTATTTAGTTACATTAATCACATACTTGCATTTTCCAACAATTGTTAATATCCTATTAATTTTTTTTGTGGCTCAAAGACATCAATATTGCCTTGTATTATTTTCAGAATTGGCAAGACATTCCAAAGTGTTCTATAAGTGGTAACTACCACGGATTGTTGGTTTCACAATAAGATCACCTTTCTTTTCGAGGAGTATACAAAAAAAATTGTGACAAAATTGTTCTCCGTCTGGGAGGGTGATGTTCTTGAATACATATTGGGTCATTTATGGATGTCAACACACCATGAAAGAAACGTTGACTATGTGTTGTTCCCAATTCATATGTCATCAAGGACCATTGGTTGTTGTTGTCTTTTGATGTGCATCGTAGGTGTCTAATCTGCTTACAATTCTCTACAACCAAAAGGAAATCCATGCAAACTAAAATCACGATGTTTGTGAACCGTGACATCTTCATTCTTCCCATACCATCGCGCAAGTCCGGTTTTGGAAGGATAGGTTTGACATCGACTTCAAAGACGACGTCAGACGCAACAGGGACGAAGACGATATAATTGAGTTGGAATTTCTTTGAGAGGTTCTGAACAAGTAGAGGGTAAGGGTTAAATTGTGTACATTTGTTTAATTATTACATATAGGTTGATTTTATTTTTGATTTTTGTTATATGTTGTTTATTATTATGTTGATTGTGGGATGTTCACAATTTGTTTCACGAGCATGTCATTCATCGAAGTTTGATCGATTCCTATTCCTTTCCCCATCATGATATCGGAAAAAGTTACGCACAAACTTATTTATGCATGCCAGAACAAGAAGGTTGGAGGGCTATGATAATCGATAGAGAATTTCCGGGAAGATTTGTTCCATTTTGATTAGTTCGGATTTTATTGTTTTGTTTTTATTAATTTTGTTGTGTATTTTTTTTAAGTTTTGGTGTTATACACAACATTTGTGTATGGTTTATGATTTTTTGATGTTCTTCGGATCTTATGTAGATGGGATTATATATTTGATTATATTATCATTAATGAAAGAGATATTGTTTGTTGGTTGGTATTTTGTTTCTTTTTAAGTTGTGTTTGTTGAATTTTTTTGAAATATACAGTTGGTAACCAATCATGTATAAAGGGGTAATCAGATAATGATTTGATAAGAACTGAGTTACAAGATTGTATCGTGACATATATCATATGTGAAGTGTACATGTGTTATGTATACATGGGTTTCATAAACTTCAATACCCTTTTAATTACAAAGTTCTTTGAATATACATGTGTTGTTTATGTTGTGGTTACCATTATAAACTGGTCAGTTATCAAGTATGAAATTAGGTGGTTATTGTGATGGTTCTTTGTTATGTAATTATTTGGGTACCATTAAATATTGTTATGGTTATTGTTATGTAATTATTTGGTTTACATTAAAACTCGCATACATTCTTATTATGGTTATCATCATGTATAAAATGGTAACCAATTATAATTTTGTAATATACATTTAGTAACCAATCAGTATAAATAGGTAATCAGATAATGATTTGATAAGAATCAAAGAGATTATTTTGGTACCATTAAACATTGTTATGGTTATTGTTATGTAATTATTTGGTTTACATTAAAAGCGGCATGGTTATCAAGTATGGTTATCGTCATGTATAAAATGGTAACTAATTATAATTTGATAATATACAATTGGTAACCAATCATGTATAAATAGTAACCAGATAATGATTCGATAAGAACCAGAGAG
The DNA here is from genome assembly GCA_020205605.1 of Panax ginseng. Lineage (NCBI taxonomy): Eukaryota > Viridiplantae > Streptophyta > Magnoliopsida > Apiales > Araliaceae > Panax > Panax ginseng. The sequence continues at coordinate 100,424,183 of CM035150.1, forward strand.
TTATAATATTGTATCGTGACATACGCTATATGTTAAGTGGACGTGTGTGAGTATACATGGGTTTCATAAACTTCAATACCCTTTTAATTATATGTTCTTTGGATATACTGTGTTGTTTATGTTGTGGTTACCATTATAAAATGGTATTATATCATTATGAAATTAGGTGGTTCTTGTGATGGTTATTGTTATGTAATTATTTGGAAATCATTAAACATTGTTATGGTTCTTCGTTATGTAATTATTTTGTTAAAATCTGGTATGGTTATTATGTTATTATTAATGGTAAATCAAGTATGGTTATTCTTTATGTAAATATGTTGTTACCATTAAAAACTCATATGGTTATGTTATGTATTTATTTGATTATCGTTATTGTCAATGTTTCATTGAAATCGTAAATCAATATATAAATGAATAACGATTTTGTTTACTATACACAATCAAAATTTTACAAACCAATCGTTTAATGGTTACTCAAAGTAAACAATAATACATTCATGTATCTACACTCTTAATTTAATCGCACTATATCGCACCCTTTTTAGTGGTCTTAAAACGGGGATTAATGCATGTTTTTCCGTTGTGTCCTTTTTCTTGTCACCTCGCCGCATTTGTTTTGAATTTTGATTTTGATCCGTGTTTGTAACTCTCTTTTTTGGTCTTCCTATTTGGCCTTCTTGTGTTGGGTGGTTTTATACATATGTTTTTACTTCTTCCGATACATCCAGCTTTTCTTTGTCATCTAATGGCATGATGGAAGTTGAATATGTCTCGACCAAAGTTGCTTTAGTATAATTTCTCGAGCAAAAAAATCATAATGACTCAAATTTTCTTCGCTTCATAACAAAGAAGTAAGCATACGGCAAGGCATCTCATGGTAATCTTGAAATTTACAGACATGTGCATGTCTTTTGTTCGATGTCCACAATATATCGCTTAGAGACATCGTAAATAGTGAAAATCACTAAGTTTGATGTCTCAACCTACAACACCCAATGTATACAATCGATTAATAACAGATCCCAAATATACAAAGAACCAATTAACTAGTACACAATATTAGTCAATAAGTAACCACCAATATAAAAGAAACAATTATAAATCTCAAGAACATTATAATGTTATATAAGAACTAAGTCAAGATTGATCAAGAATCAATATAATATTACACAAGAAACCAAATAAGCATTATATAAGAATCAGATATATAAGACACAAGAAGCAATTCAAGAGAGTAACAAGAATCAATATAATGTTGCACATTAAGTAAGTTAGCATTAATCAGAACCAATAAAGATTATAATTTTATCTAGTAACCAAGTTATCGTTAGTCAAGATAATGTTACGCAAAGAACTCAACTCAAAGAATACCAACAACCATTATATGGTTATACAAAGAACTAACTCAAAGAATAACAAGAATCAATTTAATGTTGCACAAAGAACTAAGTTAAGATTAAGAAGTAACCAAGTTAGTAATAGTCAAGAGATTGCAAATGCAAATTAGGATGTAATAATTTAAATCGAGTATTAATTACCTTAAGTATCTTTGATTTAAAGATATTAGATTGCAACTTTCTCTCATTGTTGTGGAAAGTGTTGTGAATGTTGATATGGTCATTGTTTGTTTGTGGAAATACCATCTTTGAACCGCATAACGTAGCATTCAATCATTGTCGAACCGGAAGATCCCCGATAAACTTGATTAAATTGTTAATAGATTCGGTGATTGTTTGAAGTCATTGTTGAGTACCGCATGCATTGCACCCATGGAGCTCACAGTGCACCTATCCAACTCGACCTCTTCCTCCTCCATATATGTCCTTATTCGAGGATCAATGACATCAAGTTCAAACCATGTGTTTGTTGAATTGTTCAACAAATGTAAGCTCCACAAACCCCGTTGTAAGTTGCTTAACTTCTTCTCCTTTCTTTTGAATATGTTTTTTATATTTTCAAGATATGATATGTATGCAGAACCATGCATGATATCCTAAACACACAATTCATCCTTGTATAATGGCTTCATGTCTATCTCAAAACAATACATCGACCTTCCCTAACTCCACAAGCATTTCTCAAATTTACGAAAAATCATTTCCAAGACAATTCATTTTCACCACAACAACCGAAAAAGTAATCGGAATAATGTTTTGGTCAGATCTGTGGTGCTTGCTATCAAGAATGTCCCCCGTAAGTTGATTGTATGAATGTGCCATCGACACAATGATTGAAAACAATGGTGCCATGCTTGAATGGATGCTCCAATGGCAAAGAATAGATACTTGAAACGACCATTTGTTTCCAACTCAAGGGTCGCGATTTTAACTCGATATAAAACATCAAGACTATCATTAGAATTACAAGTAGTATATCGTATCCAAATCACTAGTAATTCCAGAACGCTCATGTGGTTAATGGTATACAAAATTGTATATTACATTTAAGAAACTAAACACGCGATTAAGGTAACCAAACATATATAATAACCGCATACAAATGGTCTAATACTAATAATAACTAAACATGCATACCGCCTAAAGGTGTATTGGTTATCGTGGTAATAGTTTATTATTGTTTATCGATAATGCTTAATTGGTTACCGACTAATGATATTTTGGTTATCGAATAATATTATCGACTAATGCTTGGTAACCACATGTTTGGTAACCAATGCATTATACAAGAAATCAAAGATGTTGTATTTAAGGTAACCAATACAATATTAATCAAGAACAATTTACATTGGTAAACAATCTATCGTGTAATCATATCTTCGTTATCGTGGAACATCATATCAAGTTATCGTGATAATGATATAAAAGCAATAAATGTTTTAAGGTGTTACCGGATTTGTTTTCTTCAAAGATGTGTAACCATGATGGGATGAGTGAGTAGTCGCGGTGGATTTCCTCTCACCTTTTCCAACGCTTTCTCCTTCGATCTCCATACTTTTTTGGTAAGAGAGAGATACATTATATTCTCGACATCATGTCTTCCACAATATTGGTTGGTGTGTATATTTTCTTTAAATTTGTTATTTTTTGCATTATGCATTCACCGACCAACTCACTATTTGCTCGTCTCGCGGGTCTCCCAACAATACATTCACCGAACAAGTGTGGATATCATCAATTCTCTAACCTTGAACATACTTGTTTTTCTCGAAACTCGATGCTCTCATCTTCCATTTGCAATCTTCATCGATACACAATAAAGACAAAGTCTCTATAACTTGTTCGTTGGACTTTGTGTTGTCTGCTTTTTTTTGATCAACGCAATTTCATAGCTTGTGAGAGGATTTTTTTGTCTCGTGTAGTTTGATGTAATTTTACTTCACGCTCATTCGATCCGATATTACATCATCATATCGCTCTTCTCGCGTATGATTTGTCATGTTGTTCGTCCTCGTTGTTGTTCAATAATTTCCATCGCAAGTCGATCAAGATATCAAGGCTCCAAATCGGCATGATCGGGATTGCTTCAGTGGAACTAGTGTCAATTCCTCAGGTAGATCTCGATTGGCATTACATCGTGAATTGTAGATTCTTCTACATTTGTCAAGTTATGCAAGATCGTCAGGCGTCCCATTCTCAGGTTCAATATCCACAATCGTGGGAATTTACCTTGTTCATCGATTTTCTACTCATTTTCGTAAAGAATTGTAAGGTCGTTTCATCCGATATAATCGACGGTGGAATGTCGCTTTAATCAAATTTGATCGACAATGTTGTCAAGGTTTTGTTCAGCCAGAATGCAATCGTGATATTTTAGTTAGCATTTCTTCGAACTAAATTGTTGATGGAACTAATATGCCAAGAATTTCAAATTTGGTGTAATCGGTTACTATCATTCCCACGTGCCGTTGAAATAAAGTACAACCGAATCATCTCCATTGTTCGTCAATGTAATAAGTAATGGTAAAGAATAAAATCAATGTTATCCTAAGAATCAATATAATGTTAAACAAAGAACAAGTCAAGATTAGTCAAGAACCAAGTCTTCATCAAGAATCATTATAATGTTACACAAGAATAAAGTAATTTTTAGTTAAGAATCAATGCAATGGAACACAAAGAATATGTACATATATAATGAAAGAACCAATGTAATGTTAAGCAAAGAATTAAGTCAAAGATTAGTCAATAACCAAGTCTTCATTAAGAATTCATTATAATGTTACACAAGAATAAAGTCATTATTAGTCAAGAATCAATGCAATGGTACACATTAGCCAATTAATTATTAGTCAATAACCTATGTTAAATTTCAGAACCAATATAATGTTAAACAAGAATCAAGTCATTATTAACAAGAACCAAGTCTTCATCAAGAACATTATAATGTTACACAAGAATAAAGTCATTATTAGTCAAGAACAATGCAAAGGGTACACAAGAATCAAATCAAGATAGTCAAGAATATGTATATAGTCGACATTAAGCAATGTAATGTTAAGTAGTAATTAAGTCAAGATTAACAAGAATCAAGTCTTCATTAAGAACCATTATAATGTTACACATTAACAAAGTCATTATTAAGTCAAGAACCAAATCATTATTAGTCAATAATCAATGTAATGGTACACAAGAACCAAATCATTATTAATCAAGAACTAATGCAACATTAGTTAAGACTATTACGCATTAACCAATCCAAAGATTAAACAAAGAATATGTACATAATCGACAAGAACTAATGTAATGTTAACAAAGAACTAATGTAATGTTAAGTAATAACCAAGTCAAGATTAAGTCAAGAATCAAGTAATAATCAAGAATTCATTATAATGTTACACAAGAATAAAGTCATTATTAACAAGAATCAAAGCGATTGCAGACACAATATCCAATTCATTATTAACAAGAACTCAATGTAATGGACACAAGAATCAAATCATTATTAATCAAGAACCAATGCAACATTAGTTAGTACCATTATGCATTAACTAATCCAAAGATTAAACAAAGAACATGTATATAGTTAGACAAGAACCAATGTAATGTTAAGAAGAATCAAGTGCATTCCGACTACATGCAATTGCAATCAAAATATTCATATTGCAATCAAAACATTCATTATTCTTACCGTGCGTGTGACCATTTTAAGTGCAAAAACTTAAGAAAGGTGACCAATATAGTAATTGTAGAATAATACGTAACTATATGATTATAAATTTTAAACTCACATACCTCAAAGATTTTTCGATCGAAATTGATGTTGATTTGTATTCAACAATCACCGCAGATTTGGTTTCTCGATCTCAAGGCGTTGTTGATTTTGTATGCTATTTTCGATCTTAGAGATGCGTCGCGACAACCGGCTTTCTTCTTCACGCCGCTGATCCGCAGATTTGGCTTCGTCTATAAAATTGCTGATCATAGAGATGCGTCGTTGATCTCAGAGATTACGAGTTTAGTCATGACAGGAGGCTTCAGCCAGATTTTGTCTTCTCCACGTTGATCCGTTGTTCGATTTCAAAGTTGCATGATTTAGGGAGCTAATTTCAAATATGAAATTGGATAACTGACTGGATAATGACACGCGATTTTAGGGGTGTTATATTGCTTATGTTTTATTTTTGTAATTATGTTGTGTATGTTTTATTTTTATAATTACTTTTTAAATGTTGTATATTTGTGTAAAGGACCCTAAGAAAAAATGAGTGAATTTAGACGCCCTACTCGTGTCGTGTTTGCCTTGTGTACAGGAGGAGGTGAGGAGTGTTTGGAGCTTCCCAACACAATAAATTTGGGCCGGCCCATTCCACCTCGTACTATATTGTTCTTTTTTAGGAAACATAAGAGAAGATAAAATTAGCAAGTTAACAAACAGATATTTCTAAAATTTCCTTAAAGAGGGGAACAATACTTATACACGAGTACAGAGGTAGCTGGAGCTGGCTGCTTTACCATTATTTAAAGTAAGATCAAAACATGATCATCTGGTATTGCCATTATTTTACGACAAAATAATTGATACCTCACCTTCAATAATACTCAATATGGTTGAGTCTTGACATGTCAAGGTGGAATATATCATATATGATCGAGTGTGTTAAATTAACAAAAAAATATATATATTGAGTATGTATTTGTTGAATTTTAAATGAGTGTTAATATGATAATACGTACGTATTTAATAAATGAGTTAAGTCAAGTTCTAATCAGACTTCTAGTCCCTCCAGATTTTAGTTAATTTTAAGTTGGCCGAACTTACATTATACACTTTATATAAAATAAATATTATAATTAAAAACTAAATGAATTATGTTCAGAACCATATATAATTTTTACTTGTAATCTATATATAACAAAATAACAGTCGTGCTATTTAGGAAGGAACAACTTTAATTTAACCATAATAAGAAAATAAAGAGAAAAAGAAAGGAGCAACTTTAATTTATTATTTTTCAATATTTATTTTCAAACAGAATAAAATGTTACTATTTGTGTGACACACATGTGGTGAGCTTATAGGAAATGATACTATAAGTAATGAAGTTGATCCTATGGTATTAGTTGTGTCCGTGACTCCGACACTGTATGAACGGTGAAATTTATTTTAAATTTTAGATGATCTAAATAATTTATTAAGTGAGTAAGAAATTTAAAATTATTTGTATTTTATTAAATAGATATTATTCTTAATTTGATGGGTGGCAAAATAGGAGTACTAAATGTAGTACTTAAAGCAGTTGCATAACGGTGTGACTGTCCGGGACTAAATACAACTGAATTTCTATTTCTTTCGTAATCTCTCACATACTGCGACTCATTTTCTCTCTCTTCATTCTTCCTCGAGGCAAAGGAATTAATCTCCTCTTTTTTACACACCCAAAATTTCACTCTCTAGTCTCTTATTTTAGCTTTCAATGCCAATCTCATAAATTAATCTTTAGGAAATTAAGAGCAAATGGAAAGATCTGCGGTCAACTATAGTGAGCACAAAATACAAACTACGATGGTTAGACCACTGCCGACGGAAGGTATCTCCGGAAAGAAGACGAAGATGACCGAACTGAATACCGGCGGCCCACGAGTTGTACGGATATCTGTTATCGACGCCGACGCCACTGACTCTTCCAGCGACGAAGATGAGACACTCTTTAAGCGTCAGAAAGTAAAGAAATTCGTGCGCGAGATCACGATTGAGTCGTGTTCAATAGATAACCGTAAATTTCGTATTAAGAGCCTCTGTCAGAGCAGAGCAGCAGCCACGACGAGCAACCGCCGGAAAAAGTCGGCTAGTAAAACGGAATTAAAATTGAGCCCTGTTAAGAAGTTTCGCGGCGTACGTCAAAGGCCTTGGGGAAAATGGGCGGCAGAGATTAGAGATCCATTAAGACGGGTACGGGTTTGGTTAGGAACTTACGATACAGCTAAAGAAGCTGCAATTGTTTATGACAACGCGGCTATACAGTTGCGTGGTCCTGACGCGCTAACAAACTTTACTAGTCCTGCTCCGGCGAAAACTGCATTAGCTGAAGTCAAGCCGACCGTCACCGGCTGTTTTTATGACTCCGACGAAGAATCAAATAATACTGTATGCTCCCCAAAGTCTGTTCTCCGATTTGTAAAAGTTTCCAATGAAGAGTCAAACAAATCAGAACACTCTTCCCAGAGTCCGATTAACGACTCCGTCGAGATTTCAGTAAGCCACAACTTCATTGATTTTTTGCCTCTGAATCAGAATGATACTTTATTCCCGGAAAGTTTGTTCGATTTTCATATTCCGGCGCCTGATTTGTTTGAACAAACGGATGGGATACCTGGTGAAGCTTCTGCCAATATATTTTTCGGGTCAGTGAGTGACTTTGGATTCGGGTCATCAACATGGCAGGGTGACGATTACTTTCAAGACTTCGGTGACATATTTGGGTCGGACCCTCTGGTTGGTCTTTAATTAAGAGAAAGCTTTTTGTGGTAATCCTTGCTAATAATTAATTTTATTTGGTAGTTTGGCCTTTTGGTTTTGGCGGGAGAGTCGGCTTTTTTAAAGTATTTATTAGGCTAATTAAGTTTATGTATATTTAAATTTTGCAAGTATTCCCCCACATTGATGTTGGGGGACGAGTGTTTAAATACATGTTATCTTTCCGATGTTGTAGTTTAAATGAGTTCCCAAGATAGAAGTGAATTGAAATCGGTTTGATATAGTGAAATACAACTAGAGTAGTATCATATATATATATATATATATATATATATATATATATATATATATATTATGGGAGGGAAGGAGTATTAATTAAATTCATTTGACTGTATTAGCTTGGCTCAGAGAGGATTAAAATAAGAAGGATAAAAATGAAATTATATATATATATATATATAAAGAATTTAAAACACAATTTCAAAAAAAGAAAAAGAAAAAGTATGTAGAATATTTTTCATGACATTTAGGCTGTCTGGAGACTGGAGAGTAAGTAGTTTGATCAATTTCTATCAAAATGGTCCCGACTCCCGATCATGAGCTGGTAAATCACAGGTGAGGTGACCCATATATATATATATATATATATATATATAGATTTGGACAAAGAACTACAATGGGGGCTCCTTGCACAGCATCAGAAAACAAAATCTAGTAGAAGGATCAAGATCATAATTTTAAATAAGATAACGCCTTAAGAATATAATTTTATCAAAACGACGTCGTTTTTATAGAGCATGTGGTGGCATTTTTGTAAATACCATGCCACCGCCAGATTTACAAAAATGCCATCAGGCCTTATCAAAACGACGTCGCTTTGATAAAATTCGCTATTTAAAGCGCTCGCTATTTAAGGCGATTCGCTTCTTGATCTTTATTTTATATATATATATATATATATATGAGATGGATCAGTCCGGAGTCCTGACCGATAAAAATCTGACAATTTTTTTTATTTTTAAAACAACTAAAAAAATATTTAATATTTTATGGAATCAAATTTTTCATAATATAATATTTTGGGTGTGATTTAAATACCTATACTAAAAAATGGTGAACACATGCTACATGTTATCGTATATACATATTTTGTTATACGCACTCAAATCACATCCAAAACACCAGTATTATGAAAAATTTCAATTCCATAATTTTTATTTATTTATTTTAGTTGTTTTTAAAAAAAAAAAAAAGTCCTGACATTAGATCCGGCCCTGACTGGATCTTGTCCAATATATATATATATATATATATATATATATATATATATATATATATATATATATATATATATATATATATATATATATATCAGTAAGATCAAGAGTATTCTCCTTAAATAGCATTCTTCCATAAATAGCATTCTTTATTAAAACTACGTCGTTTTGGAGGGATGCGGTGGCATTTTTGTAAATACAATGCCACCGCGTATTTATAAAAATGCCACCGCGTCCCTCCAAAATAACGTAATTTTAATAAAAAAATGTTATTTAAAAAAGAATAATATTTAAGAAGAATGATCTTGATCCTTACCGTATATATATACACGTACCTCATGCATGCTTATAATATATTACCCTATCAAGTATTATGATATTTCATACATCATACATACAAGAGCCAAGAATTTTATTAATTACATTTGTCATATATGACATATAATATGTGATAAATAATATTTTGGTCATTGTACTGGGGTCCGATTTTTATTGTGGTTACCGAATTTTTTTTTATTACAATCGAATAACTGTACTTTCAAAAACTTACAAAATGGTCATTTCGTCCGATTTCAGAGTTCAAAAACGTTAGAATCTTGTTGTACGCAAGTTGACTTGATTTTTTTGTTTACGTGGAACATGAAAAACATGTTGTGAATTATTATAAAGCACAAATGACCAAAACTATTAATTACTTCACCTAAACAATTCCAAAACTAATAATAATAATAATACTAATAATTTCAAAATAATAATAATAATAATAATAAATACTATTAATAGTAATAATTTTAAAATTCTATTTTAAATTTTTTTTAAAAAAATATGTTAATTTTAAAAAGTCTTTTTAAAAAAAACTGTTTTTAAAAAATTCAATTTTTTTAAAAAGTCTGTTTTTTTAAAAAACGTTAATTTTTTTTAAAACAAATTTTTTTAATTTTTAAAAACATTAATTTTTTTTAACTGAACTAATATTTTTTTATAAAAAGTCTGTTTTCTAAAAAACGTTAATTTTTTATAAAAACAGAAAATTTTAAATTATTTTAGAAAATTAACGTTTTTTAAATTTTTAGAAATTTAACGGTTTTTAAATTTTTTAGAAAAGTAACGTTTTCAAATTTTTTTAGAAAAGTAACTTTTTTAAATTTTTTAGAAAATTAACGTTTTTAAATTTTTAAAATTAACGTTTGTTAAATATTTAGAAAAGTAACGTTTTTAAAATTTTTAAAATTAACGTTTTTAAAATTTTAAAAATTAACTTTTTAAATTTAAGAATTTTAAAAAAATATTAGTTCGGTTTAAAAAATTTAACGCTTTTTAAAAAAATAAAAAAATTCTATTTTTTTAAAAAAGTAACGCTTTTTAAATTTAAGAATTTCTTAAAAAACAGACTTTTAAAAATTATTAGTTTGTTTTAAAAAAATTAACGTTTTAAAAAACAAACTTTTTAAAAAAACAGACTTTTGAAAAAATATTAGTTCAGTTAAAAAAATTTAACATTTTTAAAAATTAAAAAATTCTGTTTTTATAAAAATTAACGTTTTAAAAAAAACAGACTTTTTAAAAATTGAATTTTAAAAACAGATTTTTTTTAAAAATAGCTTTTTTAAAAAGACTTTTTAAAATTAATGATTTTTTTAAAAATAGAATTTTAAAATTATTACTATTATTATTATTATTATTTTGAAATTATTATTATTATTATTAGTTTTGGAATTGTTTAAGTGAAGTAGTTAATAGTTTTGGTCATTCATGCTTATAATAATCCGTCTATTGTATTTTCTATGCTCCACGTAGTAAAAAAGTCAAGTCAACTTTATACCAAGATTCCTAACGCTTTTTTTGATTTAAAAATCGGACGGAATTATCATTTTGTAAGTTTTTGAAAGTACAATTATTCGATTGTAATAAAAAAAGTTTCGATAACCACAATGAAAACCGGACCCCAATACAACGATCAAAACGTTATTTATCCCCATATAATACGTACCCAAGCTATAAACTAACCTATCTTACCAAAATGGATCATAAGGCCCTCCCCTCCCCCTCCTTCTCCTCCCCCCTCCCTCCCCTCCCTCCGCCTCATATATATTGTTGTGAATCCTTGCTATTTATATATGCTACTATATTGAATTTAGCTAGACGACCGCGATAGCTAGGACGACAAACATTGACCTAACTATGTTGTTATTGATGGACACAGATAAATAAGATGACATTACATATATATAATTAAATTTTCAAGTATGAGAAAACTTGAAAAATGAGTTTAGGTTACACGACCCGACCTCCCTCTATTATCTATTTATATCGGCATAAACGAATCAATTTAGATATATAGTCTCGCCCTCAAAAATCTTTGGAAGGTCGGTCATTTTAATTACCAAGTCCAGTTTTAACTAATTAATCAGTTTCAGTTAATTAAAATTAAAATATCAACCCCGGCCCCTCTTTAGCAGCTAGGAAAAAATAGAGTATCATCCAATCAAATTGATATATCCAACAGACTCCCGATCTGAACCAACTAACTTGGGCCTAGCTAGGGCTGAGAAAGAGGGGAGGGAAAGAAAAGCAGCTTCCAGAATTGGCCAAGGTTTTAAAGCAAAACATTAGCATGCATGCATGCATGCCTGCCCTTTCTTCATCTTTAGGGTCAGGTCAGTCGTCAGGCAGCCAATATTGATGATGGAATTAATTAAGCATTATTTATTACTACTATTATTCAAGAACTATTTCGTGGCCACACTATAATCTATCAAACACTTGCAAGCTTAAAACTTGTTGGGAGTATTTAATTGGACAATGCATCTCTTAAAAACTTTTTTTAATTTTTTTTGCAAACAAAATGCTAATTGTATAGTATTAAAAAGCAAAACAAAGAGTTCAAGAGTACATATTATATTATGATTTCTTTTAAACCATTATGAAATATGTTTAAAGAAGTGAAATTTTTCTTAAATTTGGAACGAGACGAGTACATCTTTAAAATTTGTAAATTCAATAATAAATAGTACTCTATCTTCTTGTGGAGTATGGAGTATAATGCAGATGGTGGTGCAAACAGGAGATCTAGGCAAGGGCCAGTCTCACCTACCGACAGGAAAGTGAAGGAGAAAATGTCACAAAAACATGGACTAATTCCTTTTTCCCATCTTAACTTTCTTGTTTCCTTTGGAGCAATTAAATTCCTTGAAAAATTATAAAGTGATGAGATAATAGTGAAATACAATCTATTTTTATTTTGGTTATTAAATTTTTTTTTGTTATAAAAACATTAATATACTTAAAAAATATTATAAACTAGTTAGGATTCCTTAATATTAATATACTGGAAGTGTTGAACCTTGCATATCACATGAGCAAAAAAAGTTGATGTATGAGTTGACACATCACCAATAACTAATTAACACGTCAACTAAGTAATGACTAGCTAGTTTATAGTAATATTTTTTGAGTATAATAATGTCTTTATAACAAAAAAAAATTCAATAATCAAAATAAAAATCCACCCTTAATACACTAAATTAATCCCATGGCCGACTTATAGTTTTTTCTTTTTTCTTTTTAACATGTATATACATGTTTTTTCATCCTCTTTAACGTGCAACAAAACATTCTTAAAGATATAAACACATGATTAAGTCGTATGAATCCAGTTTACTTTTTGACACCTTTGAGAAATGGATTTGCTTCAGCCTTCAGTTCATTTACATAAAACCGGTTTAGGATAATCTCTTCCCAACTCCTTTGCCTAGTTTAGAGCTTCGGCCCAAAAACCTAGTAATTGACCAAAGGATAACGTGAGCCGAACTTTATTTTCTTTTGAGCTTGTGGTATTGAATTGGAAGTGATCACATCCATGGGCCATATCAATACTTTATCGGGTCCTTAACACTAATATACAACAATTAGAAAGTAATTACAGAAATAAAACATATACAACATAATTACAAAAATAAAACACACACAATATTACGTGCTAAAATCACGGGTCATTAACTCCTACACGCCAGTTACCGACTTTCATATTTGCAATTAACCGCACCTAAATTCATGCAACTTTGAAATCGTAAACAATGATCAACGACAAATCTATCGGAGAAGACAAAAAAACTTTGCGACTCGAGATCGGAGAAGATTTAAACATTTTGTCACGACGTTAACTCACTTCTCCTCGGGAAGAACAACAAACAGATATTACCTCGTCAATAACAAGGGTTTCGTAAAATTGTTATTAATATAATTTATTGATTAGTTATTCATCCACCGCTTAATCGCTTTTGTTTGTTTTGTGTTTTCAAGCTTTTTCTAGTAATTTGTTGGTTATTATCAATTCAAATTGGATGAGATTCTATCGCTTATTATGTGTTCGATTCTTTGAATAATGTTTAGTTGATTGCTTTATAATTTTTATATGTAGTTCTACTGATTTTTTTATATTAATGGTTACTCATCAAATACATTGGTTACCTTCCTACAAACCGTTTGCCATCGATAATATTGTCTTGGTTACCGTATAACATTATACTGTCTAATGCTGTATTGGTTACTGTCTAATGATGTCTTGGTTACTTTGTAACATTAAATTGGTTACTAACTAATGCTGATTGGTTACTGTGTAACATTATAATGGTTACTCACTATTGCTAGTTGGTTCTTTGTGTAAAATTATAATGGTTAGTGTATAATATTACCGATTAATGCCGACTTGGTTATCGATTAATGTCGACTTGTTATCGATTAATGTCGACTTGGTTACTATGTAAAATTATAATGGTTACTTATTAAGATCTTGACCGTTACTTATGTAAAATTATAATGGTTACTCATTAGGTTGACGATTGACATCGTATTAATATAATTATATTTATACTTATGTTTTTTATATTAATGGTTACTTGTTAGCTATATTGGTTACATTCTTACAACATTTAGCCTTTAGTTGGTAACAATCAAGTTATACTGGTTGGTTTTTAATATAAAAATGCAATGGAGAATGTGTGTATCTTGTGGCTACTAAATAAATATGTGTTGGTTACTATTTAAATTGGATTTGGTTACTGTATAATGTTGTTATGATTACTATATAATATACGGTGTTTTATATTGGTTTGTTTTATTATGATGGTTACTTATTGGCTACATTTGTTACCTTCATACAGCTATTATAGTTTAATTGGTAATAAATATCAATATACTGATTATTTCCATTGTAAGATGAATGTACAAATGTATTTTATGTACTGGTTACTAACATTATGTAGTTTGATTACTGGCTAACATTGATTTGGTTACCTTCATACAACTGTTAGTCTTTATTTGGTAACAAACACATAATACTGGGTTTTTTTTTTACTGTAAAATGCAATGAAAAGTGTGTTTATGTTCTGATTACTAAATAGATATATGTTGGTTACTGTCTAATCTAAATTTGGTTACTGTATAATGTTGTTATGATTACTGTATAATATTAGTGTATTTTATACTGATTTGTTTTACATTTCGTAATTTCTATCAAGATTGCAGTGTCGGATTTTGGCGTTTTCGGAGCCTAATTTCATTGAAAACGGGTCAACGATCAAAAATTACCAGCTTTGCTGGTGAACTGCAGGGTTTTTTGGTCAAATTTCATCATTTAGGCCTTCAAAATTGCATGTAAAAATGTGGTTTATATTCTAGTTACTGAGATTATGTAATTTGGTTACTGTCTAATATTGATTTGGTTACTTTACAATGTTTATTCAGTTGTTAGACAATGAAGACTAACAAAGAACTAAACACAACAAATTTAATTGTTTACGAGGAATATATAATTGTTTCTTCGTTAGTAACCATTAACCACATAGTTGGTAACATTTTGATGGTGTATCATGACGCTTCCCAAAATAGGTATACATCACCCATTCGAGTTGTCAATACATGGTATGTAAATAACTACAACTTTATTATTACAACAAGAAAGCTGTGAGTTTGAATACAAATATTATCTTCAGACAATATCTATACTCAAATAAATCCTCATCACATTTATTGATACATTATTTTACAAAAATGGTGAGGACTACTAAACAACTCTCTCTAGAACTTTTATTCCATACCCCACTGCATCGCTTATATTCGCCTCTCCGAGAAGAAAAATGGAACAAAAAGGAAAAGGGTGAGCTCAACTAGCCTAGTAAAGAATATTATGACTAAGATAATATACAACAAATTATCATTAGTCTTCAACAGGAAAAAATCTAATAGAATACAATGTATAACAAGTTTTAAATCAATATTCGCAAATGAAATAATAATTCATTAGAAGAGTTAAATAGAGAATGCAAACTACTATCTTCATGTATGAATTTAAAAGTTCATAAATCTATCTTTTATCCCCCGTAACATCAATCAATATATATCTGAATCAAATATTCATCTTTGCACTTACAGCCAAAGATATTCATCATTAAGTGTTCATCATCTAAACACTGTTTCATCTTTTGCACTACTACCAAAGATATTCATCGAAATCATTCATCTTTGCATTACTGAGGCCAAAGATATTCAATAATATCATCATTTAAGATCGAGGATGATGAAAAATATTTTTAAAGAAACGAATCCAAAGTGAAACAAAATGACAAGGATTAAGGATTAAGGATTCGTACTTTGTTTTATCCATATCTAAAAATACCTCAAAAATAATCATAGTGGTGTAAAATTCAAGAATGATCAAAACATGGATACAATCAAAGCTATTATCCACAATAGATATTTTAGATTTAAAAGGAAAAATTTTCATTTTTAGATGAATAAGTACAGATTCGTGAATAAGTGTCAGTATACGTGAATAAAGGCTGAGACACGTGAATAAGAACTCAGACACCAAAAGTTTTAAATTTGATAAAAACTTCAGATTAATATTTTAGCATAATGATATTGAAGAAATAATATCATTACGAAAAAAAAAATATCCTACCTACTCCGAAAGACAAGATTTCTAGTTGAAACACCAGGATATAAGCTATGACTTGAACTTGCAACCAGATAAAGAATCGTGACTCAAAGTATACTAAAAATACTCACAAAAATACGCCGATAATATAGAGAGAAAAACTTCAGTTTCGGTGTGATTTTCAATTCTAACCAAGACCCTATTTATAGAAAAATGCTTAGTAACACCAAAGCGTAAAATTTAATAAAATATTAATATATATAATTTTTATTCCAACGCACACTTATTTTGCTTCAAAACCTCAAACCACCAAACAAATTTACCTTACAAGACTTGCACAAAAAATGTTTTTGTTATTTAAATTATTTTAAACTTCTAAAAATCAATTATTTCGAAGCTTCGGAACTTCAATAATTCATAATAAATAGTCCTTTTATCAGAAAATTTGAATCTCGCAAATTTTTATAGAAAATTCAATTCTCTACAACTTTGCAGAAGAAAGTTTTTCCAAATTCTAAACAGAAATTGACCAAAATCCACAAACGGGCAATTTTACAGGCTATAATCAAATTTCAGTCAAGAAATGGGGTCCACCGACACATAAAACATGTTTTAAATATTTTTGGTAACAAAAATACCCCTCCTCCACATATACTCATATATCCCACATTTATCGTAAAAATATCATCATTATTATATTATTAAAATATAATAATATATTTAAATAAATTATTTTATTAGAAAAAAATAAAATTTCAATTTTCAACAATTGTCACATTAAAAAATTTCTCCATCTATATCCACATAAAATTAATATTTTTCTCATCATATGAATCATTATTCACAAATAATATTACAGAATCACAATATTGACAACTAGGCAGTTCCCAGGAAAGAGGGGGCTTTCCAATAAGAATTTTTCTTTACTCACGGTATTGCACCAATTATTGATTCTTACGTAAGAAGAAGGCTTACTCAATAATGGTTACAAATAATTCTCATTCGTTATTTTATTTTATTGATTTAATAATTCTTTGCGTTGATATTTTATATTCTTTGTTGTTCAATAATTGTCATTATACGATTTTCATTATCGAAGCAATAATTCATATTATCTGAATAATATTATTAGATAACATTATTGGCAATGTCTAGAAAGTTCGCATTCAAGGAGAGGTTTGGTAAGGAGAAATTCTTATTGGAAAGCCCTCTTCCAGGAAGTGCCCAGTCACAAGATCGTGATTCTGTAATATTATTTATGAATAATTAATTATTGATTTATATGATGAGGAAAATATTGATTTTATATGGATATAGGTAGAGAAAATTTTTTAAAGTGAAAATTGTTAAAAACCGATATTTTATCTTTTTCGATAAAATAATATTTTATTATATTATTATAATAGAATAATGATGATATTTTTACAATGAATGGGATATATGAGTATATGAAGAGAAGAGTATTTTTTTGCATTAAATGATTAACACATGTTTTGTGTGTTTGTGGACCCCATTTCTCGATCGAAATTTGATTATAAATGTAAAATCGTCTCAGTATGTGGATTTCTTGGTCAATTTTGCTTTGAATTTGGAAAAACTTTCTTCCGCAAAGTTGTAGAGAATTGAATTTCTATAAAATTTATTTAGATTCAAATTTTTCCGATAAAAGGGCTATTTATTATAAATTATTGAAGTTCAAATAATTAATTTTGGAAGTTTTAATTATTTTTATTAAAAAAACGCTTTTATTGTTTTTGGTTGGCCCCCATTATGTTGTAAACATGCCGATTTTGTGAGTCTTAGTGGGAGTAAGAAAATTTTTATAATATATTATTATTATATTAAATTTTTTCGCTTTGGTGTTCTAAGCAATTTCTATAAATAGGTCTTAAGTTAGAATTGAAAATCACACCGTAAACCTAAATCTCTCTCTTTCTCTCTCTATAATATCGAAGCGTATTTTGTGAGTATTTTAGTACTTTGAGTATTTATATACGGCAGCAAATTCTTTCAAAGATTATATCCAAAGATTCCAATGTAAGATTATTCTTTTGAGGTAAGGATGTTATTTTCTTCTCAAATGATATTATTTCTTCAATATCATTATGCCGAAATATATGGTTGGAACTTTTTATCAAATTTGGAACTTTTTATGTTGGGGTTCTTTATTCATGAGTTACTATTCACGAATTTACTATTCACGAAGTCTTATTCTACGAAGCATAATGATGCTTTGTGAAATTTCTATCTTTTGGTGTTAGATTCTTTATTCACGTATATGACCTTTATTCACGTATATCGACCTTTATTCACGAATCACGGCATTATTCACGAGAAAAATTAAATTTTGTTTTTTCGTCAAAATAATAATATGGATCTTTTAAGCTTTGATTGTATCCAATTTTATCATTCTTGAATTTTACTTGATATGATTAGTAGTCCTCACTATTTTGTAAAATAGTGTATCATAGTGGTGTAAAATTCAAGAATGATCAAAACATGGATACAATCAAAGCTAGTATCCACAATAGATATTTTGATTTAAAAGGAAAAATTTTCATTTTTCGATGAATAATCCAGATTCGTGAATATTGTCAGATACGTGAATAATGTCAGATATACGTGAATAAGAATCTCAGACACCAAAAGTTCTAAATTTGATAAAACTTCAGATCAATATTTCAGCATAATGATATTGAAGAAATAATATCATTACGAAAAAAAAAAATATCCCTTACCTCGAAAGACAGAAGACTTAAGTTGAAACAGGATATAAGCTATGACTTGAACTTGCAATCAGATAAATGGCTCAGACTCAAAGTATACTAAAAATACTCACAAAAATACGCTCGATAATATAGAGAAAAAACTTCGATTTACGGTGTGATTTTCAATTCTAACCAAGACCCTATTTATGTAAAAATGCTTAGAACACCAAAGCGTAAAATTTAATAAAATATTAATATATATAATTTTTATTCCAACGCACACTTATTTTGCTTCAAAACCTCAAATACCACCAAACAAACAGCCCACCTTACAAGACTTGCACAAAAAATGTTTTTGTTATTTAAATTATTTTAAACTTACAAAAATCAATTATTTCAAGCTTGAACTTCAATAATTCATAATAAATAGTCCTTTTATCAGAAAATTTGAATCTCGCAAATTTTTATAGAAAATTCAATTCTCTACAACTTTGCAGAAGAAAGTTTTTCCAAATTCTAAACAGAAATTGACCAAAATCCACAAACGGGCAATTTTACATTTATAATCAAATTTCAACCAAGAAATGGGGTCCACCGAACACATAAAACATGTTTTAAATATTTTGGTAACAAAAATACCCTCCTCCACATATACTCATATATCCCACATTTATCGTAAAAATATCATCATTATTATATTATTAAAATATAATAATATATTTAAATGAATTATTTTATCGAGGAAAAGATAAAATTTCAATTTTCAACAAATTGTCACATTAAAAATTTTCTCCATCTATATCCACATAAAATCAATATTTTCCTCATCATATGAATCAATAATTAATTATTCACAAATAATATTACAGAATCACAATATCGACAACCAAGCGCTCCTCAGGAAGAGGGCTTTCCAATAAGAATTTTTCCTTCTTGGCCGCAATTAGGTGACCAAACCTCTCCTTAGACGTAACTTTTTAGACATTGCCAATAATATTATCTAATAATATTATTAGGATAATATGAATTATTAGCTTCGATAATGAAAAATACCGTGTAATGACAATTATTGAAATAATAAAGAATATAAAATATCAACGCAAACAATTATTAAATCAATAAAATAAAATATTGAGCAATAATTAATGTAACCATTATTGAGAAAGTAGTGCCTTCTTATGTAAGAATCAATAATTGGTGCAATCCGCGTCTTCATGTGTTTTAACCAACCTAGTATTTTAACAAGATAATCTGTGAATAACTACGCCGTTATTTTTAAACAACTTATATTTGTCGTTTTCTTCATCCAATCGCTTCAGTTATGGGGCCCATACATGGTCATTTCATGTCGTATTTAATATTCCACCCACCAAAACGAATATTCCCCGAAACAATGATGAATATTTTATAACCACTTTGCTTATTTTAAAATATTTGCGTATTTTACCCATAACTATCCACATTAATCAAATCAACCTTACTATTTCAAAATAATAAATAGAGAAAATTAAATTTCATTAATAATAAGTTGGGGTCTTACAACCTCCCTCCTTATGAAATTTCGGCCCTCGAAATTGACGTGACGTCATGCAGTGTTTCGAAAAGGTGAGGATACCTCGCTTTCATTTCCGTTTCCAATTCCTAGGTCATTTCCTCTATAGCATGATTCCTCCACAGAACTTTAACTTGTGGTATGACCTTTGTGCGTAGGACATGCTCCTTCTTATCCAAAATCTTGACAGTACCTCTTACGACGTTAAGTCTTATTGCTATATCTCGTCTGGTTCTAACTCTATAACGTGGTTCGGGTCTTTCACATATTACTGAAATCTGTATACGTGAAACACATTATAAACACGAGACATACTTTGAGGTAACGCGAGTCTATAGGCTACATTTCTACTTCGGTTAAGAATTTGAAATGGACCAATAAATCGTGGATTGAGCTTTCTCTCTTCCCAAATCTTGTAACTCCCTTCCATGGAGCAACTCGCAACAATACATGATCCCCTATACTAAATTCCACGTCCTTTCGATGAAGATCCGCATAACTCTTTTGTCGATCTTGTGCCGTTTGTATACGTTGTCGAATCATTTGGATCTTTTCGGTGAGTATAATACGTCTTAACTCGGGTCCCAAACAATGTTGCTTCACCCACCTCATCCCAACATATTGGAAGCGACACTTTCGTCCATATAATGCTTCAAATGGAGCCACACCTATACTTGCTCGATAATCTGTTGTTGTAGGAGAATTCCACCAATGGTAAATACTTATCCCAGCCTGCCGCCTTGAAGTCAGGACACAAAGTCTTAATAAATCTTCAAGAGTTTGAATAGTCTTCTACGATTGTCCGTCTGTTTGAGGATGGTATGTCGAATCAGAATCGTAAATCTGTGCCCATAGCTTTTTGCAAGCTAACCCAAAATCTTGAAGTGAATCTTGGGTCACGATCCAAACTATGGATCTTGGCATGTCATGCAACCTCACAATCTCATTTACATATATACTAGCAAGACGTTCGAGGGAATAAGTCTTTCAGACGGCAAGAAATGAAAGCGGACTTGGTTAATCTATCAACAATAACCCAAATAGCATTGATGCCTTGAGAAACCGTAGGAAGACCCAGAACGAAATCCATGGTAATGTGTTCCCACTTCCATTTTGGAATCTCAAGTGGTTGCAACGAACCCTTAGGTACTAGATGTCGCCTTTACACGTTGACAAGTTAAACACATCGAGATAAACTTTGCAATCTCTCTCTTCATATTGTTCCACCAAAATGTATGTCGAAGATCACGATACATTTTAGTACTTCCAGGATGGATTGCAAATGGTGTATTGTGTGCCTCCATCATAATCTTGTACTTCAAATCGAGTCGTTAGAACACAAAGTCTAGAGTGGACTCAAGTATTCCTTCTTCATCAATTCTCGCTTAGGAATAGCTCCTTCAGCATACTTTCTTCTTCATACGCATCGCCTCAAGGTCGGTGGCTTGAAAGCAACCTTAACTTTTTCTATTAAAGTTGGCTCTATTCGTATACTTGACATCATCGCTTTTCGTTCTGCAAGATATAATCTTCTACTCAACGTGTAAACTACCACGTTGGCTTTTCGAGAGATGGTATTGAATAAAGGTGGTCGTAGTCTTTCAATAGCTCGAGCCAACGTCGCCGCCAAGCATGTTGAGTTCTTTTTGAGTGAAGAAATATTTAAGGCTTTTATGGTCCGAATATATATCCACTTTCTCCCAATATAGATAGTGCCTCCAGATCTTTAAGCGATGAACGATCGGGCCGCTAACTCTAGATCATGAGTAGGATAATTCTCTCATACTCTTTTAAGTTGTCATGAGGCATAAAGCTATGACTTTCCCACGTTGCATGAGAGAATACATCCTAACCCTTTGCTCAAGATCATTGTAGATAACAAATCTATCCATACCAGATGGTATTGTTGTAAACAGTCTTTGAAATGAGTCTCCTCTTGAGCTCTTGGAAACTCTTCTCGCATTCTTCGTTCCAAACGAATTTTGTATCCTTCTGAGTTAGCTGGGTTAATACATAAGATGAGCCGGAAATACGCACAGTGAGATTATAAAAATGTTCTACGAATCTCACAAATAATTTAGCCCTATTCCAATCTGAGTCCGTTGGAATATCTTGGCCCCCCATCTCTTTTACAAAGCCATGATCTTCAAATCCATCATTTTTTAGAGATTATCTTTCCATGCCTAAGTAAGATCTCTACATCTATCTTTCCATCATTTTTCTTAACATCCCAACCCTGCATTATATGTTTTCAAAAAGTATGAATTGCACAGAAATAACCCATAGAAGACCATCAATTTTTTGAGAGAAAAACAACCCTGCATTATATGTTTTCTAAAAGGAACCGCTATTTTTTTTAGAGAAAAACAACTGCAATGAGCCAATGATTCATGATCTTGGCCAAAATGAAAGAGTGTGTATGCAAAGAACTTTTTAGTTCAAACTTCTTTATTTATTTATCTCATCGAAAATTTTGAAATTCTCAAAGATCAATACTTGAATAATTAACAACAGTGTGGAACACTGGGCATCAAAGAAAACAGAAAAGGACATAAGAATTTAAGATTAGCACTTACATAACTAAAACATGGAAATGGAATTGAAAAAATCAGTAGATCTTAGTAATTATTTTACTTGAGAAGAGAAGTAAAGAGAGAGAGACTTGAATACTCAATGCAGAACAGCAGAAACAAAAGAACCCAAAAGGGTCGACCGGTCGAGGGAGGCGATGCCGTGATCCCGTGAGGCCGTGACTGCCGTCTGTCGAAGGGAGGCAATGGCCGATGGCGATGGCCGATGAGGGCCGAGCTCGACTGCTCGAGGGAGGCGATGAGGGTTTGACCGTTTGAGAATCTGGTCTGAGTGGCCTCTGTGTTATGTTGGTCTCTGTGATGAGGGAGGGACTGAGGGTTTGAGGGTTTGGGATTTGGGAATTTGAGAGAATGAGAATGAGATTGAGGGTTTGAGTCTTTTAGATCAGGCGAGGCGAATGAGGGCTGAGGAGTGAGGCGAATAGGCGATGAGGGTTTTCAAGTAAGTCTGTAAGTCATAAAGTCAATAAGACAATAAGTCGTATTATTTTTTCAAATAGACAACCATGTATTCGGTTTTCGGTTTAACCGAATAGTGTAAAATAAAACTCGTATAAGCTAGCCGAAACCCGTAATATAATTCGGATATAACCGAATTATCAGAAAATTTCGATTAAATTATTTCGGTTCGGTTCGGTATTTCGGTTATATCCGTTTTTTGCTCACTCCTAGGTAATATAATCAAATATGTAATCTTATTTACATAAGTTCCAATAAACATTACATACTCACTAACCATAACAAATGGCTATGGATATCCAACAAAAACCAAAGTATGAAACACAATTCAGAATGACAGTACAACGACAATCGAACTAATCAAAATCTGGTACAAATCTTCGTGAAAATTCTCTGAAGTTGTTAAAAAGCCAACTGTGGAGGCGCATCTCGTTTGGAAAGAAATCTCTAGTTCCATGTCACACCAATATATAACTTTTTCAGTGAATTTTCTGTTGCATTCCTCATAGTAAAGATCTCATAACTGCAAATAAACAAATCATATTTACACACTCATTAGTAACCATATATAAACAATATTTATATCATAAACAGCAATGTAGTGACCAACAAATAAGAGCATACTAACCAAAACATAATATAACAATTATACAAAGGCAAAATGCAGACTATAACAAATAAACCAACATCCCACATTGACTTCACAATAATAGTTATCATATCATAATATAACATTAACCATACCATAATAAAGCAGTAACCAAAAAGTTATATTATATAGTCTAATGGTAACCAAAATATAAACAACATGTAGTACAAACCATTTTATGTAGTAAAACAGTTATATATAATATTAACCAAAACATAATTTAATTTAAAGGTCACCAAAATAAAAATATGTATACCAAAAAGTATACTAAAGAAGTAACCAAATAGTTATATGATGATAACCAAACCATGTTTTAATGGTAACCAAAACATAAACAACATGTAGACTAAACCTAATTTAGTCAACCAATGTATACTAAACAAATACATTGTAACCAAAACAACATATAAAAGTAACCAAAATCTCAATTGAGAAAAAAAGAATGGTATCCAAATCATAAGTTAACAGTAACAAAAAATATACTCATGAAGTAACCAAACAGTTATATGTTAGTAACCAAAACATATATTAATGGTAACCAATACATAAACAACAGTGTGTGTGCCAGGAACCCTAGTAATATATAAATGAACACGTAAATGAATCTACAATCAACAAGCTAAAAAATTACACACAAATTTCAGAACACTTTCAATTTGCATTATGTCAAAAAAACAAGGAAAATAAATAAAGCAAAACAAAATTCAATTTAATGCTTATAATTTTTGGAGAAACTCAATTAAAGGTAATCAGATAAACTAAACCAAAATGGATATATTATTTTTTTTCAACTTTAATTTCCTTCATAATCTGGGTAACCAAAAACAAAGGAACTCCAATGCTCTGGCGCAAAAAAAATAAATTATAAACAATATAGTACAGCACAATCAACCTGAAACGAAGATGATTTGAAAAAATTGCAAATAAAATTACTCGAACCCCCAAATCGGAAGAAATTGAAGAGAAATGACTAATATGACATAACAAAAGATCGACTGAATTAGTAACGAGTAACGATCACGAAAATGTAGAATAAATCACCGAAAACGATCAATAGAGATGAAGAACGATTTAATGTAAGAGAGAAAACAAGGGTTTGAAGAGAGGCGAGAACAAGGGTTTAGAATCAAGAGTCCTAGTCAAACGATATATGTGGTTATCACGCGTTTCAAAAAAAACCAACCCAATTTTAAGATGGACACTAATTTGCCATGTCAACCCATTAATATTGATCCCTTAATTTAAGGACTCCTAATTGTATTAGTATTGTAAATATATATGATGAAATGTCATATTTTTATAATTATTTTACGAATGTATAATTTTTGTAATTACTTTTAAAAATGTACTATAATATGTAATTGTTCCTACTTTATCTTGAGGTATTGCTCTTCTGAAAATTTGTTCTTGGCAACTTTACGTACAATGCACAATCCAACACAGATGACATTGATTATTCAAAAACGTTCGACTCAGATTACCATTAGAAAAAAGAAATACAATTTCATGGGAAAACACATGAATGATAATGGTGTCGGAACTACCAACCAACTAAAAGGAGTACAACATTAGCAGTTGGAACAAATCCAAGAATTTGTCAAGCGAGAATACTAAATACAAAGAGCCATTACATGCCCAAGTACTACAAATCCATAATGTTTTAAATAGATACGAATACAGATCCAGATCCTGATCCTGATTCTATCCTTCTTGACAGCTTGTCATCCTTCTCCTTGGGCATGAAAACCAATAATCTTAGTTTAGTTTAAAGGCTGATGGGAGAGTCAAAGGTGTGGATGATGTATGTTAGCACCAGAGCCAGTAACATCAGCACATAGGCAATGCCCTGGTCAATTGCTGTCCCTGGAAATGAAATTGTTCTGTTGTTATTACCTCACACAAAAATTGAATTCAGGTGGAATTAACATTGGTCTAGAGGTGACCAGGAATTTTAGTAAAATAAAATAAAATACAATAATTTATAGCATTTCTCTAAACTAAAATGTTAAGAACTTGGACATTTTGAATAAGAAAATAGATGTGCAGGGTAGATGAATTGCTTTTGTGTCGGGTCATATATATATATATATATATATATATATGAATAAAATTTTTTGTATATTGGGGAACATGTTGATATGAAATAGCCCTTCTGTATTTCCTAAACTCACACATCATGATTGAACAAATACCACTACGCTAAAAATGATAATAAAAATCCACAAACCTATATACAACTAAAGTTTACAAAGCCTTCAGGCATGTACATAACTTATTCTGATTTTTTCATGAAAAAACAGGAAACAAGAAACGAATTAGATAGCTTCACGTATGGTGGAAAGATTCTTAATCATCAAGATGAATGGTAATTGCTAATCTTCGAAACACGGCTAGAAACATAACAAAGGACATACTCCCTTCTATACTTTTTTACGCATGTTAAGATTATCAAAATATAATGTCAGTTTGTTGTTTAACGACAAACCTAAATATCATAAGAAAATCATATGCAACTCACAGTTTGGGCAGGAGTATAAGAAATTGGAGTTTGTTCACAAATAAAATAACAACTACAAAAGATATTTCTATAACTAGTGAACTCATCTATATGTTATGATTTGATTACTTTGCAACTCCCGGATTAACTTTTTTGAGCGATTTAGCTGTCCACCCTGCCAATGAGAAGATGAAGAAAGGAACTAGCTTTGTTCCTTTAAATTTTTCCATGGGAAGGTTCTTATGGAAACATGACCCCATAATATAAACCAAACAAATTATATTCATACTCACCTTCCTTTTCTATTTCAACAATTGATCAATACATATTTGAAGAAGAAGAGGTATTGGATGACAATGCGTCATGCACTTGTAGAGGAAGAAAACAACTTTTATACAAAACACAATGAATTGTGAATTTTCAAACAGAAATTACTTGCTAAATTCCGATTTAGACTAATTTATGCCAAATCATTCAACAAACCATAGATAGAAAGATAGATACATAATGCATACAAAAGAAGAAAGGAGGATTCTGATTTGGTTAATGAACATTTAATCACATTCAACCTAAACGAATGCAATTTTACATTTTGTCAACAGAATAATATGGTAGAAGTATCTTGTTACAATACTAATCATTAATCAAGGGGAAAAATTAACACGAAAAAATCGAAACTTTATGTCAAATTCCCTTTAAGCGCATTTTCTCAACAACAAACCAAATTAGTAAATACTATTTACTTGCATTTCCTTAACAACAAAAGAAAAATGTGAAGAATCAATACAACAACTCACCATCACTGGTCGGTGCCGGGACTGGAGGAACAGCCTGACCCTGAACCGCCGGCAAATAGATGGCGAAAACGAGAGCAAATGTGGCAATAACACCAAATGAAAACTTGTTAGAAATCTCCATTTTCTCTTTCTGAAATCAGCTTTAATTTCTCTCTCTGCGACGACTCGGAAAATTAAGCTCAAGAGAGCCGCGCAGAGAGAGAAAAAGATAGAAATACAAGTTTTAGAGAGAGAAAGCGCAATGCTACAACTTTTAAAACATCTAATTACACTACTTTTTCTTGGGATTCTTCGGGTTTGAGTTTGTGAGAGGGGAGGAAGAAAAGGATTGGGGAAAGAGAGAACCGGGAAAGACGGTGACCGGTTAAGGAGAAATGTGGGGTCCACCTAGCTTGTCTCGGCTCCTGCCAGTCTGCCACCTCGGTCACTATTCACCACCACCCATGTGACGTTCCGGCCCAGTCTGCTCCCCCAAGTTAGCGCCTTATTCAGCGGTTTGGATTTTTACAGGTGGGCCTAATCATGTCTTGTATTTGGAACTAATATCGAATTCCATGACATGCTTAAATAAAATACAAATAATTATTTTTTAAATTATCATAACTAAATAAATCTACACCTTATTCAAATATTTAGCTTAGGTGCATAAGACATTGAGATTCATTCTCGCCAAAAGTAAGAATATTAAATTTTAGTTGAATATAGCAAAAATATATATTTAATTTGATAAATGATTGAATGAACTTAAAAAATAGAATCCAATAATAATTATTTAAATAAATATATTTTTATTTAATAATTACAACTCTCTTTTTAAAATTCTAATTAAATATTTATCTTATATTTAATGTATATATAACGGAGAGGATTTCGGATTGGTTCGGATCAGTCCATTCTTGAATCGGCATGTTATATATAATAAACCATTGGTTGGTGATTTTGTTAATAATATATGCATATGCATAAAAAATCATTTGTGGGAAAAAATATAATCTAAATAATAACATAACTTAATGTAAAAATATGATCCGACAGACCCGTGAATTTTTACAAAATGGGCTTTCTTCAAGGGTTTTTCTAAGGCCCATCAGCCGGTCTTTTTCGAGGTTATAAAATCCGTTCCTTCCTCTCCCTCAAACGCTACAAACGAGTTAGATTTCTTCAAAAAACGTTTCAATGGCGGAGATTTTGGTGAGCTCCATAACGGAACTTAAGAAAAAGGAGAAAAACAAAAAGAAAGCCAAATCCGGAGGGTTCGAGTCGATGAATTTGAGCCCCAATGTTTTCAGAGGAGTGAAGCGCAAGGGCTTCAGAGTCCCCACTCCGATACAGCGCAAAACTATACCTCTAATTCTCTCCGGAGCTGATGTCGTCGCCATGGCGCGAACCGGATCCGGTAAAACGGCTGCTTTTGTCGTCCCCATGCTCGAGAAGCTGAAGCAGCGTGGGTCTCAGGGTGGCGTTAGGGCTCTCATCTTGTCCCCCACCCGAGAAGTGGCCCTTCAGATCCTCAAAGACACTAAAGATCTCGGTCGATTTACAGGTATAAAATTTATCACTTGGCACACTATCCTCTATACCACTGTACTATATATATTAACCTTGTGGTTGTGTGATTCAGTTTCTAAATTTTCAAGGCAACTGCAGTATATTGTGTAATTATGTATGTTGGTTGCACTCCCCTTTATGCATGGGTGGGAGGCCGAGGGTGCAATTGTCACGATCTTGACACCAAAAGCTCATAGCATCAATTTTTTTGAGGAGGGTCAAAATATATTAGTTAAAAAAATTTATTTATTGACGTTTGAAGTGCATCTTTCGATTGTATGACTGAGAGGAGGCAATTGTATTATGTGTGTTTGCATAGTTTGAAAACGTCTCAAAATTTGTTTGTTTTCGATTGTTAAAAAATATCCTTCTCAATATAAATTACGACACTGTCATTCATCCACTCGTCTCCTATTTTATTACGTAAGTCAGTCTTGACAATTTTTATTGTAAAGAATACTCTTTCAACAGTTGCAACTGTAAAACCAAAGTCAACTCGATCAATCGATATACCAATGTAAACGTCATATTTCTTCTTGTTTCAATCAGCTTCTTAGCAAGACTTCCCAAACCCAAACCCAAATCTTCGATCCCAAAAAATTGACTATCACATCGCATATCATAAATGTAATTTTTAAGTTATCATGCGATCAGTAATGAGAAGTCTTTTAGATAAAGCTCAGCAAGATGAAGCAACTTATTTTTGTCAAGTTTAGAGAACGAATCCCTTGGATCAAGGCATGATATGCATTAAAGTAACTCTGTGCTTGCTTCTGAAAAACGATTGTTCATCTCTTGAACAATTGAATCAACAACCTATATTGTAATAATGAAAAATCAACAAAAAAGATAAATTCTTAGATAGGAATAATGAAAAAAAATTATAGAGATTATACCTGACAAAAAATCTCAACATAATAATGATGAAAATTAGTAATAATTTGTCCATGACGCCTGCTACGATTGCGGGATCTCATGTTGTCTTCCATATTAATTATTGGAATCATGTTCTTCTCACAAAATATATTGACTTCCTTCAAAAAATTCTCCCATTTCGCCTCCCTAAAATCTTGTAGTCGAGCTTGCATTATCCCAATCAATCTCACAGCATGTACAATGTTTTGATCTTTTTGTTGCAAGGCAAGTGACAAATCATTTGTGATTCCCAATAAATATTTCACCAAGTGCATCACAAATACAAATTCATAATTCTCCATTTTATCAATTAAACTTATGGCTGTACCGCTATTATTATCAGAAGCACCATCATCATGCACATTTTCAAGCACTTGTAATATATGTTTATATAAAAAGTATATAAACATATATACTTAGTCGGTACTATAATATATGTTTATATAAAAAGTATATAAACATACTTAGCTTAATGAAAAATCCTCTTCAGTGTTGGTGCACAAATCGCTGCAGGTTGGTTGGCTTATTAGTCGGTACACGCAGGACAATTAACTTATATATGTTTATATAAAAAGTATGATATTATTTATAGTTTGGAATTTTCTTGTAATTTAAATGCAATAAAGTTTGCTTTTATAAAAGTTTTTTGGTTGAATCAACAATTTGATTGTTTTAAAATTATTTATTAAAATGTGATGTTGAGCATCCAATATAGCTAAAATATTAATTTTAGTTGAAATAGATGCTGAAAAAAAAGAAATATTTGGGTATGTTAAATTTAGAGTATCGGTACATAAAAGTACCATGCGTGGATATGCAAGTACCAATACGTAGTTCATTATGTAGTATCTGATAACTCTGATCCTCTAACTGTAAAATAGGGCCCCTATTTAAATTCACAATTTACTTTCTGGCCACCTGTGTATCATTACCACCATTGCTACTTCAAGGATTCGGTTCCTCTCCATTTGACGGTAAATGGACAACTCTCTATTTACTTATGAGTAACAATTTTGATTAAATTGTTGGTAAAACTCAAACCTTTTGCGATAGGGCCGTCACTAATTGTTAACTTTTAACTAATGGTGGTGTCACTAATTATCAGCTTTTACTGATGAGGTTGTATGTATTTTTCAAATTTTGTCACTAAAACAGTTAACAGAGGCTCTCCATTTACCCCATAAATGGATAGGATCTTAATCCCTTTTACAACTTCATTGTGGATTAACTTTAGGCTATGTTTGGCGCATGTGAAAGTGAGCCAACGTTAGGCTATGTTTGGCATATCTGAAAGTGAGCTGGGTAATGGGCATCTCATTCTCATTCCCTCAATAATACCGGAGTTTAGAGCCTTCTTTATGAAAAAATTGTATATGAGAATCTCTTTCCTTGTAATACAATATACCCATATATTGTGGGCAGAGCCGGTCTTAGGTTTTCTAAGGCCCAGGGCAAATTTTTTCAAGTGTGCCCCTTTCTACAAATTAAATTAAAAAATAAATAAATTATCAACTAATTTTTTTTATTAAAATTATAAGAATTTACAAAAGATAAGGAAGAACACTTTAAAATGTCATCGAAGCAAAGAATCATCACTTACCTACAAAATAAAAATATCAATGAAATCGGTAAAACTAATGAAATACTCACTGTAGTTGACAAATTTTACTGATTACATAATTGAACTTTTAATTTTACAAATTACCCCACTAAACTAATTATTATTTTGAAATTGAGTTATTCCGTTAAAAAAAATAATCGGACGTTAATTTTTTTATGTACAAAACTAATGAATTACCCACTGTAGTTTGCACATTTTACTGATTACACCATTGAATTTTTAATTTTTCAAATTACCCCATTAAACTAATTAAAAAAAGATTATTTTAAATATTTTTAAAAATAATTATTATTTTTAGTAAAAAATATTAGAAACTTTAATTTTTTCCCTATAAAATGAGTAAAGTTTCGTAAAATATAGATAAAAAATTAACGTCCGTTTATTTTTTTAAACGAAATGACCCAATTTCAAAATAATAATTAGTTTAGTGGTGTAATTTGAAAAATTAAAAGTTCAATGGTATAATCAGTAAAACCTACCAACTACAGTGAGTATTCTTTAGTTTTGTCCAATGAAATTTAAACCAAAAAACATCATTTAAAATGTTTCTTGTTGCACTTGTAGATGCAAAATCATCAATTATACTATCATATTTAATATTTTCTAACATATTATTTTTAATGCATAATATCGATAATCTTTTTATTATTTTATTTTTTTTATACACATAAATACACAAGTTTATAAAAAAATTTGGGCCCCCTCAACTATGGGCCCTGGGCGGTGGCCCTTGCCCAGGGCCGGCTCTGATTGTGGGATTGAGAATTCTAGGGAATTAGTTACTATATATTCCCATATATTCCTGGGGAATGTGTTGCCATACAAAAATTAAATTCATAATTAGTTTTTAATACAGTTTTATTCTCTAATATATTTAACTCTCGTCTCTCTAATTTTTGTTCTATTTCTCTCCCTAATTTTTTATTCACTTTTTCTTCCTAATTTTTTATGCACTCTCTGTACATTTTTTATTCACCTTTTCTTTCTATTTTTTCCTCTCCCAAATTTTTTTTCTCTAGTCTAACTTTCTCGCTCTAAAACTTTTTATTTGCTTTCTATCTTTAATTTGTTTATTCACTATTTATCTCTAAATTTTTATTTATTCTCTCTCTAATTATTTTGCCCTGATTATTTTTATCTAACTTTCCCCCTCTAGATACTCTCTCAATTTTTTTTTATTCAATTTGCATTTCTTAAAATTTTTACTTGCGTTCACTCTCTAAATATTTATTAGTTAGCTTTCTCTTTTAAACTTTTTATCTCTTCCCCCAATTTCTCTTTTCAAATTTTTTAATATAATTATCTGTCATTTTTTTTATTTGATAAGTAAAAATGCATTGAAGCTGCCCAGACGAGGTGAAACTGAGTACACACGACATACACATGAAACATCAGAAACAAAAAAAAGCACAATGCTCACAATTAAAGTATACTCTTTGCCAATTTTTACCAAATTTGTACTAGGGCTTGGACTAATAGTTTAATCCCATTGTCTAGTAAGTAGTAACTCGTACCAAACAAGCCAAAAAGAACTAATATACATCAGTGCATTCTCTTTAAACTAAAGAAGCGTCATCTATCTATAGGATTCATTTCTATACGCAAATGAAGTTGTAGCTAAACCACACCGAAGCAATGCACAAAGACTACTGAAAAAATCATTCAAAGACTAAGCTATTACAAGGGTGAAAATTGAACAGAGTAGTTTGATACTCGAATAAGGATCGAATTGAAAAAATTTACTAGTTAGTCTCAAATTTGTAGAGTAAATGTGTTAAATCCAAAGCAATTTTAATACTCAATTTTAAAAACAAGTCGAATTTGAGCATCCTCGCTTGTCTAATGTTTTGAACCATTTTTTCTTCTGCGATCCCTAATGGAACCATACTCAATGGTCCTTATTCTTTTTAGGGATCAAGCAATAATAGTTTCAAATACGATTTTAAAATTTTTGCGATACATTGTTACATTTGATTTCTACTCGAACTATACTCTATGATTCTTACTTGTTCAATTTATATTTAAAATTTTTAATATGCCAAATGAGATGGATCATATCAACTTTGAGATTATTCAAGCTCATACTCGCTAAAAATCTCACAAGTAAGGCTGTAAAATGAGCAAACAGTTCGGGCTCGATTCATACTCGCTCGACTAAAATTTTGATTTGAGTCCGACTCGAAATATAAATGATTCAAATATGAACAATATTTAAAATTTAATAAATTATTCGAACCTTTTCAAATTACAATTTTCTATTAGTATTCGGATCATATTCGTTGAAAAAGTTTAAACTGCTCGGGCTTGATTAAAGATCGTGCTCGACTCGGCAACTAAACGAGCTTCAATAAAGCCTTATTTTATACTCGATAAATTTTGTGAACCAAATTTGAGCAACTCAATATTCAGTTTGACTCGGTTCATTTACACCCTTACTCATAAGTAACTCGAAACTTAAACAAGTCAAGTCGAGCTTGAGTGAGTAACGAGCTTAGTCGAATCTGGATGACAAAACAACATTGAAGCTGTAATCCGAGTCGAATTTGAGCCAAACAAAAAAATACAAGCCGAATTTTAGTAACGGGGTGTTTGGTTCAGTTCGAGCTAATAAGACTCATGTACCCTTGATGTAGGCTGATAAAATTTGAATAAATTTTGTATGCAGTACAATTGGGCTATTAATAAAAAGACTGAAATGACTAAAATAACCTAACAATTACTTCAACCCAATTAATTTTAAATCCATAATAAAACTCATAAAATAAAAATATTTGGACAGAAAGGAATGCTAGGATATTTGATAATTCTCAGCTTTCTATTCCTCTTCTTTGGGACATAATCTCCTTTTTTAGCATCTTTGTGGGCTTCAACTATGGGACTACTTTTAAAGGAGTGGCTATTTATGATTTTCATAAAGATTGGAGGGCAGTGTTTTATTAGCTTATAATTCCTTCTTTTTCTTGTATTTATTTAGTGGGCTGCTAGGC
Organism: Panax ginseng; assembly: GCA_020205605.1. NCBI lineage: Eukaryota > Viridiplantae > Streptophyta > Magnoliopsida > Apiales > Araliaceae > Panax > Panax ginseng. Next base: position 100,458,599 of record CM035150.1, read on the forward strand.
CTTTTTTTATGTACTCTCTCTTCCTTCTAATAAAATCTCTTTACTAATTATTTTTTTGAATTCCTTCAACCCCGACAACTCTCTTTCTATACTACTTCCTCTGTCCCATATCAAGTGTCCTAATTTCCTTTTTGGGTTGCGTCATAATATAGATAATTATCAAGTAGTTGATAGTGGAAGTTATTTAGTTGTTAGAAGAAGTTATCTATATCTAAGTAGCAATTATTAATAGTAATATTTTAACTATTTTTAATAGCAGTTAGCATGGCTGCATTTCGGATAATCTCTAATTTCCTCTCTATTCTACTTTTCTTTCTCTAAATTTCTATATATTTCTCTGATCTCGTCTCACTTGTTCATGTTCTTCTCCACTTCATCAATTAAATTATATAAAGCAAATCATAATTTTAATTTGTGAGAGGTGGTTCCAAAATAAATAATAACTTTTCTTTTTGAAATTACAAATCACTTTTTTAATTATTCTTCCTACATTACCCTTAATTACTTTGTCAATTTTTCATTGAAAATATCAAAGAAATTAAAATGTTAATAAAATCATACTAATTAGCATATCACATAGTAGGCTAGTAGCTAATGCAATAAATGAATTGAGGAGTATCAGAGGAGATGAAAGAGAAAGAAATATGCAAAATTAATTAAGGGAAGGGAAGGGAGAATCATTACTAAAATTGATGTATGTTTAGAAAGCATAAAAGGGTAATTTGGGAACAAATATTATCTTAATCAGTATGTAAAATGTAAATAGAAAGTTTAATATGGGACGGATGGATTAGTAGATTTGGACTTTTAATTGTATGTTCTCCCCTATTTGAGCAAGCCCGAAGCCTGAGTTAGACATTAGGGCTGAACTTGGGCTTCAATTTTCCAGTCCATTTGAGGTCTGAGTTCAGCCCGAAGCGATCTAGATATTAGGGTATCTGTTACACTTGCACGGACACTTCATTTATCAAGAATACCCGTGTCTAGCGGACCCGTCCGTACACTTCAAAATAGGGAGATATAGTGAAAAATGTTCTAAAAATTGGCAAGTCCAATGTCGGACACATCTAAGTATCCTATTTGGGATTCCGAGTCCATGTAACATAGATTAAGGCCAAGTTTCGACAACTTGTAATTTAGTTTCTTCCACGGCTTTGAATCTTTGGGGAGTTTATTGCTTCTTTAGTCTTTACTATCTATTATAAATCTTAAAGGGGATGTGATTTAACTTTTTTTTTTGGCAAATAATAGGGCATATAAATCTTTGGAAGGAACCTAGTGATTTAATTGCTTTTCTGTTTTCACACTTTTTGAAGGAGCCTAGTGATGTTTTCTTCTATTGATGCAGATCTTCGTATTAGCTTAATAGTTGGTGGTGAAGGCATCGAATACCAGTTTGAAGAATTGTCTCATAACCCTGATATCATTATTGCAACACCTGGACGGCTTTTGCATCTTTTGTCTGAGATTGATGATATGTCATTGCACTCTGTGGAGTATGTAGTTTTTGATGAAGCTGATAGTCTCTTTAACCAGGGTTTTGCCAAGCAGTTGCACGAGATCTTGAACCAGCTGAGTGAGAACCGCCAAACCTTACTATTTGGTGCAACCTTGCCACGTGCCCTCGCTGAGTTTGTCAATGCTGGTCTGCGGGATCCTCAGATTACACGAATTGATTTGGAGACCAAGATAAGCCCCGACTTGAAGCTTGAATTTTTCACCTTAAAGAATGAGGAAAAATATGCTGCTTTGATGTATTTGATTAGGGAACAAATCAGATCTGACCATCAGACATTGATTTTTGTTTCGACAAGATATCATGTCGAGTTCCTTAACCATCTGTTTAGAGAAGAGGGAATTGTGCCTTCAGTTTGTTATGGTAAAATGGATCAAGATGCTCGCAAGGCTCATGTATCAAGGTTTAGAGCAAGGAAGACTATGTTAATGATTGTGACAGACGTTGCAGCTAGGGGAATTGACATACCGTTGCTTGATAATGTTATCAATTTTGACTTCCCCTGTGGTCCTAAGCTTTTTGTCCACCGAGTAGGGCGTGTTGCTAGGGCTGGTCGACCTGGTTCTGCATTCTCTTTTGTTACATCTCAAGATATGCCTAGTTTTCTGGATCTTCATCTATTTCTCTCTAGACCAATTAGTGCTGCACCCACTGAGGATGAGTTTTTGCAAGATGTTTGTGGTGTCAAGTCAAAAATTGATAATGCAATTTCAAATGGAGAAACTGTCTACGGGCATTTGCCCCAAACAGTTATTGATCTTTATTCAGATAGAATTCAAGAAATCATTGATTTGTCAGTGGAACTGAAATCTATGCAGCAATGCTGTGGTAAAGCATTCCAAAGGTATCTAAAGAGCAAAGAAAATCAATCTAAAGAGTCCATCAGAAGAGCGAAAAAATTACCTTGCGAAGGGTTACATCCAATGTTCAAGAATCATCTTGGTGGCTATGAGTTAAAAGCACTGGCCTTTTCTGAGCGTTTGAAAGCATACAGGTAATTTGTATGTCATTGTTCTTAAAGGTCTTTATAAGAAATTTAAATTTCATTTTCATTTGTCTTCTTTATCAGATGCTATTTGATGGATGAATTATTATTCTGTTCTACTACAACATACACTTTATATAAATCATACAGATATTCTGAATTCGTGGATAAATGAAATAGTATTGGAGGCTTTGTAAAAGTTAAGGATATTCTGATTTCGCGGATAAATTAATTAGTTTGATAGGTATCGTAAACTGTAGTTCGATAAGGGCAGAAGGAAATCACATGGATGATCTCTAGAGTGTTGGAAGGTTGTGGGAACTAAAGGTTTAATAACATATGAGGAGAGGAATAAATTAAACTCTAAAGTACTTGTAAAATAAAATGCTCTCAAGTGCTAGCATTATAGAGCAGTCACCTTTATTAATGGTGTCAAATGTCACATATTACAAGGAAATGGATTGAATGACTCTAGGAAGATCTCAATGCCATCGAATACAAAATTGATTTCGAATATTTTGTGAGAATATATGAGTGATGCTTGCTCTTTTTGCTTTTATTGAAACATTATGGTATGTCAAAAGAAATTGAGAGCTTGTACCAACCATATGCACGAGCAAAGAGCTAAGTGCTTGTTAATTTCTTATTGTTTTCAGAAAAATATGAGAATTCTTTTCAGCCATAATGACACTTCTATCTCTTCAAGTTGCCACCCCCAATGTTTCGTTCATCCCTAAAGCTCATTTTTTGCCAATTGGGTCTTTAAATTGGTAAATTGGCGTCAATTCTGTTTCTTTGGCCAAATTTTTCCCAAATTGAGGCATGTGCTTAGTTTGTGCAAATATAATATGTAACTGATCTACAACATCACGAGAGCCTAAATAAACCAATGGGAAAGATCATGATGGAGAGAGGCCTTGTGAAAGAAGTTAAAAGAAGTTGAAACTGTGTAACCTGCATTTAACAAGGTTGAGAACTTCATTGGCTAAAGTTCTATCTTGGTCTCTTTCTTACCAATAGCTGAAAACTAAAGAAAGATAGACATGGTAAAGAAAGGTTTTAACAGAAGAAAGTATATAGTATTTGTATTTATAATACTCCCTCCTTTCCATATTAAACGTCTTAATTTACTTTTTGGGATGTCCCAAAATAAATATCGTACGTCTATAATTGTCAATATTTCTGTCAAATCTTTCCAACAATACCCTTAAAATATTTGGAATAATAAAAAGATTTATGGAGTATTGTACATAGGAAATTTATACTATAAATGTATTCTCCCTTGTTTCTTTTTTATTCTCATACTAGAGAAGTGAGTTTATTAAGATAGAGAAAGTGTATGAGAGAGAAATTAATTAAAGAGATACTCATTAAAGCCATATAAAGTTGTAATTGGTCAAAATGAATTTACCACATTAATGATAATGTAAAAATGTATAAACGAGTAAGTTGGGAAAAAAAATTATTTCTTAATCAGGGTGTAAAGCACAATTAGGATATTCAATATAGAATGGAAGGAGTATATATTTTGGTGGGGATGGTCACACTCTCAAATTATATTTTAGATTTGATGCTTCCATTGCTTGTGGATTGCGTTTCCCTTTATGTGACTTTGGTTATGCTATATGATACTTTCATGTATTACACATTTGGTTTTAGGGGTACTCTTAGGTACATAAAGCCATTTTGGGCTGGGCAGGGGTGTTTAGTTTCCTCCACTTTCTGTTCCTTTTATCATTTAATCTTATGTACACTTCACATTTATGCTGATGTATGTTAGACCCAAGAAGACCATATTAGAAGTAGAAGGTGAAGCAGCTAAGTCAAAGAATCTACTAGTAAGTTTTTGACCTTGTGTCTTTTTTTTATTTTTTTTGAGTATATAATTTGTAACTGCATGCACTTAGTCCATATTATATTTGATTTTGCATTATTTTCTTTCTTTTGTAGACTGTAGTATTCTTCTGCATGCTCCACTTGTTAGCTTTAGTAGTGGGTACTATAATTTTGTAGATATTTCCCTTGATTTTTCCTATGATTTGTAGGACACTACAATCTGCATGTGATACCGTGTGCCACTAGTGTTGGTCACGTGTAGTCACTTGTTTGTACACACCTTAGGGACGTGTCCCAACTTATTGAGCAAATAAGAGACCTAGAAGAAGGGACACCTCCAATGGTCTCAATAACTTAATTTGAGTCTCCAAAATCATGATACATCTAGAGAAATGACAAAATTACAATTGTTAAGACTAGAAAATATAAATATTCATATATGATGTTATAAATTTATAAAAATTGTACATATATATCTTTCACGTGCTTTTGTCTTTCAAAAATGTAGCGTATCAGACACTCGACGTCCTTGTTCGTGTCTGTCCACTAATCATAGCTATTTTCACAATTGGAAAAATGTAGGAATACTTGATAATATATATTTTACCAGATCTAGGTTCATAGTAATGCGCGTATTTACGATTTGTTGGCCAAGCTGGACTTTTTTTTTTCTTTGATAAGTGATGGACCTAGCTAGATATCGTCGTAACAGTACAATATTATGACAAAATATTGCACACCATATGAAAGGACATGACATTGTAGGGCCAAGGCAATTTTTTAAATCATTTCGAGTTCCACAGAATCGGATCACAGGATGGATCCTACTAAAGTGGGCGAAATGCAAAAAAGAGGACTCTCTCTTTTAAAATTTATTTTATTACAGGTAATAATTCTTACTACCCCAACCCCAGTAACCACCCATGGCATTCAAACCCTGCACCTTGTGCATGGGAAACACACTTCAAACCTTGGGGTGATGGTTGGGGGGTGGGGGTGGGGGTGGGGGTGGTGGTGGAGATTTTTATGATAAGATAATTTAGTTCAAAGGGTGTATCATCTCTCACATGAAGGTTGTTTCAACTCGTATCTCCTTTCTGAAAGAAGATTAAGGTTTGAGTCTTCTGATTTTTATTTGGGGACTGTTTGATAAAACTGAATAAAAAATAATTGATGATTAAGTGCTTCAAAATGAGCTGAATAAAGTAGAGCTCTGACTGAAGTTGAAATTTGAATGAAATGATATTTGATAGTTAATAAATTAAAACATCTGAATGACAATACTTTCCTAATTTAACAATCTAAAACATTTTGAACAAATTTGTTTGATAGTTATAAATGTAGATTATTTTTTATTAGAATGCTACTAAATGTTTTAGACATTTATTACTATAACATTTTCAATTATGCGGAGTACATTAATTTCAAATAAAATATAATAGTTATTTTATGTACATTATTTTCAAAATAAACATTTACTTAACTTTATAGTGACTTATGAATAAAACTTAAAGCTAACAATAAAATATTGTACGTGCAATATATAAACAATAAATTTTGAGATAAATGAAAAAAAGTGGGTGACAACAAAAGTTTGATCATATACATATGTGTGTGTTTAATATGCATAGCATTGCATATTAAACAGATAAGAGTGAAAACTTGATAAAAGTTACTCTATATGTTGGACTTAATAAAAGGAGTACACAATATTATTTGTGTAAAAAGCATTAAGCAGGTAGTCTAGTTGAAAAACTGAGGCTATTGATGCTTATCGAATAAGCTCCATTTGCTCCAGTTTAGTGCATTTGATAAAACCTTTGGCATTCTAAGTAGGTGACCGAAAAATTATTTCCTATTAAGTGATCAGTAAGTGTTATCAAACATCCCCTAATCTATCTAAGAGACTTATTCTCACCATTCAGTATCAGCTCCACCATCATTAACTTGGCCATTGTTGCTTGAATAATTCACATGAACCTCATCATCACCATCAACATTTCTTGCAATGCGAACTTCATTAGTCTTTACTCTAATCAACGCAAAAAAATAAATACAAGTAAGAACATAAGATTTATGTATAAAACCAAATTGGCAAAAACCACAGGGCAGGAGGCAGGAGAATCCACTAAAACTGAATGTGAAAGTTACAATTAAAGGAGATAAAGTCCAAACCCTAAATTATCTAATAAAGTTACAAAGATTGAATATCCTTGTAAATAGGATTTATAAGAAATTATCTAATAAAATGATATTTTTATGGATAATTTGTGTTTTATGTGACTTGGTTGTAATATGACCACGACACGTTTTATATGAGCGTTTTTGAGTGTTTGAAGGGTAAATGTGGAAAATAATTTTTTTCCTGAGAAAAGACGTAAAAACATTATTAACGCTAAAAGCACAACTTCGTTTTTTCGACTTTTCGAATTACGACATAGCGTTTCTTCGGGAAATGGAGATCAGTGGCGAAACTAAATCGGTTTTTCGGCTAACCGAACGGATTACGAGAACGTAACCGAAAAAGTTAACCTAACTAGATAAGAAACTGTTTAACTAACTAAGCCTAAGAATTTCAAGGCTTGGTTAAGATTTGCAAGACTTGGCTAGGTTTGAGCTAAGGGGTGAGCCTAGGGTTTGGATAGACTTGCAAACGGGCCGGGCCATAGTCGGGCCGGTCCAAAACAATCCAATTTTTGGTGGGCTGAAAAAGTGAATTCCGAAGCCCGCGTTTTGACGGGCGGGCGGGCCTGGTCCGCAGGCTTGTGCCGATTTTTGATATGTCCAGGTTTGGATGACTTGACTAAGGTGAGTCATGCATTATCACTCACTATTTGTCCCCTCCACCTTACATATTGTCGCCCACGTAAGGACCTAAAAGCCCCTCATCTAGACAAGTCATTAATTGGTTGTCTCCTCCATTAAGTGCATTTATTGAAGAAGTGATGATTGAGTGGCTTGAGTTAGTTTAATTGTTTTATTAAGCTAACTCAAGGGGAGGATTAGTTTAATTGAGTGGGCTTGAGTTAGTTTAATTGTGTTTAGAGAGAAAGCAAGAGCAAGAGCTAAAAAGCTTGATAAAGAGAGGGCCGTATTTAGGAGTTAACCTCGTTAAACTACCTTAAGTATGCATGTTAAGTTTGCGAATAACTAAAATGTAAGCCTAAACGTGAGGATGAAAAGACTATAGTAGTGGACTGTAAACAGACCTTTGTATATGGTTATCTGTATGTTGTTGATGGATTCCGAAAAGGAATCCTAGATAAGTAAGTTACGAAGAAGTTCCAAGTGGAACGGGGGGGTAAAATACATTATAACGAAGTTATGGCGAAATTTTCCTTAAAAGGTGTTAAGTATGAAAAACCCTAGCTTGGTATCTTTTCGGGCCAAGTTTACGGGTAGTTAGCGTTTCTGAAAAGTTCTTTCTTTTCGGGGGGTTTGTAGATGGTTGAAAACGTGAGCCGTAAGCTTAAGAACGAGCTCAATCCGACTTCGGATGAGTGAGTTGCAGTGGCGGAACCAGAACATATATTAAGGGGGGGCAAAATACATCAATAAAAAAAATTTATTTATTGACGCTTGCAGAGCTTCTTTCGGTTGTACGAGTGAGAGCAGGCAACTGTATTCTGCGAGTCTGCATAGTTTGAAAACGTCTCAAAATTTGTTCGTTTTCAATTGTTAAAAAAATATCCTTCTCAATATAAACTACTAGACTGTCATTCATCCACTCGTCTCCCATTTTGTTACGCAAATCAGTCTTGACAATTTTCATCGCAGAGAATACTCTTTCAACAGTAGCAGTTGCAACTGGTAAAACCAAAGCCAACTCGATCAATCGATATACCAATGTAAAAGTCATGTCTTCTTGTTTCAATCAACTTCTTAGCAAGACTTCCCAAACCCAAATTTTTGATCCCAAGAAATTGACTATCGCATCGCATATCATAAATGTAATTTTTAAGTTGATCCCCAAGTATCATGCGATCCGTCAATGAGAAGTCTTCGGATAAAGCTCAATGAAGGCGAGTAATTTATTTTTGTCAAATTGAGAGAAGCGAATCTCTTGGATCAAGGCATGATATGCATAAAAGTAACTCGTGCTTGCTTGCTTCAAAAACGAATGTTCATCTCTTGAACAATTGAATCAACAACCTACATTGTAATAATGAAAAATAAAAAAAAGATAAATTTTAGATAGGAATAATGAAAAAAGAGTTAAAGAGATTATACCTGACAAAAAATCTCAACACGATAATGATGAAAATTAGTAATACTTTGTCCATCCATTCTTTGCTTCTACGATAGCGGGATCTCATGTTGTCTTCCATATTAATTATTGGGATCGCGTTCTCTCACAAAATATATTGACTTCCTTCAAAAAATTCTCCCATTCCGCCTCCCTAAAATCTTGTAATCGATGAGCTTTCATTACCCCAATCAATCTCACGGCATACGCACAATGTTTTGATCTTTTTTGTTGCAAGGCAAGTGACAAATCATTTGTGATTCCCAATATATATTTCATCAAATGTATCACAAATACAAATTCATAATTCTCCATCTTATCAATCAAACTTATGGCTATACCGCTATTATCATCAGAAACACCATCATCATGCACATTTTCAAGCACTTGTAATACGGAAGTCCACATAGACATAAGACGGATTATAGTTATGTAATGTGACCCCCAACGAGTATCTCCTGGCCGTCTTAAACTGATTTCTTGATTTTTTCCTTTACCACTAACTATTTCTCCCTTTTCCAAACACTCCACAATCCTATTATGTTCAAGCTGTCTAAGTTTATCTTTCCTTTTACATGATGCTCCAGCCACATTCACAATCATAGTAACATTTTGAAAAAATCACTCACAATACAACCGCTCTTGCAGCAAGAATAACAACTAATTGGAGTTGGTGAGGAGAAAAACAATGGACATACCTTGCATATGGATTTTCTTTTAAAATAAGAGCCTTGATCCATTGAACTCGCTTTCGCATATTTGAAGCCCCATCATATCCTTGACCTCTCAACCTCGATAATGACAATTTATGCTTTGCAAATAATTCATCAATAGCATTCTTCAAAGAAATAGATGGCGTATGGATCCATGTACCACACCAAGAAACCTTTCAATCACATCTCCATGGTTGTTTACATATCTCAAAACAACTCCCATTTGCTCCTTTATTGAAACATCACGAGACTCATCAACCATAATAGAAAATATTTTGTCCCCAATATCATTGATGATGGCAAGTGTAGTTTCCACGACACAAGCACTTGTTAGTTCTTTTTGAATTTTTGGAGAAGTCATTTGATTGTTTCTAGGAGCATTCTCATTAACTACCTAGCCTACCTCTTCATTTCGAAGGCTACACCCACTCAAAAAACTCAAGAAAATTTCCCTTATTTGATGAAGTCGATGACTCATCATGCCCACGAAAAGGCAAACCTTGCTTCAAAAGAAGGCGTGTGACATCCAAAGCCGCCGTTAAACGTGTGCGATAAGCAACCTCCATCTCTTGCCCTTGTGCTAGTAGTATATGTGACACACTCTGCCTTTGATTTTTAAAACCTTGAAGTTGTATTCTAGCATCATTATGAGCACTATTCGAAGTACCCACATGCTCTTGAAATCTTTCAATTGCTTTTTTCATTCTTTGAAACCTTTTTTAAAAAAAGCATCTACTCTATTTGAATTGCCAAATAGATAGCATTAAAAGCAAAAAGGCAGCAAGATCCTTGGAAATGCTATACTCCAACCAATCAAAATTTTTTAAACCAAATAGGGTAAAAGCTTCTCTTCACATTAGAAAATACTTTTTGGGGATAATTATGGGCAATTGGTTGACATGGACTTCTAGTCAAATACTCTCTTCGAACTTGATCTCTAATCACAATAGCAAAGTCTTCAATTGATTTACGTAACCCCGGATCACTAACAATATCATTCGGATTTAACTCCACACGTGAATTGTGAAAATCACCACTTGCTTCGAAACTTGGTATTTGATTATTAGAAGACTCAACAGTTCTTTGTCGCTTAATCAAGTATTTATCCATAATCTAGTATAAATGAGAACATCAATTACTAATCAATAATTTCATTAATTTAAACACTTGGAATAATATGAGATCAACACTTTAAACAAGACTTCCTAAATTAACAGAAAATCAATTTTTAGGCTAAATTAAAATTAAAATTAAAATTAGGCTAAATTAAAAGTAATTAGGCTAAATTAAAATTAATAGTACCAAATTTGAAAGACCCTAAATTTTAGGCTAAATTAAAAGTAAAAATTACTTAAATTACTCACCAAACTGTAAGTATAGAGGGAAGAGATGAGGGCAGGAGGGCAATGACAGTGACCCAGAGTGGGAGAAGGAAGAGATGAGGAATGCTACACGGCCATGAGCCAAGTCCGAAGAGGAATCAAGACCTGGAAGAGCCGAAGAGGGTGGGAGGCGGCAGTCTGTGAAGGCGCTGAAGAAATAAAGTGGAAAAAAGACTTGATGAGTTAAAATAAGACCCAAAACCTTATAAAGAAATTTTTTTAAATTTTTTAAGAAACGCACGCTGCTTTCTTTGTAGTTTAAAAAAAAAAAGAAGGAAGAAGAAGATTTGAATCATTTAATCGCAGATCATGGGTCTTACGGTGCTTAGGTGCCTCTGCCTGCCCACCGCAACCTCTTTCGCCCCCTCCTCGGTCGGCGCCACCCTACCAAGGTCAGGTTGCCCCAGCCTCCGTTTGCAGTTCCTTCTCTGGCGAAGTTGTGAAGTTTAGAAAGTTTGACGTTAAAATGTATCGGTGAAAAATGACACAGAGTTTTTGAGCCTGATTTCCCGACAAGTTAAAGAACCTTAAAAATTATTTCGTTCGAGGGATGTGTAGAGGATGTTACGAGCAAGAAATGACTCAAGAACGGACTCATTCTGATGATTTAGGATGATGAAGTTATGAAGCGTGAAGTAGAAGCGTTGAAATCGTTGGAAGCCGAAAAAAATTAAAAATTTGATTCGGATTTTACCGTTTAGGCGCCGGACGCCAGAGTGTCAGTTAGTAAAATGGGCATAATTTTTTCATATGAACTCTGATTTAGATAATTCAAGATGATCCGAAAAGCTAAGAAGTAGACCTAAAACTTTCATTTAGTAAGAATTGAGAGTTAAGGTCGGGATCAGTTTCGAAATTAAACCTCTATAGGGCTTGGTGTGTAATTGGGCACGAGGCGTGTCGATTCTTTCAAAACGCGACAAGCCATGTTTGGCAAGTATTTCCAAGTTCTCATCATTGGACTTTGGGAATATGGTCTAGGGGAATGTTAACAAAGGAATAGTAGATGAATTGGGCGTATCAATCGTACACAATGGCGTGTCGTTTGGGAGTTCGGATGAGACAAGTCGGGCGTGCAACGTTCGTCAATTGTTGACGAATTTAAAAAGTGTTCCGATTCTAATGAAACGAACATTATAAAACATGGAATAAAATTGATGTAAACCATGAGTGACGTTTATACGTGGCTAATTGGTATGTCTATGTGCACTAAATGTGTAAAACTTTCAAAAGGCGATTAACGTCAAGTTTTAAAGACCGTTAAGGCAAGTATCTTAACTTCATCCAATTTTTTATATTGAATGCTAGTTTTTTTTGAATCTTGTACAATTATTGGTATGTGCAAGTTTTCATACTATATTCTTATGATTATTCGTATGTATGATTCAAGTTATGCAATACTGAAATATTGCGTGAACTTGTACAAATCATTCGGTATTTGCATAAGTTGTTCCAGCTTTGCTATAATGCATATTGATAAGGTTTTTATGTGAGTTATGTTCTTATGAACCACTAGTATGTTGACTCAAGTTACACAATACTTATATATTGTGTGAATTCCAGACTTATGCAAACTTTTTGTATTTGTATGTGTTCAAACTTTGTTATAATGCATTTTGATAATGTTGTTAAGTTCCGATATCCATGAACTGTTTAAGAGTTATGTTAATGCCAATTGTATCGGCTAGACACATGTTAAAACGTTTTATTTATTTGAATATAATTCTTTGAAACGTTATTGGGATTAAGTAGAGATGTTCAACCAAATTGTTTTTGGGTTTGGACTCAGTATGAGAAGAACAAGTTTTGTTGGATTAACTCCGATCTACCCTGTCGGGTAGTGCCGTCATACTCTGTCGGGTGACGGTAAAACGCAAAATAAGTCGTTCGACATGTAGTTTTGATCAACGTAGGGTACAAAGGGTTGATCACCCAACGTGTCCTTAAGCTTAGACGGTTTATAGCAGACTAGCTGTTCAAACCCTTTTAAATGTATAAAAAGTTCAAGATCTTATGACCGCTTAGCTTGAAGCCTGTATGTAATTTCAAAAATTGTTAAACGAGAAGGCTTGTGATGTTGTATGATTTGAAATGTCTTCGCAACTTTTGTTATGTTGCTGATGTTAGATATAGAGGGAATATTTGATTCTTGATTTTGTTGTTGTTAATCAACTGCAAGTATTTTCTGAGCAATTGAATGATCACCCTTGCTTGAAATGATATATTTTTAGTAGAGACAGATCGACTTGAAGATTCGGGTAGCTATAAAGGAAATTAAAAAGATGAACGAGTAGAAGAACGATTACGAATTGTAATATTTAGAAGTACTATATTGTATTATATATTTAGTACAATATCATGTAATAAGAATTCAAGGTCTGAGAACCTGGGAGTTGTAAGAATATGTCTGTAATAGTTGGTAATTACATTCATATTGGTAAGATTTTACATGTGGATACATGTGAATGTATGTTGATGATTAATATCGTGTAGCACCATAAGGTACCCGAATTTGGGGGCGTAACCTAACTTATTAGTTGGGCTACAAAACTAAGAAGATAAAGATAGTGAGACCCAATGTTATATATATATATATATAGGCGGGCCAAAAACTGAATGGGTCCATACAGCATGCGCTACTAGGAGTGAGCAAAAACCGGATAAAACCGAACTATCAAACCGAACCGAATTTTTTTAACCGAATTATTTTGGTTTTTTCGTTTTTTTTCCTTATTTCGGTTATATCCGATTTATTGCTCATTATTCAGTTTCGGTTTTGATTTTAAAAAACAGATAATTCGGGTACCCGAATATCCGAATATTAATATTTAAAAAATAATAATTTTATTCTATTATCTAATATCTACGAGTATTTTACTTAATCACTTATTCAGTTACATCATTTTTTGCCCTAGCCGTCGCTCCCAGATCTGAGATCTCAAATCAATTCCTCAGCCTCTTCTTGCTTCTCGTTACATCATCTCCGGCCTCTGCCTCTCTCCGACTCAATCTCTGCGATAATGACCCTTGTTGGCGAAGTATTGAAGAAACAGACATAGAATGTATTAGAGGCGACGATGACGCAACAACAGTAGGCGATAAAAGAGGTTTATTGTCTGCCTCCAAAGAAACATCCTCTGGTAATATATCAACCTTTCTTAATATCTTTGCCACAGGCTTCCAAATACTTGATGATATCTTCTTCTTGTTTCCAGTAGGTCCAAGAACCGATCTCGCCTCTGAATCAGCCACAGTCATTGGCCTCACTTTAGAAGCCCCTGGCATCAAAAGAAAACCCTCCTTTGAGTCTCCACAATCTTTTACCTCTAGCCTTCCAAATTCCCCATTTTCCACTTCTACCAGCCCTTTGAGTCATCAGTCATGTTGTTGATGTTGTTGCTGCTGTAATTTGCTGCTGTATTTGTTGGCTTGTTGCTGATGTGTCATGCTGTTTATGTTGGTATGTTGGATGTTGGTATGTTGCTGTTAACTGTTAAGTATTAAGTTACTTTGTAATCTGTTGTTGTATTCTTAATTTTAATTTTGAGCACAGGTTCGGTTATTACCCGAATTACCGAATTGTACATTCGGTAATTCGGTTAGTTTCAAATTTCGGTTAGTATTTCGGATAGTAGAATTAGCGATAGTTCGGTTATAACCGAATAGCCATTTCGGTTCGGTTATTCGAATGATCACCCATATGCGCTACCACCACCAAGTCTAACTAATCTTCTCTTTTGGGTCGCTGCAAAATATTATTCGGGTCAGGTCATGGATTGGATCACAACAAGAATTCCAAGCACAAATAATAGTTGTAGAGCCATAGGCATATAAAAGTGGCATGTAAGTAAATATTTCTTACCCCCGTGTGCGACAATGTTCAAAATAGGGGCTGCTATTGCTTCTTTTGCTCTGCTATATCGTCTCTCTTATATCGACATTTATACTAGGACTCCGTAATTGCTACCAGGTTATGTATATAATTTAATCAAATAAAAATAAGCACCTCAAGTTTCTTTATAATATTAATTATAAAACTAACTTTGGCACGTTAAATTCCACACTACACTTTCACTAGTAAGAAAAGGGAAAATAAGTACACCTCTAAGAAACCTCCTAGACGCTGCCTACAAGGCTTAGGCGCTCAAAGCTTCCTTCACCACCTAGGCCTGCCTAACACTTTCTAGAACATTTGTGTGGTGTCGGAATAAGTTCAGGAGGGCTTCTCCATGTGGCCCATTGTAATTTATCTATCTCTTATCTGGATGTTAGGTGGTGTTTGATAAAAGTGAGCAATTAAGATATGAATGATTAGTATATCTTAATAAATTTTCCCTCTGAGTGAAATAACATCTGAACTTAAAAAGCTGTTTGGTAACTAAAAAGTATAAAACATCTGAATAACTTTTAAATTTAAAAATATCAATTTTAAATTTAAAAATATCTCAAATTGACTTTTCAAAACTCAATAATGATATTAAAATTTTGAATGGAGGGAGTACAATATTTATAGAGGCTCCATAGATTTAAAATTTTCATTAAGAGACAACTCTTAATGGTTTAAATATATATCTTCCTCTTACCGATTAAGAGACGATAAGAGGCAAACAAAATTTTACCGAACAACTTTATCCTCTTACCGAATCGGAGTTGTTAAAAGGTATTAAGAGGTAAACAAACACTACCTTAGTGTATTTTTATGTATTTGATTTGTGTAGTTAATAACAAATTGTTGTGATAATTGCTTCTGCTCTGTTTGCTGTTGTTCATTGAGTTGATACTACAATATCAAACATTTTTTCATATGAAAAATCATGCACATCTATTTAAGTATTTGTTCTTACGTTATGGTGTCAATATCCTGACATTTTCAATTTTTTTGTGTAACTGACTTGCAATACATGTATATCATTGTCCTTTTGTCTTTGCTACATGGGTTATTACCTATTTATATGTTCTTCTTTACATGTTTGCTATTGTAGATATATGTTTACTTTAAGGTTCTACGTAATGCTAAGAGGAAAAACAATTGCTCAATTTACTTTTGAATGGGTTGACTTTTTTATTTTGTTATCCATTTGTTCACTTTACATTGACATGAAAGCGTATGTAGGGACGTACTAGTCATGGGCTTGATGTCATGAAGATGAAAAGAGCTAATCATGAGGAGATAATAAGTAAAGTGCATCAGCAGCGCTTGATTAATTGTTTGACAGAGGTAAACTTCCCAACATAGTATCCCTTGATAACACGGGTTGGTAATTTTTGATGAAAACATGTGAACCCTTTCTTGATTAACCACATGGATGTTGTACTATGATTCTATATGCACAATATTCTTTTTGTTTAACATGGTATATCTGGTATAGCCAGAATGTTCATGATATTAAAGAACTGTTCTTGAATTTATTTCTACTTTAAGGGAATGGTCAGAAAAGGTTCTTATTCTCCATGATGTTATTTTTATCTATAGGGCTTCATACAGAGTCTGAGACTTTACATTTGTCAAAATAAGTTAATTCTCTTATATAAGGTTTATAATTAATAAAGTTGGGAAAATGGGTTTGAGCGAATGTATAGTGTTCTATTTCTGTGGATATGGCCCACCATTAACTTTTATTATTAGCCGAGAGAAAATTGACGATAAAAATTTAGTTAGTGTTTTTCTTTTTGCCTAACCACGGGTTGTGAGGCATAATGCAATTAGGTTAGACAATTGGTTTCCCAGTCTATCTAGGTGTTGTAGCCCTCTCGGGAGAAGAGTTCTATGTTCTGATCTTCATTATATTATCCTTAGTTTTTTGCTTTTTAATATACAAACAAATTTAGCAAAAAAAAAATTGACGATAAAGATGCATTTACATCCTTTTAGTATTTTTGAAAGAAAATAAATTTGAAGTCAACAGTCCTCTTTAGGTCATCACTATAATGTAAATCATGCGTCTATTGTACCCTTAACCAATCATCAATCACTCTTGTGACCACCGGGCTTGTTTATGATTGAACCAGGCTTGGCTGGCTCTGAAGTTGGTCGGATCATTGTAGCCTGACCTAAATGTGGGCTAAGATCTATAACTATCCTAGCTAACTCCCAAAAAAAAGTTATCCCATAAGGAGGTCAGATGACTTGCACATGTTTTACACACAGTCCACGTGTACATCATTTTTCCCAACTTGGCTGGATTAGCTTACATTTTCAGTATACAAGTGTGGCCCAAAAGATTAAAGGAGCTTTTAATTTAACTTTAGGCTAGTCCCCAGGGGTCTATGTAGTGAAACCAAGGCCTGGGTAAGTTAAAGAAGATACTTGTATGTTGGTTGTATCCCTGAAAAAATAATTGATAGCAATATTTGAAATTGTTGAAAACTTTAGTACGAGGTATGCTTTACAATTTTTCTATTGCTTTCTTCTTGTTTTTCTCCATCTCTCTTGAACGTGATACATCTCATAATTTTTACAGGAAATTGTACCCGAGTACACCTCTTCACAGGAGAAAGGAAAGAAAGGTTTGTCCTTGTCCCCTTTTGATATTCTCTCCTCGTCCAGACTCTCTCCCCATTTCCCCATGAAACTTCTCATATTGTTCCATTTGTATTATTGTGCTTGTGGTAATAGGATATTCTCTTGTGCATATGTTCTAGAAAGGAGGCTGATACAAAAATTTCACAACTGATGAAATTAAACTTGCTTAGGAACAATGTGTTAATGTTGACTCTGGTGTAACAAAATAATTTCTGCACTAAGCAAAAGTTATGGTTGACAGATTGTCACATGTCAAACTACCCATCAAATCATCAACTATGTACAATATTGATGCACATTGCTTGAGGGATTTTCAGATTATTCAGGATAGAAGGGAGTTGTTGGCACACATCAACACCTCTGATCTAGAGCTAGAGCTCGTTCTGGAGTGATTCTCAGAATTAGTTTCAGAATTAAATTAAATCAGAATCAGATTATGTTTGACAAAAGTTTCCAAATCAGATTTATATAACAAGGTGTTTGGATAAAAAGTGCAAAATAAGATTTTAGTGCAGTAAAATGACCAAAAATGGTATTGAGAAACTTATTTACAACAGGTACGGATAAATGCGTAAAATGCTTGGTGAAACCTGATTCCCCAAAAGTAATTTTTTAGAATCTAACAAAATGAGAATTCTGGAATAATCTGTTTTCTGCAATTAAATTTTATCCAAACACCCCATTGATGAATTTAATTTGTTTAGAATTTATTTTGACCACCCTCGAACTAGTCCCAAGCACCTCCTTAGTTATCCTTCCAAGCCAAATGCTTGATTGGAACTTTATAGTCAAGCAAGAATGCACCTAGAACCCCGACATTTGTCACAATGGTTTAAATGAGGCCTCGAGGCGAACCGTAAACTTGGACGTCCTGGATTGAATCCCACTCGCTGCAAATGTCAAGCCTGAAAGGGCCACGGAATTGCAGGCGCAAGCCTGTATGGAAAGCCTGGTCCGAGGTGGGGAGATTAGTCTGACTGCGGTCGAGATACTCCACATTATCAAATTAAAAAAGAAAAAAAAAGAATGCACCTATACTTTATAATGATTATCAGCTGAACTATTCGATTACTAGATAATTCATTTGGATAATATTCCATGATTATTATACAAATCAACCTATCCCTGCATATGAATTAGTAAAGTGTTTCAATTAACTTTTTGATAGTTGAACTAAATTCACTATAAATACCAGCCTGTGCCAAGGAGGGAGGTGTTTAAGGGAGAGGAAGGCTGCCCCAGCATGGTGTACCCAAGCCCAAGTGGCATCCGATGGACAAAAAAATGTGTACACAAAAAAAGAGGAGATGAACAAAGTGCCCTATCTACACTCTGAAAGAAACCTCACAGGAAGACCACAAGAGATAAAAAATTTATAATGAAATGAAAATAATACTTAATGCAGAATTCTTTTTCTTCCTCTTTTGACATCTGCATAAATTTAGTAGTTTGTTGCTTTTCATGGAATAGCTGACCTGTGACTAGTCTGGTATAATAAGTTATAATCATTGATATTTTCATTGATTCTTGCAGTTTCTGGTTCTAAAAGGAAGGCAAAATGCTTCAAGGATGAGGAGTACTTCATAAGCTCAGTACCAAGGAATCAAGTATGTTAATAACCATTTTACCTTCTAACATTAATGATATTATTGGTCAATGGTCATACTGTTTAAATATAAAACCAACACTAATGTTTATCCTTTTTAGCATTAACCTTTATGTTTCATTTTTTACACATTGAACCTTGAAAACTTCAATTCGGTGACCAATTTAACTTTTTTACTCTATTGAACATGTTTTGGAAGGGAATAATGGGGTAAAATATGTTTAATTGGTCAGCTATAGTAAACATTTTTATTCCATTCAGTTTGGCGACCAATTAAATATTTTTTGGTAGGGGATAATGGAGTAAATAAGGTTTAATTGGTTTCTGAATCAAAGTTCAAGGTGGCTAAAAATGAGTATACGATAGGGTTATTTTGGTATTTTTGTAACACCTTCTCGAAAAGGAAAGGAGGTCACGTGCAAAGGATAACAGTACCTCAAAAAAAGTATATAGAGGACTAAGTACTCCCAAAATACTCAACACAACTAATGCATAAATGCAAATTGCCAAATTACATGAAAAATCTCCAAATACAATACAATAATTAAAATCTAACAAATGTCTAAACTCAAAACATTGTATAGAATTTTCAAGTTAACTCTCTCATCACACAAGCCCTTGATTACCTGCCAGAACAAAAATACAACATGAGCCAAACGCCCAATACAAATATAAAGTACAAAAGAAACTAAATAAAAGTATAGAAGTGACTGCAAAATATAGAACTAAGAATCTCCATATAAATACATAAGCGAATAATCACTAAATCAGAACGAAACTGAACATAGCTAACAAAACTAAACAAAGACTGAAACAAAATGGCTAAGTGGTTATTTCATATCGAACTCGAAACAAAAAGAATATATATATTGCCGTAGAAGCAAATAATATAGCCACACAAGCAATCAAAGTAACAACACATTGGACTGCAGATCTAGATGCATGTAGAATTAAAAGGTGTTTGGTACAAGCATCACTTATCCACAGAACAAAATAAAATAGAAACTAAGGTTGACCCATACGCCTCCCACAACAATCACCAACACACCAGAGCACACACCTGGAAACACCTTGAACAAATCATACCGCCATGGAAGTGTCATGCTTCGGTGCCATGAAAGACATGCATGTGGTACTCCCATAGGTGGTTATAACTCGGTATTATACCATACCGTACATACTGACAAAAATATATCATAAGTCAACACATGTGTCCTACCATAAAAGCTTTCTATCTATACATGTTGAACAAGATCAAATCATAAGCATAATGTCACATGAATTAATTATCAAAATGTATTGCTCTACAAAGTTTAAAATGCGATATTCATGATGAACAAGTATAAAGAGTACAAATAACTAATTCCTGAATACCAAGGGTCAAAATGAAGTATACCGATGTCGAACACCAAAACTAAGTAAAAAAAGCTTATCCTAACTAGTTAGAGTAAATCTGAAGAAACATGAAATCCGTACCAGAATTAAGAGCTGCAATACTTGTTACAAATCCAAGTATAACTCGCTAGACTCCCTCCTTTTGATCTAACCAGTAAAATAAGATTAGACTGTTAAATTAATCAAAATTACAATTCCTTAATCTTTTTTTTTAATGATTTTAATTTTATATTATATTTCCTTTGTTCCAAAATTTTAAAACTAATTTATTATTATTCCAGGGTTGTCATAAATTTAATACCCAAAATATATAATTTGGAAGCATGATTAATTAAGCATTACCTCTCTGTGTGTGTTTGTGTGTTTGTGTGTGTGTGTTTATATATATATATATATATTATAAAGCCTAATCTGTCGTGACTCTTGTAATATAATAATGATTTACTATACACTAGTTATATTTTGCGGAGTCAATAGGCGTTATTATCTGTTTCTGTTCGATCATTCATACATATTATGACATTTATATAGATCCATATCTATACATATTTACATATTATCATCTCATGTTCCCAAGTACATACATAAGTAACTAACTGTATATACACTCTTATGTCCATAAATGTATAAAGTTACTTTATGAATCAGGAACTTACAAAAATCAAAATATTCTTTTTACTATTCCATCTTTTCTATTATTATTGTTGTCCTATACTAGTAACAAATTATATCGCAGTTATATATTATACAAACTGAAATGGTTTTATTACCTTTTCTATAAACTATTTCAGTTCTTCAATTCAAATCTCTCATCTCCAACGAAATCAAAACAAATAGTCTGCTCTTTGTCTTCCATTGTTGCTACTTTGGTTTCTGCCGTTTGATGTTCCAGACGAATGACACAATACAAGTACTAAATAAATAGAGTTTTTATTCTAATAAGCTATTAGCTTACACGAATCCTAGTATTTTAAATTGGACCGACTTTATTTATGACTGAACTATAGCAAATATTATTAACATATATATATATATATATATATACACGGTCCGGATCTCGTAAGGATCCTTACTTTTCTTAAAATGAGGACTTTTTTTTTTTTTTTTTTTTTTTTTTTTTAAAACAACTAAAAAAAAGTTTAATATTTATGGAATCGAAATTTTTTCATAATCATGTTTTGGGTGTGATTTGGAAATGCACGTATAACAAAACATGTATATGCATGTACCTGCACTGGTACCATCACTTTTGGTATAGGTATTCAAAACACGCCATAAAACATTGTATTATGGAAAATTTCAGCCCATAATATTAAACTTTTTTTTAGTTGTTTTAAAAAAAGCAAAAAAAAGAAAAAAGTCCTCATTTTAAGAAAGTAAAGGATCCTTATTTGATCATTTTCGTATATATATATATACACATATATATATATAGGGCAATGATCCATAGCATGTATTTGCTATGGATCAAAAATGGGCAAACACCACTATAGCGTCCGTTCCAAATATCAACGGCCAAGATTAAAAAGAGGAAAGCGAAATTTTGGAACTGAAATTGCTCTAGCAAAACCCTTTAATTGGCAACAAAACTGCAAAATTCGCATACAATTTTGGAAGATTTGCAATCTACATCAACGTAATCCACTAGAGTTTATAGTTTATTAACTAAGGTTTATGGCTTATTAACTAGGATTTAGGGTTTATTAATCAGGATTTCATAAATCCTAAATCCTGATTAATAAAACTCTAAACTTTGGTTTATAAGCCCTAGTTAATAAAACTAAACCTTTATTATGACATTAGACTGAGATTAGTAAAAATACCCGTCCGTTATTAATACTAGCAGACTGTTTAATTGGGGGTATAATGGTCCAAGTTGTTTATTTAGACTATTCGCTAGTATTACTAGCGGACGCCGTGTCCTCCCTTCTAATCCCAACCATTGATCATTGGAACGGATGCTTTAGATGCTATTTGCTCATTTTTGATACATAGTACATGCTATGGATAATTGCCATATATATATGTATATATATTCAAATTGCTAACCCTAGTACTCTCCAAAATTTTCAAGCCAAGAAAATAGAATCCATCCAATATATGTCATCAATTATTTATTAATGGTTTCCTCAATTAGTTATAATTCAGACCCAATACATAGAATATAAATTAAACATAGCCAATTATTTATAGAAATATTAAAAATTAAGTTCTATGGGTATTACAATTTTAGCCTTAGCCGTACTGTGCAACATCATGGTTCTTGTGGGTTTGGTTCGGGGTATCTGAAAATCACGTCTTTATCAATTTTCCTTGCTTCTTGAAAACATCGTTATGAACCTTCTGACGAACTTTTCATTGTTCATTTCAGCATTTTGAGTCCGGACTCTCGGTGAGAGCAAACCAAGGCTTCGAGCCGAAGAGGTAATGATTAATGTGTATTGTGCATACTGATCTTGGATGTTGTGGTTTTTATGTATATTTGATTATACAATGTATGTTACTCTGTAGGTAAATGTGTGGCCTAGAACAATAAAATGGAATATTATACTTTGGGATGACAATGTCTCAATGGGTATAAATATTGGGGGCCGCCCCACTGGGTGTTAAATGGAGTGGTTGGGGGTGGGGATGGGGTGCGGTGCGGTGCGGTGCAAAATTTTTGATGGGGTATGTCCGTCACTAGTGTCCGCCACCCATGTCTGAAATTGGACGCTTTAGGCCTTTGAGTGTATATATAGAAGAGAAATTAATTGTTCGTATACTACAATGAAGAAGCATTATTTCTTCTTCAATGAAGAAAAAATGAAATCCTCTTCCTTACTTTAACTCATTTAATATAATAATATATAAAAGCTAATAATGTATACGTCTGAACGTTAATGGTTCAATAATATCTAAAATATATCAATTCAGCTAAGCAAGATGTGTCCACGTATCCGTATCCTATATTTGGACACTTTTGAAACTGAGTCCCTGTATCTTGACTAGGAAGTTCAAGAAGGTCTGACACAGACACATATCAGCATCCGAAACCCACGCTCGAGTCCATTTAACATAGCACTTGTGTTTGCATTGTATTCAGTAATAGCAAAATGATCATTAATTTGACATACAAAGATTCAATGATGTAAAAGTATTCAAATGAATATTATCTAGTCTAACATAAAATTTCCATCCATAATGGTTGCTGCGAACTAGAGCCGGAATTGATGACTCGATATCAGTACTCATTCATGATAACCCAATTCTATAGCAAATCATTCTTCATCTTTTCTCTGAAGAGGGTTTTTGGGGCTCATTTGCAACAAAACACATTCCTAGCAAGGTGTTGTTGGGTTCGATATATACTCTAATTAACGAATTTTCCCCAAAAGTTGCAATGAATGACAAGCGTGTCTGTATTCCTGAATGGCAACTTGATGAAATTTGAAAGAATCAATGACCAAATTGGTCAGAGTCTGTTTGTAAAGGACTTGCAGCATCATGTGATCAGACGGGAGGAGATACACCGGATATTTGTGAATATGCGTATCTGTCTCTTAGTTTCACAAAGTCAAAGTGGCAGGAGCGTCTATTTTACAGGAGTATCTAACCTTTTGTTTTACAAGTAACCAATTATTCGACATGGTAGTGTTCAAGACTGTTTCCCATTTTGTATCTGGCTATCTTACTTCTGTTCAACTGTATGGTCTGAGTTTTAAGTGTTCATTTACTTTTTCTTTAAGCAATTTAATACTAGTACATACCCATATTTAATGTGACAAGGAATGATCATCTCATTAATAATTTGCTAGATTAATTGATAATGTCCTGATTCTATCATCGTTTTGGTATTTGTTGTTTTTAATTTGCTAAATAGGTTGGAAGATACTGTTCTGGATCTTGTTGCAGATGATGTTGAAGGGTGGCAGAAACAGAAATCTTTGTATCATTGGGATAAGGTTTCAAATCTTGACTATTATTTAGTTGTTTCTGCAAGTTTGTTTATCTCTCTCTCTTAATAGTATGTATATCTGTTTGTGACAGAGAAGTAAGAAATACATCAAACTAAACAACGGGCAACATGTGACCGCTACCGGGAAGGTACTTTTTTAAACACTTCCCGTTTTGAGATATATATTAAGAATTGGGTCAGCATTCAAATTATAAGGATATAGAAGATACTATAATCAGGCAATTACCAGGGATATATATTAAATGTGTGAATATATATTCTTAATTTGTTTTAAAATATATCTGCCTCATTGAAATGAGTTGCGTGCCTTGCGTCGCGCCCTAGGCCCAAGGAGACATTTGCGTCTAGGGGCGCCTAGCGCCTTAAATGACAAGGGGAATTACAATTCCATTATGTCGTATGGTATGTAGGACAGTAGATTTGAACGTAGTGGTTTTTATGACAAATGATCAAATTACTCCTGATAATGGATTTATTTAAGAAAGTGATTGGAGAAACTTTTTCAAGAAAGAAAGAAGTAGAAAAACAATTAGCGAATTTCAGAGAAAAAATTGATGTAGAATTTTTTATGGAAAAAATTTCAGCTTGAACTTTTTAGAGTTCCAAGATAAAAGTTTGAGAGAGATAGTGAGGAGAGAGTTTTTACGAGATAAAGTGAGGACACAAATGAGTTGACCATGGGTATTTTTGATTTTTATTTTTGTTTTTGTTTTTGACTCATTCCCTTCAATGGCCAGCTTTCTTTACCCCTTACAGAATGCTATTTTACATGCATACCAGAAAAGAAATTCCTTCGGAATGCTCATTTTGACCAAAATTTAAATTACCAAACTCCGAATGAGCATCACTGTATTCTTCCCCTTTTTTGTCTAACTAAACAGCCCATTAGAGTTATCTCAAACTTAAATTCAACCAAATAAAGAAAGAAATCTGGGGAGTCTTAGGACTTGAAATGAGATTATTCTCAACCATGTGTTATGTTACTCCTTCAATATGTCTATACTTTGCTCTAGATTAGGTATGCAGGGTGCATCACTCGTCTGATTAGGAAGTCATTGACATTGGATTATTTTGCTTATTTTACTTACCTGGAGGTTCTTCTAGATTGTTTAATGTTTATTCCTATGATGCTTAGGTGAAGACAGAGAGTGGTGCAAAAGTAAAAGCTAATAAAACCGGAATATACAAGAGGTGGAAAGAACGGTCGCACAATATGATACGTTTCAAAGGAAACAAAGATGGTTCTGAATCTACAAGTTTGGCAGGTAGATCTTTTGAAATCTGAAGCTCTTCTTTTTCCCGTTTCTCCAAAAATTTTAGTTAGTGGTGGTTCTCTACTATTGTACATATCTTATATGATTCATCCTTATGTGATCTGTTTTCCTCTATTGTTGATGTCGTTTCTTGTTTCATTTGTGTGCCTTTAAGCCATTATATCTAGGTATCATCGTATTCATTGTCATATGATCTGTTGTCTTCTCTTGTAGATGTTGTTTCTTGTTTTATTTTTGCCTTTAAGCCATCATATATTGGATCAGTTTATATGCTCTCCAATAAGGATTTCATTTGCAAATATATTATCATGCGAGACTACCATAAATGTTTTGTTCACATTCTGCATATGCTCTCCAATAAGGATTTCATTTGCAAATATATTATCATGCGAGAGTAACTATAAATGTTCGGTTCACATTCTGTCATCAAACTCCTTATGTACTGATGTAAATTGTAACTTTTCTTCTTTGTTGGTCTGTTAACGGAACATTGATGCACCCATTTGTTACTCCCAATATATTCCACTGAAGGTCTTTGTATGGATCTTTGGTCACATGATGTTGGTTATTTTGCAACTTTTAGTTCATAGTTTGAGATAGTTTACACGAGAAGCCTAGTTTTAGATTTTTCAATAATTTAAGTATTCTAAAAAGATGTGAACGTAGTGTAAACAAGGTTTATCCAATCAAGGAGTGCTAAAACAAGCCTTTGCTTCCAAGAGACTAGACAAAACCTGTAGGAGGGTTCCAAAAATACTAGGAACCAGTATAAGTGCATAGCCCGCAAAGAAATATGCAATTTAGGGCTTTTGCCAACTCTCACAAACATCTTTAAGTGTTGGTCGGGGAAAAACCTCGTGTACCCAAAAAAGAGTGAGAGACTCGATCTCAAGTACCAAAACCTGTACAGCAGAAGCTAACGTGACGCCTCCTGTTCCTTCTGTCCAGCACTATGGATCCGTGCACCTCTCCAGCACTGGAATAAAGTCCACGGGTTTTCAATATCATCTATATAACACATCCCTTTGCCATGCTCTTCCACACGCTACACCAATCAATCAAGTACTAGCCCTTTCTTCTCAAGTTGTCCACTGTTAAAAATAGCTTTGAGAGCAGCTATCTACACAAAAATCAATTTCCAATGGTCAATGGATCACCTGAATTCCAAATACTTGCCAAGGAAACCTGAGTAGCTACTCTGATACAACATAATAAAAAAGACCAATCGAAGAAAAATTACTACTACTACTACGCTGCAGAGGCACAGCCATCTGATCAAATCTTCCTGGTACTCTGAAGAAAAATTATCAAGAAAGAGACAACAGCCTCCATCTCCGTCTCTCAGTCTCAAAGTTTCCTACCAAAACAGGTGTTCAGACAACTCTACCTCCATTCCGGACGGATCCACATATCGTGCATCGGAAATAGGGAGATGGTTTCATCCCCCTCCTACTTGGTAAAGGTTACGACACATGGGTGCTTACATGCTTGCGCTTACAGGACGTCTTCAAAGCAAGGTTATGGAGAGTTCCGCATTCTTCGAGTATTCTACAGTGTTCTAACTACCCCTTGTTTAGTGTAAAAGGTTTTTGTATAATGTCAATGAGTGTGATGCTCTAGAGTATAGTAGAATGGTAAAGAGCTGTAAATACCATGGATATTTTTGGGAACATTCTTGGAGGCTTCTAGACGGGGCTTTATAGCCGTTGTATCCACCACTTGTCTCAATACAATTCTTCATGTTATCACTCTCTTGTTTGAGGGATTGAGAGGTCGAGTCATTAGTAATAATTGGCATCAAGTTTGCTTGGGTGAGCAAGCGTTGTGTGAGGATGACTTGCTCAGGCTTGCTGAGGGACTTGAATTGCCAAAGCGCGGCACAGTTTGGGACTAAAGTTGAGTGTCAAACTCTAGGGCCTTGACATTGGGATACATGTACAAAATATTTTTAATATAAATTAGATCAAATGCTTTTTTCATATGGGATTCATTGGATGCGGACCCCAACTAGCTTGGGACAGGAAGCGATGTTGATGTTAGATCTAATCCAATTCAATTGTCTTTATATTTTTCATCCCTGCTCTTTAATCTCTTTTATTACGTAAAGAAGATTGTTAATCACGGTCTTTTTGTTTATAATCGCTGCACATGTTCTTCTTATGGCAGGATCTCATGGATTACAAGAGGATAATGGACGATTCAAAAGCCGAAAGAAACATTCACTCATACCCAATGCTCATGTGCGATCAGAAATTAAGAATCTTGACCAAATTAGAAAGAAAAGGCAAAAGAAGGCCAGAGAAGTATTTTATAAGAAGAGCAAATCCAACAAGCGGAGATCTTGAAGGACCTGCATGATGAACCTGCTGCTTGCATACATTTCTCATGTTCTTGGATGACTACAAATTTGAATTAGTTGCATTTTTTTATATGAACATTTTTATAGATACTTGTTTCCTCGGAATTCAGATTTTCAAGAACTGGAAGTAAATTAAGTAGAGATTTGAAGTACTTGCAATTTTTGTCATATGAACATTCTATAGATGCTATTCAGTACTTTTTTGAGTTTCCTTGGAATTCAGATTATCAAGAACTAGAAGTAAAATTTCAATTGTTGAGATACATGAAAGAAAATTATTTGGAGTTCCTTGCTTAAATTAAATTCATTTATTTAAATAAAAATTGGCTAATTATCTATTTTTTGAACCTATAACAATTGATAACTTTATTAATGACTTTGTCATCTAAGATTGCATGCTGGCATGGAGGAGTGGAGCGGAGCGGAGCTGAGCTGGGGCACAGGATTTGATCATAGTTTAACCAAGGAAACAAATTATTGCATGCTGAGCATTTTTAGGTGGACATGGAAATTCTTATTTGAATTTTATTTATTTATATTTTTACTCATTATTAGGGGTTAAAATATAATTAAAAAAATTTAAATATATTTATGTCCAATTTTTATGTGCGCATTTAGTTTTTGTTGCATGCGGGATGGGATAATCTGCCCAAATCGGGATGAGCATGAATATAATAAATGAAAATGGTTAGTGTGAAGTTTATTTTGGGATAAGTTGGTAGGCGAGGTTGTATGTGTGTCAGTATTCTATTGATCAATTGACCAACTTACCAAAAAAATAACTTCATGCTAACCGGATTCATAATAAATCACCTGCTCCCGAGAAACTTGATGATCTAATATTTGAAGTTTATATTTTTTTTAAAATTATACTAGAAATATAATAGTTTGTATATTATTATTCAAAAAAGTGATTAATCGATAATTCTTTCACTTTTCTATATATAAAATAATATATATTATATACATCAATTAATTTTTGAATAATACCTCTAATAGTTGTGAAAATATTAAAATTATATATATATATATATATATATATATGATGAAAAATATTTATATATTAATAAGATGGAACGGAGGGCGCACTCGTTACTTATTTTTGAGCGTCTCACGCTAAGCTGTGTATATATATAACGAATCCGGTTAATATGAAGTTTATTTTTTTAGTAAGTTAATTAATTGGCCAATAAAATATTGACACACATAAAATTTCGTCTGCGTGTCAGCACTTTTATTAGTAATTGAGCAACTTACCTAGAATGAATATAACCCTACCATAGATATAAATAGTGAATATAGGCCCGTATTCCAAGCAGAATTAACCCAAATTTATAAAGTTTTGAGATCCATCAACTATAAAAGTTGGGTTGCTCATTCTTCAAACACAAAAGCTTCCCACGCAAAAGCGACACTCTCTCTCTTCTCTGCAACAGAATAAAATGCTTGTATTAATGCTCATTTCCGTCCATAGTCCTTATGATGGAGACGTGAAGAAGCTTCAACAGAGAATGCACATTTCCGTTCATAGTCCTTATGCTGGAGACGTGCTTCAACAGAGAATGCTCATTTCCGTTCATAGTCCTTATGCTGGAGACGTGAAGAAGCTTCAAGATGCAGGGATAATGAAGGTGAACAAAAAACAAAAATGTCTATTCAAATCTTCAAACTTTTGCATCGCTTTTCATTAGAGGTTGTTTCAAATTTTTTTCAGAGCTTCACGGAGATCAAACGATTAGCTGAGCCAAAAGCCGGTAAAAACGAGAAATGGAAACTTTATCATATATATATAAATATATTGTTCTCGGTTCATATATAGTCCTTCAGTTCTCATAAACTATTTTGTTTTGTTTTATGCGTTAAGTTTGCTGGTCGATTCAGTTTGTTATCTACTCAACTAAATGTGCTCTCAGCCGACCAGATCATATCTTGCCCATTGCTGAAAGGTCTCGTATAGATGCAGGAACTGTGCTCAACAATGTAAATCATCTTCTCCTAGTCTCTTGTTCTTCTTCTTTTCCTTTCTGCAACCATCTATTTAATTTCTTGTTCCATTACCGTCCATTTGTATTCTTTCTCCTAGTCTGTTGCTGGTGCTGGTGCTGGTGCTGGTGCTGCTGATGCTGACGCTGACGATGACGACGACGAAGACGAAGACGACGATGGCTATGGAAATGGTGATGGTAATGGTGACGGTGACGGTGACGGTGACGAGGATGACGATGACCACGACGACGATGACGATGGTTATGGTAATGGTGATGGTGATGGTGGTGGTGATGGTGGTGATGGTGATGTTTATGGTAATGGTTATGTTTATGGTGGTGGTGGTGATGGTGGTGGTGGTGGTGGTGATGATGATGGTGATGGTGATGATGATGATGATGAGGAGGAGGAGGAGGAGGGTGCTACGGACAATATCCCTCCCAATCAGGACGTGTTGGCCAAGATTAGGGGAATGAGACTTTTAGTGTAAGAGAATTTGAAGCAATGGTGGAGGGGGATGATTTCCAAACTGAAGTCCTAAATTTTGCTGTTGACAGGAATTTGCTGCCCCATCTTCTTGAGGGTCAGCAATTGGATAACATACCAAATTTAAGGAGGAATTTCTTAGAACGTACCGACTTTATTAAAGAAGCTTTAAACATAGTCGAAACCAATATTGAGTTCTCGGACGAGGAGATGGAACTCCCAACCGATGAAGATTTCTTAATTGCAGAAGAAATTATGGTTTTTGCTCGGCTAAAGGATATGTAATAGACAGGGCACCATAATATAATTTCACTGTGACTCTCTCTCTATATATATATATGCCCCATGCATAATTCCAAACGTTCTAATGATTTCCTTTTTTACTTTCTGATATAAATTTGAAGTATTATATTGGGCTCCTGAGCCACCACCTCATTCCGAGGCTCCACACATCCATAATATAATATTGTGGTCCGGTCCAAAATCAATATTAGTAATTCTTTGGCAAGCCCTTCAGGGATATAATGTTAATGACACCGTCACCAATGAATTAATGTTTCCCCATTAGGTATATCGAGGGACTTCTCCTAAGGGCTAAGGCAAGGCGGCTGACCTTCCTCCCATGTCAGAATAAAATTAAGATCGAGAGTTTAATTAATTAACCTGCAAATTTGAATATATATATAGTTCCTACAGTTTCAACCTGCAGGTACAAAATATATATATAGTTAACAACCATAAATGAAAAAGAAAAAGAAACCAAAGAAACTAACAAAAGTAAGAGTTTAACTACTTATTCCCATGTAATTAACCTAAATTTGTATAGTTTTTTTTAGTATACACGGTTACACCTAGATAAAAAAAATAAAATACTTGTGTAAACCGCCAATTATATATATACGTAATATTACTATTATTTATTTTAGTATCGATGATAATCAATACCACGATCGATTATTAGATTATCTTGGGATTTCAACAGGGCCTCTACCACTGAATTTGGAGTTCAGATAATTAAGGAGCCACTGAGAATGATTTTTGAATTGGTTTGCTGCCTGAGAGTAGTGTATGCCATCCCATCAATATATATATTCTACATGCAGACGGCACCTACGACTTGAAAAGTTATAAATAATGAAACGCTGAAATAAGTGGGTGATAAGTGCAAATATACATATATTTTTATTATTCCTTTTACACACTGCTTTTTAATGTGAAAAGATAAGAAATTCTGCATTGTCGCTTGTTCCAGGTTAGTTTTTGGGTAAGTTGGAGTCCCAGAATTGAATAAAATTATAGTCTTCATCAAATTAGTTGAAGTGCACATTTATTTTCCAGAAAGGATTTTCGGTTCGCGCATGCATGCATGCAACAGTACTCAAATGGGCATATCTGGAGGTAGCTTCAGATATCGTGATTCAAAAGCCCAAATTCATCAATAAGTCACTTTAATTTATTAGGGAGGAATAAGTCAAGTGAAATTTAATTTGAATGGTAATTGCTTGGATTAAACTTTTACGGTACTTGCTCTTAATTCAGGTTATTACCAAGTGAATGAAAATTGCATTTCAATATTGAATTCTTTGATGGTAAGAAATTGATTAGAAGCTTTGTCTAATTAATTTTCCCTTAGCTAATTTAAAGCTGGAAATTGAGTTTATTTGCTTAAATTGAAAGGACATCTATTTTACTATCAACCAATTCCAATTCATAGGAATGGATGTAGTATGATGGAGGTTCTCACCATCGATCAAAGTAGGAAATACTAGTACTACCTCAGTCTCATAATAATAAGTGTTTTTTTAGCGTAAATCACACATACCAATACACAAGTTAAAATGGCAAAAATACCCTTAATATATTTTCTTTGAAGTTGAAGAGTTAATGAGTGTCATTTAATTGTAGTGATGGTAAGATGCAATAAATATCATTGAATGCATAAGAGTATATATGAGAAAATATTGCAAAAATTATATTGGAGTTCGAACACATCACTTATTTTGAAAAAAAATATTAAGCCTAAAAAAGCACCTATTCTAACGGAGGTAGTATTATTTTTGTGACAGTAGAATTAGAATTAAAAATTTGGAGGTTCCGACCAGTGGCACAAAATTTATAATCAATCTCATTCGTCATCATTAATATATCTTTTGTTGTTTTTCTCTATAATATTTAATTAATTAATTAATACAATCGTAAATTACCAAATTGTATGTGTATTTTTTGATCAACAGATATAGATAAAATTATTAGCTAAAATCGAGGGGGCCTACAAAAAAACGCTAACCCATAAATAAAATTTTAAAGAGACCCCCAAAAAACGGAGATTTCAACGGCCAAAATATTTATTTTCTTAAAAGGATGTTATTTTGACCAACCTGACAGTTTCTTTCACCTCCTCCTCCTCCTCCTCCTCAGACTTTCCGTTATACTTTTGATCCGTTTCCAAATTGCTCACTCATATATCAACTTTTAATTAATTGATCGTTTTACTATGTATATATATATATTTTTTGGGTTTATCTAATTATGCTGTTATTTTTCAATGATTCCTTTCCTCGTGAATGAATATATGTTCACTTGGAATTTGGGTGTTGTTTGATAGTAGGAGAATCATAAAGGGTTTTCTTAATTTCTCTTGACTTGGCTCCCATAACAATTGAAGCACAGCCAGCCCCCGCTTGCAGATAGAAGAAATTAAGGTAAATAAATAAAAATTGAAGAATAATCTATTACTATTATTATTATATATATTGCTTTTTTCTTGTTTCTAAATAGCAAAACAAGTTGATATTTGGAAAGCTTAGAATGGATCAATTTCCTTGCTTGCAAATTGCTATGGGAGGTTTTGGGAAGTTTGAAGGCTCTAATGGTGTTAGAAATCAACGATATCTCTATCAATCTATCAATCAAACAGTGTTGTTTGCTGTTTGATATATTCAATCTGGCTTTTGAAACTATTGCAGAAGAGATACGGCAAAACTTAAGGCTCGAAGACAAGAATACGAAATGGAAATCTCTTGAATACCCTTTAAGAGAGCTTCACAAGATATTCAAAGAAGGTGAACTCTACATCAAGTATTGTTTAGAAATTAAAGATTGGTGGGGCAAAGCGATTAGCCTACATCAAAACAAGGACTGCGTAGACCTCCACATACACAACTTGTTCTGCTGCTTCTCGGTTGTCATCGAGGCCATTGAGACTGCTGCAGAAATCTCGGCATTAGACCACGATGATATCCAAAAGAGGAGACTACTGCTAATGAGAAAATACGACTCAGAGTGGAATGACCCCAAACTTTTCCAATGGAGGTTAGGAAAACAGTACTTGGTTCCTCGAGAAATATGCAATCGATTGGAGAATGCTTGGAAAGAAGATAGATGGTTCCTACTTGAATCAGTTAATGAGAGGAAAACTTCAGCTGCCGCCAATGTTATGGCCAAGCATGAGCAGAGACTTGGAGATTTGCTGATCGGTAAATTAAGTGGCTCGGACCCATTACAATCGAAGGTCTTTCCCAGTTGGATCTTAGTGGGAGCTAAAGATTATAATGTGAAGAGAAGATTAGGATCAGGGAGAAGCCACTATAAGGAGATCCACTGGTTAGGGGAGAATTTTGCTTTAAGAACCTTTTATGGGGAGATTGAACCACTAAATGCAGAGATTTCTTTGGTTTTATCAATTTCCCATCCAAATGTAGCGCAGTACCTTTGTGCATTCTTTGATGAGGAAAAGAAAGAGGGATTTCTTGTTATGGAGCTGATGCAGAAGAATCTTGGAATTTATATAAAAGAGAATTGTGGTCAACCAAAGCGGGTTCCATTCTCTATCTCGGTTGCAGTAGATATCATGCTTCAGGTTGCAAGAGGAATGGAATATCTACATTCTCAAAAGATATATCATGGAGATTTGAACCCTTGTAATGTTCTTCTCAAAGCAAG
Source organism: Panax ginseng (assembly GCA_020205605.1). Taxonomy (NCBI): domain Eukaryota; kingdom Viridiplantae; phylum Streptophyta; class Magnoliopsida; order Apiales; family Araliaceae; genus Panax; species Panax ginseng. The sequence goes on from CM035150.1 coordinate 100,492,806, forward strand.
GAATTCATCATCCACAGAAGGTTATTTTCACGCAAAACTGACAGGGTTTGGTGTAACCTCCATAAAGAGTTTCACTTCTCGAAACTCTAATAACCAAAATGGGATTGACCCAGTTATATGGTATGCTCCTGAAGTTCTAGCTGAACAGGAAAGAGGAGGAGGAAGTAAATGCAGTAGTACCAAGTATACAGAGAAAGCTGATGTATACAGCTTTGCAATGATTTGCTTCGAGCTTTTGACTGGGAAGGTTCCCTTTGAAGATGACCATCTTCAAGGGGACAAGATGGTTCGGAATATAAGATTAGGAGGGAGGCCTCTTTTCCCACACCCTTCGCCAAAATACCTTTCAAACCTGACCAAAAAATGCTGGCAATCTAATGCATCTCGTCGTCCAAGTTTCTCATCCATTTGTAGGATTTTACGCTATATCAAGAAGGTGCTGATAATAAATCCGGATCATGTTCAGCCTGATGCACCACCTCCTCTTGTAGATTACTGTGACATAGAGGCAGGGTACTCAAAGAAGTTCCCTGGAGAGGGAAGTTCTGATTTGGCTTCTGTCTCACAAATTCCTTTTCAGATGTTTGCATATAAACTTGTTGAGAAGGAGAAAACTTCCGGGAAGAGCTGGGATCTGGCAAGTGAAGCCTCTTTAGGAGGGAGACCGGCTTCCATCTTTGGGGATGAGAATGGGGCTGTAATGGATGATCTGTTTATGGCAGAAAGTGATCAAAGGTCAGTTCGCTCTGAGTTTTTACTGATAAAAAATTCATCAATGTCCGTGGCTGATATAAGGTCAGTTTTCTCTGAGTTTCCTCCAAGGAAATCTCTGTTAGCTGATCAAAGCTCAGTTTGTTCTGAAAGTCCAAGGGGGAAATTCTCATCATCATTCACAGAAGTTGATCAAAGTCCACTGTATGCTCAAACCCCGAATCCTACGAGAGTTACATCAGCCCAACCAATATATAGAAGGTCATTTTCCATGAATCTTGGGCGAAAAACTGATAGAAAATCGGTCACTTATGGTATTCCAGAGAAGAAAATGCTATCAACATGTGATCATAACTCATCTGGTTCGGAGACTACAGAAACGAAATTTTTATCAACAGCAGCAGAGGAGCCAAGGTCAATATGCTCTGAAAATCAAGAAAAAATACCATCTAATGCAACATCTGATGAAAAACAAGTCCGTCCTGAGGCATCAGACAATGATAATTTATCCAGATCCAAAGGTGATCAAAAGTCGATCTCTCCTGAGACTCCAGTAAGGAAGATTATGCCCAAGGTAGCAGTTCAAAGGTTAAATTGTACTGTAATTCCAGAGAAGAAAGTTGTATCAACAACAGTAACCACTCAACGGACAAGCAGCAACAAGATCCCAGAGAAGGTAGCTTTGTCCACAAAGAAACCAAAAGATACCAACACCAGCAAATCTTCAAGTTAGTCTTTTTGATTTTATATCTATTATCTAGTAACCCTTTGTTTGGTTCAAATTTCTTCTTGGTCAAGATAATTTCAATCATCTAACTCCTAGGAAACTCTAAACAAAAGAAGATCATTATTCTAAGGGCATTGGTTGGATGAACAGGTAAAATCAAAGGACATTCACCAAGAACTTCGCCAGCGCGAGCTTTAAATGGAATTTCATCACCTAGGTCCTCACGAGCAAGAGCACCTAAAGAATATTCGTCATCTACATCTTCACCAGCACGAGGTTCTAAAGAAGTTTCATCACCATTGAATACTTGTACTCACCGTACAAGGACGCACAGAGAGAGCCTAGTTTCGTCAGCTATGAGCCCAAGAAGAATGTGAAGAGATCATGCCACAAAGTGCCAAAGATGGCATAAAGCATTTTGATCAACAAGGCTGCTTTGTTTACAAACTTTTAGTTCAACAAATAGACGGAACGTGGAAGGTTCAACAAACTAGATAGAAGGAAGGTTTAAACAAAATGAACGTTTAGATACACAATTTTCAGCTGGAACAGAACAAGGTGTAGCAAATTTATAATTGCATACTTTTCTTATCTTTTTAATCATTTAGAAAAATAATAGTAACACCTTTATTTGCCAACATACTAACTTTCATATACATTCAAACTTGGGAATTACACATTAGTTGGTCTTTGTATTTTTAACTTCACACCTTGTCCAAATCATTTTTAACATCATGCTGGATATTATGTGGATATTTTGACAGAATTCAGAATTCTTAGCTAGTTTTGATATTATTAGTTTTATGCATAAACTTAATTTTGACCTTTTGTTGTGGTGACTTCTTATGCACTACATGCTGGAGATGTGAAAGCCTTATGAGTTATGAGTAGCTTTTTTACCATAGAGTCTCATGAGGGGTTTGGTTGCAACCAACTATTTCTTGTACTATTACCCATATTATGGAAGATGTTTTATGCATATTATGAAACTGATATTTGTATATTTGTTTATTATGGAGGAATTTAAGTTACAAGCTTACAACCAAAGCCTTACAAGAGAGAAAGTTGGAACAAACTTGCAACGATAGTTGTTGTTCTAAATATTAAAACTCTCAAATTCATTAATCATTAATCCTTGTATAGTTGTGAAAACGAACTAGAATCTTTTTTATTTTAAATAAATGGAAGAGTATGGATACTCTTCATTTCATGTTCATGGTCCAGATTTAAATGAAAACGTACATTAACCTCTCAAATGTTAGTTAACAAGTCTAAATTAAATATGTTGTTTCAAATTGTCTCATATCTTTTAAAAGTTGCCAAATGTTTAAAAATATAAACTAGCTAGTGACCCAGTTATATATATATATATATATATATATATATAATATATATATATATATCGGATCAGTCCAGGACTCCGGATTTGATCAAATCAGAATTTTTTTTTGCTTTTTTTTTTAAAACAATTAAATTTTTTTTTTAATATTTTATGGAACTGAAATTTTTTCATAATACAATGTTTTGGGCGTGATTTGGATACCTATACCAAAAAATGTATGTACAATCTGCACAGACTATACATACGTGTTTTGTTATACGTATCCAAATCACATCCAAAAACATCAGTATATATAAAAATTTCAATTCCATACAATATTAAAAAAATTAGTTGTTTTAAAAAAAAGTTGGATTTAGTCCGGTCACCGGAGTCAGGACTGATCCTACCTATATATATATATATATATATATATATATATATATATATATATATATATATATATATAGAGGATAGAGCGCATTCTCTTAAATAATTCAGCCTTAAATAGCATTCTTTTATTAAAACTCGTCGTTTTGGAGAGGTGGCGGTGACATTTTGTAAATACAATGCCACCAAATTTAATTTTTAAAAGGATTCCAGTCATCATTGGTGGGATATCATCCTAAGGGTGTTCATAACCTCTCCAAAAAAAAAAAATGCTATTTTAATCTGGATTTCTTGCTCAACATTTAAAAGTAATTTATGAACAAATGCTATTTTAATCTGGAGCATTCATCTCAGTAATTTAATCTAGAGCAAACATCAAATGCTATTTTATGAACAGCTACAAATGTGATTCACAAAATTTTTAACTGCACACCTTGTCATACATCTGGTATTGAAACAAGTCTTGCTTCTGAGCCGTCAACAATGAAGCTCCAAGATCTGTATTCACTGTCCAGCTACTGTTGCACTAATTTCAGCTCATTGACAATCTGTAATCTTGTATACACCAACTATACTGGCATCATTTTTTACCCAAAAATGTTGCAGCCCTAGAGTAGCAGATTTGAAGCACTTCCATCTGCTTAAGTACAGGCCTTCAGAAAAATTCTGGACTGAAGCTGCAAAAAGCATTGAGGGTGTAATTTCATAATGAATCTACTGGATATTACTTTAAGTCATCTCCAACAATTTTATAGATCCAGTGGAATTGGCAGCAACCACCACATCTGATTTTTGTCTCCAACAAACACTTGAAACAAAGTGTCCACCGTCATCATCAGTCTCTTTACCAGAAATAGGATCAATGGAGCCGAACTTGTGGGAAGTGATTGGCATAGGCAGGGATCTATAGTAAGCAAACACCTATAAAGGAAAAAAGGCAATGATTAGGTCAATATCAAGTAAAAATGTTGATAATGAAAGATAGCTCTTGAATTTCAGACTTCCTTTGCCAGCAAAAAGATTCAGAAGATGTTAAATATAATCATGACGGTGTAATTTTCATACACATAACTATTTACAGAAAAGCAAACAAAATTTGGATGATTAAAAGAACCAGATGGGTCATAAAATTATTAACTGAGGAACAGTATGCCCACCTCATTTGTCTCTGAACCACATGCAATGTATCCATCATCAGCAACAGATAAACCCACAAAGTTCTGAGGTAGCAAAGCCGGAAAGTTAAAGCAATAATGAGAATATGGAAAATTACGATAGTGAAGGACAATAAAAAAAATATTACTCCCTCCATCTCATATTAAATGTCCTAACTTCCTATTTAGGATGTTCCAAAATAAATGTCTTATTTCTATATTAGTAACTATTTTTATTCTCTTCTTCCTCCTATACCCTCATAATCTTTTTACACTTTTATTGGAAACTGACTAAAATGTGAAAATATTTACATTGGAAACTATAAAGTCTCTTTCTATTTAATGTACTTATTGGGGATGTGAGAGTTACAAAAAAATGTATCTAAAAAATTAAATGATGTGGGAAAGAGTAATTATTTGGGTCATAGAAAAGTTAAGAAATAATTCAATTAATAAGTAATGAAAAGGGTAATTTAGGTAAAAGAAAAATTTACTAATCAGCGTATCGAAATTAATTAGGACGTTTATTTCGGGATAGAGGGAGTATTTAATTCCAAAACAGAGTCTTCCAGCATTGAGAAACCAACCTTCTCATTAGTATGCCCTCGAAGAGTTGAGATGCAAGCATTGGTTGATAAACCACTGGTACTGGTTTTATTGAAGTCCCAAAGTTTTAGTGTGTTGTCGGTGGACGCAGAAATAAGGGTTTCAGAATCCAAAAATTTCACATAGCTAACAGCCTTGTCATGGCCAGCCAATATACACCAGGGTGTTGAAACATTGCGAAGATCGTAACAGTAAGTCATGTAATCCGCAGAACCAAATGCAATCAAATGACTGGACTTCGCTGAGAACTGAACACAGCAAACATTTGCAATGTTCCTGATTGTGCATAAACTGTTCTTCTGCATCAAAAAGGAAAAAATTGAATGGGATTGATACTAATACATGTAGAGCTTTTGTGAATATCAGTGCATAGATTTAGCCCAAGAGGATCACAAAAATGAGGAAAGGGATGGGTGGTGAAATAGTTGTTATCCAAGTATTATCTAATGCAGGGAATAAAAGGTGTTATTAAAAAGGCTTAATATCATTATTTTACCCTAAAATGAGTCACATTTGTAACATTGAACCCCAAAATAAAAATATTCAAACATTGAACCCTGAAGTAAAATAATTTTTCAAAATCATACATTTAGGCCAAATCAATTTCAGTTTTCACCCGAGTTCATGCTTATCAGTTAAGGGTATTTCACTATTACAATCTTCATCTCTTTTTCACTTTCTAAAATCATAGCCACCACTGTCACTGGATGTGGAAACAGTGACAGTTGTGGTTAGCAACATGTTTGTTGTGTCGTCACGAGCTATCTCGAGACGCGACAAGAGTTGAGGACGGCTGAGAGCGCCTAGGCGATATAGGCGCCCGCCATGGCGTCTTCATATGACAACAAGTTATTAACAATGTGCAATTTATACATTATTTATTTTACTTTAAAAATATATTGAACAATAAAATTTTAAATATATCAAAACCCAAAACATAATAACTAACATTATGGAATACATGTAAAAACACAATTCTATGAATACTTCACAATCAAAATTCAAAAGTAAAACACTTGACATTAAAAATTAGTAGAACAAGTAAACAAACACCATGTAGAAAATAAAAAATCAACCAAGTCATCACTCATTACAAGTCTAATACATGATAAAATTACACCACATAGCAAGTCCATAGGTTATGATGATTTAACTTGGGCCAACAACCAAGGCATGTGAGCATTGGCAGCTCGGCATCCAAGGCGTTGTCTTTCCCTTCTTCAGCGCCAGAGAGGCATAGGTGTTGCTTAGGCACCATGGCGACGCCATAACAACTAAGAAATGGACTATGAATTTTCCCGTGAGGGTTTCAACTATACTTTGACTATGTTTATATATATATTTTTTATTTATTTCTTAATTTTGGGTAGTGGTTCTTAATGGTAGCAGCAGTTAACATGGTGGAGATTAGACTTGATGGTAATCGCTGAAGTTAGTGATGGAAGGCAGTGATTTACCAAATGGTTTGACTGTATGAAGGAATGATGTAAGGTTATATGAGCTTCACCCAGCAATAGTTCCATTCTGGCTCAAGGTCAAGTCTCGGGATAACATAATCTCTCCTAGGTGAGGAGAGAGGAAGATGGGAGGAGAAAGTGTATATTCATGCCATTCCCGCCACCCACCGTTGCCATCTCCGACACCAGCAGTGGTGACCATGGTTCTAGAAAATGATAAAGGAAATATGAAGATTTGAAATACCGAACATCACAGTGACAGCGGCAAGAGATGGCGTCGGTTATTTGTCGGGATGCCCTAAGCGATAAAGGCACCCATACATGGCGTCTATATGACGACAAGTTGTTAACAATGTACAATTTATACATTATTTGTTTTACTTTAAAAGCATAATCGACAATAAAATTACTTAAAACATAATAACTAACACTATGGAATACAATTAAAAACACAATTATATGAATCCTTCACAATTAAAGTTCAAAAATAAAACATTTGACATTGAAAATTAGTAAAACAAGTTAACACTATGTAGAGAATAAAGGATCAACCAAGTCAACAATCATCACACATTACAAGTCTAATAAATAATAAAAATTACACCATATAGCTAGTCCATAGGTTATGATGAGTCATGGCTACATCACTTAACTTAGGCTAGCTACCAAGGGTTAAGCCTTGGCGGCTCAGCTTAATCACAAGATGTGGAGTTGATTCAAATCTAGTTCCTTTGAAATTTGATTAAAAGGACAAATTAAAAGATAGATGGAATAGTAATTTGATTTCTTATGATTTCCTCTCAGTGATCCATTAACAACAGACACAAGAAAAAACAGATTACGACACCCAGTTCTAAATAAAGTTTAATGGTGTATGATATTCTTAAATAACGAAATTTTAAGATGAAAAAGACAGAGAGTGTGCCTCATTGATATTCCACAGTTTCACAGAACAATCATCACTTCCACTGGCTAATTTTGTAGGATCCACTTGAGAAAAGTCAACAGACCAAGCTCTTCTACTGTGCTCAACGTATTGGGATATCTCCTGACCAGTTCCCGCATCCCATAACTGAAATCAACCATGAAGTTATGGCATGAGAAATGCATGGAAAAGCAGCAACGTAATATAGATAATTTGGAGCATTAGGCAAATTAATAATTTGTGGAAGGCAAAAGAAAAAGAGAAGGATTATTTTTTTTACGGGAAAGAGTGAGCCAGTGAAAAGTTTAAAATGTTCTTTAAACATGGGCATATTGTATTAATTTATTCTTTTTATAAGACGAGAAGATTTTATTAGTAAAGAAGGGAGACATATGAAATGCCGCCAGCAAGGAGTGGAGTACTTTGACAAAAGAAAATATGACAAAATACAACAAAGATCTTACATAACAAAAAAAGACATCAATGAAATAAGGCGTTCCAGTTACGCTGATGATATAAACTTTATATTAGATAGCAGCTCAGATGATTACATTTCACCGACAGATAAAGGCATAATATCAGAGAGCAATTTATAAACATGATTATTTTGGAAATAAAACCATCTAGAACACTACATCTGAACTGCGAGACCTCAAAGGCTCCATCCCACTATGTACATTAGAATCAAATGCAACTGGTATTGCATTAGATAGGTAATATATTCCTGCTAATGTGAATAACCACTCAGAATACACTGCATCAAATACAAAGGGACGATGAAGTTGGCAACTCAGTGTTGGTCCACATATGATATGGAAGAAGTTTGGGTTTTGACTTTAAAAATATGTAAAGGACAAAGAATACAAACCTTCACCACGCCATCATAGTCAGTCGAAGCCAGATAATTCCTGATATAGCTATTCCAACAAGTGCAGCTGAGTTTGGATTTGTTTGACAACTCAATCACTGGATAATGGATATCAACAGAATCATTAAAAAGTGCATGAAAGTCATATATCTTTATTTTCTTTGACACCCCGGCTGCAGAGAAGTAGTCCTCATCTCGGTCAAAACTCAAGGAGCATATAACATTTGCAGAATTATTAAAATCCCCATTCCTTAATATCCCACGTACTTTGAACTTACTGTAGCGAGCATACTTGCACAAACCATTAAAGAATGCCCCTAGGCGATCAGTGGGTTTGTTTATCTCACCATCCTTGTATGTCTGGTTCCAATTTTCTCGGTTTTCTAGCAATTCCGTACCATCACGCTTTACCAGCCCACTATCAGAATGCTGAACATTGGATCTCTCCGAAAAGTAAGCACTTTCAAGCTGATTGATATTCCTCATCAACCTTGATTCATTACAGAATGGTGCGAAAATATTATAATTCACCTCTAAACCTGAATGATTTATATGCGATGAAATGTTTTCTCTTGCATTAACAGACTCATTGGGCAAGCAAGAAAGAAACAATGACTTCTTCGTCTGCCTTCTCTCAACTTCTTCAATATCTGCTTCTAAAAACTTAATTTCTTCCACTAACTTGGAGGAGCTCTTGTGCTTTTGCTCTTTCAAAGACTCGAGAAAATGCAATAACAATTCAGATTCAGCATCCTCATGGTTAATAGATGATGATAACTCGTTCCCAAATAAGTCTTGAATTCCATTGATAACATCAGATTGTAGGATTTCTCTGTTGTACACCAACAATTAAAAATTACATATGTTAGACAATTAATCGCTAGGTTTACAGACACCCTCAATGTCAAATGGTTGAAAAAGTGGTTATTGCTACCGGCCATATAACTCGTTTTAACTCTGGATAAAACTAATGTGAACTTCATAACATATTTATGTGAAAGTAACATGACATCATTATCATTGGATATAACTCAACACAAGCAAGGACTTTGACAAGTTCTAGAATTAGGGCAAGGCTAGTAAAAGTAGAGGTGGGCTTGTACAAACAGATCTAGTTGAGAACATGATTCTTCTATCGAACATCAGAAGAATGACAGTATATAATGGGGGGTTGCTAGGGAGCCTTGGGATGTAATGTTTGCCTCGTTCTGTGTTCTGGTTGATATAGGCTTCTACTTGAGAATTTGATTCTTCTAGCCAATAACAGAATGCTAATTTATAAGTCATTAGTACTTATATTTCACCTCTTGTCACTAATCGTCAAACATCTCATTGCCCCTTTGTAGGGTTGCTAGGGAGCCTTATGATGTAATGACTGCCTCATTCAAGGTGTCCAGGTTGATACATGCTTTCTGAAAGCCCCGCTAGAAAGTCAAGAGACTAATAGTTGACGGTTTGGATCAAAAGATATAGGAAGTCATTTTAAGGGCTTGAGCTTCTTGTCCATAAGACAAAGTAGTTAGTGTTCAGTTTTACTACTCTGTGAATGATTAAGGGGATCTAATTTTGGAGAGATACCTAACACCGCTTTCATTAAGTCTTTTGTTTTGTTTTCTTGAATTTAGTTGCTTTCCTTTACAAATTATTTGGCTGAATCTTAAAATAGGTCTTTTGTACGTGGGATGTGCACCCTTATTGGCATATAATGTCATAATTATAGAAGGGAAACTAGATAAGATAAAGTGGGATTTGGGATGCCCAATGTGGAACTTTGGTTATTCAACAGGTTCAGCTGCATTTTTTTTTTTTTTTTGATAAGTCAGGTTCATCTGAGTTATTAGTTATTCATTTTTTTTGGGGAAGCATTTAGGAACTTTAAGCGGCAACCTCAACATAGTAGTACTGAGGCTGGCTTTGCAACTATCAAGCATTCCCCCCATGGTCATTGAAGTTGACCACAAAGAAGCGGCATTCTACTCATGATGTATTGTATGAAACCATTTTATCTGCTTCCAGGTACAACTTCTAACATTCTAAACCACAAAAAGATACACTTAGAGCCATGTTTTGCAATACACCGACTTACATTAATAGAACTTTACAACAGTACAAAAGGAAGTAGCATAACTTGTAACTGTCCTCAAAATATTTTCTAGATACTGGTTCAGTAGTACCTGGTTGTTGGGCGTGATGAAGGTTCAGGATGAAGCAGCCAAAGACAGAATCCAGCTTCCTTGGAACTCTCTGACAAGAAATTCGGAGGAAGAATCCTATAACGCAGATCCAGCATTGCGACAGCACGAGCTCTTTCAGAGTCAAAGGAGCAAAGTAACTGACAAGGAAAAAGGTACACGTAAGATGCAAAAGTAATGCCGTCTCTCAGCCGCTTCAAGAGCAAGAACTATAATTACAATACACTGGGGAAAAGAGCAATGCATTAACTACTAGGAAGGATAGCATAACAATGACTCTTCTTAGATAACATAAACAGCCATATCAAACTTAATCTCATCCGAGAAACTAATCAACTACCTTAAAGACCCTTCCTTTTAGGAGTTTTTAAGCAACAATTTCATATCTTGTACTACAATAATTTAACATGCTTATCCTGCTACTGCTACAAGTCAAAAGTAAATGGTCATCATTTCCTGCATCATTAAAAATCAGATTAAAAGTTAAAAAGTGTTTAAAAAATTGAGGAAGTGATCAATCATTCTAATAATTCCCGCCTAGGGGCTAGGCATTTATCTACTACCTTGATTTGGTTAGGCACCTTGTGGGCGTCCAATAAGAGCTGATGTGGCGTAGCCTCTTGAAAATGCTCATGTTGTGACACTAACTCAACCAAAGTTAAATATATCTTTTAAGAAAGTTATCCTAGTGTAGCATGTTTTGGATAATGTATCACGTACCAACTAAGTGACACGAAAAAACCTACCCCTACCTGCATCTCAAGTAACATGAAAGTGGCGTTTTCCATTCTCATATTCGTTCTCGCCCTACATCTGCATCGAACCATGTAAGATGCAAGCAAAATATTGGTGAAGTCCCTACGAGGATTGATTAAAAGCTTGTTCAAAGGGGAATTCAAATTTTCCTAAAACGACAACTTCAAGAAATATCGAAAGCTGTTCAAAAGCTTCCTCAAGTCCTCTCTGTATTAACTTTTTAAGAAATTTTTTATAACAAAAATCAGCATAATAAATGGCAAGCATACATGAATCAACCGTGATGTCGGTAACAAGAAAACAAACTGAATTTGTCTATAAGATCAGTTAAAATAGATAGAAGAAAGATCATAGAGATTGTAGACTTGTGGTATACAATAACAAACAGTTAATTTATGTCTAGCATAAGGTCTACCAAGCAAAAACCATACGATATTGTAAGAAAGTTCTTGTCACGAATAACCATTCGCTCACCTCAAACAGAAGAATCCCAAGACAGTAGATATTTGATGACAATGTGCAGCGGTTATCCCCGAGCTCCTCGGGACTGGCATACCACTTCACTTCCGATGAATCACTTGCAAAAGTTAACAGTAATTTGGATGAATCAGACACATGAAGGCCTCTGGAATTGCTCTGGGTCCTATTTTCTGTAGCAGGCTTACACCCTTCATTGAATTCATTCCCAGAAAATTGCGGACCAGCAATATTGACATTGCACTCATTTGCAGATTTGACACCAGATCCATTTGGAAACTGAGGCCACCGTCTGACTAAGTTTGTGTTCTCTCCAGGTTTTATTTTTTTTGCCCATTGACTAACAATGGGAAGACTACCCTGTTCTAGTGGCCTCTTCTCATTTCGATTATTATCTGGGTGGTGAACATCTTGATCCCTTGAGTTCTCTATATTCTCGATCTGGACAGATGACCCAAGGTACACAATCTCATTTGATAGCAGTAACTTAAAGTAGGATGGCCGTAAGTCTACCAAAGCAACTCCTCGAGAATGAGAGTTATTTACCATATCCACGATTTGCCTAAATATATACAAGCTTTTAATTTTATTTACCTTATTCTTCCCGGATTTCAGCCATTCTCTCAGGCTGACCCCATCATGAAAAGCATCAGGACAAAAATCAGATAATGGTTTTGGAATTACATGGGAATCAGGTGCAACAACTTTTCTATTTGAAATCAGTAGTGCACCTGAATCTACCTTGACACCAGCAGCCTTTGGATAAGTCTGGTCTCTAAGTTCAACTCCCAGTCCTTCACGGACTGGCCCTCTACATATCACTCCTTTACCCTTCAACGATATTTTTAACAAAATATTCAGAAAAGCCAGACTTAGAGAGAATTTTTGACCTAATGCCACTAGGGGAGAATAATGAATTGCTCAAAACAGGTTTACTTGTATTACTCAGCAAATTTTCTGCAACTTCATTGCGATTGTTGTTTGGAGATTTTCGATCCAAGGTTTCTGGATTATTTTTATATCCTACATCAGCCCAAACATTAGACATTTCCCCACTGCTGACTCTGTAACCAGCATCTCCATGAGAATCCCCATTTCCAGATCCGCCTGCTATTTGATACAAATGTTGCCACTTGCTCTGTCTAGTCTGCATTTTATCTATATTACTTGAGGTACCCACTACAGCTAAGTTTTCGCTACTATAATTTCTCAATGTTAACTCTTCAACCCTGACCCCAGTATCATCCATACAGCGAGGGCTAGCACATGTATTTTCAGATGCACCAATTCTATCCAGGTTAATAGCATCTAAAGTATCTGTGAAGAAGTCAGGTGAGTTTTTGTGATCATCACATTCGCTGGGTATTACCATTTCATTCAATTCCAGTATATCGGAGCTGTTGGGCTGTAATGAGTACTCACTCTCTTTGCTCTGGAGGTGTGTGCCATTGATGACTGCTGTTGCAGTAACTTCATCACCCATTCCTACATCCATACCGTCCATTCCAAGAACACTTCACTCGTTCATATTGAATTTTCAGCAAATTAAGAGCATACTCAGTCTGAAAATACAATAATTACAAGACAAGTATTACTCCACAAAACAAATGTTACAGCAAAGATTATCAATTTATACAACAACTATAAAGCTGAACTACATACATTAATTCATTGCCTTTTAATTTCGAAAGAACATCTAGCAGCATCAAATAGAGTAACTTGCAATAAGAAGTTATCCTTGAAATAAAGAATGATGAAGAAAACAGAAACCCATACACATTGTACACACACACAAGTACACAAAAAAAAGGAGTTCAACAAAGATCATCTGATATAACTTAAATTTCACTTTCAAATCATCTTTTGAAATTGTATCCATGTGAGAACCCGAGCCCCAATACCGAAACAGGCCTAAAATCTGAGGGCTTGAATCATAGTATATAAAAAGAATAGAATCAGGTCCAATTATGTATGATCCCCATAGATATAGATATAGGGAGGGAGAGAGTAATAAATTACCAAAATCTAAATGAGGTGTACTATCCTATCTTCAGTGCAGTTTTCAGTTGGGAAGTTGTTATCTTTTTCAATCGTTCCACCCAACCAAACAACGTAAAATATTAGCTCAATTGAACTCAGTGTTAACACAGATACGGTAAATTCCTCTCAATATAAATGTAAAATAGGCTCTCCATGGTAAATTCGTTTTAAGTATGATGAATAATTGTCAGACAATTTAGAAAACACGGATTCAAACTTGCAAGTTCTTCTCTTTTCCAATCATTTCTTATAAACCAAACAAACGCAGTAAATTATCAGTTCATCAAGATACCAATTATATAACATAAATATATATATTTATATATGATATTATTGAAAGATTATCATACCTACTTGGGCCCAAATTGGAAAAAATAAAATAAAGCAGAGGTGTACTGAAGAACATTCCTGAGCAAGTGCGAGATTTGGTAAGCCCTGAACTAAAAAACCCTAAAGAGATACAGACATTAACCCCAAAAAAAATGTGTGTGATATATATAGATAGAATAATTTATCGTACTTGCCTCAAATGGCAAAGAAAAGACTGTTCCCCAATTGAATTTGAACCTCCCAAATTAGTTACCCAATTCAATTTGAATAGTGTAGGAGAGTACTATTCATTTGCTTTAATAATTGGGTTTGGCTCACCTCCGAACCTCCATTTGGGTTCAGGCTGCGGCTCAGATGACGCCACGTCAATCAGCGGAGTAGTATATATAATAAATAGGAAATGACTGGGGCGGACGACGTAGGGGAAGGGGAAAGTGATTTTAATTTTCATTCTATCTTGTTCTTTGAGTTTTAAAAATAAAGTACTTATATACTACTACTACTATCTATTTAATTTTATTTTCATTCTATCTTGTTCTTTGAGTTTTAAAAATAAAGTATATATATTTCTTTCATTAGATAATTATTTTTGTTTCTTAATATAAAAGTGGTTTGAATAAACATTAATTATTTAGTTTTTAATATTACTTAAAGTAATAAATATTATAATTTTAGTTCTCTCACTATTTTTTGTCTAATAAACAATAATATATCCTTCTACAACAACAATATAAATAATTAATATTATATTTAATGTTATACAATCGTTAAAAGAATAGTAAATGCTTAACATTAGCATTAACGGGAGACGTGGATGGAACTCTTTTTTCACGAGTAATGCAAATGCACGAGCCTCTTCATCTATTCAGATGACAGATCGGATCCAAGGTAATTAATTACTTTTGTTTGTCTGCTAGTGCTAGTGCTAGTGCTAGTGCTAGGTAGATGAAAATTGAAAGCTAAAAATTTACCTGTCTCACAATACAACAACAACATTAATTATATTTAAATTTCATTTTGTCTAATGTTTCAATAAAATTATTATTAATATGTCAATGTTATTCGGAACATGCATAAATTTTATGATTCTAGAATGTTGGATATAACCTCAAGGGCGATCGAGTTGTAGGCAGTAAAGATGGCGGTTCTTCTGCCAGCTCTGATTCAGAACTTTATTATTATTCTCCGGATGAATCAAGTGTTATGAAAAGGGGTGTTCAAATTCAAAGAACGCATATATATATATATATACCGGAAGGATAAACTGACCTCGAACAGTAAGGGAAGCCCCAAGAGCAAGAGAAGATCATCAAACAACATCTAAAAAGAAAGAAGATCAACTTTCTGACCTGCTTGGAGAAAAATCTCACAAGACCTTACGTACTCAGCTTGAAAATTTGAAAGGAACACGTGGGAAATCCCATAAAATTAAGAGCAGATAGATGACAAGTATGAAGAATGAGGCTAATCAATCAAGGGTATAAAAAGAGAAGTTGAATGTAAGAAATCTCGAATGAATTGGAGAAAAGATTAGCGAAGCTTTCAACTCTGCAAAAGATGATTGGGATTGGCAGGAATGAAATGTCTAATGAGATTATATAACTAACATCACAGGTTAACAGTCTGCAGCAAGATTTATTTGGAATCTTTACAGACCGACAAAAAACTGAATATATCGTGTATGCAGATTGAGAGAGCAAAGTAAGATTTTGTTGAACTCGAAATTGACAACAACAAAAAGGTTGAATGATAGAAAGGGAGGTCATCGTGAACAAGTTAAATGAAGAAGAACATAAACAATGTGAAGCTAAGTTTTTGAATTTCAAACTTGCAGAAAGAAGCAGTTTGAAGATCAACTTAATTACATGTTGATAACTAAGCTTTGTATCAAAAGACCAAAGAAAAATATGAGGATTTCTCTTGGAAAGATGAAGGACATTAGACTCAGTGCAGTGCAAATTCCATGAATAGAATTTCCAAAGTTTCTTGTGAAATAATTTTTTCTAAAGATTGGGTGAAGGATGATCTAGATACTCTGTTGGCACAAGTGGATGGAAAAGAGACAGAAAAGGTTTGGAAGTTGGAGAATAAAGTGAAACAAAAGGAAGAAATTGCTCCTCGAGAGAAATCATACTGCACATTAGATGATTATTTTTCATTTTAATTTTGATAAGCATTTATTTATCTATAGGCAGCTTTCAAATACTATAGTCGGTCATTTTTAGATTTATTTGCTATGTCTGTAATTACGAAAGTGTGTATTGAACTAATTGGAATATAATTATCATTATTATTTCCTTTTAGTGAAGGGTCATTACTAGTTGACATACAAAATTTAAAAAGTTGCACTCTTAGGGGAAGTAGAACACCAAAACTGAGATATAAATTTGTTAAACAAATCATATTTGGGCAAACAACAAGTTATATTTCTAGAGATCGACCTAGTAGTACGAAGCAATCTTGACATGCTCCTCAATAATCTCAAAAGTCAGTGAAAAATAATTCCCCGTAGTTTACGTTTTACTTTCCTTTCCTTCTGCTTGAAAAGTTCCAAGGAGAGTTCATCCGTTGGTTTCAATCAGATATCCTCATCTCAACTCCAAGAACATATTTTACCACCTCGTATGTCACAAATGCAATTGCTATAGATGGGACCAACAAAGCTAGGAAGAAAGAAAGAAAGAAAGAAATTAAATGTCAACAACATTAAACAAGTAAACTATTTTTTAGAAGAAAATTAAGAACCATTAGCTAAAATGAAACAGTATTTGGAAATCAAATTTACAATTTTGAAGCATGACATCTCAGACATATCAACAGTTAATAAAGTTCATCTGCCATATAGTGAAAATATAGACTCGTGCTAAAGACTAACCTTCACTGAATTGGGGACCAAACCCTTGTACAAATTAAGCTCCAATGCCTTAATTCATGCATGGCGAACTGTTTTCCTAAATGCATCAATCATGCCAGTATATTCAAGTGGTGCTTTGGTCATCCCATCACCGGTAACAACTGCATGCAGCATCATCTTTCCAGCCCACCATCTGCATTCTTCGACGGATCGATAACATCAAGAGGATAAGCAACTGTCTGGCCAACAGTTCCAACTGCGTCCCCGCATGCAAGTTTTGTTGTTACACTCAACTCTGCGTCTTCAACTAGTCCAAATGGTCTAGATTTGATTAACCAGTCTTTTAAAGATTCATATACGGCAAAGTTGAGTCCCACATAAGGTATATATCTACAAACACCAACATCTACCTTTTCAGGCTTCTTGACAGAGAAAGCATTGCTACAGTTGTGAAAAGAAGAATGTCTAAAATAAACACCAGATAGTTCCAATCAACAATTTGCAAAAACCAAAAACTAATGCCCAGCCCTTTAGGCAAGAAAGTGAGGCGCATGCAGCGTTTTCGTCATGTACGGTCTTTGCCAACCTAACATTTAAATCAAATTTCCTTTGGTTTCGCATTCATATGCCCTCTATTTCTTCAACTCTCCCACTTGATATGTTTAAGATCGCTAGAGTGAACACGACCGAACTCGTAAACACATACATGGACAGTTATCATGCTGAACAATTAGCAGTAAATTATTGGCTGCAGGAGTATTTACGAAAAACAATGTAGTATCTACAGAAAGAGTAACCTCTCACCCAGTGATACGACTCCCTCATGTATACCATGAGATTGGGTGTTTAAACCTCTAGTTATACAATAAAGAGCAAGGAACACTACAAAAAAATGGGGCTTCAACAACAACCGATTTTCGTTGCTAAATGTGCCAAATTTCGTTGCAAAAGGGTTTTGGCAACGACTTTACTGTCGTTGCGTCTTTCGTTGCGCAATGAGCGTTGCTAATTGTTCCAAGAACGATCAGATTTTTTCGTTGCCAAAAGTAATACATTTTGCAACGAAATTTGGCTTTCGTACAGAGACATCGATCCTTTAGCAACAAAATGTATTGTTGCAGAATAATTAAAATGTTGTTGCTAAAAACCCCATTTCGTTGCAAAAGCTTGCTATTTGGCAACGAAATGAACTCTTTTTTTTTGCAACGGCCATGCATTTTCGTTGCAATTGACACCATTTTGCAACGTCATTTTTTCATTTGCGATGAAATTATGCAAATTGTTGCCTAAGCTTGCTTTCGTTCATGAAATGTAAATTTTTAACAACGATTTTCGTTCTTTGATTATATTATTTGGCAGCGACATTATCTTTAATTAAAGAACGAAAATGTTTGTTCTTTGGTTAGTTTTTAAATAAGAACGAAAGTCGTCGATTAGCAACGACATTATATGTTGCGCTTTTTATATATGCAACGAAAGTTGATATAATTTACAACGATAAAAAATGTTGCCTTTTATTTTAATATTAGCAACAATATCCTCTCCGTTGTTATTAGGTTAATTTTTCGTTGCCAAATATTATATTTTTAATGCCATTAGCAACGAAAATTTGTTGCTAAATGTATAAAAAATTGTTGCTATATTAAACTTGTTCAACGCTTTGGTAACGAATTATATTGTTGCCAAATCAAAATTTGACATTCTTTTTGTGTACCTGACTAGCTCATGTCCCCATAGTAAATAATGGCAAAAATACAAAAAACTAAAATATTATTAACTTAATAAAATCATCAACTACATAATCATTCATTATCTTTACAATTAACCATCTAAAGCTACCACAGTTCTTCAATCAAAGTATATATCTACATATATAGAGAGAGTACACTTCATAATTGTCCCTTGTCTTCCATAGACGTAGGGATCTAAAAATTTGATACCCAGATTATAAGGTGTCGTAGAAGCGGCCTTCCCTGCATGCATTTAAAAATAATAACAAGTCAGGAAAATAAAGCAAATAGGTCACCAGAGGCACTTAGTGCCAAAATCAGTACACAAAGACAATAAAGTTGCTACGTGGTACTAATGTACACCGTAGACAAATAGACAATCACAATATCATTTGCTACAAATCCAAATAGAAAAAGAACCTTCAGTACGACTATATGATTGCTCTGTTACAAGAAAAAATTGGAATCTTAATTGGCCATTTCATGAATTAATGTCAGTAAGCATAGTGCTAAACATATTTTCTGTTACAAGACTTGTAGATTATTATTATATGTTGACCTCAAGTCAGAATTCAGTCACATTCAACAACCACAATCATCACACAATCTTAAACAACAATGTTTAGATTTCACATAATTAACATTGTTAGTGTGCCAATGTTTTTCTTAACCAAGGGTCGTGCTATTTATTCTTGTCATTAGATTACCTATAAAATGCAACTACATGTGTGTTTTTCTATAACATCTTAATCAAATGTTTACTAAAGCATTGTTTAGCATATGCTGCCTTTAAGGAAATTAGGTAGTTGTTAAAATCATTCGTGTAATATAACTCAAGCTTCTATCTAACATTGAAACCGAGTCTCCTTACCTACTGTGGCAAATGGATGATTTGAAGCTATCTTAGTGAACTCTTCTTTCCAATTTGGCCTTGCAAAGTGTGTCCTAACCTGAAACAAAAATAGAGTTTCTTTTTTATGCTCATAGCAAGAGATATGCTTGCTTATTAGTTGCAATGCAAGTCCTATATAGTTTATCTGCAACATTTATAGAGATGAATGAGTAACTATGGAGTAATTTTAAATTTTAATAGTCTCATACCCTGGTTCCAGATAGGATGTCAACACCATGTTTGGTATGGTTGAGAGCTTGGACCATTGTGATACGGGTTGACCTTGCATCACCCTCTTCATAAACACTAGTAAGATAATTGTGCATCTCAATTTGGCCCTTTAGGTTTCAGAGTAATTCAAGAACATAGAGTGTTAGTAGTTAGCACATTGAATTGGGGACTTGCTATGAAAATTATTGGAGAATACATTATGTCATTAAACTTCTCCAATTCAGGCTGGAGAGCTAGGCTTGCAGCATCAAAAACAGATAATGGAGGGATGGTTAGTTATATGCACATAACACATTTATACTTATGCACAATGTCATTTAAATTTTATCATTTTCTTTGAATGATTAGGCATTCAAGTGACCCTGATACTGAAAATGGAAGGAGAACCCTGATACTCCTTTGCTTTCGGTGTTTGGTAGCTGGTACTCACTGCTGAGTTGATACAGTAGATACTGTGAAACACCTTCCTGTTTTTAAAATAAAACTACTACTTTAGGAAGTCAAATGAATATCTCTCACAAATTTCAGCTAAAAATTTAAAACTACAATCTGGGAAGGCACAATTCAATGCTACTTAGCTTATCAGTTATCACAAACAAAAAACAAAAAACAAAAATAAGGAAAAGAGCAGTGATATGTTGCCAAATTCCCTGCAAAATCAACAGCAAAACTGAGTATTTGAGATCAATCGTCAATTAATATCAAAGTAACAAAACCTGCATATATGGCAAGATGCAGTTCTCCCATATATGATTTATTATTGACAGCCAAGATGCAGTTCACTCATATGATTTATTATTGACAGCCAAGATGCAGTTCACTCATTCAAACATGTTCAAACAAGTGTATTGTAACACGTGGTGGCAGTTACAGGGAAAAATTATATTTGATCAGCATAAGATTACAAATGATGATATCAAAACTTATTTTACAAAATTCACGATAACAAACCATGGTCTTCTTATTATATATGATTCAAACTTGTCGTGAAAACTTTGTATATGTACACACATAAATTATAAACATCAACATCAAATAGCATGGTAAATTGCCTCTAGTTTATGAATATATGCACTATATATTTGATAAGTGTGCAGATCCATTTTTAATGAGGAATAAATGTGCAAATCCATACTATATCATCAGGTGCATAATCTTTCAAGTGGTGATATAATGAAGATATATAGGCATGCCCAAAAAAAAAGACAGATAAATGGTTGTAGATATTTATTTATTCTAAACCATCTATTCTTTTCTTTACATCTGTTTGCTGGGACCATACAAAATGTAGGCAATAGTACCAATAAGTTCTTTTTATGCAACCCGCCGAATGTTAAACTAACTGCAGGATTTACTGTCCAGTATATTCTGAGTCATGTTATTCACTTTCAAACCAAAGTCATTTGAAAAATAACTTAAAAGTGAGACAAAAGGTATAATCAAAGATGCAATCAGAACCAACACGTCAGCTCCTTACCCACTTCTTTTTCTACCAAAGGATACCATAATTTATTTGATGAGCATGATTTGCTTTATCTCGTAAGTCAAGTAGTTGACTTAAGTATGTTCCATTAAATCTATGCTCAGTTTGAATCTTTGAGAATTTGAAGGTTAAATATTTTGATTAATAATAATACGATAAGTTCTTCATTTCTTCCAAACTTGAAGTTTCACAACAGACTACTAGTGTGGAACTGTGAATACTATAACAAAAAAAAACACATGTACATATGTAAAATCAAAATGACAATCCAAATAGAAATTGTGATAGCACTTAGGAATTACCACCCTCGTTGATACTGAAATAATTATTGGTTGCTGACCCAACATAACCCTAGACCTGTTCTTCATTGCTCTTCCACACATTTTTCTTTAAATAACGAAATAAATGAGCAAAATATGCATCCCAATTCACAAGATGGTTGTCCTGCAGTTTCTTTCCCTGTTTAATATTTGGTCCAAAAACCGTGAGCTGAAAAAGGTAATGAAGTGAGAGGCTTAACTAGGTGAATATGTGAGTGTGTTTGTGTAAAAAGAACAAATTACTCACTATAACATATTTGTGTAAAAAGTTGTAATGATTACTCACAAGGTACTAGCCTCCAAACCTGTCCCCTCCATATCTGTCACATTTGGCTCAAGCCTTGGGGCTGTGAGCATTGATGATAAACTTGCGGTGTAGCTCGAGGATAATGTCAACACGACAAAAAGCCACACTGACACCACTACAAGAGCATAATTGTTGTGAATTTGTTCCCCTATATGAATAACGAACTTAATTATGAGAGTTTTCCTCTTGTTAAAGGGAGAACTACATAACCTAAACAACAGAAATATAAAATGAAAAATATGGTCATTCTGTTACAGGAGACAGCATAAGGTTACCCCCAACCACACTATGGTGCAGCAGTATCTCACTGAATGTTTCAGGAACAGACTTGGGGTTCTGGCTCATCAAAGTCGGTCTTTAAAGTTTTCCATATACGACTTAAAATAAGTAAATCAGACAGTTATTAATACCACTAATGGTAAAAAGGGAACTTACTTTGAGTAAAGAAAAGCGAAGAGGAGGTGAACCAAAGGGCAGTGCTTATCTGGTTCTGCCAAGGGCCTTCAAATTCAGGACTTGAATGACGTTCCAATAGCCAACACCACTACACGAGCATAATTGCTTGACTAAGACTTTTTTTTATTATGGAGCAACATAGAACAGATAAAAACTTATTACATTAATTACTATTTATGATTTAGATTTATTTATGCAAGTGGAAGGAGCAATGGTTTATATGTGAATGTGTGAGTGTGTTTGTGTGCAGACTACATTTACAAACTTCTTATACATGATCTATATTTAAAAGATAAGTCTTATGGCAAGACTAACAGCACAACAGGTAAACTAAAGTAAATGTGGATATGATGAGGGAAATCTGATGAAGATTAACCTGTTTATGTTAACAAATAATATTGGGGAACTTTAAATAGGATGTTAGTACCTTGTGAGTAATCATTACAACTTTTTACACAAATATGAACAGATTAATGAATCAGGCTATAAGAAAGCATAACACACCTAGTAGCTGCGCCATGCATGTAGCGAGGATGCAAGAATAACTGAGTTGTGCCCCAAAGAGGTCGAATCTTGGTACCCTAAAAGTCACATTAAATTGAATCCTAAGATACGAACAACCCTGTGAGGGCAGTAAATTTAACAAGAAGCGTGCAATTTGATTGATCAAGGTGCAAAGTTTCTGATGCAAGAATCAAATGCTACTTCTACATTCCCCAGGGTCAATTTGTTTTTGATCCATTATCAATCTACTGTTGGAATGTATATCCCTTTCATGATTGTCAAACATGCCTCACATAAGTTTGATAGCAGATTGAGAATAAGTCAATCCATACCAAACTTTTTCAGATTTCTCTAACATTTTAACAAAAGAAATGTGAATTTGGGGATCATGTTTCTACAGATTTCCATAAACTTGATGTGAACCATGCCTGAAAAGAACTAAAGTTGCCTTTTCAAGAATTGGGTACTACAGATTTTACGGAAAGTGTAAGAATACCAATGACAGCTGGCATAAGTTAATCAACACCCTATATCAAATTTTAGACAGAAATAACACAATGGAGGAGGGAAAATACATTCCTGAGCAAAAAAGAGAAGAAAAAATTATTATAACTCCAGCATTACCTCATTAATCTGGAATGAGAGCCTCCAATCATATGCTGCCATATACATGTTTTTCTCCTCATATCCGATGCGAGCTAAATTAGCAATTAAAACTGCCCATACAAAATAACATATTGTCAGTCGACCGATGAGAGTCGAGAGATTGAGACGAGTTCGAGATCTGGGTTTGGCCGATGGCCGTCGGCTGATGAGAGTCGAGAGATTGAGACGAGTTCGAGATCTGGGTTTGGGCGTTTGGGACGAGAGATTGAGACTCGAGAGTTCGACTGTTCGAGATCTGGGTTTGGGATTTGGGAATTGAGATTTGAGGGTTACGGACTTCAGTTCAGAGTCTAGGCTAGTAGAACAGTAGTGGGTGGCTGAGTATTATTATTTTAAGTAGGAGACTAGGAGTGACTAGACAGTAGACACTAGAGAGCATGGTTTTTTATTCGGTTTTCGGTTAAACTGAATAATCCAAAAATAAAACTCGTATAAACTAATTAAAACTCGTAAAAAAAAATTGGATATAATTAAAATGTTAAAAATAATTGAATTATCAAAAAAAATCGATTAAATTATTTCGATTCGATAATTCGATTATTTCCGTTTTTTGCTCAGCCCTAAATCTGAGCAAAAGAGTTAGGGAGGGAAGATTTTTTGGCCTAATATTAACCCCTATATATATATATATTTAATTATTTATTAATATAAATATATATATATATAATTAAATACTTATCTCTATAAAATATTTTAAATTGTAGTTAGAGTGAGAAGATTTTTGGGATAATATTTCATTTTTCGTGTTTAATTTTTTATTGCTAGTATTTTATTCACCTTTGTATTGAATTTTACTTTTTTTTTATGAGATAATTGATTAATTCTCTTTGTGATATAGTTTAACATATTTACATCAAATACTAAAAATACTAACTAAAAAATACTAAAATACTAATTAAAAAATACTAAAATACTAAAAGAATCAAATTAAAAATATTAAAATTCAAATTATTTTGTTAATTAATCAAAACAACAAAATTTAAATTACATCATTAAAATACTAAAATCATAACATATTTATATCATAACATAACATATTATCATATTTACATATTTACATCATAACATATTATATCAATTATACTAAATGATGTAAATATGTAAATATGATAATATGTTATGTTATGATGTAAATATGTTATGATTTTAGTATTTTAATGATGTAATTTGAATTTTTATTGTTTTGATTAATTAACAAAATAATTTGAATTATAGTATTTTAGTATTTTTAAATTTTAGTATTTTTTTATTTTTTTTAATTAGTATTTGATGTAAATATGTAATTAGTATTTTAGTGTAATAGGTAAGTGACTTTTAGTATTTTGATATGTTATACAACTATAGTAAAATTTTAGTATTTTAGTAATTGAATTTTAATATTTTGATTAAATGATGTAAATGATGTAAATATGTAAATATGATAATATGTTATGTTATGATGTAAATGATGTAAATATGTTATGATTTTAGTATTTTAATGATGTAATTTAAATTTTTATTGTTTTGATTAATTAAAAAATAATTTGAATTTTAGTATTTTTTAATTTGATTTTTTTTAGTATTTTAGTATTTTTTTTAATTAGTATTTTTAGTATTTGATGTAAATATGTAATTAGTATTTTAGTATCGAAAAGTGACTTTTAGTATTTTGATATGTTATACACCTATGGTAAAATTTTAGTATTTTGATATATTATACAACTATGGTAAAATTTTAGTATTTGAGTAAAATATTAGTATTTGAATAAAATTTTAGTATTTTAATATTTTGATTAAATGATATAAACATGTTATGATGTAAATATGATGTAAATGAGCGTAAATATGATAATATGTTATGATGTAAATGATGTAAATATGTTATGATTTTAGTATTTTTAATGATGTAATTTGAATTTTTGTTGTTTTGATTAATTAACAAAATAATTTGAATTTTAGTATTTTTTTGAATTGTAGTATTTTTGAATTTGATTTTTTTAGTATTTTTTTAATTAGTATTTTTAGTATTTGATGTAAATATGTAATTAATATTTTAGTGTTCGGAAAAGTGACTTTTTAGTATTTTGATATGTTATACAACTATGGTAAAATTTTAGTATTTTGATATGTTATACAACTATGGTAAAATTTTGGTATTTGAGTAAAATTTTAGTATTTTAGTATTTGAATTTTAGTATTTTGATTAAATGATGTTAATATGATGTAAATATGTAAATATGATAATATGTTATGTTATGATGTAAATATGTTATAATTTTAGTATTTTAATGATATAATTTAAATTTTTGTTGTTTTGATTAATTAACAAAATAATTTGAATTTTAGTATTTTTAATTTGATTTTTTTTTTAGTAATTTAGTATTTTTTAAATTAGTATTTTTAGTATTTGATGTAAATATGTAATTAGTATTTTTAGTATTTTAGTGTCGGGTAACTCACTTTATAATAAAAAAATCTTTATAGCTAGTTTGTTTGAGCATTTATTTAAGGAGAGTGGGAGGTCTAGAGTTCAATTCTCAAGGATGACATTATTTTATTTTATTTTTAAAAAAGCCCACGGGCCAGGCCATGCTTTTTTTTTTTATTAATATTACTACTATTATAATTATTGTAATAATTATTATTATAATTATAATAATAACAATTAATAATAATAGTAATTATAATAATGATTAATAATAACAATAATAATAATAGTAGTTATAATAATAATAGTAATAGTAATTATTATTATTATTATTATTATAGTAATAATAATAACAACAATAATAACAATAATAATAGTAACAATAATAATTATTATAATAATAGTAATAATAATAATAAAAAAATAATAATAATAACAACAATAATAATTATTATTATTATTATTATTATTATAGAAATTATAATAATAGTAATAATTATAATTATTATAATAATAAAATAATAATTATAAGATTATTAATAATTATTCTAATAATAATAATAAAAATAATAAAATTAATAATAATAGTAATAATAATAATAATAGTAATAATAATAATAGTAAATATAATAATTATTATAATAATAGTAATAGTAATAGTAATAAAAATAAAAAATATAGCACATGAAGCATGAAAACAATTTAATAATGACTTAAAAGTAAAAAAAAGTTAAAATTTAAGTTATTGTCAAACACTAAATAATAACAAATGACTTATAACCTAGTTTAACCAACTTATAAGTCATTGTCAAACACCCTCTAATTCAAGATATAAAAAGAAATTATTATTTGATTATAAAAAAATTTACAAGTCAAGAAAAAGGAGAATTTGAAAAATGAGAGTTAAAAAAAACTTACACACCATTGGTGCAACTTTATTGTTATTGTTATCGTTATTATTATTATTATTATTATTATTATTATTATTATTGTAGTATATAACTTCTTGAGATTATATTAATGGTATGTAGTGAAGGAGAAGAAATGAATATATGGGGGAAATCTTATGTTTTGATATAAATATTAATCATCGCAACATATTAATAGATAACTTGTGTTGCTCCAGCGATCAAATGACCAAAGTTCCAAATGATAGGTCATAGGTTCGAATATGTTTCGCATTTGGACATAATTTTTTAATATTAAATACGAATATTTTTTGACAATTCTCC
Organism: Panax ginseng; assembly: GCA_020205605.1. Classification (NCBI taxonomy): domain Eukaryota; kingdom Viridiplantae; phylum Streptophyta; class Magnoliopsida; order Apiales; family Araliaceae; genus Panax; species Panax ginseng. The sequence continues at coordinate 100,519,839 of CM035150.1, forward strand.
GAATACCGAATATGATCTTACAAAAACATGCTTATTGGGACTATCTTAATGTAAGGCAATATTTTAATAGTCGTTGTAAAAAGTTGTATAAGATATGCAACGAAAATAAAAATTGTTGCCAATCAATGTGGTTCATATTAGGCAACAAAATATAACAACAAAAAAACTTTCGTTCCCCACGATGAGGAGAAATCAAGTTGTTAGAAATTTCTAAACGAATTTTGTTTCCAAATTTTGTAATGACTTTTGAATTTCGTTGTAAAAAGTGAAATCCTGACACAATCTGCAACGAATGACAAGTTTCGTTGCTAAACATACACTTTTAGCAACGACTTATAAAGTTCGTTGTTTGAAAAAATAATTCTTAAAGCCATATTTTTAAGCACAAAAAACTTTCGTTGCCTTACGATGGAGAAAATCAAGTGGCCTAAAATTTTGCAACGAATTTCTAACGAAATTTTTTCCCGCCAATAAATTAGCAACAAAATTTTTCAACGACTTATGAATTTCGTTGCAAAAAATGAAAGCCTGACACAATCTGCAACGAAGGACAAATTTTATTGCTAAACATATACTTTTAGCAACGACTTATAAATCGTTGCCCAAAAAATCGCTTTCTAAAGATCCATTTTTTGTAGTAGAAGAATAATATATATATATATATATATATATATATATATATATATATATATATAAAAGTAGCATGATCTATTTTATTGTGAGGTGCGTAGCAAAAATTAAATTATATGAAAAAATGTTGCAATGGGTTTTTATTGGATTCATGAATTCAATGAATATTGCATTATTAAATATTAATTCATATCAATGAGATATTAGTTTAGTGGTTAAAAGTAGAGTACCGAGATTTTTAGGTTCTATGTTTAATTTTCACTCATGTGAGTTTATTTCTTCCCTTAACTGTAGAAGCAAAAAGTAATTGAATATGAATTATATAGGGAGCTGATATTTCTACACGATTCCAGAGACTCCCACCTGCATGTGAGAGACTCATGTGAAAATATCATTTGAACATGTCATGTAAAAAAATCGATTCACACTTATGTGAGTTTATTTCTTCCCTTGGCCGCATAAGTAAAAAATATTTGAATTATATAGAGAACTGATATTTTCACATAATTCCGTTGATTTTCACTTTTACATGAGAGAGATTCATGTAAAAGTATTAATTTTCATTATATAAGTAAGCAGCAAAAGTAAAAAGTGCTTGAATTTCGTGGCTTTCAATATATATTTTTTGCAAGTCTTACTATGTTATCTTATGCCATAAGTACAAAGCACATTTTCATTTTCATTTTCATTTTTATTTTCATTTTCATTTTCGTGCGTCTGATGTTATACATTTTTAAAGTTACCTTAGCTATGATTTTCCCCCCTTTTTCTTTTACACTCTGTTTTTGAGCTTTAAATAGAAAAGAAAAGAATAGAAAATTTAAATTAGAACAGAAAAAAAAAAGAATAGAAAACTTAAAGTTTTTCTTTGTGTTGTTTCTGAGTTTTTAATGAAAAAGGATAGAAAATTTAAAATTGAGGACATGAGTTGTAATTTAAAATTTATTATATTAAAAGTTGAGGATAATATGGGAATTATAAAAATATTACTTATTCTAATTTATTTTCCGTCCAAATCATGTCAATTTTGGACGGAAAACTTTGGCAGAAAAAGTAACCAAGTTTTCTATCCATTTCTTTTATTTTTCGTTTATTAAAAAACTCAGAAACATAAGAATTGGAAAGAAAACTTAAATTTTCTGTCCATTTCTTTTTTATTCTGTCTATTTTAAAACTCAGAAACAGAGAATGTTTGTTTTTTAAAAGGATTGTCAACAAGTTATTTCTTTTATAACGCAGGATTAGGTGGTGAGGCAATTGAGCACCTACTCCTTGAGGGGAATTGATTATCTTTTTCTTTTCTTTTTTTTTTGGTGCAAATTAGATGATTATCTTCATTTTCCGACATTTGAATTCGTTAGTTCCTAGAATTGGCACTAAGCTGTCTGATTAAATTAATTTTCCAATTCTAGTTGGTTTGAATAGTCTCAAGAAAGATTCGACTATGTGAAAAAAAAGGTTTTATGGAGACTCATTTCAATAGGTGAAAAAATCTTGTAAAAATATATGTAAAAAAAAATATTGTCTTGTTATATGATATGATAAACTAAAGAATTTTATGCCAATTACTTTTAAAACACATTATACTATGTTATAATACCATTAATAAAAAAACATTTTGGGAACCGAGGGAGTATATATGTTAGTAGGCCTAAAATTTGGAATAATATTAAGTCTATTGTTTATTTTGGGAATCGAGGGAGTATATATGTACTTCTTTTGTAGAATACTAATATTATAGATGTCGGATAATTTTTTCAACCACTTTAAATATTTAAATGACATATTACAAAAATTATTTTTAATAGTCTCTCTAACTTTAGTCATCAAATTTATAACTTCATCATCTCTCTTTAGAACGGGTAAGTTGACATTGTCTCTTCAAAACATTTATTTTATTTTGGGAGAATCAAAATCATATGAAATATGCTAAAAATATTTATTTTGCTTGATGAATTTGATGTACAATTCATTTTAAATTTAATATCATTTTTTTATTAATTTAAATCAAATACTGCATTAATTGAATTAAAAAAATTGATAAAATATAAGATATTAAAATAATAAATAATACTTATCACGCTGGGGGTTGAACAAACTTCAATTTAAATTTTTATTTTTATTTTTTGCTCGGAGATGCTATAGCCATATAAATATTTACAGTAAGAATTATATGTCACAGACAACACTGTTTTGTCGGTTAGTCTATTAGAATCTAAATTATTGGGTTTCTTTCGATCTTCCGTTCAATCCGTTGTAGAGATTTGTAACTTTTAGATGCATTTATGAATTACTGATAGCTAAATCAAGCAATTTAGTTTTAAAGACTCCCTTTTTATGGCATTTTTTTTTTCTAGACACAGAGAGTAGATAGATGGTGAAAGAAATGAAGCTGAATTGGAAAGCGTGGTGGTGGTCTCTTCTTAAGAACAATCACTGGGTTGTTAAATTAGCAGTCGCATTTCTCTTGGTGGGTCTTGCTTTTAGACTTCTTTCCTCTCGATCCACTGAGTTTCCCAATGTTGCAGAAACCCCTTTTATTCAGGAACCTCATCGCCCAAAACCTCAAGCTCAGATTCCTCATAAAGGTACTCAAGAATCAATTTTGAATTTCTGGGTATTATAATTGGCAGCTATAGCTGCAAATTTTGGTTGATCTGCTGATGTTTCCTTGGCCTTGGGTGGCTCTCTTTAAATTTTTTGTTTATACAAGAAATGCAAATGTTAAGGCTGTCTTTGATTTGATTTTTGTTATGTACTAAGTTGTTGTTTTTTGTTAAGCTGAAGATAGTGCAGGAAAATGTGATCTTTCTATTGGGAATTGGATCGGAAATCCGGCAGGTCCTCTTTACACTAATGAGAGCTGCCAATTTATTGAAACTCATCAGAATTGTATGAAGAATGGGAGGCCTGATAAAGGGTATCTTTATTGGAGGTGGAATCCACGAGACTGTGAGCTGCCCCAATTCAATGCCAAGAGATTTCTTGAGATGATGAGGAATAAAGCATGGGCACTGATTGGAGATTCAATATCTCGAAATCATGTGCAATCATTGCTTTGTATTCTCTCAAAGGTACAAACTAAATTCTATTGTCTTTTAATATATATAGTATAATCTTATTTATTCCCTTTTCACATATTGATACTAGTTTTATTAGTATTTTGCAGTTTATACCTTTCTTCTTAGCTGCCTCCTCTACAATGCTAGTATCACCAAGTATAATTGCAGATAAATTGTCTGATTGATGACACGGCAATTTGATTATAGTGTAATCTAATGGCCATGGGATGTGCTACATATCACCTTTATATACAAGCCTTTGGCTTCAATTATTTTCTTGGTGTTTATTCCCTCCATTAGGCATGATGTAATGGTCCAAAATTGTGATAACAGTTTAAATAGTTGCACTGCTTGTAACCATTGGGTCTCTTGCTAGCTTTTCTAGAGACTGATAGAGACATCACACTCTCAAAAGATATCATGGTTTATCTGAAATCTACCATCCCATGTCCCGTGTATACGAGTTTGAGGTTTAGAAAAGCAAAGTTTGCTGTATTTTCTGATTTGCTTAATATGGTTGCATTTATTTATGCAATTATCATATTTTGTTACTGGATGTTGTTAAGTCTTGAAGTTGTCACTCATGTGTTGTTTTAGACATTTAGGCTGTCTCTGCTCACCAACCTGTTGTGACGAATGGCACTGGTGTTGTGTCTTTTTTGCAAGATGCAAAAGGAAATCTTGTGTCATTCTTGCACGCAACTATCAATTTGTACCCAGTCTCGGGTTGATAGGAAGTAAATTTTTTGGGTTTCCTGAATTTTTCTGGGAGCACCTATATAACCTATTTTGTTTTTTATTTATCAATTTTTTTGTAACTTTCTTTACTTGTTGAACATCTTCATATTTCATCTTCATGTGCTTTTTTGTGAGGTGTAGCCAAACTGGTTGTAGGCTGGTCATGAAATCCCAAGAAGCTATAGGATATGCATTAGTTAGGCTCATAATGTCTCAAGTTCAAGAAATCCAGGATCACTTTTGTCTTCTATACGTTATCAGTCTTGTTGGCAGTGATTGTTCACCTAGACTTGCTGTAATTACAAAACTTTTATAAAAACAATTTCCTTATATGGTGTTATAGGTGATAAACATTTGGTCATAATTAATGTCAATTCGACATAGTGCATTTACAAAGAAATTAAGATAAAATGGCAAAAAAGATAAAGATAAAAAGGAAAGGACCCTATTGCCAACTGTGATGGTCATCCAGTTGCTTCATTGTCACTCTATAATGCATAACCAATTATCTCCAGGATAGGAAGTTCATAAAATAGTTTTATTTTTAAATGTATTTGATAGCTGGATTGTGATATACTTAATTTCTGAGCCCTGTTGTTCAATATCTTTTCTGTTCATGCTTTGCATTCCAAAGTCTAAGAACTGATATGATTTAGTTTGATAGAAGTATTTGTGGGTTGTATTATATCCAGTACACTTTCTTTCATAGATCTATGCTTGTGCGGACGGATTTTAAATACCTGTTTCTTTGTTTTGATGTGGATTATAGTTAGCCGTAAGTAGCGGTACATTTCTTGTAGTTTAGAAAAAAGCAGGCCGATAACAAATAGTGCATTACAGAAGGAAGATGGGCTTTTAAAATTGGCAAGGCATAGTTCAACTTAAAATAGTTCTTCTTATAAAATGTACCAGGATTTGGATTAGGCAATTTAAACTCGTCTAAATTTTCTTTTGGCTGCAGAGATAGTATCAGTATTAGTTTGTGTTACTAAAATTTTCTATACTGGGGTGCAATTTTAGGTTGGCATATATTTGACGTTATACACTGGTCTAAACCAACTGATAACGTTTAACTATTCAGGTGGAACAACCTATTCATGTTTACCATGATGCTGACTACAAAAATCGAAGATGGCTCTTCTCCTCTTACAACTTTACTATCTCAGTTATGTGGTCTCCTTTCCTTGCAAAAGCTAACATTTTTGAAGACTATAATGGTGTTTCATCATCGGAAATAGAGCTGCATCTGGACATACTTGATTCGAATTGGACTAATTTGTATCATAACTTGGACTACATTATATTTTCATCCGGTAAATGGTTTGTCAAAACTGCAATCTACTACGAGAATGACACAATACTGGGCTGCCATTACTGTCCTGGAAGGAACCTCACGGAGCTAGGTTTCGGTTTTGCTTATCGCAAAGTCATCAATAACGTTTTCAACTTCATCATCAAGTCCAATCACAAAGGTATGGTCTTTTACAGGACATCAACACCAGATCACTTTGAGAACGGGGAATGGTTTAGTGGTGGGAGTTGCCAAAGAACAAAACCAGCTGAGGAAGGTGACTTCCAATACAATGAGTTGAACAGAATTCTTCGTGAAGTTGAATTAGAGGAATTTGAGAAGGCAGCAACTAGAACTTCTGAAGCTGGGGTAAAGTTTAAACTTCTTGATGTAGCCCCTCTTTCGTTATTGAGGCCCGATGGACACCCAGGTCCATACAGACACTTCCAACCATTTGCAAGGGAAAACAAAGAGAAAATTATAAGAGACTGCTTGCATTGGTGTTTACCCGGGCCGATAGATTCTTGGAATGATTTGTTAATGGAAATGGTGGTAAATGGTTGAGTTGTTGATGAAATCAGAGTCACAGAATTTGGTGGATGAATAACGGATATCCTCCTTCACCGTGTGAATACTACAGAGTTCAGTTCATAATTTGAGGTTCTTTATTCCCAACCTTGATCACCATTATAAGACTAGTACCAATTTTATTTTTTCATGAGTCGGTTGTAATCTTCTTTCGATCTTGTTGTTTGTTGTAATACATTTGATGTCAAATTTAACTGTTTTTTTTTATTATTGTTTCTGTTAGTAGTGCTCTATGATAGTTATGCCAAGTAAAGTACTTGTTTCCTCTTGCCAATACAGGTCTGTGTTTTTTTCTTCCTGCCAGATAAACCCATTTTCATATCTCAGAAAATATTACTGTAGATTGGTACGTGTAATCATCTTGTTTTTAGACTCCAGTCTCCACATGTACTTGCTGCATTTATTTTGTTAATTTATCTTCTTTTTAATTGACTGGAAGATCATTGTTATGTTGCAGATGAATCCAAGTGCATAAGCAGATGTCTGTATCTTTAAAATTTGAGGCTATATTTGAATGACGGACTGCAGGAAAAAAGCAATCTTAAAAATTTAGGACTATATATATTTGTGAAATGGTTTTAATTTTTAAAACAGTGGGCATGATTTATAAAATAGCTATTGTTCGGGAGCGTTTTACTGACCTTCCATTGGGCCGAAGATTCAATACCAGAAGGGCTGGAGAGACCGATGGGCCGAAGCCCATGAAGGTGTTGGAGGTGTTCGAATTGACATTTGAGCCCTCGGGACCATAGCCGAACTGGTCTTGTGATGTTAAGGGGGGTCTTGAGTCCTTTAAGTCAAGCCGGAGTTAGATTATAGACCGTTTGGCTGCACAATGCCTCTCTCCTGCGTCTTGAGTCCGGCACCTATTCATATGCGTATATAAGGTAACTCCAAAGGTGGTGATGAGATTGGACTCTACTTGCACCTTTTAAGGAGATGGCGTTTGACCCAAGTTATGGTAATTACCATATACTAGGAGTCCTAGTCCACCTTGGAGAAGGATTCTAAGGTGGTGAAGTCTTATAAATATGAGGCCTAGGTTATCATTATGAGGTAATACCTATTTTGAGCACTAAATACTTATCCTCCATTGTTAAACCTTGTAGCGGCAGACTCATTCTCACACCGGGAAGTTATCCCCGTGGCATAAGCCGTCAAGCTTCATGTGATCCGTTATTGTGCGGAGTTCTAACGCGTGGATTCGTGATTGAACTATTTGGCGCAAAACTCAAGCGTTAACATCAAGCTAGAAGGAGGGCGGTCTTAAATAACAATCACAATCGAACGCTTTTCGAGGAAGGAACTATGGCGAGTGTGGAGTATGCGCAGTTCAACCGTGAAAGGTTAAACACACCAGACCACTGGTGAGAGGATCGGTGAAAATGATGGGCTCCGAAATCCAGACGATCGAGATGGAGCCTGGTGGCTCCCCGGACGCGAACTCTTCCGTGAGAGCCAAAGATACCCGCAACTGTGCCGATCGGATAAGCGAACGGTTAATTCATGAAATACCTGAGGCGCAGGAAAAGAAAGTCGAAGTCGTGGTAATCGAGATCGAGAGAATTCATCCTGCTGTAAAAAGATGCAAAGAAACAAAGATGCCATAATGACCCTACGTCTTGACGGGAAGAAGCTCGAGCTGCAGATGGCCAACGCGCCGGTGAGAAAAAGCGTCCTCTAAAAGGCGCAAGCACCATAACCGGCCTCTTGGCCACCCGAAGGAAGGAAATTTGAAAAGGGAGAAAAGTAGAGTATCGAAGTTGTTCGAGGATCGCAAGTCGGAGAAAAGCCGGTCGGCCGGAGACGACGCTCCGAAACACGGGTCTGGCCTGGGAAGAGGAGGAAAGAGGAGATTCCCGAAACGTGAAGGACGGACCCCATTCGTCCCTCACGAAGGAGAATCACCCCCACTTCGAAGGTCGCCGAATTGGAGAAGTTGTTGTTGGTCGAGAGCCGTCGGGCGCCCACCTATATAGGTCACCCTTCTCCGAGAATTAATCGGAGATAAGCGGATCCCGGAAGGAAGATGCCCCCGATGGAGACTTATGACGGGTCAGGGGACCCCACGACCATTCGATGGGTATGACAGTTGATGACGATTATGGCCACTCACGATGCGACCAAGTGCCACGTGTTTCTTCTTACCAAGAAAAGCGCTTGGGAATGGATGGGAACCTTGGCGTCGGGATCGATAAATTTATGGAAAGACCTTGGGAGAAATTTCATGCGGTTTGGGAGTAATAAGAGATGGGGAAGATCACGGCATCCTCATGCAGTCGAGCAGAGATCGGATGAAAGCACCTGGCAAGTATGTTAAGAGATTTCGAGGAGGTACGTGAATTGGGTGGTGGGGTGAATTCCCATGAGCTTTGGGATTCTTCACAACGGGGCTTGACATCGGAAAATCAAAGAAGTTCGATGATGGACACGGTGATCAACCCCCTACCGTAGGCTGACAGAGGCCTTCCATAGGTCGAAGATCACATAGCAATCGAGGAAGCGATGGGGAATTTCAAACCTCAATCCCACGAAATCTAGAGATCGGGACAAACAGAGCTATCAAGTCGACAATCGAGGGGAGGTCGGATAGCTACAAGAAAAACTACAAGGGGAAAGGCGGTGGAAGGCCACCCTTCCCAAATAAAAGGGTCAACAAGGTGTACACCAGACTCAATGAGTCGGGCGAATCTTTGGAAGAGACGCGAAGCAAGCCCTTTTCGAACCATGTCAAACGCATCCCGGCCCGGGGAAGAGGGTGGAACAAGTATCAGGCGTACCACCGTGAGTGGGTCACACAATGTAAGATTGCACCAACTTGAAAGACTTAATAGAAAAGAATGTCGAGCGGGAAGTTGGTACAAGACGTAGTTGGTAGTAAGGGTGGAAGCCCTGGAGAGAAAACAATGAGCCCACCGACAATGACAATACCAAGCAAAGAACCCACAAGCTCGAGGAGTTATTGATGTGATATCGGTGAATTGAGAGGCGTGTGACCGGCAAGAAAAGGAATGGACATCTCGCACCGTCTTATCATTGGTCGGATCTCGCCCGAGAAAGGACGAGGCCGTATTCAGTACACGACCATCTCCTTCTCCGACGACGACTACCCTACGTATCAGATCGAACTGTATGACGGGCACTTTGGTAATAACGGCCGAGGTGGGCCGGTGGACATGAAGAGGATGATGATCGACAACGGGTCTTCGGTTGATATACTACACACATGCATACCAACGGATGAATTTGGGAGGAAAGAAGATGGAATTAGGAGGAGAGGGCTGATTATCACGGCCGATGGACCCGGTTCATGTGTGACGAGCACAATCACGTTACAAATCAAGTTTAAGATGCATTGCAATGAAGCGAAATCATGGTAAAATTTTTTTTAAATGACAAGTGGATTCGAACCACTAAGCGCCATTTTGGGAAGGCCCACCTTATCTAAGACCGCTATGGCGGTAACATCTATACCCCACTTCAAAATCAAGTTTCGGTTAACCGAGCGGGATAGGGAAATAAGCGGAGATCTCGACATGGCAGAAGATGTTATCGGAATACCTTGATTTCCTCGAGTCGAGGTTAGAAGGTAAAAGCAGAATGATGACCATCGAGATCGAGCCGTTCACGAGCGATCTTGAACCCATGGCTCTACCAAACAGGAAGAAAAGCAGAAGATGTTGAGTTGGTAACGGGAAATCCGGACAAATTGGTCAAGATCGGGCGGGATTATTCGAGCAATTTAAGCACGGGTGCGGTGGAATTACTTGGTGTATCTTGCCGACATCTTCGCACGGGAACCTAGTGACATGCGGTGTAAGTGAATCAATCGCGATTACATAAACTTCATACCGAGCCGAAAAGGAAGCCGGTGATCTGAGAAAAGAAGGATCTTTGCCCGGGAAGACGTAAGATTATAGACGAAGAAGTTACCAAATTGTTAGAAGCGGGGTTCATCTTTGAAATCGACTATCCCGAATGGTGGCGAATGTGGTATTGGTGCGAAGCAAAATGGGAAGTGGAGGATGTGCATTGACTATACTGACTGAACAAGGCACTCACTAAAAGACTTCTACCCTTACCCAACATAGACCCTAATTGATGCCACTTGAGGTATGGAATCTTTGAGTTTCATGGACGACTTTCTCAGGATACCACCAAATCTCGATGCAAGGAGGATACCTCAAGACTAAGCTTCATCACTCATCTGCCATATATATGCATATCGGAAGATGACCTTCGACTACTAAACGCAGGGAGCAACTACCAACGAATGATGAACTTCGTGTTAGAAAGCGGTAGGGGCGAAGTATGGAAGTGTATGTGGGCGACATCGTCAAGAAGCGTGTCGATCCGGGATCATCTCGAGGACTTTAAAGCGCTTCAAAACGGTGAGGCAACCAAATCGAGACTAAACCGACCAAATGCACCTTTGGATTGGGTTCAGAAAATTTCTAGGATATCTGGTCAAGAACGGGGAATCGAGGCCAATCCGAGAAAAAATCTCGGCGATCTTAGACATGAAATGTCCAAAGACATATAAAGATGTCCAACGGATGACGGTCAATTAACGCCGCTTCGGAGATTCATGTCAAGGTCACCGAGAGATGTCTACCCTTTTTTCGACACTCTCAAAGGCCCGAAAAACGACAAGAGTTTCAGATGGACTTGTAATCAAGACGCGTTCAGAGAGATCAAAAGATATTTGGGTTGGCTAAGACCATTATTAATGAAACCGATCCCCACGTAACCTTTTTATACTTATCTTGGGTTGCGAGCCCGATGGCAATAGGGGCAACCTTTGGTAAGTGGATGAGGAGATAAGCAATTCCGATTGTCTTTATGTCACCATGTTCTCCGAGACGGCAAACGAGATACCCGAACACGGAAAAATTTGCTTACGCCTCATAATTGCTAAGCAGGAAACTTAGGCACTATTTTCGTGGTCGGTTGATAAGGGTTCACGCTGCACCAACCTTTGAAGAAGATTTTGCATGTTCAAGTATCGGTCGGTTAGCCGGGCAATGGAATGGAATTAACACAATTTGTTATAGAGTATCGCTCCGAAGCAGCAATCAAAGGGCAAACATTGGTCGACTTCAGTAGTCGAGTGTTCTTTTACCGAACCGGAGGCGAATATAGAGCGAAAAAACAACCAATCCGGACTCATGGACTCTATACGTGGACGGATCGTCAACTATGGATGTCGATTGGGCGAGGGTCATCTAACAAGCCCCGAAGGGTTCAAGTCTGCAACAAAGTTATTCGGTTTGGTTTCAAGGCCACAAATAACGGTTAGGTATGAAGTCATCCTAGCGAGGATACGATTGGCCTGAAACAGAGGTACAATGGTTGATCATCTCACTGATGATTCACGGTGGTGGTCAAGCAGATTATCGCGTAATCTGGCTCGGGAAGCAAGGATGACCAAATATATTTGAGCTAAAGGATAAGCTTATGTACTTCACTTCATACTGATTGTCGGGGGTGGCCATTACGGAGAATACGATAGCAGATGCCTTGGCAAGGTCGAAACAATCAAGCAAGCTCTTTCAATGGATTAGTATACTTGGAGGTTACGGAAAACCCGGTGTCCCAAAGGCGTAAATCTTGGCTTTGACCTGGCTCAATTTTGGCTCACACCTTATATCTCATACTTGTCGAGTGGGACCCTCCTTCTGGACCGAATCCTAATTGAGCAAGTCAAACACCAAGTTCGAACTTCACCCTCATAGATGGAGACCTATCTTGAAGGCCTTTTAGCTCTCCATTGCTTCAAATGCTTGACTCCTCAGAGGCGTATCACACGCCGGGAGATGCGTGAGGGAATCTGTGGGGATCACGTGGGAAGCAAAGTCACTAAGCGATAAGATTTTGAGGGTGGGTATTATTCGCCAACTATCTACCTGAAGCAAAGGAATTCGTTAGAGGTGTCCCAAGTGCCACGGTGAACAAAGAATATCCCGCACCAACCCCCGAGGAACTATATTCCGTCTTGTCCCCGATCCCCTGCAGGTGTGGGGAATCGACATTACAGGGCCTCTCGCCAAAAAGCTAAAGGACAAGTTAGCTTTGTGATCGTGGCTATTGATTACACGCATTGAAGTGGGTGAAGCCAAACCAACGCAAAAGATCACCAGAAACAGGAATGTTTGAAGTTTTTAAAGAAGGGGTAGTCTCACGGGGTTCGGTATCCCGATGTGATGGTCTCGAACGATAATGACGATTTGTGGGATCTAAGTTTGAAGGCTTTTTGAAAGAATTAGGGATCCAAAGATCGCAAAACTTCTGTTGCCCATCCTCACCAACGGCGGCAGTGGAAGTGACCAATCGAACCCTACTCAATGGGATTAAACGCAGACAGATGCATTAAAGGGTCGATTATTTCAAGAATCGCTATCTATTTTTGTGGGCGTCGAACTACCCCAAGGACTACATTTGGAGACTTCATTCGAGGTTGGCATACGGACCGATGCACTCATTCCTGTTGAGATCGGATCAGAACTCTTCGAGTCGGCCAATACAAAGAGCTATATAATGACGAGGGTTTGAGAACAAATTTAGATTTGTTAGATGAAGTTCGAGATTCCGCCATGATGAGGTTAGCGATCATCGCCAATGTAATGTACCAAAACACTATAATCGAAGGTGAAGACAAGGAGGTTTCAATAGGAGATTTGGTCCTCGAGTTTGAGGCATCAACCCCCAAAACACCGGCAAGTTAATGCCTAACTGGAGGGGGCCTTATGAGGTGGTAGGAGTGTTGAAGCCGAGGAACTCACCGGCCGAGCAAAGAATGGGCGCGGTTAGGAGGTAAATAATACATGGCATCTTTGGAAGACTTAGAAAATTTTACCGATAATAGTTATGTCGTTCTTGTTTTTATCCATGTAATCGTTTCAATTCAAATGATATAAATGAAAGTTCCCATTCACGTCAATGTTTAACCTCATCTATATTCATATATTTCGTTATTACTTGAGCAGAGACGTCGCCGCACCTTTATCCGATCAAGAGCTTCGGAAAAACTCCGTGATCAAGATAAGTCCCGAGCATAACTCCGACCAAGAGTTTAATAAATGCTTAAAAATACTGGATCTCGAAACACTATCCGATCAAGAGGTTGAGGCGAGACACCACTCGATCGAGATAAGTCTCGGGTATAATCATTGACCCTCTAAAATCGAGATAAACCCTAAGGACGATCCAGGCCGGAAGGTTCGGGTGGACATAATCGATCGAGATCGGTCATAAAGGAAAGCTGATAATAAGCATTCATGGGCAAAAGAGTATATCTTATTTATACTTAGAAAATTTCTACTTTACAAACCCGTCCCGCTTTATGATTAAGCTAAGTACCAAAAAAAAAAAACGGCGAAGGAAAATTTTCTTTATTACAAATCCTACATATCTACTTTCTGCGGGAGGGTCATCTTCGAGCGTCGGACTTCGTCATCCAGAAGAGTCAAGGATGGAGACATCAAGCCCAAAGCAGACCATCAACTTTGCTTTAGCCTTTTCCGATGAGTCTCATACCCTTCACCAAATTGGGCTATGATGACTTATCGTTCGAAGGCTTCAGATTCCTCATACTCGGCGATGGCTTCTTGGTTGGCTTCGATTATCTTCTCGGGAAAGGCGTTGAGCGGTAGCGATCTAAGTTGTTGTTGTCCTTGATCAAAAACATTATCTTGTCGTGCATCTCGGAGAACTTGTGTGTAATACTGTCAATAGCACCCTCCCGATCCTTGACATCTTGGAGCAGATGACCCTCTGCGGAAGAAAGATCTTTCATCTTTCATGCTCCAACTCTCGACCCGACCTCCGCCGGCCGCCGGCTCAAGTCGGGTCTCGGCGTAGAAATCCTGGCTCTTTCGAGTCGATTGCAGACCGAACTTGACCTCAAAGAACTCCACCTCCGTCCCAAGTGAACTTCTTTCTTTGTGGATCAGGCGAGAGGAGAGGGATGGCTCGAATAAATATAGCGTTGGCTGCATAAACACATACATCAAGACAAGAAGGAAAGGTCAAAGTTAATAGAAGAATCAGATTGACAAAGGAATTACTTGGTCTCGAGCTCGACATAGTGCCACCAAGAAGCGATCGGGAAGTACCCTTTAAACCGGTCGTCGTCACCGTGTAGTTGAAGTGATCGAAGAGGTAAAGGGAAGACTCGAGCACGGCTCTTGGGCCAACAGTGGTCAGTGATCCCAAGAAAAGCTGGGACCGGAAGGAGTTTGAATCAGCCCTGCATCGGGACCACCATCTCTCTGTCGGTGATCGGAACCTTCCGACAACCGAGGCCTTTTGATCGGGTTGGGAGGAACCTCTTGGTGTCCTCGAATCCTCAATCGCTTTCGGTTGACGGAGAAGGCAGGATGAGAGTTGGCCCGGCAGAAAAGCGGAACGACTTTTGCGGCGCTTTAATGATCGGCTTGGAGGCTTTGGACTTTTTAGTAAGCCATTTTCTCCCATGGCTCATCTTCGCCCCTCTTTGTGTGGTGGGGGCTCGGGCCCCAAAGTGGGACCCCAACGACAGTCATTGATCGGGGACCAGTATCCTCCTCAGAGCATCGTCCCGGTCACCTGGGGTCGGATGAACCCGGGGTGACGGTGGCGAGGATGAAGCGTCGACAACGCCTCTGCTTGAAAAAATAGTCAACTTGCGAGGGACAAATGGGTTAAGGCATGGAAAGCTTCGAAAATAGGAGGAAAAATAATGAAAAATGAAGGATACTCACACGGTAGTGTTTGACAACCGAGCTTCGTTCATCGAAGCCCCAGATTCCATTGGGTCCTTTGCCATTGCTTGTAGAACGCGTCTTGAAGGCATCGGCCGGCCGCCCGGGGAACCGAAATCTTAGCCTTTCACTGGTCAATTTGGATGGGCCTGGGGGGGGAGGAGTGGAGGTCGGCCCTGGCAAAAACCACTGCTCATGCCACCCCTTGTTCTTGAAGGGTCTTGCACCGGAACCCAGTGCGGTTAGGCGTTTGTTGAGAGTTAGAAGACCAAGCTCTTCGAACCACTAACGGTGAACAGGCGAAAAGAATAGATCGAGGCCGAGATTGAGGCCCACCTCTTGGCAATGGCGGTATGAAGAGACTAGAAGTGGATGTAAGCGTTAAGACGAATTGTCAGGCGAACCGACTCCCACAAAGCTCAAGAAAGAAGAAATGAAATCGTGAAGTGGGAACCAACCTCGTACTTTAAAACGTCTGGGGGACGACCACCCACTCGCCCTCGGGACGCTTAAAACATCTTCTCATACAGGCATAGGCACTTTCGAAGTTGGTATTCTTGAGGATCTTAAAAAGAGACCAGGATGTCGTAAATCTGTGAGGGGTGATGGTGGAAGGAGTATGAAGGTGAGAAAACCTCCCGAGGAATAGTATGCATTTCAGAATCCTAGCCTCGGCGTCTCACTAGGACTAGGCGGGGATCGAAGGAGTGGTGTCGGCGAGGGCATCCTGCAAAGACGACCTCTAGAAGGTCGCCGGTGGTGGCATGAGTGGAGGTAATGGTGATAGGCTCGAAAGTAGGAATAGTCTTTGGATTTGGCCATTTAGAAAGAATGTGATGCAAATAAGAAGTTTTGGAAGGAGATAAGCAAAAATAAGCACCAAACGACAAGTCAAGTTGAGGAAAATGGTGCAGATTGGGTAAGAGATAAGCTCATTAGGAAATCGCCACGGAGAATTTGAAAGCAAAAGAGTCACTAAAAGTGATAATGAGGGGGAAGGGAGTTTTTATAAAGAGTACGACCACGGAACCCCAAGGCGGCTATTAAATCTTGGTGGTGGGCCCAGCGTGAAAAGGCGTGCAACGTTTCAAATATCAAGAAGTGATCAGACGGCTTCCAGAGGGCCAGTTCATCATTATCTGTCGTGGCACCGCTCAAGTCTCGACGATTTTCAAGTCTCCAATCATAAATATGTTATGATTAGAGACCTGGGGCAATGTTCGGGAGGCGTTTCTGGAGCCCTCCATCGGGTAGAAGATTGATACCGGAAGTAAATTTGAGAGGCCAGATGGTAAAGCCCATGAAGGTGTTGGAGGTGTTGGCCCAAGATTTGAGCCCTCCGGGACCATAAGCAAACACGGGTCTTGTGATGTTCGGGTCTGGGTCTTGAGTCCTTTAAGCCAAGCCTGTGTTAGATTATAGGACTGTTTGGGCTCGCACAATGGCCTCTCTGCGTCTGAGTCAAGGAGTACTATTCATGTGCATATAAGGTAACTCCAAAGGTGGTGATGAGATTGGACTCTACTTTGACCTTTTAAGGAGATGGCGTTGGACCCAAGTTATGGTAATTACCATATACTAGGAGTCCTAGTCCGACTGGGAGAAGGATTCTAAGGTGGTGAGTACTATAAATATGAGGCCTAGGTTATCATTATGAGGTAATACCTATTTTTGAGCACTAAATACTTATCCTCCATTGTTAAACCTTGTAATGTGATCAGACTTCATTCTCACACTGGAATTTATCTCCGTGGCATAAGCCGTCAAGCTTTTAATGTGATCCATTCATCGTAATGAGTTCTATAGCGTGGATTCTCGTGATTGACGCTACGCTTAAACTCAAGCGTTAATACTATATATCACGTCTATATCTTCACATAATTTACAAAATGATATGTTATGTTGTAATTGGTTGATAATATAGAGCAGCTTCCTTTAATTTCCCCCTTTTATTCCGTTGTTGCTGCCACCAGGTACTTATTACCTTCGCTCTTCTGTACCTTCTCCATCATCTTTCGGATTCTAAGGTTCCAATGGCTTCTCGGGTTTCTTTATTTATCGTAGTCCTTCATAATGGAGTATAATACTCGATCGGTCATCATTGTTTAATTAGTAGATATTTATATTTCAAAAAATGTTTTGGTCAGAAAAGATTAGATACAAAATAAATGATGTGGATCATTATAACAATTGAATCGAATCCCCACCCCATGTATATATATATATATATATATATATATATATATGATGAAACATGCATGCATGCATTATTAGCTAGTTATAATCTAATACATCATTTTTATATTCAATTTTTTCTTTTATTACCATAGCATTACTGATACTATTATTTGTCAATGCACACACCAACGATGTGTATGATAAAAAAAATAAATTTATAATTAAAATAGATGAAAAATGCACAAATATGGTCAAATACTTTTCATGAACAAATAATTTATATATACATTATATGAAATATCAGAATTCAAATTTAAAATCCAAATTAAGACAACATGCATGCTCAGTTTAATTTTCTTTCCCAAGTTACGTTTGTGGATTGTATCATTGTATGGTAGAGGTTTTTGTGGGTGGGGGTTGGGTTACCACTTACCAACTCAGTCAAGATAAGATAATAAAATTACTCTTTTGTCCATCCCATTCCCCTATCGGAGTAATTGAATTGGGCTGAGGGTAAATGTGTAGTAATTTTTTTTATTAAGAAATTTGATTTTGGGGATAACACAAGAATTAATGTAACCGCCTAAAAAGAGAGATTTTGTTTCTCTTTCTAATAGTTGTAACTTATTACTGTAGAACTTTATCCCATTAGTACTACTTTTCAAGTGCGAGTAAGGATAATTATATCGGGTATTTGTAAAATGATACTCCTAATATTTTGATTATTTTCAGTACATTTTTTAAGTAAAATGATAGCATTATTTATTTGTAATGAGAGTAAAATATTGATGTTGGTATATTAATAAATATGGTCTAAAATATTAAAAAAAAATGTTAAAATAATTATAAAAATATCGCTAAATATATAGTATTTAATTGGGTATATTATACTTTATGTAGATATAAAATTAGACATGAATATATTTTAATTTTATTTATTTATATTTTGACCCTTAATAATAAATAAAAATAAAAATAAATAAAATTTAAATACTATTTAATTTTAAATTTTCAGTTAGAACAGCTATATATTCGGTTGTGCCTACCGCATATATAATAAGGCCATTGTTTTGGCTTTATTTTATTAATTTTCATAGTTGAAAGTTTGACTTAAAAACAATAGCCACGTGGTCAAATTAGAGTCCATGTATATCCCCGATGAACTTAACAACTGAGTTTCAAATTATTAATATGAATTTTAGTAATGGTTTGTTTGCTTACTCCACTTGTTCCTCCTAACAACCTCAGTTCCAGTGGGATGACCAAAACAACCCCCTTTCTTTCTTTAACTTAAGTTTGTAGGTATTGAGCAGTTAGTTTTATCATCAAGTATTAACCTCGTAATTTGAGCCCACAATTAATTATAATAATATGTAATTAATTATTTAAGTAGTAGTAGAAGTTATTGTTTCTTCATATTTATGTCCTTAGTTAAGCTCGCTTTCTCTCGGCCCACTTATTTACAAATCGAATCTAATGGAGTATTTAATTATAATATTTAATAAATGATCTGGGATTAATTGGCAAAAGGCTTCTGCACCCTTGTTTAGCTCAGCATAGCAGCAACGAATGCCTCCAAATTAGTTTTCATATATATATATAAATCCAGCTCCTCCTCCTTAATCATAATTTCTCTGTCTAAATATGTATTATATACATATATATATAATATGATATGATATGCATGTGCTCATAATTCATAAATATTAATGGCAGCTGTGAACCCAGAAATCGGTTTAGTGGCTAGGGACAACAGTCGCCAAGGAGACGCCGGTGCTGCTTTCGTCCTAGAATCAAAAGGTACTTCTCTAACAGATCTACTTAAGCCTCCGATCCTTTTTTTGGTTCTTCAATTAGAAACTGGAGTTTTATGGAATAAAAGGGGAAACTAAAATTTATTAATTGGCGAATGATACTTTTTCAATAATTAAAATTAAAGGAATTCATGTCGATTTTAATTTTAAAAATGTCTTAATCTTATATTGTGGATCAGAGGGAGTATTTGGGATGCAGCTAAGCTAACACTTATTGATTGATCGGTGGATTTATTTATCACTACTATTTTATTGTAATATATTGACGTACGTATGTGCATGAACAGGGGAATGGTGGCATGCGGGGTTCCATTTGACGACGGCAATAGTGGGGCCGACAATATTGACGTTGCCGTTTGCGTTCAGAGGGATGGGTTGGGCGCTGGGGTTCGTCTCTTTGACGATTATGGGCGCTGTTACCTTCTACGCTTACTATCTAATGTCTCTTGTGCTGGACCACTGTGAAAAGGCCGGCCGCCGTCATATCCGCTTCCGCGAACTCGCCGCTGATGTCTTAGGTAATTATTGTGTTTCATGTGTAAACATTAAACATGTCATGTGTTATGTGTAGTATTAATTATGGGAAGAAAACAAAGCAAGCCACGTTTGACTCAGCTGCTGCTTGTTTTTCATAGGAAGAAAATTAATGGATTGTTCCAAAGTATTTTAAAAGCTACCTGGCGGTATAGATAATACTCATAAAGTTACTAACAATAGCATGCATATATGTTCACCTTCACCATTTATGTCTCAATAACAATGTTCTTAACCCCACAAGGCCACAATTTCATTTATTTAGAAAAGGGGCATAAGCTGCTGTACTGTTACAATGTTATGACCTGAGCCAAATGCGATCCATCATTTCTTTGACTGGCTTCTTGAATATTTACTTCTTCTGTTTTGAAAAGAAACTTTTTACTTATGGCAATTACAGAAATTGATGATTACAATTGCAAGGTCCTATTGTATTGAAAATTGGGACACAAACCTAATAAATATAATACAAATTTCATTGATATTAATGTGTATTTTATTCTACTGTTTTCTTATAGGGTCTGGCTGGATATTTTATTTTGTCATATTCATTCAAACTGCAATCAATACTGGAATATCGATTGGAGTTATTTTGCTTTCAGGAGATTGCCTCCTGGTAGGTATCTAATTAAAGGCTCATGATGCTACTACATGTACATACATACATCTTGATTTCTCATAGGTATATCTTTCACTACATCTGTTCACAACAGCAGACAAGTGTAATTCAATAGTAAAAGATGACCTTAATTTTACCTTTAGGTTATTTGGGATTGAATAGAGCCAACTTCAGGTTTTATGGATAATTTTTGACCTGTGCTTTTAGCTGTCTATTAATAATGAAATGATTCTGCAGACTAGTTGGTCCTTGCATCAATTGTCTAGTTATATATTACAATCATGATGACTGCCACTTCTTAAACTAAAATGCTTGTTACTATCAAGGGTGGGAAAAGTTCTAAATATGCATCATTAAAAAGTTTTTTCATCAACACTAAAGCTGATAAGTGATTGGATGGGCAAATGACGTGCAAAAAGAAACTTCAGCCATTATTGTCTTTTTATTCCAAGTTAAGCCAGGTAGTTCTGTACTATTTCTTCGATAATTATTAATTAATGCTAGTGGAACAACCCAAGAGAGGACCTTTGTCAACATATTTCATCAAGTTGTATTTTTGGGTAAACTAATATCGAGTAATGACAGTGAAAAAGGATATATAGTTCTTTTAATTTCAGTATAATCAGGTTTTTAAAGTTTAAACTATAACACACAGGTAGTCATATATATATATATATATATATATATATACATAATAAATTTAACTCAAGGTATAAATGTTTCCTTCCTCTGTGGTGTTACTGATCCTGAAGCTCCCTCTCTTTTTTCTGTTCAAGATCGTGTACACGGAACTTTCTCCCAGTGGGTCCTTGAAATTATATGACTTCATAGCCATGGTGACAGCAGTCATGATAGTTCTCTCTCAGATGCCAACCTTCCACTCTCTCAGGCACATCAATCTGGGTTCACTTCTTCTCAGCTTGGGTTACACTTTCGTCATCACTGGCGCTTGTATCTATGCAGGTAAAGATTTTGAGACAACGTCAACTGATCATATGTGCCTATTAGTTCTGTGTTTTTCCTGCTCTGAAGAAATTTAATTAGTAGATGTTGAGTAATGGATAAATATATTCCATTATTTGTCACAAATCTTTTATCATTCACTTTTTTTTATTGGTTTAGCTGCGCCAAAATTTGCATTTACTTGCTCAAAATTTGCATTACATCAAAGACTAAAACTTGCATGGATCCCTACGTATATCTCGAATCATAAGGTATTTGATATTAAATGGACAGGAATGTGTAATCAATATATTGAATAAATCCATAATGCAGGGTAACTGCATGAAGATTGTGTTAATTATTTAACAATGAGCCCCCACTACTTGAATAATTTTAGTGTCCAACCTGAATTAATCTAATGAAGGCTTTCAATTTTGATTTTTTCAATTATTTCATAAAGTTATATTCTCTAATCCTTGTTGAAAATTTCAATCTTCAGGTGCCTTAGAAAGTTTACTGCATTTTCTTTTATAAATCCAGAATATTTGTATTCCACGTGGGCTCTATTTTAATCAATAATGGACACAATTAGATATGTTAATGAAACACCTTTTCATGGCAAACCTTCTGAATCTTTCTGACATGATATGCAGGTACTGTAAAAAATGCGCCTCCAAGGGACTACTCCTTAGAAACTTCAGCAGCGTCAAGGATTTTCAGCGCTTTCACTTCCATCTCTATAATAGCCGCAATATTTGGAAATGGGATACTACCTGAGATACAAGTAATTTCATTTCCTTAACGAAACATCTTACTGATTTTAGTTTCAGCAGTGATTTTTAGATTTATTTATAGAAAATTAAACATTTAATTATTCAGCTCAATATATTGGTTAACTCATCATGATCATCAAAATGATCTGTTGAACATATATGAACCTAAATCCTCAATTTCTTGATCTACGTACGACGAAACATATCTAACTTTAAATGGCGCACTTATTCTTACTTTGTATGTTTAATGATATAAATGGTGATGATGTCAATCTACACAGGCAACTCTGGCTCCACCGACCACCGGGAAGATGGTGAAAGGCCTAATAATGTGTTACTTGGTAATTTTTATTACTTTCTACTCCGCTGCAGTTTCTGGGTATTGGGTGTTTGGGAACAAAGCTAGTTCAAACATTCTCAATAGCCTACTGCCGGGTGTAGGACCTGCTCTGGCTCCCACATGGGTTTTAGTCCTGGCGGTTGCTTTCATTCTTCTTCAACTCTTTGCCATTGGCCTGGTAAGCTTATCCATTAAATCCATATTCATAAATAAAAATGTATGTTCATGCATGCATCTGGAAATAATTAAGAAAGAAAAAAACAAAAGTTGTTTAGGTTCTGCTGTCAACTATATCGCAGGTTTACTCACAAGTAGCATATGAGATTATGGAAAAGAAATCAGCTGATGTGAAACAAGGATTGTTCTCCAAAAGAAACCTAATACCCAGAATAATTCTTCGATCACTCTACATGATATTCTGCGGCTTTTTTGCAGCAATGTTACCATTTTTTGGAGACATTAATGCTGTAGTTGGAGCTGTAGGATTCATTCCTCTGGATTTCATCCTCCCAATGCTTCTCTACAACATGACTTATAAGCCCTCACGATCATCCTACGTCTATTGGATCAACAACATTATTATGATAGTGTTTACTTGTGTAGGACTCCTGGGCGCATTCTCTTCTATACGAAAGTTGATTCATGATGCTAGCAAGTTCAAACCCTTTTCTACTAATGTAGTTGATTGATTGATGCCACACCCACATATATGTATGGTTGCACTACAATTAATGTACAGGGTTAGAGAGATACAACAAGGACTTGAAAAAGGTTCAAATGACTCGAGTTGGAAACCTTCATATGTTTGTTTTTTTTTTTTTTTTTTTTTTATACTTATTATTTTTATATTATTATTATTATTATGATTTTCTTTTTGTTCCCGTAGCTGTCTAGTATGTAAGGCAAAATTTTCAGGCTGAATGCAGAGGATGGAGAAACACATTTGGTTCCCCCATATCCTTCTTTAATCATTGTGTCATCCCAAATACAGGAGTATAGTATAGTTTGTGCTAGTCTACTACTACTACTACTACAACTACTACTGAATAGTTTAGTTTACGGATTTATTTACTTATAGAACATATGATTAGCCTGTGTATTTTATCTATAATCTTTCTTAATAAGCATTCAACAAGTGCGCACTTGGTCATACCAGACAATTAATCTCTAAATTTAGTGATATTTTTGATTCCACTCCTATTAAATATCATGTATATTTAATTTTGTAATGTCTGTCCATAAATATTTCAAACAATCTAGTTTGTTTGTTTGTTCTAACATCGTGCTTATGCATTTGCTCCTCAAATTAGTTAATTTCGTAAACAAATACTACTACTATTATAATACAAGTTAACAATTAAGTTGATTCTATCATTAATTAATATTCCAATTTTGAACAATTTTGGGGGTTCATCTTCCATTATTCCAATTCATCTCAGACTGGCACTGGCTATACAATTCAGATCCGTTTCTGCTTTTATTTTAGTTGGTCTGGAAGTCGATGACATGCCACCTAACTTTGCTTCCGAAAATCTTTTTGTTCGTCTTACTTCATGTTGGGATTTGGGTATTCAAATGGGGCATCCAGGAAGGGTTCGATCTATTTGGTTATATCATAACCCAACTGATCAAGTCAAGAGGACGTTAATTTTATATACGTTACGTGATGAGAGTTGGAGAATTAATAGGGTTCAACCACTTCGATAATTAAATACTCACGTCTCTTCATTTTTACGAGACAAAACCCAATTGCTACGAACTGTGATATAGCATTCCGCTCTCGATTGTAGTTCGAACACGTCCGCTGAGTTTCAGTAATAGTAGGAAGTTTTCCGCATCAAAGGTTCAATCACGCTTTAAGAGTATACCTTTGATCTTCCAATAATGTGTAAATATATAAATAGCATGCGTATTAATTAATACTTCACTTCACAATTCATCACTAGCTATTCGATTTTTTGATTGGTAGATACGTGGATAAATATTAGTACCACACCTGTGTTTGATTGTATTTTAATGTATCTTAACAGTACACATCTTAATTTAACAACTCACATATTTGTATTAAGAAACCCTCTAAACTAACTCACATTTGTATATTAACTATTCGGATGATCTCTTAATATTAAAAATATGGACGGTTAAATTATATTAAGAGGTGTGTTGTTAAGATACAATCAAATATTACCGGTCACAAATTTGTCGTAATAATTGCAGGACTCCGTTGGTAATTATGAATTTTCATTATAAAAATCAATTTTCAAAAAAATACTTTCAAAACATAATAAATGCACATTATTTTTAAAATTTTGAATGGACTCCTAAAAATTAAAATTGTCCTTTTTTTAAAATAAAATAAAAAGAAAAGAAAAGGGAGTAGTATTTATTGGCGGCTGCTAACTTTTAAATCGGATAGACCAAATTAACTGCATGCCTACTTTTTCAGATTAATTTCTGTAAACATTAAATGATTTATAAGCCTTATCCATAAATAAATAGTAAATAGGAGTAAAAGAAAAAGACATGGCCAATGATTCATCAACTCACAATAATCATGTGATCGATCACCAAACGACTGTTTACCAGCAGTGGTGAACACACAGTCGTATTAAATATAGTTTGGTCTCTAAAATTTGGTAATTAATGATGTGAATATATATAGAGGTTTCATTCATAATAATCGGTTTTTGTGAAGCAATTTTTTTTAGTCCATTCGATTGGAGAAATAAAATTTCAACAGGCTAAAAAAGAATTGTTCCACAGCAATCGGTTGTGGAGCAATCCTTTTTTGACATGTTAAAATTTCGGCTGGAACAAAAAAAAATCAACACGCCAAAAAAAGGTTGCTCTACAGCAACCAGTTGTTATGGATAGAACCCCATATATATACATAGAGGATCAGGTGAGGGCTCCCTTACTTTCTTAAAATGCAAGATTTTTTTTTATATTTTTTTTTAAAAACAACTAAAAAAAAAGTTTAATATTTTATGGAACTGAAATTTTTCCATAATACAATGTTTTGGACGTGATTTGGATACCTATACCAAAAAATATATGTACACCAAGACAGATCGTATAAACTATTTTGTTATCGATCCAAATCACATCCAAAAACATCAGATTATGAAAAAAATTAGTTCCATAAATATTAAACTTTTTTTAGTTGTTTAAAAACAAACCAAAAAAAAGTGCTTATTTTAAGAAAATAAGGTCTCCTTATAGGAACTAGGACCATATATATATATATATATATATATATATATATATATATATATATATATATATATATCTAATAAAATACAAATAATTTTGAATTTTTCGCTCACACAATAAATTATATGGGCCGTCCAAAGTTTGAGATAAATCACACCGTTCATACATCTATCTATCTAATAAAATACAAATAATTTTGAATTTTCCGCTCACTCAATAAATCATCTGGGCCGTTCAAAATTTAAGATAAATCTCACTGTCCATACAGTGCCGAAGGCACGGAACCCAGCTAATACCACTTATATTCTTCAACGTCATTCATAATCATCATATTGATTAGTCAGAAGTGGTTAGTATGAAGTTTATTTTGAGGTAAGTTGGTCAATTGATCAATAGAATATAGAATACTGACACACAGATAAAATTGTATGTGTATTAATATTCTATTGATCAATTTAATAAAAAAATAATTTCATGCTAATCGGATCCTGATTAGTATGTACAAATAAAATGTTTAATATACCTAGCTAAATGCACGCACTCAACATGTCAATAATGTACTCCTGTTAATATTAATTAATTGTAAAGTTAATGTAATCTGACACATCACCTGCTACACAAATCAAATACTCCTGCTCCTACTCCTACGCGAAAGTATAATACAGTAAGTTATGTACGATAATGTTCTGGAGCTACAATAACTTTGACAAATTAATTAAATAATTAATCCCTATCGGTGATGATATCATTGTATAGACTTTTCTTTGGGTTAGGTTTCCTAGATATCCCAATCCTCCTTCAGATCAACCAATATTGTATATGCGTACAGCAATTAATCTAAAAGTCTTCTTCATACATATGACCTTAATTTTAAAAAAAAACCATAATTAAGATCTCTGCTTTATTCCATCTTCATTCCCTTGGATATCAATATTTATGCTGTCATAACAATAAATAAATGTTACTGAAATATATATGGAAGTTTTATTAAACTAAATATTATAAAATTATGTATAAAATAGTGCTTTCGATGAGTAATAACAAGTGCATGTAGACTAAATCTTCTTAACTAAATAAACTAATACTACTAAAATACTAACACCTAAATAATTGAAGCCAACTGCCCTCAATAAATGTTGGGGTTTACCTTATGCTACAACAAATTAATGGTCCATATCATGAAGACGTGAATATGTAGTCCTTTTTGTCATACCCACTACTACTACTACTAGTATTTATTTTCAAGTACTCTTCCATCCCTGATCTCCATTCATTATATATATATATATATATATCTTCTGCATTAATTTCTCTAGCTAGGTAGTAGTATTAATTAACATAAGTACGTACTACATATTCTAAGTACGTATAATTCCAAGCAAGCTCACCAAGAAATGGGGAAAGTACTGAATGAACCAAAAGAAACACATGAATCCCAAAAGGCCAAGCCATTAGTATGGGATTGCGAGAGCTCACTCTACGACTCCTTCGAGCTCAAATCATTTGAACGCCAACTTGAGTCGGCCATAACTAGGGCAAGAAGCTTATCAATGCCTCATTTCATCGAACGTCGAGCTCCTCAAGCGCCGCCGGCCTTGTCCAAAAAATATTCAAAAATCTCTAGGTCACTTCACAAATTCATACGGTCTGTTTTTAGGCCTAAACAAAGTAGCAAGTATAGCAGCTCCTTGTTTCGGGTTGATCAAGAACGATCACAAGACGGAGTTTCTGTTGTTTTTGATCGGTATGGGGCACTAACCACCATTCCTGAGGTTCCAGAGAATGTTGATGCCGGTGGTCGTCGTCGACTAAGTCTTTCGCCTGACGACCATATTAGGCCATTAGTTGGAAGATCAGCCTCTCACCGGTTTACCGCCACTTCTATCGGTATTTCATGTGCTTAATATATATATATATTTACTTAGCACTTACTTTGAGATTATACAATATTATGTGTAGCTTAATTAGTTTGTACGTATATAGACCTAATATTTTATACTATTTCAGAATGTTATTATGTTGTTGTACTAACTAGCTAGACAACTTACTTTGACATGTATTATACTTTTCCTAGCTCTATATATCGCGTTACACCAACCTACCTAAATTTTATTTTTGTAAAAAAATTAATATGATTGCAACTGTAACTCAACATGACTGTATCTTGTTGAGCAAAGTATATATTTGGAACAAGTATACGGTTAATCAATTCAATTTGAGATAGTTTTCATGTGATTATTAATTTTACCAAAAAAAAATAAAGGTGGTGATGTTATGTGAAAACCTTTAGCTATAATTACTGATTACATCAATATATATCAATAAAAATTTAATTTATTATTGCGAAAATAAATATTTCTCAACTACTTTTCTTTGATAATATTCTCTCGCAATAATAAATTAATTTTATTGATATATATTGGGGAAAATATTATACTATAAAGTTTAGATGCATTTAGAATAAACCTAGTTTTTTACCACGGTGTTATAGTATGTAAATGTGGATATTACACGCAGAGAATAAATATGTTATGGTTAAAAAAAAAGAAGAAGAAAAAGAGAGAGATTAATTAATATATATATATATATATATATATATATATATATATATTTATATATATATGCAACAACTTGTTAGCAGGGGTTTAAGTAAACTGCAAGGCTTTGCCGCATCAGTTTGTATCGACAATAGGTAATGGAGGGGCATCATAAGTTGTTTTGTTGCCGGCTTGCCGCAACAGTTACAACTTGTTGTGGTAGAGGGAAGATGAGTCAAATCTCGATCATTCATGTCGAGATCAATAGTTAGAATCATAGTTATTGAAATAGTGTCCATAGCAACAGTTTAATTTGTTATATATATACATGGTCTGTCCTTCTAAAAAATTATATGGAGCGAATTAAAAATGAATTAACTATACCGTCTCTATAGCATAGAAGTTATAGTATAGAAAGTCAATTTTTTATGTTATACCAACCCAAAGCAGCCCAACTCATGGGTAACCAAGCCCAACCCAAGCCATTCTTTAATCACAATTCAAAACTAATTTATTTCACTAACTCTATCCACTGTAACATTAATTACTCTAAAGTTAAAGAAGAAATATTACTTTCAGTAATGTTCTACTCGACTTCCATTCTTACTCTATCTCTCACCCGTTTTACTTAAATCAATTTATTTTAATTTTTCAATTCAGTGTCTTTATCGAAAAATACTTTCATTTCTTTCTTTTTGTATGATTGAATTGGAATTTGCACGATACAACTATTTTAGCTATATGTTCATTACTTGCGAATCAAAAGAAATTATTATATTTTGTAATCGATATCTAATGTTTTAACGACTACTTGAGAACGATGATGTCAGGTCATTTAGTATTATTTTATCAATAAAGTAAAATAAATTATACGCAATATTTGAATTGTGTACAAAAAAATATAATAAAAAACTAAGCAACAATTAGTGAGTGGGTCAAAATTGATTATTTATTATGTTAATCACTTGAAACTGCTTGTTTGTTTTGTTCTACACCATGTTTTTTTCTCCAAATGATAATTGCAACTATTTATGAACCACTATTTCTCCACCCAACTGTAGCTCGTAGCTGCAACCGATGTATGACGGAACGACTTAGAAAGTTGTAAATTAACTCATAATTTAAAATTGGATCTAAATTATATATTTTCACAAGATAACCAACCTTTTTAAGCTAATTTACTCATCAAAACAAGAACAAGGAAGTTGACGCACGAAGATTAAGACTACACACCTTCAAAATCATTCATTCTCTATTAATTATAAGACTATGAACGCTGCTGCTGCTGCTGCTGCAGCTGCAGCTGCAAGCTAGGATCAACAGAATACTATACAAAATTATGATATATCATTACTACCAAAACAAAACAGACTAATCATGCAAGCACAGTACCGGATATCCATCTCGATCTCTTCTCTTCTCTATTAATGTACTAATACTATACATATCTGTCCGTCCTAGCTCTCTCTCTCTCTATATATATATATATACTAGCTATAACCCGTGCCTGAAGGCACGGCATAACAAAAATTAAATTAAAATTTGAAAAATATTACATTATCTAAATACACATACCACCACAACAATTAATACATACTCAATCATCAATACATATCCAACCACCAAAACATCGAATACAGTCGGTAGATTTAATTTCAAAAAAAAATAAACAAAACTTATCCATCATTCCATACCCAAAATCATCAATACATATCCAAACCACCAAAAAAACCATCATTCTATTCCCAAAATCATCATAACCATGTATAATTAGTTAACTTTACAAAATACGAAACACATAAAATACAAACAATCATCAACACATATCTAACCACCAAAACATCAAGCTAGTCGCTACTAATTTTAAAAAAATTCGACAAAGTTTCATTTAAAAATAGATACCCAGACAAATATAAACATGTCTATAAAACTTACAATCATCCATATATATCCAAACCACAAAAAAAAACATAATTCCATACCCAAAATCATCATAACTATGTATAATTAGTTAACTTTACAAAATACAAAACACAAAAAATACATACATGAATAAATTAATACATACTCAATCATCAACAGATCCAACCACCAAAACATCAAGTTAGTCGCTACTAATTTCAAGAAATTTCGGCAGAGTTTCCTTTAAAAATAGATATCCAGAAAAATCTAAACCTGTTTACAAAACTTACAATCATCCATACATATCCAAACCACCAAAAAAACTATCATTCCATACCCAAAATATCATAACCATGTATAATTAGCTAACTTTACAAAAGACGGAACACAAAGAATACATACATGCAGAAAATAGAGAAACAACATGTTGAGCATAAGACCATTTACTTTATAGCTTACACCACGTATATTCTTTACGGCTTTCACCATGTATCCTTCAATATATACCTGAAAATATTTAAAATTTAAAAATTATCGAAATATGTGAGTCAAAATAAAACAATTGTAAATCCGAAACATAAGACCCCTTACTTTACCCTGAATTATCTAAAAAACAAATGAGAACACATATTTGTATGTAGGGGGAATGATTTAGATTGATATAAGAGATTGTAACAAATAATCAATTTATTTAGAAAAAGATATGGACTTACAATCAAATAAAATTTTCTTAGTACCATTTCAACAAATGATTCATTTGGTTAATGATTTAAATCATAAATCAGATTAGTTGATAAAGATAATGGGGTGTGTCTTCTTCACTTTGTGAAAAAGAGAGAGACAAAGATTAAACACACATTGTAAAAAAATAAATTTAAAACACCCAAAATTAAATTGAAGCTGTCGTCGACTTTATAAGAAGACATGATGAAATAGATACGAATTTTTAACTGAAGCTATTCGAAAATTTAAGTTAAAGATTTCAAGGTATAACTGATACTAATAGTTGATTCACTTGATAAAAACATTTTTAATTTAAACCACAACTCAGTTGATTCGTAAATTTAAACCAATCTACTGAAATTAAAAAACATCAAGATTAAAAAATTTAAAAAAGAAAAAAGAAACTATTTACAACTTACATAATATGAGTACCAATTTGTCCCAACTCCTAATGAAAGATTTAAAAAAAACATCCATAAAGTTCCCATGAAGAACAACCGAGAAGAAAAATTAAATCCATAATCACGCATTAACCCCCATTCAAGTAACATATTTGCGATTTCTTCAAAAAGAATAACCAAAAAGAAAAATTAAATCTATAATCACGCATTAAACCCCATAAAAGTTGAACAAAAAACTAAACTCATCCAAATTGGAACCTCGATCCACCGAAATGAATTCAATATACAAAACCCGGAGTCACTCAACCTTTAAAAAACCACCACTTTAATCAATAGTTCAACAAACACAATCAATAAAAAGAAAACGATAAAAAGCAAAGAATAAGATAAACTACTTTTGCCTTCTCACAAAGGTGTTTGCTTCTAAATCTTTTCACAATAACAAATTAAAAAATCTACTTGATACCATTCATTTTTAAAATCCAATTTGAATCTTTTACCACAAACTTTTATGTAAAACATTTAAAATGTAACTTTTATGTAAAACATTCATCAAAAGCTGGAGAATAAAACATGGTTTCCAACCACATATGGGTATCAAGGTACTCATTTAATAAAGCTTTTAATACTCATTTTTTGCACCTTGCACTACAAAAGGCTATTTTATTTAAGGTATACTTTGAAAGGTGGTGATATAAAAGTCTATTTAAATTTTCAAATTACCCTTTATAAGACCTCAACCCGAAGTTCTTTTTAAGGTTAGGTATTTATAACAATTTTTTGTTATGTCATGTCTTACTCTCACTCCAATCAACCCAACATAACATAATATAGCCAGTCATCAAATTAACATAAATTTTCTTTCTAATCAATCATAGTCATTACTCATTAGGAGCCACATGAAAGTTAGAGGAATTCAGTATTCGGATGAATTCAATTCGATAAATCAGAAAGGAAAGAACCAATAAAAAATAAATTTAAAAGTTTCTCTACATAAATAGTTGTCAAGTAATAGACTTAATTCAAAGTACAAAGCATTTTTTAAGCAAGTGTAATTAAATAGAATATTAGATATAAATATTGTAGAGTTTGGTTTTATAATTCCACTTTCATTTGGGATGACAAATATTGTAGGCTTGACACAAAGGAAACCTGTAGCTTTAATTGGTAGTAATGTAGCTTTAATTGGCAGTCACTTTTCGGGCACACTGAAACTCACTTCTAAGGACTTTTTAGTCAGGACTAAAGTTTCAAGCTTCCGTGGGTACTTTTTCTCAAACTGTACAAATTAAACCAAGAATACTAATAACGTAGAACACAAATCAAATAAGTAACACAATTTATTTACAGACACATTGTCAAAAAGATACACAGTAATATTTACCCCATATCATCAGTCAGAGGCCCAGGATGCATCCATATATATTCGCAGCACTACATAAACCTGAAATGCATTCAAAAAGTTAAATTGCAGTTATTTATAAACAACATAGTATAAGATTAAAGGAGAAAATATATATTTAAAATTCAAGCCATCACTATATCTCGAAGAAGTAACTAAAGACTTACAATCAGACATAACAATTATCATAATTCACCATACCACCACAATAATTAATACATGCTCAATCATCAACACATATCCAACCACCAAGACATCAAGCTAGTCGTTACAAATTTCAAGAAATTTGATGAATTTCCTTAAAAATACATATCCAAACCAACAAAACAATCATGTTTAAAACTTAGAAGTACCCATTAAAATTCTAGTGGAAGTGTTGGATTTTCTTCGTCCCCAAGTTTGGGCCGAAAATCAATTTGATACTCAAAGTTTAAAAATCTTCAATCAATACCTCTAAGTATTTTAAAACAACAAATGTGCTCTTTTTTAGTCTGACCCACCAATTATTCTTTACTTTGTTCATTTATCCCAACATTTATCCTAATTAGAAGTATCAAATTAGTTTTAAAATAAGAAGGTGCTTCATAGGTTTGAAGCTCTAACTACTTCAAATATATCATCTTAGAACTCTTGAATATGAAGTAAATATATCATAGAATACTTGATTCCAATCTTTGGTTTTTGGAGTTTTGAGTATATCATGTACCTCAAGCTTACTTCTAGCAGAATGGAAAGGAGAAGAGCAGAAAAGAAAAGCTTTAGAGTTGAGCACTTGAGCTGATGAATCGGAGAGAACTTAGCAGTCAAATCTATTAATTTCTCTCCTGCTGTGATGTAATAATGGTTCTATTAGATCATTTATGTATATTTGTTGGACTTGGCCACTTTGCTATCATTGCGTCATACCTAGACGAACCTCAATAAATACACCAAAGCTTTATGAAACAACACGTGTACAACAGGATACTTCCTTTACTTTTTTCTCCTTTAGAATATAGTAGGAATAACTGATGTTTTTGTCCCAGAATAGTTATTACCTACCTATTTTTCAATATCCCAGATTTTCATTTCCAAAGTTATTTAGATTTCCATTACACCTATCTATCAAAGATTTTCATTTTCAATATCCGAGATAGTTATTACTTTAAAACATTTAATACCAAATACCAAATCTATTGAATAAGTAGTAGAAAAAAAGGTTTTATTAAAAATACAAAATTCAAAGTTTAGAAAAAGAAAATAAAAAAACCTATACCAACCATTTAGGGATAAATATAAAATCTATACCAATTAAAAACAAATGCACCTAAGTAACATGTTGACCAAAATAATAACGTACAATACTCTTACAATTAGATGAATGAAATCCAATTTTACCCTGAAATACTCTTAAAATAATAATATAACTAATATCCATCAACATCCCAACTTTCTTTTTATTCTATCCTGCTTCCTGCATAACCATACAATTATTTAGTGAAGCGTGCAAGTATTATTATTATTGTTTAAATGGTCTCACTAATAAACTAAAATGTGTATGATGGATGGAACTACATTAATCCGCCAACTTTTAAACAAAATCTTTTTTTCAAAATTGCTATAAAATATTCTTTTAGGATTATCATTTTTGTAGCAAAACCTATTAGACTTTAGACCCACAGTCTGAAATCTGAATTCTTTTCCCCATTCAGATGTTTCAAGTTTTTATCAACGTGTGTGCATACACACACGCTAACTGTGTAAGAAAATTGTGCAAAGTATTTATGTAAATCAAACCAAACAACATACCACTGGAGTATACGTGGCAATTGAAGCATACTCCCAAATGCGGCCTCCAAGGAAAGGAGCAAAGAACGCATAGAATGCCACAACCAATAGGCAAAATACCGTTATCGCAACAACCTATCCAATGTGAAATAAAAAAATCAGATCTTCTAAATTTTAAATTAACAAAAATGAGTAACAAAGTGTAGCAAGAACATATGCAGTCAGACAATGTCACTTGACAGAGACAAAGGACATTATGAGCAAAAGACCATTAAAAGATGGACGGATATGAAAGAATAAAGAATGTAAAGTATCAGATTTCAACCAACAGTCTGACAGAACAAAATTCAGTACAGTCCTTCGAAAAAACAAAGTCTTTGACAACAACTAAGTACTATCATTTTATCAGATATTTTAACCAAACTGTTGAACAAAATGAAAATTTTCATGTGAATTAACAACTACCAGAAACCCCACATCATAAACATGACATATTGCAATTTCAATAATAACCCACATACAGAAATTATTAAATTAAGCAATGCTTGACAAAAATTAAAAGGGGGAACTAACCAATAGCCATAACAAAAAAAATCGAAAAAATTGAAGAGTTTTATGCAAACCTGAAAGAGTCACCATCACTCCTAAAGCTTAATTCTTTACTCCCAACAACAATTGAACACAGATGAGATAGATAGATTCCTTTACGAGAATCCAAAATAGAAATTTTTTCAAGAAACAATAAGAAAAAGGAATGATGGGTAAGGGAGAGTTTTTTCTAAAAAAAAACAACCAACTTCAATTAGAGAGAGAATTACTACTAATAAGAAAGAAATTACCTTAATAAGCACGCATGAATTTGTTGTAGTCTTTTGTTTTTTTATTTTATGGATCAATAGAATGTTATTTTAATATTTTATTCCAATAATTATATTATTAATACAATACTCCATCAAAAATTGTTCAAAAGTTAATATTTAATTTTTCTTAAATAATATTATTATTTATAATTACATAATAAATTTGTTCATAACTGTCTAAAAATTAAAAATATATATATACTTATTCAGATATTTTATGCAAACAATTATCAAATTGTATTCATTATGTATCAAAAAAAAAAATTAACCGAAGAATGAATACATTTTGATACACAAGACAAACTACAGTACTTTGGAAAAAGTAAGACAGAATACATATAGCCAAAACAGAAAGGGTGGAGTCCAAAGCATCTACCACAAAGGTCTTGGTTCAAACAATATAATAGCCTAATTCAATAAATAAAGAAAAAAAATTGGATGATGAAACTAACAAAATCAAAAGAAAATACAAATAGCATCAAAAGAAAAAAAAAGAAAATATCAAGTTTTGCAAATCATTTTTTTTTGGTAAAAAAAAATCAGTAACTAACGGAATCATATACAAAAAATCAGATCAATAACATTAGCAAAACCGTTGTCGAATCAAAACATGGAAATCACACACACAAAAAACGATATTAATAAAAACTGATAAATAAAAAAACTAAATGAATCATACCTTCTTAAAGTCCGTAGCTTTAAGAGTGCCTTCGTTGGAGACCTGAACTTGGTAGCTCTTACCGGTTCTCTCATCGACGATGGTCAAAGATCCCTTTACATTGGGCTGTGGTTGAGCTGCGGAAACGGCGGAAGTTCCAAGAATTGCATCGGACGATTTTTCTGTGGAAGCAAAGAGATTGGCTGAGATCACAGCCAAACGTCCTCTAGCCAGTATTGACGACGGCATGTCTGAACTTTCTATTTCCTCTTTCTCTCCCTCCTCTTGGTCTCTAAGCAGGGACGTCAGTGCCCTTTTCCTTCTCTTTTATCAGCTTCAGGATTTCTACCTTCTCTTCCAGGAGGACTTCAATTTTGGTATTGATCTTCTCTAAGTTCGACTTTAGCTTGACGACATCTTTCCCCTTGTTTTACAAACCACTAAAACCAGATGAAGAATCCGCGCGCTTTCAGGCCTTGGTACTTTCTCTATGCTGTAAATTAGGGGCTGGGTATGAGATTTAGGGTTGGGTATGAGAGATTTGGGGCTCCAATTGAGTTATTTGGGGGAATGAGAACAGAGAGAGATAGAAGGTTATTTGGGGGAATGAGAATTGAGAGAGAGATGGGTTTGAACTGCGTGTCTAAGAAGAGAGAGAGAGAGGGAGAGACAGGTTTTGAAATTTGAATGAGAGAGCTGCTGACGTATAACACTGGAGGGGACATTTATGTTTTTCTCGCTCGCTCTGCTCTCTTTTATATTATAGATATATGACTCAAGGGCGGAGCCAGGAAAAAAGTCCGTCTTAGGCTACAAAATCAGAACAAGAATTAAAAACTGGAGCAGGGGACCAGAGCAGCGGCGCTCTATCTCAGTGCTAGGCTTTTGCCCAGAATTCCCAAATTTTGCATTTTTTCGTAGCCACTTTATAATTTTCTAACTCAGCCTATACACATCCAATTGGAACCAATTTTTAACATGTTATTGAAGGTATGACATACTATTTTAAAAAAATATATACCAGTCCAAATAAATGTTTCACACGAGTTCTATATGGGCTCAAAATTGCTCAGCTACATCAGTTTTCTAACCAAACCAAAATTACTCAATTCATTTAAACTTACTTCTAAACCATTTATAATTCAGTTAAGCTACTTGAGATACATATATTTTATAAACATAAGCTTTCTTGCTTACAATAACATCAAGTTTTCACTTTTAAAACTTCACGAACTCTAATAGGAATTTAATCAAACAAGTGAAGTGCATAACTTTAAAAGAGAGATCTCATAACCATTTAGAAATAATTAAGCCAAAAAATTTTCAATTCTTTTTCCTTATTACTCCACCCGGCATCCACCATATATATTCCCATTTCCACAAACAATTCACAAATGCTTATAACTAACATAGCAAAATTGACACTATGGCTTTAATTTCAAAATGAACTAAAACTTATGTTGTACCTTTCATGAAAATTCTTGTCATCTGCATTGATGTTGGCCAACAAAAACTTATGTTATCAAGGTCTCCTAATCATGCCTGGCTACAACAAAGATAGCTGCATCTTATTTTTTGGATAATGACAAGTCCAACCCCATCTGGTTCTTCTGCCTCAAGGCTAAGCAATGCTTACACTGCTCTTCAAGCATGGAAAGCTGCTCTTAACTTGGGTTGGGTCAAATGTGTGTGCTTATAAAGGGGTTTTTGTGCAGATCTTCAAAATGAAATGGGTGGCTCAACAATTTCAGTTGTTGCAGGTATAGATCTCAACCATGCCAATCTCCAAGGCACACTTGTCAAAGAACTCTCTCTACTAATACAAGAGCTTCAAACTAAAGGACAAACAGAGTAAATTAGCTAAAGCTAAACAGGACTTAGCTAAAGCACAAACAGAGTAAATTAATGAATAATCGTGCTTAAAATTCCCAATGGAGCTTCAAACTAAAGCTCAATTAGTTCTACTAATACAAGAGCATTGAATTCCAAAGCATTTGATATCACATCCAACTATAAAAAATCATAATACCCACAGTCTATAAGGTCTAATTTAAGAATTCCCACACACAAACAAATGCATATAGTATAATTTAATACATTTCAAATGACTCTTATCCACAATAAACACAAACAGAGTCTAAGCAAAAGGAAATTTTAATCACTGCCTTACCAATTGAAGTCCATCCCCTGATAGCTTCACCGGTGACCGGCCAAAAATGATATGGCAAAAATCTTGCAGATGTGCTCCGTGCTCCTCTTTCTTAGTCCTAGATGTGCTCCTCTAGTCCTCTTGCAATCTTGTTCCTTGCTCGGTAGTACTGAGATTCCCGTCCCGTTCCTTTTTTTTTTAGATTACTTCGGCTTTTGCTAAGATATATAAGTAAAAAAAAAAAAAAAAATTGACCCCGGCTACAGCCCACTCCAGCCCTTACATGGCTCCGCCTAATGTGTGTGTGTGCTATGGATAAAAAATGAACCTATATCTGTCTCGTCTAGTCTGTTGGGCGTTGACATGGACCGGTGCATGTGGTTGGATGAGCATCCGACTGTCGGTGCTATTTATTTCGTTTGGGAGTGGTGGAACCCTGTCCGTCCCATAATAATTGCCCTCCCTCCGGATTGGAAATGAGTGGACAAAGATTTATTTATATGAGGATTCTGCATATATATAAAATATTTTTATTGATTTTTTAAAAATAGTAAACTATGTAAAAATTACTAGCTACCATATATTAGAAGACCACGTCTCATCATATGCATATCCATTTTCCAGTGCAATTACAAATACCTAACTTGACTGCCTAAATGGATCGAGTTTGGCTTCTGACCTAACTACCTAAATGGATCGAGTTTGGCTTCTGACATTAACTCAAACTGATTAGAAGATCACGTCTCATATGCGGGTTGAGGGGGGGGTACGGTACCGACCGGTATGACCGGTGGTGCGCCTCTTCTTTTTTTTTTAACTATAATTATGAGAAAAAAAAATAAAAAATAATAGAGCAAATTTGAACAAAAAATTGTAAAAAAAAGTATATTTTTTATTGAAAAAACACTGTAAACAATTAGTCTATTATTTTTTATTTTTTTTTCTCATAATTGTGATAAAAAAACAAAAAAATACCATTTGCACCGGACCGCCCCCAATTTCTCATCATATGCATATCCATTTTTTAGTGCAATTACAAATACCTAACTACCTAAATGGATCGAGTTTGACTTCTGACATTAACTGAAACTGACAATGAATGCCTCTCTTTTCGAACAAAGCTAGCGTCCATATATATCTGATGGAGTACAAGCTTTAGGTTCTTTTCTTTTTAAATTATTTTACTTTATGTCAACTTACTAAACGAAATTTATGAATTTTTTTTTTTTTACAAATAACTCACTATACTGAAACTTTTTAACATAAAAGTAAAAAAACCGTTAAATACTTTGACTTTAACGAGAAAAAGACAATTTAAACATTGAGTTGTTCAAAAAAAGCGATGCGATGCGGCAATCCTTGTGTGACGTTTATGAAGAAAATGAAAAATATATTTTAAAGTATAATATAAATTTAAAAAGTATGCCAAAAAACAAGAAAATAAATAAATACTCCCTCCGTCCCAAGATAAAAGTACTTATAACTATTTTGGGTAGTCCCATGTTAAATATCCACTTTTCTTTAATAACCAAATTTTTACACATTTTTTCATATTATGCCCGTAGCATTAAATATATCATACTTTTCTTATTCTAATTCTCTCTCCATATTTAATGACATTATTATGGGCAATTTTGTCATTTTATTCTTCTTCTTAATATGCGTGAAAAGTCCACTAGGACTTTTATCATGGGACGGAGGGAGTAATATATTTAATTATTTTTGTAATTAATATCAAATAAAATTTTATTTATAATTAAGTCATTTATAAAATAAAAAAATCCAAAAATATGCTAATTAAAATTAAGGGGAATGTGAAATATATTTAGGGAGAAATGAAAGAAAATTATAATAAAATCAAAAAATTTAGCGAAAAATACATGGTAGAAATTAAAAAATAAAAAGAGTTATTTAGTTATTTTTGTAATTAATAGAAAATATTTTTTTATATAATTAATAACAGATATAATTGAGGAAATTATAAATTATAAATTATTTTAAAATTAAAAAAAATTTTCAAATTCGGACATTAAATTATAATTGAGTCAATTTGGTAATAAAATTAAAAGTTCAGTAACCCATTTGTAAGTTAACTTAAAGTACAATGACTTAAAAGCATTTTACCCTATTCTTTCAACAATGATGGGGTATAAGAGCATTCACAACAGTTTTCTTATCTTAATCCCTACTCTGCAGTGCTATTGGGTCATTCTGTAGGATAGGGATTCAATTTTTTCATTATGTACCCAACAGGTTATTTATATTGATTCCTTAAATTTTAAAATTTGAAATTTAAAATTAAAAATTAAAAATTAAAATTTGAAAGTTCCAACAGTCAAATCATGTTTTGAACGTTGTAACTATTTTTTATTTAAAAGTAATTGTTGTTTGAATTTAAAAATTGTAATTATTTTAATTTAAAAATAGACATTGCTAGAAATCAAAATGTGCAACGGTCATTATGTGTTTATGAGAACTTTATTTTAATTATAAAATAATAAAATTTATAATTATTAGTAATATTTTTACAAAATGATCAAAATCAAAATTTGATCGATTTTTAATTTTTTTATAGTTCTCTTTCTTCTTTAAATCCTTTGTTTAAAAAATAAAAATAAGTGAATTTGATAAGCATACCCAAATCAGCAATTAAGTGAGATAAGATCCTTTAACCAACATAAAATTACAATAAATAGGGTGTGAAATGTCATTTTACATAAATAGGGAACGCTCTTTTGATTCCCTCATCCTGAGGAGTCAAATCATATATAGTGTAAGACCCCGAATTTTATGGAATAAAAGTATTCAATTTTTCTTATAATTACTATTCAGTAAATGGTTAAATTGATAAAAGTTAAAGTTAAGGGTGATATATGAATTTTTTTTCAAAATACACGTGGTTATAAAATATTCATTGTTGTCGGGGAATATTCGTTTCGTCGTGGGATATTTTTTCTATCGGAGAATATTTATCTTTGACGCCAGTATGACCATTTGTGGGAATAAGCTGTCGGATGAAGAAAACGACAAAATTAAGTTTTTATAAATAACGGCGAATCGTTCTGCTAATAACACCGTTGGAATATTCGGTTGGTAAAATAAAGTAATACGATTGTTGCACAAAGATGGCATACCAGATATTAAAGATTTTTGAATTATTGATTCTTACGTGAAGGCCTTTACTCGATAATTGTTACACTAATTCTTTATTCAATATTTTATTTTATTGATTCAATAATTCTTTGCGTTGATATTTTATATTATTGTTGTTTCAATAATTATTCGCGACAATATTTTCTCATTATCGGATCAATAATTCATATTATTTGAATAATATTATTAGATAGCATTATTGGCAATGTCTAGAAAGTTCATCAAGGAGAGGGTTTGTCACTTAATTGCAAGGCCGAAGAAGGAAAAATTCTTATTCGAAAGCCCCTCTTTCCGGGGAACTACTGGTCATGTCATAATTGTGATTCGTAATATTATTTGTGAATAATTAATTATTGATTTATATGATAAGGAAATATTTATTTGATGTGGATATAAATGATGGATTTATTTATGTGGTTATAAATGAAGGAATTAATGTTGAGGTATTTTATCAGTATTTTTATCAGAATGAAGGTATTAAAAATTAAACCAGTGTTTTTGAGATATATTGCGTGAGTTAGAATTTTTAATCCGACCGTTGGATCGTTGTAATTTTTGGATATGTTATATATAAGTTGAGTATATGTCCACAAATTTTGAACAGTTAAAAATGAACGTATGATTTGTTATGAATTTTAAGATGTGAATGGTTCAGAAATTATTGAAGTATCCGAATTTAGTATTTTGGTAGAAAATTCTAGAATTGAGTGGGCCCCACTTGTGGTTGGTGAATAAATGTGCTGAATTTTATTTCAAATGTTGTGGGTGGGAATAGTAGCAGATAAAGCCATCAGGTTGCAGGTCAAGTCTGCTAAAAATTTTTTATAAATAGTGGGCTAAGTTAGAATTGAAAATCACACCAAAAACAAGTTTTCTCTCTTTCTCTCTCTAGATTATTGAGTGTATTTTGTGAGTATTTAGAT
The DNA here is from genome assembly GCA_020205605.1 of Panax ginseng. Lineage (NCBI taxonomy): Eukaryota > Viridiplantae > Streptophyta > Magnoliopsida > Apiales > Araliaceae > Panax > Panax ginseng. The sequence goes on from CM035150.1 coordinate 100,561,777, forward strand.
ACTTGGTGAGTTGATATTCATCGAAGCTGCAAGTTTCCTTGACGTTATATATCGATATCCGAATGTAAGTCATTTTTTGAGGTAAAGGATAGTAAAGGAATTTTAAGGGTTATTATGTTTTCAGTTCGTATTTCTTCCTGACCTTCAAAAATTCTGGAAAAATTTGAAATGATATGTTGATGAGTTTTATTGATTGTGTCAAAAATGGTGATTTTTGGATGTATAGATTAGGAGTTATGAATTTTATGAGAAAAGACTATTTTAAAAGTAACCGCTTATAACTCCTTGTGGTTAACTCCAAAATTGATGAAATTTTTATTGGGAGTACATCTATATAATATCAGTGTACTCTGTGAATTTTGGAATTTTGGATAAAAGTACAATTTATGATAAATGTCTAAATATTCATGTGTTTTGGCCATATGAAAAATAGTAAATGAATTTTAAAAATTCTAAGAAAAATATATGTTCAATATGGGACTATATTCTGCTAAATCCCAGAAAAGAAATATTTGTGGAACTGATTTGGTATTTTTCATGAAAATGGACTAGTTATGAATAAATGAGTTAAATATGTAATGTGAAGGAAGAAAATTAGAAAATATGATTTTATGGCTTGGGAATCATATATGTGGTATATGCAGATTTTTGATGAGGGTTTTGGTTATTGGTGATGAAATCTTATAAGTTTGGCATTTTATGATGATTAAATGCATTATTTAGTAAAGTGTAAACAATTAAAATAAATTATTTATAAGTTTAAGAAATGTTATTCTTTCAATATCATTATACCAAAATATTGGTATGGATTTTATTGTGGGATTTCTACCTTTTTGTGTCAGGGTTACTATTCATGAGTTACTATTCACGAGTTACTATTCACGGGTACTATTCACTACAAAATTTATGACGCCCCCAAAATTAGGTATACATCACCCATCTTGGGTCGCCAATTATATGGTACAAAATTCAAATACAACTTACTAATACAACTGTCGTGTATAATACGACAAAACATAAACTGTGAGTTTGAATACAAATATTATCTACTCGAGATTATACAAACTCAAAAGGAGTCCTCATTACAATTATTATCACACTATTTCACGTAATAATAGTGAGGAATCACTTAATCTTATCCTCTCGGACCATCACTCGTTCCCGACTCATCCCATCTATATTCTCATTTCTCAAGATAAAGCGGTGAAAGAAAGGATGAGCTCAACTAGCCCAATAAGAAATATTATGACTAAGATAATGCAGAATAAATTATCATTAGTCTCTAACAATGTTAAACTGATAAAATATAATAGACATCAAGTTTAACTGCAGCAGAACAAACAATCCATTAAAAGAGTCAAATAGAGAATAGAATCTACTATTTTTTATGATTTAAAAAGTTTTTCATCACTTTTATCGTTGAAACTCAGCTCAATAAATAATCCACATCATTAAATCATCCGCACTACGTGCCCGAGGATATTCTTTAAGATATCACGACCACGAATTATCCATGCACCACTGCCAAAGATAATCGTGTTTTCATCAACTGGTCCCGATCATGCCATAAAACAATTCATCTTTGCTCCTTTTCGACGAAGAGAATCCATAGCCATAATCATACCAAAAATTTTCCATCAACGCACTACGCGCCAATGAGGACTTTTAATTTTCACATCATTTGTAACATTACTGGCCATGATTATACCGAATAATCCACCTCGTCATAATCATACCAAGTCCATCTACGCACCACTGAGCCACAAATGACTTTTCAACATAACATAAACATGAGGATGATGACAATGATATAAGAATTCAATTAAACAAGTTCAAGAATTAATTTGTCCGTAAACCAATAACGCCCTAATTGTCAACATGATCATCGCTTCAGAGAGTAAAATTCAAGAATGCTCGGAAGAATATTTCCACGAAAAGATATTGGATGAAGCGCAAATATCAAGGATATTCCACTAATTTCATGGAGTATATAAGTCAAAATTTTAATCGGTCGAGTATAATACCGAATGGAATAACAAAAGATATCACCATGCATGCAGATCTTGTGCATGTATCGGTTATTTCAACAGAATAATAATAATGTAACGGTGTGTCGTGAAATTCAATAATCGATGGGATGTTCCAACAGTAATAATAAATGCGAGAATAATAAATTATGGAACCAGTCCCATGAAGATAAAGATGCAGACAGGATATTCCACGTAATAATAAAGAATAATAAAAAAATGGAACCAGTCCCACAGATAAGATGCATGACGGGATATTCCAAATGTAATAAATAAAGACGGAATAATAGAAGAATGTCACCAAGTATAGGGTAGCCAGATACAAAGTTATTCCAGCGAACAATAAAGAAATGGAATAACAAAAGTTCTCTTCTTGAATACAAAAGAATAATATCCCTTACCAGTAAAATAATACTTGATATAAAGTAGTGAAGTAGAAGAGAAAACTTTTCTTCTATCTCTATAGTCTCTCTCTATAGTTCAATTGAATTCTGTAAGAAAATAATGAAGGAATGAACTTTATTTATAGAAAAATGGAATGCATAAGAATTAATCCATGAAACCATCCAAATTGATTTACTTTAATTTGACGGTCCATATTTAAAGAAAAATCTTTTAAATAAAATATAATATATTCTATTTATATAAAAAGATTTTTACCATGCAAACACTATGCGGACACTATGCAAACACTATGCATAATAAAATATAATATATTCTATTTATAGAATAACTTTAATAAAGTATTCATTTTATATAAAAGATGTTTCTATTTTATTACGTGAATAAAAAAAACTTCTAAATCAACAATAATTGAATCAAATAATGTGAGATACTACGCGTAACTATTGTAGCAATAATTGAACAAAAGCGAGTGTCTTCTTCGTATAAATATCAATAATCAATACCGCTAGGCTACTATGCAACAATGCGTATTATTGTACTTTTACTACCGAGTAGTTCAACAAGATCAACCAGTAAAACTTCCGTCGTTATTTTTAATAAAATATTTTTTGTCGTTTTCTCAATCCGACAATAATTTCCATGGGGTCCACTTAATGATTGTGCCAGTCGCATAAATATTTCTGTTTAAAACGAATATTCTCCACCAATCGAATATAATATGACAACTTGCATACTTTGCAAAATTTATAAATATTACCCACAACTATAAAATTATCTCAAATTCACACCATAATATAAAAAAATATTTGAAAAAATTAATTCTTTATTCATAAAACTGGGATTTCACAATCTCCCTCCTTATGGAATTTCGCCTCGAAATTTACACGACGCACGTACTGGTATCTGCGAGCAGTGAGGATACCTTGACTTCATTTCGATTCTAACCTCGAGGTATAACCTCGAGTGTTGGATACGATTCTTCTTATCCAAGATTTTAACACGAGATCTCACACGTTAAATCATCCGCTATCTCGTCCGATTCTAAATTAATAATGTGGTTGGTCATCCACATATTTACGTAACATTGATACGTTAAAAATGTTATGAGCACGCGACATACTTGGCGGTAAAACGCAGTCTATAAGCTACGAGCCCTATTCAATCGAGGATTTCAAATGGGCCAATTAAATCGAGGGTTGAGATTTCTCTCTTCAAAGACTCTTGTTTTAGAATAACGCCTATGAACCTTCTTCTTCACATTCATCGATTCGGTATGTAAGCGAAGGCGTCTTTAACTTTATCGATTAAAGTCGATTTTACTCGTTTATTCATTATCTTCACGTGGGTCCCTAGAGTCTTTAACTCTATCTTCATCATTCGCAAGTTATCTGAAATGAGTCTTTGTGTTAACAACATCGCACTTCAGAACGCATACGATCTTCTACTCAACACGTTATTTACCACGTTCGCTTTTCCACGATGATATTGAATAAGACGATCGTAATCTTCAAACATTTCGATTCAACGTCTTTTTTAGCATATTACGTTCGCGTTTTAGTTGAAGAAATATTTTGAGGGTTTAAGAAATGGGTTTTGTACTTGGTGTCAATACAACTTCGATTTCACGCTCTGGGGTAGGCTAAGAAGTCTTCGTGAATACGCCAAGAGATTTATTAATGATAGAAATATCATTCAAAATCAGTATTTTCATCCAAGACTTGGATAAGACGTCACATTGATACCAATGTGACTTCTATCCCTTAACCTAGATAGCACCTCACAATGATACCTATCAACTTGTCATCGCCATTCACGACGCCGCACTACGTAAAGTCCGCTTCGCATTCCCACAAGGAAGTCATCAACAAAAGGATCGGGGGCTTTACTTATGGCTCGATATGACAATGATTGAATTTATTGGTTTGGTTGCTTGAATTCGCATAATAGGTTGGTTAGGAATATGCAAGCTAACAACCTTATTTAAAAACATGATGAGTAGTTAACCAATCGTTTAAAAAAAACCACATCAAAGGCAAGTATTTTCAAAGAGATAAGATCGATATGTAACGTGAAAGTGTCGATTTGAATCAAACAAGATTTATAAAATGGAAGTAACGGAAGGTTTCTCCCAATGGAGTTTCAATAAATAAATCAAAGTTTAACTTCTAGGAGTTAAGTACAAACATTGAACACAAACTAGGTGAAATAAAAGAGCGAGTAGAATCCCAGATTCAACATCAGATAGACTTCGTAAGAGCTTATGATTAACTTACCCATGATAATTTTATTCAGTCCTCGTCACGAGAAAAAAAACGCCTTCTCTTAAACTACCGACTTTTGGCTTATGCGGGACATCCTTTGGCATCACTATCCGGTTGGACTTGACTTCACCATACGACAAAATTGAGCTAGGTGACCTTCTTCCCAATTAAAAAAAGCTTTGGATTTATTTGCGCATAGTTTGAGACGGATATGTCCCTCTTGTCCAAGATTTGAAACATACTGAATCGATGGGCGCTTCTTCTTTCTTTGAAACGCGGTCTTTGTGCCGACATCTTCACGTCATTTTTGAACTTTCTCTTAAAATGTCCATTCTTATTATCTTGGCCATGATTACCACCGAAATGGTTACCATTCTTGGCTTCGATAATATCCCCACGATGGTTATCGTTGTTCGATGACCGCTACAATCGGGTATGATTATTATCGTGTTTTTGGTCATTGCCTTTTGGTTGTGTTGACTCATTATTGCACTTCAATAACTGAGCCCTATTCACAATATCTGAATATAAAAAAAGTTTGTGAGAAATGAGGTATTGACGTATATCGGGTTTCAAACCTAGCAAAAACATTCGCGTTATTCGCTCCTCATTATCGACCAAATGGGATCTGAAACGGGATAACTCCGCAAACTTAGCCTCGTCATCGCGACACGGTCATATTGTTTTGCTCCAGCTTGATGAATTCTACCTCCTTCATGTGACGAATACTTTTAGGAAAGTACTTGTCGTTGAATAATTCTTGGAACTTATCGCAAGACATCTTGAGTGCGTCAGGCTGGGTACGTTTTACAGATTCCCACCAATGATCTCCTTCTTCACGCAACATAAAGGTGGCGAATGGAACCTTTGCTCCTCGAGCATTCCAAGACATCAAATATCTTGATAATACGCTTTATCCATGTCTCCGCCTTAAGTGGTTCCGACTTTCCCAAAAACTCCGGTGGTCCCAGCCTCGAATCGCTTAGCGGTGACCAACCGTGGGTTACCATTGTTTCTACCTGCATTATGGACAGGAGTTGCCTTCACCCGTTGTTGCATGAATTGCTCCTTAAACTGCTTAGTGGTGACCGTCCGAGAGTTATCAGTATTTCTAACTGCATTTTGGACACGAAATTTCTACCGTTGTTGCATGAATTACATAAAGTCTCTGACCATCCCATCATTCACCATTTCATCGGTGTTATTGTTTTCATGAGGAGTATTGTCATCTGGTTGCACATTATCCTGATTATTGATCTGTGGAGACTCAACGGTCTCCTGTGCTCCATTGATAATCTCAACATTCTCGGATGCCATTTTCAAACATTGCCACAAAACAAGGGTTAATTAACATATCACATATTATCTCTATACTTTGACTGACCAATTAAATACCAAATAAACTTAGGAAGGTCATACTAGAGAAGGAATTTCCGCCTCTCCCCTTCTAGTTCTTATCTCACATCTTAGCCAGGATCATATCCTAAGCTTTGATACCAACCGTGGACGCTTCCCAAAATTAGGTATACATCACCCATCTTGGGTCGCCATATACATGATATCTGTAATTCAAATACAACTTATTAATACAACCTGCCGTGTACAATACGATTAAAACATAAACCGTGAGTTTGAATATAATTATTGTCTACTAGAGATTATACAAACTCAAAAAGAGTCCTCATTACAATTATTATCACACTAGTTCACAAAATAGTGAGGACTACTAATGCTATCCTCGGACCATCACTCCGCTCCCAGACTGCTCCAAAATTTATATTCTCATTTTCAAGAGAAGCAAAGGAAGAAAAGGGTGATTTCAACTAGCCCAAGAAGAAATATTATGACTAAGATAATGCAAAATAAATTATCATTAGCCTCCCAACAATGTTAAACCGATAAAATACAATAGACATTAAGTTTAAGCTGCAAATTAACAAGCAATCCATTAAAAGAGTCAAGTAGAGAATAGAATCTACTATCTTTTATGATTTAAAAGTTTTTCATCACTTTTATCACGAGACTCATTTCAATAAATAATTCATATCATTAAATCATCCCCGCACTACGTGCCAAGGATATTCTTTAAGATTACGACCACGAATTATCCATGCACTACGGGCCAAAGATAATCGTGTTTTCATCAACAGTCCCCGATCATGCCATAAAACAATTCATCTTTTGCTCCCTTGGTCAAGAGAATCCATAGCCATAATCATACCAAAATTGTCCATCAATGCACTACAGCCAATGAGGACTTTTAATTTTCACATCATTTGTAACATTACTACTACATGATTATACCGAATAATCCTCGGTCATAATCATACCAAGTCCATCTACGCACTACAGCCACAAATGACTTTCAACATAACATAAAACATGAGGATGATGACAATGATATAAGAATTCAATTAAACAAGTTCAAGAATTAATTTGTCCGTAAACCAATAACGCCCTAATTGTCAACACGACATCGCTTTCAGTAGAGTAAAATTCAAGAATGCTCGGAAGAATATTTCACGAAAAAGACATTGGATGAAGCGCAAATATCAAGGATATTCCACTAATTTCATGGAGTATAAGTCAAAATTTTAATCAACCGAGTATAATACCGAATGGAATAACAAAAAGATATCACCATGCACGCATGCGGTCAGCTTGCATGAGGCGGTTATTTCAACAGAATAATAATAACGGAACCGTGTCGGTGAAATTCACAATCGGATGTGATGTTCCAAATGTAATAATAAATGCGTAATAATAAATTATGGAACCAGTCCGGCAGATAAGATGTATGCAGGATATTCCGACGTAATAATAAAGACAGAATAATAAAATGGAACCAGTCCGCCAGATAAAGATGTATACGGTGATATTCCAATGTAATAAATAAGACGGAATAATAGAAGAATGTCACCAAGTATAGGGTAGCTCAGCAGATACAAAAGTTATTCCAACGTAACAATAAAGAAATGGAATAACAAAAGTTCTCTTCTTGAATACAAAAGAATAATATCCCCACCGTAAAATAATACTTGATATAAGAGTAGTGAAGTAGCGAGAAAACTTTTCTTCTATCTCTAGTCTCTCTATAGTTCAATTGAATTGTAAGAAAATAATGAAGGAATGAACTTCTATTTATAGAAAAATGGAATGCATAAGAATTAATCCATGAACGATCCAGATTGATTTATTTTAATCTGACCATCTCATATTTAAAGAAAAATCTTTTAAATAAAATATAATATATTCTATTTATATAAAAAGATTTTTACTACGCAAACACTACGCTGGACACTATGCAAACACTATGATAATAAAATATAATATATTCTATTTATGTAATAACTTTAATAAAGTATTCATTTTATATAAAAAGATGTTTCTATTTTATTACGTGAATAAAACAAAACTTCTAAATCAACAATAATTGAATCAAATAATGTGAGATACTACGCAAAGAACTATCAGAAAGCAATAATCGAACAAAACCGAAGTGACTTTCACATAAATATCAATAATCAATCTGGTGCTACGCTACTATGCAACAACGCAGACATCAGATTTCTTTACTACCGAAAGTAGTTCAACAAGATCAACCGTAAAACTTCCGTCGTTATTTTTAATAAAATATTTTTGTCGTTTTCTCAATCCGACAATAATTTTCGTTAATGGGGTCCATTAATGATTGTGCCAGTCGCATTTAATATTTCCCATTTAAAACGAATATTCCCAGTAACCAATCGAATATAATATGACAACTTGCATACTTTGCAAAATTTATAAATATTACCAACAACTATAACATTATCTCAAATTCACACTATAATATAAAAAAATTAATTCGAGAAAATTAATTCTTTATTCATAAAAACTGGGTTTCACACCAACAATCGGCCCATCAATGCACTACGGCCAATGAGAACTTTTACCACATCATTTGTAACATTACTACCATGATTACAATCGAATAATCCCTAATCATAATCATACCAAGTCCATCTACGCACACTGAAGCCACAAATGACTTTTCAACAAAATATAAACACGAGGATGATGACAATGATATAAGAATTCAATAAAACAAGTTCAAGAATTATTTTATCCAGAATTATTAACGTCAAATTGTCAACATGATATCGTTTTATAGAGTAAAATTCAAGAATGATCGTAAGAATATTTTCATGAAAGATATGGATGAAACGCAAATATCAAGGATATTTTACTAATTTCATGGAGTATAGAAGTCAAAACTTTAACCAACCGAGTATAATAAAGAATGGAATAACAAAATAAATCACCATGCACGCAGACTTTGATGTACAAAAGTTATTCCAATGAATAATAATAATAGAACCAGTCGGCAAAAATTTGCACCCATTGGGATGTTCCAATAGAATAATAATAAGACGGAACCAGTCCTGTAAAACACATGCATGTGGATGTTCCAACAGAATAATAATAAGATGGAACCAGTCCGGGTGAAAATACACGACATGTGATGTTCCAATGGAATAATAATAAAGATGGAACCAGTCCCAGTAAAACACATGCATGTGATGTTCCAAATGTAATAATAGAAGAATGTCACCAAGTATAGGGTAGATCACAGATATACAAAAGTTATTCCAATGTAATAATAAAAATGGAATAACAACGGTGCCCTAGTTTTTTTGTTAAATGAATGTTTAGTAGAAAAAATGTAATGTTGGGTCGTGATATTTCCTATTTTTAAGCCGATTACATCGGGCCTATTCACATAAACAATCTACGGGGCCTCTATTATTAATCCGTGAAAGTCACCTTTGGGCCACCATATTATATCCGTTTTTAAACCTTTAAGGCCGGGTTTCATCCAAAGGAGTCAACCCATTAGATATTTTAATATCTCATTATTTTGACTTATGATGATGAAAAAGCATGACGGTTGACTCAAGGCTCCTGTCGTGCATTAATGAGATGGGATCATAAGCAGTCGGTGGTAAAAAACAAGTGGCAAAAAAGCAAAGGATAAACCTTATACAATGGGCAGAGCCCAACAGTCGTAGGGGGTGTCGGGTAATAGTGGGTGGCATGTTGATCCAATCAAAGATAAGATAACCTAAAGAAGGAAGCCATCGCTCAGAGGTACGTTCTCATACATATCATTTTTCGATTCCTCACATATATATTAATCGAGAATTATTATCTCTCTAAACATTAGACAATACATTCCTCCATTGTTAACCTTGTGAACACATACTAATTCTCAATACCGAAGCTATCCCCGACGGAACCGCCGTCAAGCTTGTGGTGTTTACCGTGTTTATCTTGTGAAGGATCGTGGACGCCTTACGTGATTGGGACGTGGCGTAAGATCCCGTTGTTAACATTCATTGCTAGGAGGGGTTTTCAGTGTTCTCGAGTTATCAATCACAATATTTTTAGTTGTTATACATCGGAAGTTATGGCACAAATTAGAGGGTTCTCGCTCGAGATCCCCCACGAAACTCAAAAAGATAGTTGGTCTTTCACGACAAAGAAGCATGATGGCGTGGCCAAGGCAAGTAAAGGCATCCCGCTTAGAACTCGGCAGACCAAGTGGTCAGCCGATGAAGATGGTGGACGAAGCAGACAGAGCTTTGGAGGTTCTCTTGGAGCCGGAAGCAAGGATGTATGCTAAATGAAGCGAGGATGTAGGCGAGAACAAAGATTCAATTATGTCCAATCTAAAAGACGTGGTACGCCTAAAGATGGACAACCGTGAATTCAAAAGCAGCCTATATACTTTAAAGACATGTCTCGAGGTCGTCCTTGGGATCGAAGCGCACTCCAATGACCATTTTCCGATTGATTGACTGAGAAGGGTATTCCGCCCTATTGGTCTTCGGATTATGGTCAAGCAGAGTAGATGAAAATCCAATGACCATTTTCTTGATTCGACCGTGGAGGGTACTTCACCCTATTGGTCTTTGGGATTATGGTCGCAATGCATTTAATAAATCGATCCGTGGAGATGCACCTCATAATACAAATAAGGCATTCTCGCTTCGAGTATCCTCACCATGATGATGTAAAGTTTCACCAAGTAGATCCAAATCACACTCGAGAATCCACCGAGGCACACCGCCAGTAGACACTTGTCTTGGAGATGCCCATCTAAGGTCAAGGCTTCAGATTCAAAGACACAAAATGCACCCATATTCCTAAGCATCTCGAAGAAGGTACCTCATCCTAGGGGTTCTCAGATTATGGCAAGTTTTGACGCAGGAGTAATTTAAGAATATATTTACCCGAGAACACAAAAAGGCACTCGCCTTGAGTGTTCTCGCCAACAAATAAGGACTCGTCACCAAAGTCGATCTATAAGTCGACTTCCGGAAATCCAAACACTTAGGTAAATATTTCTAAGGTCTGGTTGGCATTGTGGTTCAAAGTCGATAATAGTTAAAGAGAGGTTTCGGGAGTCCGACAAAGCCATTGCGGTTCTTCTAAGTAGAGAGTTCGTGGATATTGCATGCAGATGGATATTCTATTTCGGCCATCAAGATAAGAAGCTATCAAGGAGTCGATCACAATAACAATTCCAATCACGGTGCATTATCAAAGTCAGCCACTATGATGCTTGTAACTTCGATGCTAGATGGCGCTCTTTCCTTCTGGATCGATCTTTCAAAGAAGATCAAGTACAAGAAGTGTCAATTTTGTTCTCATTGATGAGAATCTTTGTCGAAGGACCTTTTTCATCATCATTGCTTAAACATTTGGTTCCATCCAAGCAGTAGTATGTTCTTCGTGAAGTTCACAAAGACATTTGTGGCAATTATTTGGCTCGAAGTTGTTGACCTACAAAGCACTTCTAAGCAACGATATTCTTGAAAGAATCGGGGATTCAAAGACAAAAGACTTGGTGGCTCACCCACATTCACTTTTTCACTATTGGTCCCGGTCCTATTTGTCTATGGTCACTATGGTGTAAGGAGGTATGGTAGGACTCACCGCCATTCGATGGCGTACCATTTGTCGTTTCTTTCTACCCCGGTGGTAGACTAAGGATCCTATATTGATTTTACCAGGGTGGTAAGTCAATGGTCACAATTGATCCTTATATCTTGGTCCTTATATCTTGATCCTTATATCTCGGTCCTTATATAATTGTTTCACCTCGAGTGGTAAACAAACGATGATCTCACACTACTTGAGTGGATGAGTATGTGGTATTTTATTTTTATTTAAGTGTTGAGTTCAAATCCTTTCAGATTCGCTTAAGTTAAATTTCATCCATGAAATTCAATTCACTTCGTCTCTCATACATTAACTATCATATGTCTTAAATCGATTCACTTTTTAGGTTCATCTTACCGATATTGAATTATCAAAAGAAACTAAGCAAAACATAGTTCACAATTAAGGAAATTGCAGATTCATCAGAAAACTAAAACATTCATTCGATCTATTCATTCATGAACAAAAATACGCCAATATAGAAACATAAAAGTTTAAACAAATAAATTTTTACATAAGTCGTAATGAAAAAAAAGAAGAACGCCAGGCACCACCTTCGCCTTTGAGTTGAGCAAAGTTGGGTCCAAAGCTAACAGACGCTTTTTCTTCATTTCTCTCTCAGCGGTCTTCAGAACCTTCCGGTCAGACTTTCATGATCTCGACGTTAAGTTCGTCCGAATCCCTATATTCTTCCTCAGATCCGCTTTCGAGCTCGATTCTACGAAGAGGACCCTTCCTCAAGCTCCTTTATTTTGAGACGAAGCTTCAGGGCGTTTGTTCTTATGTCTCAAATCCTTCTTCCCGGGCCTTTAATTGAACCTCGCCAAGTTGAATAGCCAGGCTTCGGTTGGTCAAGAAGACTCTCATTCTTGGCCCTCAGAGCAGGTGTTTTCTTCGACAGCTTTGCGCTCAGATCGGTTAAAGTTTGTCGACCGGCTTTGAGGCGCTAACCCATCTCTGTATGGGTCTTAGTTCATCATCGACGCCTTCAAGTCCATCTTAGCTCGATCTAAGTTTCGTTGGAGGCCATCGATGACACGAAGAAGCGTCTTCTCGATCGCCTTTTCGAGCCAAGGTCGATCTCAAAGATATTGATCTCCGTCTCATGGAATCTTCCTCGATTTCCCATTTATTTATGTGTCTTGGACGCAAACGTCCAAAGACAACATTAACTTCAAGATATGTCCAAACAAAGGCTCAAGTGAATACCCGGATATCCAATTAAGAAATGTAAAGATGTAAAAATAAGGAAATGATTATTTACCCAGCCAGATAATTTCATCCCTTCATCGAAAGGTGATTCCGTCTGCAGTGATCATCGAACCGATGATCGCTTGCAATTGCTCTTACGAAGGCCCCGAATAGGTCGAACGAAAAGTTAGCATTGAATATAGGCCACAGAGTCGGAGATCCCACGGCCTCAGATGATAACCCCGACCAAGGATCGGGTCGTTTCATGCGAGGTCTCGCCCTTTCCGGGAAGGAGCCTGGTTGCTTTCGGGAGGAGAGGTTCAAAGATATACATGGCTCTCGTGAGAGGAGATTTATTTGAACTGGTTCTTGGAGAGAGTGACCGACGCAGATTGGGTGGTCACAAAGCGCTTCTCTTCTTCCGGACATGATTTGATAACTATCATCTCGATCACCCTCTTCTTTAATCTGTATTTCTACAAAGTGCAGACGAAGGGGGGGATGGTCAAGATCGGGGCACCCTAAGCTCTTCTACGCAATCAAAGGCGTTATTTTACTTTTCAATTTTTTGGTTCGGAGGATGCTTCTTCTTGATCGTATGATCGAGTAGGCCTCCTCGCCGAGGGACGGATGTGGTAGTTGGCTCAACTTTGGGGTGACTTGGAAGGGGGCTCGGAAGGGTGTTGTCTGGTTTTTCGATTGCCCTCCTTCCGGGCGAAGACGGAGGGTCTCTTCCAAGAACGACCTCACCCGGCTTCGGGTTCGTCGATTCGGAACTCGTCTGTGTATGTTTCGATTGTCTTGGCCGGAGAAGCTTCACGCTCGAGTTTCAACAGCCAAGGCCTCCTGCATAAAAAATCTTTGAACTCTTTTATCTCTAAAGAGCTCGGTTTGATCAAAGATACTGCATAACCAATACAACTCTGTGTTAGAATCCATAATATAAAAGCATTTTAAAAAAAAATTCAGATACATATAAAATAGACCAATACTTACATTTATGGTCATATAACCATGTTTGCTTCGGAGAGAGTCCCGCATTTCCACTCCTCCTCGGGGAAATTATCAAAAGTTCCATCATTTCCATTTCTCTTTCTTCGTAAATGTCTCCAAAGTCGCCAGAGATCTTCTCGCCAATGGCCCATGGTAGAGAGAAGAGATTTGGGGCCTTTGACGTAGAACCACTTTTCATGCCAAATTGCTCGCTCAAGTGTGTTCACCAAATAACGCCTCTCGAACTTCTCTCCCGACTTTGAGAATGCTTATAATGGCCTGAACCCTTCTCCTAGATTGTATCTTATTTTGTATATTGTGAAGAAGGAGTCCGTAGAGAAGGCTCCACGCCCAATTCACGGCGAAGGCCACGAAGGCCAAGATGTGAATGTATGAGTTTGGTACTAGTTGGCTTAACCCCACCCCGTAAGCCCCAAAGAAGGTTACTATGAAGATATGCAAAGGGAAACGAACCCCTTCTCCAACAAAGTCACAGAACTACCATTCAACCTTTCCGCCGTTGGTATATCTTTTTTCACCGGATCTAGGAACCTAAATTGCACGGGTATCCTGGATGTGGTATCGAGACCGAATCCTCTTTAGTTCAACCTCTCGTGACGATATCGGGGAGTATTGGCACGCGAGAATCTCTCAAGATTCCGTAGTATTCAGAGGGGTTTTGGGATTTTTTGGGGAGGGTTCTTATCGATTTGACAATTTGGGTTCGATGTCGAGGCTCCTTCACGAAGCAAAAGAAGGTAGGATTTGGTGGAACGGTTGTGAGTGGGGTTACCAATATGGGAGAGCCTTTCATGCAGTAATCCAGGAAGCCATTGTTGATTAGTTGCAGAAGAAAGGAGAAAGTTCGAGAAAGTCGAGAGTTCGTAAGCGCCGAAATTCAAATGTAAGGTGTAAAAGCTGCCAAGATTGGTAAAGTTACCTTTTATACTGATGGTTACACAGTGTTCAAGGCCGGTTCATTAAATGTTAGTAATGATTTAGAATTTGAATAGGAAGGGTCCTGGTTAGGGTTCATGCATCTATTTGATAGGCTTTTCCGATTTGGGCCTCTATTCTCTTTTTCCTTTCATTTCGTGAATAAAGAATTGGGTACACTTCAATTATCTCCTACTATGGGCCTTTAGTAAATTATCTTCATTATTCTATAGTTTTCTACTAAACATTCTCATTTAACAAAAAACTAGGGGGCAATGTTGGGTCGTGATATTTCCTATTTTTGTAGCTTGTTACATCGGGTCTATTCACATAAACAATCTATGGGGCCTCTATTATTAATCCGTGAAAGTCACCGGGCCCGACCACCATATTATATCCGTTTTAAACCTTTAAGGAATGGGTCGGTCCCAAGGAGTCAACCCATTAAATATTTTAATATCTCATTACTTTGATTTCATGATGATGAAAAAGCATGATTTATTGACCAAGGCTCTGCCGCAGGCATTAATGAGGATGGGATCATAAGCCACGGCAAGGGTAGAAAACAAAGGCCAAAAGCAAAGGATAAACCTTATATCTTCGGCAGAGCCCATCAGTCGTAAGGGTGTCAGTAATAGTGGGTGACATAAATGATCCAAACAAAGATAAGATAACCCAAGCAAGGAAGCCATCGCTCAGAGGTAATGCTCTCATACATATCATTTTTTGATTCCTCACATATATATTATCGAATTATTATCTCTCTCTAAACATTAGACAATACATTCCTCCATTGTTAACCTTGTGAACACATACTAATTCTCACGCTCGAAATTTATCCCCTGACGGAACCGTCGCTGCCTCATGGTGTTTACCGTGTTTACTGTGCAGGATCAGGACGTCTTACGTGATTGGGACGTGGCAGAAGATCCTGGCGTTAACACATATGATATTGTGATTCATGTATATGACACATGCAGTACAAGGACACAACCGAAGCAGCCATTGCCGGGGTAAGAATTATTGCAGATACTTGTCTTAGATCACAAAACGTGAAGAGGCTCATATATACTGCCTCAGTAACCGCATCATCCCCATTGAAGGAGGATGGGACTGGTTTTAAATATTGTGTGGATGAATCATGTTGGACTCTGTTGGGATTTCACATGAATCCCACATCGGTTAAATTCAAGAGTGTAGATGGCTTAATAAGTATGGTAGAACATCAACCTAATAGGTTAACCTTTTAGGTAAGGAGGTGGTCCAACATACTTATTGGGCTCGCTCACACAGTGTCTTGCCGCTAGGTGATGAATTGATGTGGGATGGATCGCTCAATTCGGCTTACAAGTGGTATCAAAGCCCATGGTTCGGTGGGAGTCCAAGTATCAACTTCAAGGCGCGAGGGCGAGAGGTACAATTCGCAGCCTCGTGGGTGGAGTAAATAGAGTTGAATCGGGTGGAGCACTACCGTGTCGGTGGAGCACGGATGATTTGAGTCCGGGTGGGAGCGGGGGCTTGGAAGGCTCTCGATACAAAATCTTTGAGACACCCAGACGTAAGAGACACCCAGACGTGGTGGAGTAATATTAGAGTCAAGCGAGGCTCTTGAAGGACTCAAAAAGTATTTGAATCGGGTGGAGCATGGCTCAGGGATGGCTCTAGGAAAAAGCTGGCCGAGGAGTAGTATTAGAGTTAGCGAGAGCTCTTCAAGGATTCAAAGAAGGTGTGTCTTGGCTTAATGATAAGATACTCTAGTATGATACTTGTGATGGGTATTCAAGTGAAAGGTGGAGATTGTTGGGATTTCACATGAATCCCACATCGGTTAAATTCAAGAGTGTAGATGGCTTAATAAGTATGGTGAGAACATCAACCTAATATGTTAACCTTTTTAGGTAAGGAGCATTCAACATACTTATTGGGCTAAATCTACACGCAATGCTTATTCTTTAGATGATGATGAATTGATGTGGGATGGATCGTTCAATTCCGCTACAGACTCCTATCAACTTATCGCTTATTTATGACCATGATTTCTTACAGGTACTCGATATATAATTATTTTTATATTCTTATTAGCCTTAATTACCAATTTGCCTACCTTTGATATATCCCCATTAATTTAAAGGGCTATATTACATCAAAGACATTAGCAGAGAAAGAGATATTGAGCTATAACGATATTGAAAGGAGTAGAAATTTACAAGTTGTGAGCCTGTGTGTTGGCCTAGTAGGAGGAGACACACTTCTTTCCTATGTGCCTTCAAGTATGGATGTAATCTTATCTCCAGTTAGAGGCAACCTATCTGCTTACAGAACCTTGCAATTTCTGGAACAACTTTTGGGGTCTGTTCCTCTGGTTCACATTGAAGATGTTTGTGATGCACATATCTTCTGCATTGAGAAACCATCTTCCATCAAAGGTAGATTTCTATGTTCCAACGGGAATCCAACTACTGGAGAGATTGCTGATTATTACAGGGCCAATCACCCCGACTTTCAGATACCGCAAGAGTACGTACGTAAACTGATATATATATATATATATATATATATATATATATATATATATATATATATGTTATATATATATATAACGTAGTCTTTTCAATGTTATATAAATTAAGTGATGGTTAAGCACTGCTTTTGAATATTTTCGATCAGATTATTGGGAGTAGCAGAGAGAAGAAGCAGATTCGATTCCACGGAGCTCGTAAAACAGGGATTTGAGTACAAATTTAACATGGCAAAAATATTAGATGATAGTGTAGAATGTGGAAGACGACTAGGAGTACTTCTGTAACTCTCACAACGTTAACTAGTACTTGTCCACTCCTCCCTCATATATTTACAAATGGTTATGCATTCTCTACCCCAGCTTCGACCACTTGTTTAATTAAATGTAAAATTTTATATTTCTTGTGGTATAAATTAATAATGCCATTATATAAATTTCCCGTTTTTTGAAAGTTGGACTGGATCTTACTCACGTCATTACACTAGATTGTTAGTATAAAATACAGTTGATCAAAAAAGTTTTGACAGATTGTTGGATCCAATTTGTTTATAAACTGTTTTATATGTTCTGATTTCAACTTTAACAATGGATGTTTAATTTTCCTATATATATTATGAATATGTATGTATGTATATTCAAAAAGTTCGAAAATTGAATCAATGATGATGATGATTATGAAACAGTACAAGGGTACAGTTGAATCAGCCATTGTTGCCTTAGATCACAAACCAAACCATGAAGAGGGCTTTCTATATATGCTATATCGACCATTTTTTCTGTCGCTATAGTATAAAAAATTGATTTAGTAACAAATGATGCATTGAATCTTTAATGAGTACTAAAAATTTATATAAAAAAAACATAACTTTTGAATTACCTTTTGAGAATATCAAAATTTTATGATTAATTAAGAAACATGAAAATCAAAAAAAAAACATTTGAGCTACGAGACATTAAAATTTGATTATTGAATTAACTCACCACCTCCAATCAAAGTGACTCGGTACTTGCTTTGTTAAAGATTGTTTGGTACTATTATATTAATAGTGGAAGTTTTTGACAGATTGTTGGATCCAAGTTTTTTTAAGTCAATTTTTAAAATTAATTTGTTTAAATTTTAAAACATCAAAAATGATAATTAAAATATTTTTTAGTTAGTCTATAAGTAATGATTATAATTATTTATATTAAAATTTAAAAAATTTACATTAGCTTTTTAAAAAAAATCTAATTTATATGGAATATAAACACGAAACTCCTCTATAGTCTTCCTCTCCCCTCTAAAAACCTCTCGTTTCCAATCAGGGTTTAGGAAGTCCAACTCCATATCTTTCTCTGTTGACGTTTTTTTGTTAGTTCTAGGGTTTATACATACATCTACAGTTGCAGAAATCGAAAGAGAAAGAAGAAGCATGGCACGCAGAATAGTAGAAATCAAGAAAATAGAGGACAGATCCAAAAGGCAGATTACCTTCACGAAGCGCCGTCAAGGGCTTTTCAAGAAAGCAGGAGAGCTCTGCACTAAGTGTAATGCCCAAGTTGCCGTTATCGCCTTTTCCATGGCGGGCAACGCCTACGCTTTCGGCGACCCTTCCGTCCAGTCCGTCGTTAACCGATACCTTAACTCCGCCGCATCTTCATCGAAAACCGAGCCCTTTTCCGATCAGGATTTGGCCCAATTTAAAGCGGAAAAGAAAGTAGGAGAGATACTGGACAAGGCCATTGACAAAAAAGGTGGCAGCAGGCGATTGTGGGATGCGGAAATTGAGAATTTGGATTTCAATGAACTTGAGCAACTGAAGATTACAATGGAAGAAATGAAGAAAAAGCTTGTGAATCAGGAAAATCAGATGCCTGAAAGCAATTCTGCTGATCAGCAGGAATAGGAGTCAAGTCTATTATCCTCTATTTCTTTGAATTTATGTTCTTTTCATTCCCTTGTGTCAATATATGAAGTCTAATAATTAGCGTGAAATTAACTTTCTAGATTATAATTCAATTTTGAATTTCCGTGCTGCCTTATGTGTTTATTGGGAATTGAAATCTTCCTTTTTTCTTTTGCTTGATATGATGGATGATGGTGTATGATGAATTTTTGATTAATGGCAAGGAATTCTGTTTCTTTCTTTAAGTTGTGTATTGTATTTCCAGGCCAACTTTTAAAATAAGAGCTCAGATTTGATAATTTTTAATTTTGGGATTGAATACCTAAACATTCTTGTGGGATCAGGGATGTTTGTCTAGAAAAAGCTTCCTTAGCTTATCTAATATCAGTCCTCCAGCCCAAGTTGATGACTGTTGCATTGTTGAATTACCGAGGTTAAAATATTCATTAGCCAGTTTGGCATTTGGGGTGTTGCTACAATGTTTTCATTCTCAAAGAAATTCTCAAGTACACTAGAAGATATTACATCTATATAAAAGTGGATAAAGATATTATAGTTACTACTATATTAGTCTGAAACCCTTGGCTAGCATATTGAAGTTATGTTATTTTGTAGCTTTGTACAAAACTTGTTTCTCTACTACTGTCTCTTGAAATTTTTGAGGAATTATGTGAAAAATCCTGGGGTGTTAAATGGAAAATTTGGATCGAGATCAACTTGGTCAAGGGAGAAATCCAAGTCCATAATTGGGGAATTGGTGGTGGTTGTATTGGCTGAGATTATTTCTGTATGATCAGACTCTGAAACCTGTCCAAAGCTGTTTATTTGATAGGGTGAAACCGAGAAGTAGCTTGTTCCAGATGTGGCCGGAGAGATAAATGGTGATCCAGATGTGGCCGGAGAGATCAACGGAGAGAAACTGCCCGTCAGATTGTCATTAACCGGTGTTGAAAATGAAAGTTGGCTTTCACTTGTCAGGCATCCAAATGCAGAAGGAAAAGAGAAAGGATCATACGTATCTTTCTTGTTCAAGTCCTCTGAATTGACTCTTAGGTTTGCTTGAAGGTTAAAAAGGTTCTCATCTGGATGCTGCTGCTGCTGTTGATGGTTATTATAATGGTTCTTATGCTTTTGTTCTTGCTTTTCTGGTGATGCCGGTGGCGCAATTGCATGGCTAGCTTGGTGGCATGTATGTCTTCCTTTGTATGTGATTTCAAATAAAGCAGGGTCCTCATCTGATCTTTGCACTTGCTTTGTAGCCCAGCAGGTTTGAGTGTTACGATATGTGCATCTATAATAGCTTCTGCATAAATGAACAAGGTACCATTAATTTTTTATTTATTTAAATGAAAATATACTCGCATTAAAATTAGTTTTTACTTTTGGATTATTGATGTAACTATACGTCCCTACTTGCATTGTTATCAGAAGACTTGTATTCTACTGGTATTTGTTTATCATCATGCTGACTATCAAAAAAAGTACTCTTCTTTCATTTACATTAACATAGTGGATCTCTTACCTAGGATATTTAGCACCTAAAATGTCTTTCTGACCATACTTTCTCCAACTAAAGCCATCATCACTGGAACCTTCTATACCATTATCAGAACATATTCTCACTTGGTCTGTCCATGTAGGCAATGCCTTTCTGCAATACCAATAAAAAGAAGAGATTTTGTAGAGAAAACTATTAGATGGCTACATCCAAAATTACCACAATAAATAGAAAAATCACGTGTTTAGACTCGAAGTGCAAAATCACCTCTTCTTTGATACATATTTGTTGTCCTGCTCCTGCTGATCCTTAAAGCCCGTGTTGGAATCTCCAATCCGAGGACTTCCGTCGACTGAGATTGGAGACTCCGGCATGGCTGTTGCCTTTGCCCCCTGCTGAGGCTGTGGAGGCTGCCCAACTGAAGACCCACCCCAATTCAGAATCAATAAAGCATTGTCGTATGAAGACAATATCCTCTGTAGTAACATTTCTTGGGTTTCAGGAGAAGATGTGGATGAGCTCAAATGAAACTTTAGCTGCTTGGCTATCTCCATCCCTTGGATGATCTCATTGGCCAGTATATTCTGTTCCCAGTTACAATTGGTGTCCATTTCTGTATAATTCTAGCTAAATAAATAACTGTAGATTAGGAGCAAAATAAGAGTTTACTTTTTCTGAATATCAGATCATATGAAGTCAACTTGCGCTTAAAATGGTGAATTCAGGTGGATTGAAGTAGTGAATTTGGCTTTAGAGATCAGGAATCCTTGAATTAGTGGATTCAGCTGGTTGAAATCGGAAGTGGGTTGTTTTTTACATAAATGGTTGTGAATTCTCAAGCTCCGGAAATATGGGGATGACGGGTATATTATATATATATATATATATATATATATATATATATATATATATATATATATAAGGGTTGGGCAAAGTGTGGGTATTTGTAGTTTTTAGTTTAAGGAGGAGATTCCTTTTAAGGATTTTGATTGAGAGCTGCAGCAGGGTAGTGAGAGAGCTGAAGGTTGACTGAGAAAACGAGTTTTTTAGATATTATTATTATTGTGTTTGGACTGGTCTTTGGTCGTATAGATAGTTCGGTGAGAGTGTAAGGAGGTCCAACTGCTGACCCATTCAAATCTCTAACAAGCGCCTCTCTATGTCACCAACATCAATTATAAAAGTACTGACAGGAGGGGAGGGTAGACTAAAAAATTATTTATCATCTGTGATATGAGTATTTAACCTGTGATTAAAAATTTATGTTTATGTATAATAGTAAAAAAGTATTTTAAAAATTAAAAGTTGAAACCATAATTTAAGACCCAAATAAAATAGAGTTTTACATCCAAAAATAAAGATGATGCAAAATCCAAACACAAAACTAAATCCCCTTCTTGATGCGGGAATTTTTTTTATTTCTATATTTTGTTTGTGATAGCTTGTTCGGGTGTTGTGATATGGTTAAAGATTTACATGTCACGTATTCAAGTCACGTTATCACATGTTCAATTGAACCAAAATGAAAAAAATTAATAGTTTAATGACCTGATTGAAAAAATTGAAAAATCAATCACCAAATTAAAAAATGTCAAAGTAATAATTTATATTTAAGCTGAGAGTTCTTTTAACACATTAGCTTTTACATGTCACGTGTTTATGACACGTCGTCAATTTATGATGTGGCAGGTTCAATTGAACTAAAGTGAAAAAATTGATAATTTAATAATCTGATTGAAAAAAATTAAAAGATCAATTATCAAAATGAAAAAAGTCAATAATTTAAAATAATAATTTATATTTAAGCCTATATAATACTACTAGAAGTTTGGCCAAAATCCAGCTATGGCAATTGCCACAGCAGACTATAAGCTAGATTCGCGGCTGATTATATAAGTCATTTAAGACATAATCACGTATATCAAGAAATTTTATTAATTGTAATGTTAAGTAATTAATATTAGTTTGAAATTTATTATACTACATATGCATTAATTAATTAATTAATTATTCTTTTTCCTCTTTTTCAATTATTCTATTTTTTTTAGAGAGAAAATAAAAAATAATTAAATTTTTCTCTTAAAAAAATTTATTCTAAAACTATTTATATAATAGAAAGGAGTTAGAGTGAGTGAGGAGGGAGGTAAAAATGGTTTTGACGAATTCAAAATTCCAAAATGGTTTTGACCAATTCAAAATTCCAAATGATCACCCTCTATCTACCCATTTATTTCATGATCTAATCATTGAGAGAAAAAGGAAATAGAATAGATTCGTAGACCACGGATAAGAAGCTTCTTCTAACCTTATTAGGCGAGGCTTGTTTTATTCAACTTCTTTGTTATACGCTTTTTGTTTCAAAATTAAAACAAAAAAATTATTGACTTATTTTTTTTATAAAAAAAGTAAATTCGAATAATTTTTGGATGTAAATCCATTTACAAGTTAAAAATAATTAATAATAATTTTAGATAATTTATAGTAATAATAATCATTGTTAATAAATTTTATTTTAATTAAATATTCTGAAACAAAATTTATATAGTCCGGTCCGGTCCGATTATTACTGAACCGGGAAAGAGATGATAGTGGTAAGTTGGCCTCATCATTCGTCAACATATAATGTAATAATAGTGAAGCATATTCATCTCCCGTTCCGTTCTATAATTCTACTTAATTTATTCATAAACAAAATTCTTACAATTTACCCACTCAATAATAATAATAATTATTATTATTAAATTATGCTCTTCGGTATATGTTCTAGCCAGGGTCAGGGAGAAGCTACGGTGAAGGTATGTGGTACGTTTATTTTATTTTATTATCAATTGGTTTATAGAATATTAAAGTTAAGCTTGTTTGGGAGAATCTGCAAATCTTCTCTTTAAGCCTATATATGTTTGGAACTTAATCGTAAAAAAAAATGAAAATTTGAAACGATGTTTGTTATATTTAACAAAGAAAATTACACTTTTTTTTAGACAATAGTTTAAAATTAAAAAAAAAAATACTTATGATATATATATATATATATATATATATATATATATATATATATATATATATATATATATATATATATATATATATATATGTTTAATTTGTCCCAAGCCATATCATATCATATCATGCAGCATAGCATAGTAAGGAAAAGAAAACGTAGTAAAGTAGTAATGTAGTGTTAGAAAGTGCATGTGTGGTAATTAAATGAGTAAAGAATATTGAGTTAACTCATCATCTTAAACCCGGTCCGTGGATTTTTGTTCCCCTAATTAATTAGGAAACAATATCCCGAATAGCCTGACCATCGAATTAGAAGGGAGGGAATGAGGGAGTTTATGTATTAGGCCGGCCGGCCGGCAGGTAGCTATGTTACTATGTATGATCGGGACTTTTTGAAGAATGCTGAATTCTTTTTTCAGTGAATATTGCTTGACCATGTTTCCTTATCCAAAACCTCTCTATTTCTTCTGGCTTTCGTCCAGGAATACGCCCAGCTATAAGATCCCACCTACAACATTAATTAATTTTACACATATTATATATATGCAACTAATTAAGACTTCATAATATAATTCGCTTAATTAATTTCAGAATTAATAACGATTTTTCATTCACTAACTAATTAAATATATACTACTACTTCACAAGGCATATTCAATAATATTGTACGTTTGCTTAAAAAGAGTACTTCAATAGCATCACTGTAAGCAGAATACAGTCAGTATTACATTAATTAAGATTGTTGCATTTAGGTCCTAAAATCTTCTTATAGCTTCATTTGATAATATATATATATATATATATATATATATATATATATATATGATCTTCATCTATAATTTTTGGTATTTTTCTTATTTAAATTAGTGGTTTCCGCGTGCAATAGAAATGGTTTATTCCCAAAGTACAGTAGAATCTAGTCTAATAAACATTGATTATTAGACTAATTAAGTTATCTAATAAAGGAAGTATATATATATATATATATATATATATATATATATATATATATATATATATATATATACCTATCTCCGACAAGTCTGTACATTCTGTTGACAAGATCTTCTTCTTCTTCACTCATGTTTATGAACTCCCACTTAACACTGGTCACTTCAGCTAGATCAAAACAATTTATTAAGAAATTAATACAAAACCATTAATTAATAAAGTATTAGAAGAAGATTTCCTTCACCGATATATAATAAAACAATATTATAATATCACTAACTAATAGTCCATTTTGTTTCAAAATTAGATATGTATATATATTTGTGGATTTTAAATTTGAAAATTATTTATATATAATTTTGTTTAAGTTTTGAAAGCAACAAATACAGTATAATTAGTAGTATGTTTCAAAATATAAAATCATTTTGAAGTAAATTAAAATATATTCGAACTCAAAATAAATTTATTATTTTGTATTTTTTAAGAAAATCTCATCAATATGGAGCTAGCATTTAAATAAGTTGTAATAAAACTTGCCTTCTGAGCTAGAATTCCTGGTCTTGGGCCTCTTAGCAGATTGCTTCTCGTGATGTTTGTCCATGACTAGATTATCTAATTTATTTCACGTTTAACACAAGGATATGCACACCCAAAAAAAAAAGTTAATTGGTTTTGTAAAATGGGAACTAATTAATTAATTGGGAAAAGGGAAGGAATTGCAATATATATATATAGAAATTAAATGATAGTCACGAGCGGTAAGTGGTAACAACCAGACATGCATAATAGTGGACAGGAACGTACGAAGCTAGGACGACTAGTGGCTGACCTTGTCCACACACACACACACACACATATATATATATATATATATATATGATTGTATACCGTATACGGATATACAAAGGGTGATGATGCGTTGCTCCTCTACGATTTCATGCATGTATACTTATTTATTGCTTTACAATATATATATAATTCCATATTCTCTAACTTGTTTAAGGGAACTTGGGAATTAATATTTTTCAAAACTAAAGATATATTTTAGTCTATTTTTAACTTTTAGCGTTAGAATATAAAGCAACATTAAGTTCTTAACATTACTTAGCTATACTCTTTAAAAATATATATATTGTCTTTTTAGTGCATTCTAATATAGATCTTATGTTTATATATATGTTTAAATTATAAAGTATTATGCTATTTTATTTATTCCCTCGTTAATTAATTTCAAGCATTACATCAGCACTAACAATTATATTTTATAATTAATATTAAAGATAAATATAAAGTCATCATTAACTGTTGCCGTTTAGAAATAAATATATTTTTACTTCTAAATCTGAGAGAGTATTAAATGAACTGAACCTCAAGAAAGCAAGGGAAGTTTGGAACAACCATTACACATGATCATGCATGTTGTGGCAATACGCCAGCCAAGCTGCACGCGTATGTGTTCGAAACTAGAGTTCAAATTAATATATATATATATATATATATATATATATATATATATATATATAGGAGAGAAAAAAGAAATAAAATAAAATAAAATAAGTTTAATTTTCAAAATTAACTCCTTAAGATTGGATAATTAAGATATATATATATATAGTTTCACTTTTTGAATTTTATATATCCTTCAAATATGATAAATATTATTGGGGAGCGCGCGGTAGACCTGCCTATTTTATATATCCTTCAAATATAATAATATCACTATTTGACATTAAATTAAAAGAAAAAGTATTATATTAAAAATAGAATATACATTAATTATATATATTATAATAACGTATGTGCCTCATATATAACCCTAATATAGTGCAAAGGTTATGCATTAGGCATGTAGCGATATCCAAGGGAAAACATGCATGGGAATTATATATGGATTCAAGAAAAAAGTAAAGCTTTACGTAATTTGTAAATGAATCTAGTCGAATATTGAATTTTTTAGATTTTAGTCACAAAATTTATCGAGCATAAAACAATGTTTGATTGAAGCTCGTTTAACTACCGAGTCAAATACGATCTCGAATCGAGCATGAACAGTTTGAATTTTTCTAACGAATTGAATATGATCCAAATATCAATATAAAATTACAATTTGAAGATGTTCTAATAATTTATCGAATATTAAAATTTGCTCTTAATTGAATCATTTATATTTTGAGTTGAGTTCAAATCGAACTTTTAATCAAATGAGTATGAATCGAATCTGAACTGTTTGCTTATTTTACTGTTTTAACTTTACATGCATGAATTTAATTATTTTTCAGATCTTTTATGAATCAAGTAGTAGTATATAATACACGTACGTAGCATGCATGCATGTAATTTGTACGTATACATACATGCATGAACAAAAAATGATGAGAAAGTACCACTCGCAGTCGGTCGTCTCTAACCCCCAGGTAAGTAATACACTTTTCTGTCGCCCAATTACATATATACCGAAGAATGGATCGAGATGCACTGTAGGCAAAGTCTAGCAGCTTACCATTAATTTGAAATAAAATATAGAGTAGTATCTAAAAATATTTGATTCTTTATAATTTATTATTGCACAAAATTCCAAGGAGTTGAATGTAGTGACGTAGTAGCTAATTAAAAATGAGTCCTACAATATATTGCTATTAATTTTAATCGAATTACAATTATAAAATTTATTAATACATGAGATTAATAAGAATTTTAAAAAATCTCACTTATTACATTTTTTTTTAAAAATTATCGTTAATACTTATTTAGGTAACTCACAATCAAAAAACGAGGTAAACATATATTTGCAATATATATTATTTTCCATTAAAATTGTGGTTGATCTTTCTAATTAATTATGAACCCTATCCCCTAAGTTTTAATGTGTTTTTAAATATGGTAAAAGAACAGTATTACTGGTTTTCCTTGAAGTCCTAAATCTGAAGCACATCCTTAATCTATATAAATAAATTCATTCTTACTTTATCATTCAATCTGTAAACTTTATTGAATTTTTCTTTTGGGTATTCAATTTAGAAGTTTGGAGGTTGTGTTTTTGTAATTTGTGTCAAAACCCTGCATTACTTCCGCGTTATGGGTTGGATTTGTTTTCTGTTTTTTTAATAAAGCTAGGGTTTTTTGATCATTGTGAGGATTGAAGCAATTGAAATATGAGCATTCATAGCCCCTGGGAAGGGGAGAGTTAGGGTTTGTGGCTTTTGGAGAAATAGTTTGGACTTCTATGGGCTATGACAGCATTACATGTGCTCCTTGGCAACATATTATGGGGCAATTTTCTATTTTCCCCCTAATCATATAGAACATTCAGTTGCCGGATAATCTAAAAGATTTTATTTTTTTATTTTTAATAACAACCTGTGTTTGCTTCTAATGTTTTTAAGCTTGGAAAGTTTTGTTTGTTTAAATGTTTTTAGGATTGGTGTTAGCGATTTTCATGGCTAATAAGAATAATATATTCAGAAAAAGGAAGGAGAGGGAGAGTGAGAGAGCATGGGATGAAGGGGAAAGGAGGAAGAAGATGGAGGAGGTTCAACTTATGATTTTTCAAATTTATTATTGCTTAAACAATTTAAACTAATAAAATGCTAAAAATATTATTTTTTAAATACACATCAGTTGGACAAGGTCCCCCTCAGAGAGTCACGTCAATAATTTTTGACGTGGCAAGCTCAATTAGACAGAAATGAAAAAAATTAATAGTGTAATAATCTAATTGACAAAATTAAAAGGTGAATTGCTGAAGTAACATATGGCTTATAATTTAGAATAATAATTTATATTTAAGCCTAAAATAAAATAGTGCTTGCTTTGAAACTCCCTTGGCCTTGTGTGTACAGATATCAGTATAGCTAGAGCCTAGAGGGAGGGGCTAACCACATGGGTGAATTAGGGGGGTCATATGACCCTTACTCTTGAATTTTCGGGAGTTATTTGTTTTTCTTTTTTTTTTCTTTTTTTTTATGTATTTTTTTTTCTCCTTTGCTTTTTTTTATTTTTATTTTATTATCAAAGTGAGGTCTCTGTAAACTAATTAAAAATAAAAAACTAAAGAAATAAAACAAATTTTTTTGGATCTTACTATAGTGACCATAAGTTCACCATATATAGTTTTATCCTATCAATTATTAAATCTGTCTTCTTCTTCTATTTATTTATTTTTTGTTGGAATTCATTCTTTCAAGCTAATTAATCTCATGAACCACAATATAAGGTTTTGAATATATAATATTATAATTTATCTATAAAAGTAGATAATCAGTTGATTAAAAATTTTAAAATCTGATTAATAGTCTCATAGTTTGGAAAAAATTATATATATATATATATATATATATGTGTGTGTGTGTGTGTGTGTATTTAAAGTCATTAGACTCGCAACTCAAAAGTTGACAAGAGTTGGAATAGAATGTTGTGAAATACTGTAATTGGGCAAAATAAATTTAAAAAAAACACTCGAAGCGTTAATAAAGTAATTTTTTTACTGATGTATTTTGATCCCTTTTTATAAATGTTCTAATTCCGCCATTGGCTAACCATGACGGTACAACCCTTTGTTTCTTCTCTTCAATGTACCTTTAACAAATTGTCGGATGAAAATACAAAGAATAATATATATACTAAAGATTTCTCTTTTTTAAGTGTTACATTTTTTATACATATTAAAAAAAGTTAAAAAAGAAAAAAGGAAGTAAAAATAAAATTTTAAATTTATGCTTGGTAACCCCACGTACATGATTAGATATATATTGTGATGAATATTTTTATTTTTTTATAGGGATGAACTTCACTAAATTAATGACATAATTATTCTTCATTTTATGTGTCGACGTGCTTTTGATGATAAAATAAATTGTACCTTCAAGGTTGATTTTGAGAACAGATAATATAAATGGAGAACAGGCTTTGGTTAGATTCAGCTAGCGGGTATAATTTTTGGTCTGATCAACCAGGTATTTGATTTTTTGACTGACTAAATTACCTAAGCAAGCCTACTCGCCTCACCGTCCGTCAAGTTCCTTTTTTGATTGCGGTTTGAATATGATCCATCTCATTTTAATATCATTCTTTCAACTATTTATAAATAAAATTTGATATTTTTAAGCCAAAAAAAAAAGAAGAAGAAGAAGTTATTTAAATATAAAATTCATCTATTATTCAGATTTTGTAAAATTATCAATTTTATTTGTAAAAATGTTAATAATATATATAAACCTAGAAAAGGGGATTCATCGCAAACCTTCCTTTCTATTTACGGAGGGAGTATAATAAGATCCTTCATTTTAACTATTCTATTTTTGGCATTAACTTTTTAATTTTATTTAACAAACCAGTCAAACGCAAATGGTAGAAAAATGAAATTTTCTAGAGCTCCAATGGACTTGGAAGATAACCCGTAATACCCCCCCCGGCTGCCCGCTCTTCACTCCAACCGACCAACCAATCCATGCCATTTTCCACCACCAAACTCATTTTATATTCAAACCATTTTCATACCCTTCTTCCTCAATCCAGCAATGGCCACCCTCACCCTTACCTTCACAATTCTCTTCTTCTTCTTCACCTTCACCTTCTCCTTCTCTTCTGCCCGTATTAGCCTTCCATTAACCTTGCCCAAAAGTTATGTCGTCGACCTCTCCGATTCTTCTCCACAATCTAATTCCAAGCAAACAATTCTTCTCTCAACCCAAAAGCCCGAGTCCTCGAACCCTGCCACCATTGAGTTGTCGAACCCAACGACCATTTTCCCAAGCCAAAAGCCCGTCACGTTGAATCCAACCACCATTCTCCCAACCCAAAAGCTCAAGTTGTCAGACCTAACCACTATCCTCCCAGGAGAAAAGACCGAGTTATTGAACCCAATCACCATTCTCCCAAGCCAAAAGCTCGAGTCGTCGGACCCAACCACCATCCTCTCAGGCCAAAAGCTCGAATCATCAAACCCAACCACCATCCTCTCAGGCCAAAAACCCGAGTTATCGAACCCAACCACCATCCTCTCAAGCCAAAAGCTTGAGTCGTCAAACCCACACACTATCTTCCTAGGCCAAAAGCTTGAGTCATCGAACCCAACCACCATCCTCTCAAGCCAAAAGCCCGAGTCATCCAATCCAACCACCATCCTCCCAGGCCAAAAGCTCAAGTCGTCGGACCCAGCCACTATCCTCCCAGGCCAAAAACCTGAGTCATCAAACCCAACCACCATCCTCCCAAGCCAAAAGCCTAAGTCGTCGGACCCAACCATTATCCTCCCAGGCCAAAAGCCCGAGTCATCCAATCCAACCACCATCCTCCCAGGCCAAAAGACCAAGTCATCCAACCCAGCCACCATCCTCCCGGGCCAAAAGTCC
Organism: Panax ginseng; assembly: GCA_020205605.1. Taxonomy (NCBI): domain Eukaryota; kingdom Viridiplantae; phylum Streptophyta; class Magnoliopsida; order Apiales; family Araliaceae; genus Panax; species Panax ginseng. Next base: position 100,592,786 of record CM035150.1, read on the forward strand.
GAGTTGTTAGACCAAATCACCATCCTCTCAGGCCAAAAGCCTAAGTCATCAGACCAAACTACCATCCTCCCAAGCCAAAAGCTCGAGTCTTTCGAACCAGCCACCATCCTCAAGCTAGAGCTAGAACCAGAAATTACCAACCCACAAACACGAACCAACAACAATGAACCTGGTGGATCCAACAAAGATCTGCCGGTCCTATCGGACACCATCTCCATTGAGACACTCCATCTTAATCCGTCAAGTTACATTAGAATTCGTCCAATCAACCGTCATTTCCGCATAAACCCGTCACTTTTTCGCATCCACCGCTACCGCCGCCGCCACCACCATCACCACCATATGAACCATGGCAACAAGGGTCATGAGGTTCCATATGGTGATGACATGATCTTGGCGGGACAGAACATTGATCGCTTTGAAACATCTATGCTTCGTTCTACCCCAGCAAAGTGGGGCAGGATCCACCATTACCAACGTGATGAAGATGACAGCATGATGAAGAGGCATCCGTTCAGGCAATACATGTTTGCTAAACAGAAGCTCAAGAGGGAGGTAGAGGAGGAGAATGAAAAGAGAAAAGACCAGGAAGAGAGAAAGGAAGGTGGTTTCATGAAGAAAGTCCGCAAGTTTCTTAACCACATTTGAGTTTTGATACGGATATAGTTTATAAGCAATAGTGATTCTGATGCATATACTTACATATATGATGTGAGTTCTTGTATTCTGTAAATAATTTTGCATCTTGCATCCATGAGCGATGTAGAAGCATACGCAGTTGTTCCATATAAATAATATATTAGAACATATACACGGGTTATGGCTGTATATCTAGTGTAGTAGTGTGATTTGAAGCTTCAGATTGACATGATTTGTAGCATATATTTTCCTTTAGATTTTGACATTAATGTTCATGCAAAATGAATCAGAATTTAAGCATAAGCATCATAAGTCCAAAGATAGAGTTGATATTTAGTCCCTAGGTGAAATGAGTGTATTGAATGCTAAACTTTTGGGAAATGTGATATTTCAATTCACATCTGCAGGCACTTGGGAAATGCATGGTAAAATTTTATAATAAAATAGTGGAGACTATTCAAATTCTTTCTTTTGCAATGATTACAATTCGTCATCTTCTTACTTACTTGGATATATAGAGCTGAAAAATTACATGATCTTAAAAAGGAACAGTGCATGCACCAGTCTGATGGGTGCTGGTCAGTTCTGAACATGGCCATGGACTAACTTGAACAGCAGCCCCACTAACATCAGAACACTTCCAAGGAGGGTTTCTTGGTCCGGTGGTACCATGAAGGTGAATATTAGATAGGCATATCCCAGTAAAAGGAGAATTTCTTAGGCCCTGTATCGAACCTGCCTGTTGAACCTTTTCACCCCAGACATTATTAATTACGACGTCCTTGACGACAGGGAGAGCATTTGGGTTGAATTTCTCATCAGGATGATCTCCAACATCACCTGCAATCTTTATCCCCTTCCGCACGTTTTCCATGTAAACACTAGACACTGTAATGTTTCTTATGATCCCTCCTCTACCAATGTTTGTCTTCAAATGGATGCCAACGCCCATGTTGAAAAGGCTTATGTGCTCAGCCAAAACATTGGCTACACCACCAGATGTTTCGCTTCCAATTGCTATTCCAGAAAACGGGGATGAGCCTGTTACCCTCCTAATGGTGATGAAATTGCTAGGGCGACCATAAGCAATCCCATACTCATCCCACCCACTCTTCACAGCTACAAGGTCATCTCCTGTAGAGATGTATGAGTCCTCGATGCAGACATGGGTGCTGGAATCTGTATAAAAATATTAGAATGAAGTTATGATTTTAGAAATATTGTTATTCTCATTTAGAAAATGAGCACAAAATCATGGATCTGCCCCCCTCCTTCTGTCTATTTATAGATTATCAAACAGCACCATTGGAGCCCCTACCCAATATTGCAACAATCCAATGGTCTTAACTCTTAACCACCCAATTCTATCTGGTTGAACAAAGTTGTATTCGAAGACGAAGAAATACACCTAACAGTAAGTAACCTCCTCCCAATTCATAAAAGTCAAATATAGAATTCAAGGACCCTCCATTTGGAAAAAATTGTGTTGTAATGCAGAAACTGATGGAAAGTTAGAACTCAGTTTGTTGAAGTTTGAGCTATCGAGCTTCTCTACAATGTTATATGTATGTGCACCATTTCTTATTTTCTATACATGAGAAATCTGGGATAACACATGAATAAATGAAACATGAATGTATTACATATCACTAATAGAATGTACAAAATGTACCTGGATCAATTCCATCGGTGTTGGGAGAGTCAGCTGGAGCCAGTATGGTGACATATCGAATAACAACATTGCTGGAGAAGGAAAAAAGGGAAGTATGAGGTCATATTACAATACCATTTTTTGGATGATGCTAACATAGTATCAACAGGCCAGCTCTGGAGGGGTCGCCAAACACTAATTATGACTAGGTATATACCTACCAATCAAACTACAGACTTATACACCAATTGTTTTAACTGTGTATTACTTCAAATTGCTCAGTAGTAGTCAGCGTGTAATAAATAGGAAATATCCAGATCTAACAAGAATGCTTCCTTTGTGTTTTGTTGGAAGAAATAGGTTTTGTCTTACTAATATAAGTTTATCAACGTGTGTATAGGATAGAAATGGTTTAAAATATAACTTCATAGAGAATTGAAACTCAGATATGTCCTTAAATCAAAACAATGCGTCCAGAATTATGTTCAATATTTACCTGCAATATACTGGGTGAATGTTCCAAAAGGGTGAGTTTTTGAAAATCACATTGGAAATGATAATGCCTCTAGAGTTCATCAGTTCAATAAGATTCGGTCTAGTATATTGGAGGGTTCTCTGTCTCCACATGTTCCACCAGACCTCACCTTGGCCATCAATTGTCCCATTCTCACCTAAGGAAGAACAATTTTTATATTTCAATGAGTCAACCATGAAAAATTAACAGTTTATGCACAAGTGAAGATCATTTATTAATAGCATGAAATCAAAACCCAGCAACCATGACCAGCCAATAACATATGCAGTATGATTGCTGATTGTGATATATGTCAAAGTACAATAAATAACATATTAATGTAATTCAAATTCATGACAGGACAGGTCAGTATCTCCAAAAAAATAAAATCTAATATACTGCATATTTTTCCCAGTAGTGGCCCAAGGAGAGAGAATGCACAACAATGTGTTACTAATGTAGTCACTATACAAAACGCTGATACTTGATATTTATACTAACCCGTGATAATCACATCATGAAGCCCATCTCCATGAATAAAGCTCATATATCTTACTCCAGGGCGCTCCCTACCTCTTCCGTAAGAAGGCAAGGGAGCAATTAAAGGCCAATCACTTGTATCCTGAATAATCAATTTACAAGAGGACATATTCAGCATCAGGAGAAAAAAGTTGGAAAGAAGATGGAAAAGAAAAAGAAGAAATATATATTAGCTTATAATAATTTATTAGTAGCTCAGGATCTCAGGGAAAACACATCACATATGAAAACATATCGTTAGCTTGAAAAAGCCATATATAATAGATTCACTTCAGATTAATAGTTGAACATCACATGGAATCAAAATTATTCAATCATACGTTTTCAATATTTAAGACCAGAAAACTGTCACAATTCATCCATAAATTGAGCAAAAGTTTTTGGAAATCTATATTTCCACATCATTTTTTGATATTTCCACATGTAGGCCCATATATTAGCTGATGTGTCGAATTTTTATTAGCTAATATGTGGGCCCTACACGTGGAAATATCAAAAAATGATGTGAAAATATTAGTTACCAAGTTTTATTGAGATGCTATGTCATGAATGAATGACTTGAAGGAATGCCAGAAAATAATGCTAGGCTTCAATTGAGCTCAATGTAAAAATGGGCTCTAGGATGAATACAATTGGAAAAAAGAAAGGAAACTAACCACAATATTAAGTGATCTAATTAGACTGATTTCAGGTGCATATTACATTTGCGATTCGAACAGATCATGGTCTGGCAGCCAAATCTGATTTAGTCTAATTTTATGAACTCTAAAGCATGTCCTAACAACAGAAGAGTTGAGGCCAACAAAAATAACATAGCGGTCTACTGACACAAAGGGGTATGCCAAGCTTAAAAAAGAATACTTGTAGGTGTAATGAAGGATCTGACAAATAGTCCGGCAATAATAAATCGGAATTTGAGTGGAGAATGGCAGGATTTGTGAGATTACAACAACCAATAAAGAAACATCAAGCAATTTTTAAGTCTTAACCTTGTCTGGTGATATTTTTATTGTTAAAATGAAAGAATAGGACCACCTTAACTGGAAGATGTTCAACATTCAATAAATGGTTCCCTGAAACATTACAAAAATTATAAATTTTAAACAACAGGGTACCACACAAACCCATAATATCCTTTTCCTTTTATTTTATTATTTTTCTAGGCTGGCACACCATACGAAATCCTTTTCTATATATAGCTGTTCAACTGTCATAGTTGTCAATAAGTTAAATGACATCCACATGCAACGGGGGCCCACATTCAATCAAATGGACCCATCACGGTTCAATTTTTATTTTTATTTTTTTTTGGTGCAAACCCATTACGGTTCATGTGTACCAACTTTAATCTTCAATACCGTCAAAGAAAAAACCTAATTGTAGTCTCTATACCACTTTTAGGCTTATAGCTCACTGCACATCATCTAGCTGACTGAGGTTTATGTGGGAAGTAAGTAAAGACCCAATTTAAACACTTAAACAATCTAAATCAAAAACTAGGCAAATTAATCAACAAGAATGGACTAACTCTAAAACGAGAATAGTAAGTGCATCAAGTTACGTGATGTGTACGAATGAAAAAAGAAAAAGAAAAAGGAAACGAGTAAAAATACTTGTGTGGCTTTGATAACGGCCCCTTTAGCTAAGTAGAGAGTCATGTGACTAGTAAGATTGAAGCACCCAGTTAGATACACCCCAGAAGGTATGTAAAGAAGTGTGCCTCCCCTCCTCCTCAGATGCTCAATCCGATATATCGCCTCATGAAACGCTTTGGTATTCAATGTACGTCCATCACCAACACCTCCAAAGTCAGTTATGGATATCTTATCATTTCGGTACCTCATTGGTACTAATCCGGAGCAGGTTACCACTTCAGCACGTGCCAAGGAGTTTATTAAGAACAGTATGGCCCCAATGCACAGGGAGATATAAAAATTTCTGAACATTTTGCACCCTGAAGAAATCCCAATCCTCCGCCTTTACCCACTTGAGGATTTCCCTTGGAAACTGGCAGGAATTAGGTACGTCTGCTGAGGAATTAAGCAAAAATATTATAAGTATTATACAGTAGTAACAAATAGAAAAATCCAAAAAGCGCTTTTAATGGAGGATAATTTTGCAGGAGAAAAAAAACCATGAAATTTGAGCAAGATTGTGGTTTTAAGGTATCATTAGAATCAGATACTTGTCGGTTGAGGTCCAAGGAAATACATAAACAATATATGTTTGGTGCGTATTTATAATATAGATCTAGAAACGTTCCAATGAGAAAGCTCCAAATATAGCGTCAATGGTGATAAATCCTCATAAATCAATGTATACACAGATATTGAGAAAATTCAAAGGAAACAATTGTTACGAAAAGAAATACAGTAGAAACAGCAACTACACCATACCTATAAATTATATAGATAGATAGATAGAGGGATATCTGAACCTGAGATTGTGAAGTAGGTCGAGTTATATATAAATCCAACGGCTGAAAATGCTGAGCTGAGCTGAGCTACCAGAGAAGTCGCAAAGCAGAGGTTTGTCTACAAGTGATTGTCTTCAACGGGAGAGAGAGAGAGAGAGTTTACAGTGGGTTTGCTTTGCTTGATTGTTTTGTTATGTCACTCATGTGTATTTGATGAAGCAAGTATATGGTGAACTCTGCCAAGTAACGGGGATAACCGATGATACACGCGCCTTTGGGCACCTCGACCTGCTTTTTCGTTTCTTAATGCCAAAAAAATAAATAAAAAAATCTCATTTATAAAGTTTAAAAAATACTTTTTACATATAAACTCTCAAAATTATGAGGACAAATTTAAATATATGTGTGACTAAGTTGTATATTATGATTATTAAAAAATAAATTCTTCTAAACAAAATAAAAATCTCGCTCCCCTACCCCTACTACTATAAAGAATTTTAGTTTTAACTTTTAAATGTATATCATAATTTAAATTTTAGAAAATTTTAATCATTTTATTTTGACTAATATAACTGTAATTATTATAAATTATCTAAAAATAGTATTAGTTTTAAAAGAATTACTTTTTACAGATTTATATGAGGTTTATTAATTTTAAATTATTCTGAAAAGAATATAAACAACAATATTAATTATTAACGGATAGTTGAGAAGTGGAAGGTGTGCAACAGTGCCCCACTCATCAATAGGACCAGTCCTCACAGCTCATACCGCATTTATATATTATTAAATTATTTTATTTGTTTTTTTCTTTAAAATCATATTAGTGTGTAATATGAAATGGGAAAGAAGAGATCATGTCTATAGACTATAAATCATGTTACTCTTCTTCTTCTTCTTCTTTTGCACAAAATGGAAGGTATGTAAAATACTTCAAACTCTCAGTTTGGCACATTACTTCTACAACAACTATAAGCATCTAAAGGAACCCTCACCACACTTATGTCGGACAAAAGCTCAAAAATTTGCACCACCCCTATGTCGGGAGTGAAGCTCAAAAATTCTCAACGAATAACATATAGTATAACATAAAATTACCACCAACCAGAAAAATTCGACCCAATAAACCCTAGACGGTCTTGCACAACTTCTTTCAAGCCACTTCCTCAAATTCTGTCAATAGGCTCAGTTCGGTCTTGCACAGCCAAACGCTCAGAGACATCAGCCAATGATTTTAGGTTGCACTTTATCAGGGCCTTGACAAAGTAGCACGTTTCATCCTTGGTATTCCCGTCAGGAACATCCACCACAAATGATTCAATCACCACAGTACCTGGCCTCCCATCCATAGTCTCTGGATGAACAGTAATTACCGAAGAGTAGTTCTGCAAAATTTAGGACGAACATAGTTAAAGGGCATTCAGCTAAGAAAACTGTTTAAGAAATACACAGCTATCCAAAACCAGTAATAAATAAAATTCAAATGCAAATGAATCTTCGGATCAACCTAATCAAATCGTGATTCGGCACAACTGAGGTCTGAAGTCATATCAGTTAATTCATCCGGATCATGATACTCAAGTAGTACATTTTCAGCTTAAAGGGCTAAAATACCAATATATATATGAATTCACCCACAAACAGCTCCATGTCTAGGCATCATAATTTTCACGGTGAACATTCAACAGACTGAAAGTAGCTATCAGCCAGTTGTGCATCTATCCTCGAGACATGTTGGTATAATGGATCAATTGTATAAGAAAATAATTCCCAAATACAGTAAAGTTCATGAACTTACCCCGAATGACTACACCAATGCAGAGGGCACTCCAGCATTAAGATGTGTTAGGAAGGACATACCCATGTATACGTATATAAGCATTATTGGGTCTCTTAATTGTCTGAAGTGTCGGATATCAATGTATAATAATATAATTAACCTCATTGTATAATAAAAGCTCATGCTCAAGTACAAACCAGCATTCTAATCCTTTTTTTTCTTTTTCCGTTTTTTGAGGAACATACATCTTCTAAATGAAAAAACAATTCAAAAAATTTCATCTTTGATACAATTAGAAATATAAAAAAAACACATTTGGTTTTGTTATATAGCTTCCCTCTACAATCTAAATTACTCAGAAAAATACAAAAGTCATAGTTTTGATTACATGCACTGCCAATAATGTGATTCCCCCACACTACACCTTCATTCATATGCATATTCTTTGAGATAGCTCTGTGGAAATTGGCTGGTCACTCTTACAAAGTTGCACGTAAAAAAAAACTAGCAAACGGCAAATTCTACGTTACTATATGATGTTCTATATATTTCTGCTTTACGCGCATTACATCTTTTTTATTGGTGTGAACTTATGCTGCTGCTTAAATTTCACTGTCATCATATTTCTATCCTGGGTCAATGTTTAATGCAATTCGCATCTAATATCATGCAGAGTTCTCTGAATTAATATGAACAACTTTATCCTTTTAAACAGAGGAGCTCCACAATGTACAACAATCATGCTAACTCCTAACCGAACTAATAAGTGCCAAACTAGGCTAAAAGCCTGCAAATAGGCAAAGCCAGAATTTGACCTCGAAGGTGGAGAAACTATTAAATCCTGCCAATATATGATGAGGGGCCTCAAATAATTATGTTACCTATAAAAAAACTATTAAAGTTGAGTAGGATAATTGCCTCTTAATCCGCAAAGCTAGCTGTTAAAAGAATATAGAAAAGAAAAAAATAAAATAATAATAATTCATACCCTAAGCCTGTGATCACCTCCAACAATCTTCATGCCAAAGATATGCTCATTATCGTCGAGAAGTTCCAACCTCTCAGTGCTAGTGGTTGCCGGAAGTCCAGACCTTACATTGACTTCTCTAACACTCCCAATCTCAAAGTCACCCTGCACAACGCACTCGCTCACAAACGGTTTATACTTTTGAGGTTGATCAAAACTCCTCACCAAAGACCACACCTAAAAACAGTTCAATAAATCATAAAGGTTTCGTGGAGGAATTAGACATTAATAGTTTCAACTGTTCTAAATCCGATTGAATATAAAAGATAAAAATTATCATTTAAAAGCATAATGCTAAAAAGTTTCTCTTTTTAACATTAAAGATTTGGGAGCTCAAGGTTTTAAGCTTAAATGTAAGCTAAACCAATTTATCAATGTTAAAAATATTTTATGTCAGCAACATAGTTCCATGCTTATTGGACTGATGACAACAAATTTCAAAAATTAATCTGTTTTCTTTCAACAAATAAAAGCAATTAAGCCAAAGAAACTCCAAGTCTAGCTTGGTTAGCTCTTAAGTGAGCTTTTTTACGAAATTTAAGGGACTTTGCTTATGAAAACAAGTCAAAATATAAAGCAACTGCAATCCCCTTGTTATGCTTACAAGTTACAATACACCATTGTGCTACATCTTTATTGAGCCAACTCCCACGTTGGATAAGCAAATTATATGCTAAAATAGTATAAATTAAGAGGCCATCTTATTTATGGGAACAAAATTTTCCCTTCCAAACATGCTAATTCAAATATTCAGCATTAACAGAGAGAATTAAAGAAATACATACCCGAGGATTAATTGGTGGTGTTTGTTTACCTCTTAACAACTCCCCATCTGATTCATTAAGAGGGTAAAGTTGTTTGATAAAATTTTCTTATCATCTCTTAATCGGTAAGAGGAAGATATAAATTTAAATCATTAAGAACTGCCTCTTAATGAAAATTTTAAATCTATGGAGCTTCTATAAATATTGTACTCCCTCCATTCTACATTCTAAATTGTAAGATCATTATTGATTTTTGAAAAGTCAATTTGATATATTTTTAAATTTAGATGTTTTATACTTTTAGTTACAAAATAGCTTTTTAAAGTTCAGATGATCTAATTTATCAAACAATACCTGTGTAGTACGAGACCATAAAAAATTTGTAACTATGTTATGCTACATACACCTTAACTTAGTAAATAATGACAATTAGTTTTCCAATTAAAATCAACTATATGTTTACACATCATCGGCCAGAAAATTTAAATGGGCTGGAGTATTTAGCATTTTCCATAGTGATTTACACAAATTACTAATACCAGATAAAATTCAAAACAGACAAAGCATTATAAAACTATAATTTACTTCTGATTTAATAGGATAAACAAAATTTCTCTTTGATTATATAATAGTGGGACATAATTCAACAGAATAGCAGTTTAATTACTTACCAAATGAACAGGAGCTTTGATGTGTTTAACGAGAGAAGAAGTACACTGGTTCTCTCTGACCTCGTGCTTATGGTGTCTTCTAATGTATTCATCCTCCATAGTTGTACTTTTATCACCTCAGTTGAAGATCAACGGAGTCGATTTCTCCGATCGCCAGAATCTATGAAATCGGAAGAAAGGTTTTTGGTTGGGGATTCAAAAGCGTCCAAAACACACCACCAATGGGTGAATGGTCCACGACCTTTCGCTCTTTCTCTCTCCTCCACATCTCATTCCCATGTTTCTGATTATAATAATAATATGATAACGATCTATGCCTGTACGAGTTGCAAGACCATCCTAATTTGAGTCGACTCTCTCAGCCAATTTCATTGGTACTTATTATTTTGAATTTGACAATAAGTTTAGAATTGACAATAAAAATAAATTAATTTGGATTTGAGCATAATTTGACAATAAGTTTAGAATTAACAATAAAAATAAATTAATTTGGATTTGAGCATGAGTTTAATTAAGCTGAAATACGATCAAGTTATTTTTGTTTGTAGAAATCATAAGTTCAATTTAGATTGTAAGATCAAAGGTCCGTTGATCTCCAAAATTCGCACTCCACTCTCTCTTTGTTTTTTCTCGAATGATAGAATTTACGACACGTTTGTCTGAGTTAGTCGTCGTTCGGATCATTCTAACAATGGTTATGAGTGGAATATCAAATGCATTGACCCCTCACTTATAAGATCAATAGTTCTTGAAAAAATAAAGATAGAATACCCTCGAGTAATCTAAAAAGAATAAGTATCAGTCCAAAATCATTGGCCTTGCGACCTATTTATAGTACAATAGCCTAATTATGGTAATAAAAATCATAAAAGTGTTGCCTTAATTTTAGCCTAGTAGAAGTCGATCTCTAGAATTGCAATAAAAAAAAATCATAACCCCCTACAATCATGCTAAATTACCTAAAACAAAACGAAACAAAATACAATATAATCTACCTAATATTTTAAGAAACAAAATATTATTTAATTTTTTAATTGGGCATTTTTTTAATTGATCAAAACTTGTGTCTCATGCTCCTTAGCCTCCTCATTGGGTCTTCTTGAGTTAGTTTCAGCACAAACATCTTGGATCAATCTTTAAGCTTTTAATTTTAGCCTTTGTAATTGGTCCAACGAACACTTAAATTGGATCAGTCCAAATTTTATCTTCTTAATTCTCATCCACGCCGAAGGTAAGTAGTAGTAAGCATACCCTCATTATTTCTCTCCTCTTGGAAATGATTTATCTCATCGTTTGACGCGGCCCTAGTAAGGATCATGTCATTCTCCCCTCTTGAAAAGAATTTGTCTTCAAATTTGGTTCTTCTAATCCCTAATCAAATATTAATCTTTGAAACTTTTCAGGTCGCATATGCAAACATACTTGAATTTCTGTATTAAATATAAAATAAAATCAAACAACATGCATGTATCTTTTGTGTAATCACCATGAAATTAAAATACACAAGTTTTAATGGATAATTTCCTATATCAAAAAGTAAGATACTTCCATTTAGACTCTCTGTAATATCCTGAAAAAATAATAATAAAATAATATTAAATTTATATTCTTAAAACATATTGTTTGGAACTTGTCATTTATTTGGGTCAAACTAGTTATTTAAATTATGTGGGCTAATAAATATTAATAAGTGATAGATAATATTATGTGGTTAAAATTTGGGCCTTAATATTAATTTAACCCAAATAGAAGTTTATTAGGACAAACCTAATTAATAAATAGTTAAACCTAATATTACTTCATTATACAAATTGAATAAGAAGAGGTGACTACTTTGGAGATAAAGGGAACAGCTACAAAGGGGGCTCGGGTGAAGAAAGACTAGAGATTTTGATCACTAGTGGGGAAATTTCATCAGTAACAAGTAAGTATATTATATATTATATAAAGTGGGGTTAATCACGTGGTTCCATATTAAATTATTAAATTTAGTATGTTATTTTTTTCATCATGAGCAAGTACTTTTGTAATTCAAAAACTAAGAGCGATCTTTAAAGATGAGAGTTTATTTATTAATGTAATACTTATGCGGATGTACTTATTATTACTATCACTTTATTCCAATCAGATTGAACGGAGGGAGTAGTCTGTGATTGATTTTGGAGATCCTAAAATAATAAATTGATGATTTTTTTTTAAATAAATATATATATATAGCAGTAGTAATTAAAGTTTACGAAATAACCCCATCCATTTGTTTCAGCCTATTATTTTATTGTGTTAGTTTTGTTCGTTTCGTTTCAGTTCATTTCGTCTCCTTTCAATTAATTGGGTTAGTTATTTCAGTTCATTATTTTCTTTACTCTTCTGTTTGTTTCGTTAATCCTGTTGGTTCAGATATATTCTATTCAGATCTTTGGAGTTTTATTTTTGTCAGAGGCAATATTTTGTCTATGTTAATTTCGTATTTCAGTTGTATATCTTTTGTATATCTGCATCCGTATTGGGCAATTGACTCATGCTGTGTTTTTCTTCCGGGAGTTTGGGGGTGTGATTGAGTATTTAGGGTGATGAGAGTCTTTGCCTTTGACCATCAGGTTGATTCAAATTTTAAGTTTTGATTAGTTGACTCTGTTTGGAGAATTGTACCTAAGACTTTATTAATGGATCACCACTTATTAATATTTTGAGGTGGTTAGTCTTTCTGTTTATTTTATTTTTGAGTTTGTTGTCTTTCTTGGCAACCTCCCTTTCTTTTTCTAAGTGTGTTACACTCACTGTATTGTTCTGATTGATTTGCACAATGATCCATGCTTTTCTCATCATTGAATATGATCATATCCTGAATCTGCACAACATAACCAACCTATCACTTTCCATCGAAATTAACACATTCAAAATCAAGTAACGGCAGTAATGGAATTAAAAGGTGACAACCAAGTTCATAATATGAAAACTCAATTGCATAGCCTGAGCATGAAAAAACTTAGTATTGAGGTCACCTTGCTTGGAGGCAATTAATTAACTTTCAGTCGCTGCACCCAGTATTGTTCTTCGTCTCTTATCTTCTTCTTCAAACGAAAGAGCTTCAATTTAGAATGTTGGTTCTGAAGGTCTGGTATCCCCTATTATCCTTCCTTTTCAGTAGGAGCCAAAAATTTATTAAAATCTCCAAAACATGCCTGTCCATGGTAGATTAGATCTCGATCGATGTCCCTCTTCTCAGTTTCTCTGGTAAGCCTCCACTTATCATTATTTTCCTCTACAACTTCAACATCTATATGATTACTAGAAAAACTTAGCAAATCCACCAGAATATATATATATATATATATATATATATATATATATATATATATATATATATATATCCTGACAGTTCCATAACAATGCTAAACCACCACCCAAACCCAAACATCCCCTGACTGTAACCAAGTTTCCACTTCCATTAAGAAGACCCTAAAAACCTTTTTAAGGTCTCAAACTGTCAAGTGGTTCCCAAGACCTTGTCAGTTCCATGCAAGCTGGCCATTAATAATACCTACAGGCCAGGTTGCACCGTAAGTAGGGCATAAAGGCGAGTCAAACAATTTCTCACAGTTTACACGTTGACATTTAAAATAAAAAATTACACAAAAAATACTTTTAAGATTCTACCAAACTTTAAAATTAAAAGATTTTTGTACCTCTATATAGAATTGATTTATGAATTTTTTTACCCCTCTAAATTTAACTATTTCATTAATGTACTCTTTTAAATTTATTAATTTATATATTTGTCATACCCCTGTACTTATATAAACAAAATTCTAGCAAGGGCAGTTGTCATGCTGCCCCCAATACAGATCCGCCCCTATCTCTAACATCAGAAATACCAAGATTGTCCCACTTTTGCCTTTTCATGTAATTGTCTTTCAAACCCAAAAGAATATGATCATAATGTAACATTATAAGATTTTAATAATAAATAATAATAAAAAAGTAAATTATTTGCAATTAGTAAGTTAAGCTGTGAAATTAATAATTAATGGTTAATGTTAGAGAACCAAAATCTTTTTTATGATCTTACAAATTTTAATATTAATTTATTATTCTGCAATAATTTTATTTTATAATTCTTTAATTACATAATCATACAATAAATTTAAACTTCAAAAACATGTTTAAAATTTTACTTTACACTCTAAATAACTAAATATTAAAAATATAGAAAAAATATTATGATTACATAATAACTAATATGTGAGATATTTAGTTAATTAATGTTAAAAATAATTATGACTTGTATATTGTGGTTAAACTTTAGTTAATTTTAAAACTAAAAGTTATAATGGTAAGTGGTAACTTATTATTATACAACAAGTTTATTCTTAAATAACTATATATTAAAAACATAGACAAAATATTATGAGAAAATAATAATTAATATTAAAAAGTGTAATAGATATTAAAAATATATTAATGATTAAAATTTAATTACTAATTTTATTTCAGATAGGAGATCTTTGGTTAATCATTGTTAGAAAAAAATCTCATATATATTGTTATTAATATTTAAGTTATCATTAAAAACAAAAAACAATTATGGTAACTTATTATTGTACAATAGTTTTACGTCAAAAGATTGAAAATAAACTAAATATTAAATTTAAAAACTATATAAATTGAATATTAAATTAGAAACAGCAACAAAATAAACATATTACTAACATTGAATTGCAAGTCTTTGATAATTGTTTGTTTTAACAAAGTTTGTAGTAATCTATTATCTATTATATATACTAAATCACAGTACATGGCACCATATATTGACAAATGTCCTTCTACAAATTCAACACTTGTCCATCTTAAATAGTTTTAATTATGTCTCAATTATCTTAATTATATCCTATCCTTTTTTAAATTATGGAAAAATAATAACAAACCAATTATCTTAATTATATCCTATCCTTTAAAATAATTATATCCTATCCTTTTTTAAATTATGAATAAATAATAACAAACCAATTATCTTAATTATATCCTATCCTTTTTTAAATTATGGATAAATAATAACAAATCAAGTAGAATTTAATCTCTTCAACAACTAATGAGCACAATTTTATACGGATAAAACTTCCTAACTGAATTAGAGTTTGAAATAATATTAATGATCACTGACATAATCCTCCATACATATACATACATATATATATACGTATATTAATCAGGCTAATTATTTATTCTCATAAGTGAATAGCACCCATGGCTTCTTCTTCTTTCACAATCAATTTTTTCTTTTTTTTCGTTTTGTCTCTCTGTCTTTCTTCTACTTATGTCATTCACGTTTCGCACGATGGAAGAGCCATTATATACACACATTATTACTTACAGGTTACTCCTATATGCATAAGTGTGAAACATAACCTAAAAGCGGGTGGAATTATTTCATTGGTTTGAATTATTTCTTTTAGACTTATTCGTTTAAATGTGTTATGGTCTTTTTTTTTGGACTTATCTCTAATCCGATTATACTATTTGATCATCGCACAATAATATACTATTTTCTTATTATATTTTAATTTATTAATTGTACGCACATATTTATTATTAAAAATTTGAATAATCCCGCCGCAACGCAAGGGTTTCTATCTAGTTATATAATAAGTTAAAGTAAAATTTAGAAAAATATTTTATAATTATTATATATATATATATATAGAATAAATGAGGAATTAAAAATAATTTATTTAAAAAAAATAAAACCACTTAGCTAACCAAATAAATCTCTATAGACTTGCACCTAATTACAAAAAGTTAAATTTTTGAAAATTAATCACAAATTAATTCAAAAATTTCAATTCCTCAATTTGAAAAGTTAAAGTTTAATTAGTACCATATAATTTTTGAAGATGCATACATTACTCCTACACAACTATTGTTTCAAACTTAAAAGTATTAAATCATTCAAAATTACATATTTCAAAATTAAATTTACAGCTATATTTAAATGGAACTTAAAGAACTCTAAAATATATACAAAAACATGAAAAATATTAAATAACTTAAACTCTAAAAGAGTGCGGTTCCTTGAGACATACGATTTCTATACCAAAACTGCTAGTCTGCAAATGCAACTATAATGAAAAAACCACAGTATGCCACCGAAAATCATTGATGCGATTTTGCATGCAATTTTCGGTTGCAAAATTGGTTCCTTCTCCCCCACAGTTGCACTTCAATTGACTATATGCCCACCACAATAATATATATCTTTTCACTTTAGGATTTATCAATTTATTATAGTGTTAAAGAAATTTGATGTTTATTACTAGCAATTTTAAGTAAATTTAGTATATATTACTTATGAAAACAAAATAAATAATATTTGAATTAAATACGTAATTAGAATAATCTTGATTGACTTAAATACTACTCCTCCTTCCTACCCCTAAAGAGTAAACGAATTAAGCCATTTGCAAATAGAATTCGATCGGACTTGTTTAAACTCGACTTGACTCGAGTTCATTTATCAAATCAAATTCGAACAAGAGATCACATTTGTTTAATTAAACCATACAAATTCAAACTAACTCGAGTTGATTCGTATAAGTTCAATTCTAATTTGCATAAATTCAATTTATATATATTTAATTAATTACATTTGCTAAAGCTCAGCTTGAACTCAACTAACCTCATTTAAACACAAGTTTGAATTTGACACATTTATAAACGAGTTTAATATGAACAACATAGTCAAGCTGATTTAAAATTTTGACTTTTTTTTTTTTTTTTTTATAACTTTTAATTAAGTTTGAGTTTAATAAGTTAAAACTCGACCGAGTTGGGCTAATTTACATCGACGGACTCCTATTACTAGTAGATATAATAACTCCTATTTATAAATTAATACAAATATATATAGACAATTTAATTGACTCCTAACAAAAATGTTTTGTGGCAATATCAATGTTTTTTTTTTTTTTTCTCCCAACCAGGTTATATCATAGTTGGGTCGGGCGAGAACCCGTCGGAAAGGCGAATAAGGGGTAGAATCGGTAGATAAAGAAGCAGAATAGGCGCCAAAACACCCTCCTTCATTACCCCTTTCATTATTTTCCCGCCGTTTTCGTTCTCAGCGATTCGGCAAACACCGGGTACGAGATCTTAGTATTGTTTATTCCTATTTAGTTCGTAGCTTCAGATAAGAAAGTTGAATTTGAATATCGAAGGAAAGGTTATAGTATTCAACCATGACCGGAGAAGACAAAGATACTGGAAGAGGTGATATGTTAATTGATGAATCCGAATCTGACCTGGGGCGAAGCAACGCGATTACCGAGGGTTTCAATGCTAATTATCTCAAAGTATATTACGGTAATTTTTCATGACATTCGTTATTGTTTTTAGATGATTCTTGCTCAATTTGTGTGATTATGATGTTATTTTGTTTTGATTCTACAATTGCAAAAATGTTTATAATGTCTTTTCGATTTTTATCCGTTTCTTCCATTCACTAACTGATTGATGTTTGGTATTCTTACTCATTAATGCCCCTGTTGTTATTTTAAATTAAGTTAGCAGTTGAATTGGAAATCAACAACTTTCTTAAAATGCATGGTTTCTCAAAACTCAAAAGTGACTTTCAGTTTGGGACGGGGGCAGTATGATAGTAGAGTACCTCATTGGTTTGGCCTGCTGAAAGCCTTGAACATTGAGGTTGCTGCATTTTGATTGTATATAAGTGGATAGTTATTATTAGGGGACAGCAAAAATTCACATTTGTAAGTGCAACTGCATAAAAACTGCACAATTTGTGATGCGGCATGCGGTGTGGTTTTTTATTTATTACTAACCACACACTGTGATTGTGGTTGCGGATACACTCCTAAAACTGTACCCCATAGTACTTATAACAAACTATATATGTTTTATATACGCTACATATCAAGATGTAGTGCATTTAATAAAGTTGTAAGTGAATAATTTAATTTAATTTGTTTCTTATGAGTTTTAGTCACTTGTACGTGTAATATTACATTTAGTGTATATCTTCTTTCATTAATTCCCTTCAACTAATCACTACTAGTACAAGAAATATAAATAACTTGTTAGAACTTTATATGTGGTGAGTTATTAAAATCTCTTTAATTAATGTAATTAAGTTCACAACTTTATTTATTTTTAGTTTAACATATCTAATTGTAGTTCTTTACATATTATTCATGTATAGTTGCAATTTGTAAATTGAACTTTTTATTATTTGTGTTATACATAAGACTTTTAAATGGTTATGTGTTGAAGTGAAAATAATTTTCGAATTAGTAGTATAAAAATTATATATTATAATTTTTAAAATATATATGAAAGTGATTATGCAACCGCACCACAACCGCAACCGCATGCAATCTCTTAACCGCATATAGCAACCACATATTGTGGTTGCAGTTGCAGTTGGTGCTTATAACCGCACAACACCACACCGCGCTCTCCCTTAGTTATTATGGAGCATCAGGAATGCCTTTCAATCCAAATCATTTTCATTGCTAAACAGTTTCTAAGACTAATCAATACTTTAAGGATGTCTTATGATTTTATTCAAGTTCTTGCTGATTATGAAGTATTTTAAATGATCTTTGGTGTAAATAAATAAATAAGATCCTATGCCACACAAAACATTTTACTATTAGTTCATAATGATGATTCCTCATGATGTTTCTGATATGTTTTACTCTTCTAATATTTGTTAATTCTCTTGTCAAAATAATGACTTTTGACCAAGAGGATCATAGAATAATGGGTTAAGTTCAGATGACCACATGGGGTTTGGGCGGTTTCCCACTTAACCACCTGTAGTCAGTAAAGTTACATTTAAACTCCTGACTTTTTGAATTGAAGTGAAAACGTCACCTTTTCCATCCAACTTAACCGTGCGTGTAAGTCAAACGCCAAAAGCGCGTGAGAAAGGACTATAACAGTCAAAAAAGACAGATAAATGTCCGAAATACCCTTCATCTTCCTCAAACCACATTCCTCTCTCTCATTTCTCACTCCATGCGTCCTCTCTCTCAAAACCGACGAGCGGCAACCCCTTCTCAACGCCCGCTGATTCACCCACCGCACCTCAATCGACCCCTCAAGGCGCCTCGTAAAATACTCGAGCCCTTCACTAAAAACAGCTCCTTGAAATCGCCGAACCGCCATCGTCTGCAACGGTCGCCTCGCGCCTTCGTTCGCTCCATCGCCGATTCTCGATCCATTCAACGCAAACTCTTTATCCGCGGTCTCACTGGGAAACCACCACCAGAAACTTCAATCCATCTTCTCCTCCTTTCATGAGAGGTTGTTGGAGTCATTCTCCGCGCTACGGAGAAATTGAGGAAGGTTCGTCCGTTAGGGTTTGATAAGCAGACGGGGAAAGTCTAATCCAAACCCTAATCCTAGGCAAAAATCTCGAAGTTTTCCGCCGCTGCCGCTCTCCTCCGTATCCGGCGACGAGGCCACCACTTACACTCGCCTACCTCCCAAAGATGACTTTTTTATCACTCCGGTCGAGTCTCCGTCCCAATCAGCTACAGAGGTCAAGCTTTCCGATTACTCGCATGTTTTCAGATACTATACTTGCCAATTCACTAATGTTTGTGTACTGTAAATGTGAGAGTTTTGTTGATTCTCGTAGGTTGTTTGATGAAATGCCGCAAAGAAATGTTTCTTCTTGGAATGTTATGATAGGGGGATTTACTGTTTTGGGGAATTCTGGTATTAATGATGAAATTTGGGACTTTGTTAAGTATATGCAAATGGAAGGGTTGGAATTTGATGGGTTTACAGTATCAAGTCTTCTTCCTTTATGTGGGAGCAAATTTGGGAATTGTGAATATGGAAGGGAGCTACATTGTTATATAGTGAAGAATGAAATGGAAATGGGTATGGGGTCTGATGTTCATTTAGGATGTTGTTTGATAGATATGTATTCAAAAAGTAATAGAATTAATGTGGGTCGACAGGTTTTTAATCGAATGAAGTGTAGAAATGTGTTTGCCTGGACAGCAATGATGAATGGTTATGTACAGAATGGAGCTTTTGATGAAGCTATGTTTATATTTCATGAAATGCAGAGGGGAGGTGGAATAGAACCCAATATGGTTTCCCTTGTGACTATTTTTCCTGCTTGTAGCTCACTTGCTAGTCTTTTGGGTGGGAAACAAGTTCATGGATTTGCTGTTAGAAAGGAATTGAATCATGAAGTTTCTTTATGCAATACTCTAATTGATATGTATTCCAAGTGTGGGGGCTTGAACTATGCAAGACGAG
This sequence comes from Panax ginseng, assembly GCA_020205605.1. Lineage (NCBI taxonomy): Eukaryota > Viridiplantae > Streptophyta > Magnoliopsida > Apiales > Araliaceae > Panax > Panax ginseng. The sequence goes on from CM035150.1 coordinate 100,613,081, forward strand.
TCTTTGATTTCCATTGTCTTTGTAAAGATGCAATCTCTTGGAGTTCGATGATTTTTGGGTATGGATTACATGGAAAGGGTCAGGAATCTATTATATTGTATGAGAAGATGCTTCAAAGTGGGATCAAACCGGACTTGATTACAGTTGTTGGGGTTCTTTGTGCTTGTGCTAGGTCAGAAATGGTGAAAGAAGGCCTTAATATTTATTATACAGCCGTTAATGATTATGGAGTTAAACCAACGTTGGAGATCTGTGCATGCATGGTTGATATGCTTGGTCGATCGGGCCAGCTTGACAAAGCATTTGATTTTATCAAGACCATGCCTGTAGAACCTGGTCCTAGTATTTGGGGGGCACTTGTTAGTGCTTCTGTACTTCATGACAATTCTTACATGCGAGATTTGGCTTATAAGTTCCTTATTCAGATAGAACCTGCAAACCCCTCAAACTATGTCTCACTTTCGAATTTGTATGCTTCTTCACGGAGGTGGGACGCTGTTGCTGAAGTGAGAACAATGATGAGGGAAAGTTGCTGAGAGAGTAACATGAAATTACTCGCATGTTCTCTCATCTGTCCTTTATATATAAGGAGGGTAATTAAGTCTTTATCCAACTTAAGTAACAGAGTTATGACAGAAAGCAGTTATTCACTTTAACTCAAAAGGTCAGGAGTTTAAAATAGTTTTACTGACTACAGGTGGTTAAGTGGGAAACCGTCCAAACCCCAGGTGTTCATCTGAACTTAACCCTAGAATAATTTATAACATAATGGCAATTTTTACTTTCGACAGGAAAGCTTTTCCCGCTTGCTGATATCTTTAGATGGATGTCCTATGGAAATGGTAATCCAAGTTCTTGATTCGTATATTTGGAATTCTATGTGCTCCCTTACATTTTTCTTTTCACTTTCATAGCCATCCATTCCTAAATTAACTATATGTAGATGGAAAGCATCCTGCATGTGACCAGTCGTTCTTTGGGCGTAGAGAATTTTCTTTCACATTGGAAGATGACATATATCTGCGGTTTCAATCTTTCAATAGTGCATCTGAAATGGAAAATGCCATCAAAGAGAAGTGTCCATTCAAAATAGATATTGGACCTTTGTACAGTGTTGATGTAAGATTTCTCGACCTGACTTTCCTGTGTACTTATAGTGGAAAACCGTTTACCTTCTCTTTTGCGAGGAGTATCATTTCTTAATCTTGAATGCAGCCTGCTAAAAGGCATGCCTATGCACAAGCTGGTGATAATGTTTTTACTCCAGTGGAGAGGGAACTAGTTTTTGATATTGTAAGTTGATTAAGTTCTGAATAAACACTATTTAATTAATTTTTTACATTCAAATTTATAATCATTTAAGACGATTGAATTATATCTGTACAACAGGATATCACAGATTACGATGATGTTAGATATTGTTGCTCAGGAGCTGATGTTTGCTTAGACTGCTGGCCACTGATGACAGTTGCCATTAAAGTGCTTGATACAGCCCTCAGAGGTGAGGATATGATCCAGTTGATGTCTGTCAAAGGACTAGTTGGTTTTATGCTTAGCATGAACCCATCACTTGGTATATTTTGTCTGGAGTTGTTTTTATGTTATAATTTTAAACAATGTACTACTTTTTAGGAGTTCAATGCTAATAAGTAATGTCATAAATCCAAGGTAAGAGTAGCTGATTGACTTATTGAATGTCCTAAATTGAGGACCAACTTTTAAAATCAATGAACCAGATCTCATTATATTCAAGAAAGTCTTAATTGGTTGTTGATTATGCTAAAGTCAAGTTTTCTTTTAAAAACTTGATTTTCAAATATGGACTCTCATCTTGGGATGGAGGTAGTAGCACGTTCTATGGTCCATACATGTATTATTTCCAAGTTCCTGGCTAATTCATATTACCACGCAGTTGGAATCATCATGCTTCTAGCTCATCATGGTTATGTTCTATATCTTATATTTCAAATCGGATAAATTCTTCATGGAGGAAATGTTTACAAAGCTTACTGTGAGGGTCAGACTCTTAATTCAGTCTACATTTTAGTTTTTCCTAATGTTTATAATATCTTCCTGAGTAGTGTGTTCTAGAAGGCTAGAAACCTTGTGAGCTTTGAGATTATTGTGTTTGCAAGTTTTGTTTGACTCATATCCACCTCTTACTCTGTAGGCATGCACATGGATATACTGTGCATTTGTATGCATATGCATATACTTGAAAGCTTAATATATAATTTGATTATTATGTACTAAACTATACCTTTCATGATTCCCTTTATACAGACGATTTTGGATTCAATCACATTCTTTGGGTGTACAGTGGCCGACGTGGTGTCCACTGTTGGGTCTGTGACAGAAAAGCAAGAAGGTAAGGGTGCAGATATTCAAAAGGAGAAAGTTTAGTTCATTTGGTTGACTGTTTTGTTGTGATATCTCATTGTTTAAAATGTAATGCCATTAAAATCCAGGTTGAATAATGAACAAAGAGCGGCTATTGCTGATTATTTCCGTGTTTACAAGGTTGTTTACAACTTTTTTCTTTAAACAATTGGATTTTGTAAAATCTTTCATAACACGAGGCGTAATGGTTTCCCCCCCCTCTATTCTATTTTTTAGGGAAATGAGAATAGTCATAAAAAGGTTTCTTTGATGGGTCATACGCTTCATCCTTACCTTGCGTAAGTGCTTGATTTATATTTCTATGATTCTATTCTAGCTTCATCACTTTTCCACTGAATCTCATCCCATCTTTGCAGGAGATCATATACGAAGTTTTAAAAGACTTTTTGAAGGAAATTGCTTTGCAGTCAAAAACTATTTTCAACTGAAGAGAGATATGAAAAAATACTTGACATGATTCCTGATGAATGTATGCAAATAGACTTTATACATTTTACTCTCTTTTCTTTCTTCCCTAGTAGCTTTTGTACTCTATCATCAGTTGTACATAATACAGAAGTTATATTCTCAGCTATAACTTCCGAGCTTCGCGGAAAGTGGCAGGATAACAGACGTTCCTCCACTGCCAAAGAGGACATTAATATTTTTCGGTGGGAGCAACTTAAACATCTACTTCAATCTGGGAAGCAGAAGGTAAACACCTCTCTTAAAGAAACACTCTATTAGGGAATCTCAAAATTGTGGCTGACACATCCTTTGCCTTGCAACACATGTTTGCTTCAAATTGCTCAACCTAGATTGTCAAGGAATTTTTGTATTTTCTATTTTATTGCAACAATAAGTTTCATTTCATTCCATCTTTGCAGTACTAAGGAGAATATAAACAAACATACAGATGGTTGTAGTCCATCAAATTAACGTTTCTTTCATTCCAGGACAGAAATTTATGTCTCCAGGACCAAGGATAATTATTAAACTCATAGAGGAATATGATTTTCTTGTAGTTAACTAGACTAAAGACTGCTTTCCATGTTTTAGGCACAGGGGATCCGTCGGTGTGTTGAAGAGATTGTGTTCTCTTATGCCTATCCGAGGCTTGATATGGAGGTTTGTGCTATTTTTCACAGCTTCATAACTTCTTCTTCTTTTTTTTTTTTTTTTTTTTTTTTGGGGTGTGTGCGTTTCATTAAAAACTTTTGGAGATAAGCAGCTTACATTATCCTTACCTAGTACAGAGTCCAGTTCTTCTATGGTGTGGAATACTGATCTCTAATACTACACATGTAACCTTTCTGGCTACATCTCAGGTCTCAAAACACATGAACCATTTGCTTAAGGCACCATTCTGTGTACACCCCAAAACAGGTTAGTGTCTTGAAGCTTGTAATTGTTACTAATGATGTATGAACTGCGAGAGAATTAGATTTCAAAAATTGTGTCTGGCTATTGACATAATGCTTGAAAGTGGTTGATTATAATTAAAAAATAAAAATAGTTCACATTTTTGTACGCATCATATTATTTTTAATAAAATCAAGATTTTTAAGTTAAATTCGTATAATAAGAAAGCACAATTCTTTCATCATTCAAATGCCTTCAAGCTAGCTGGAATTCCTTTGATAAGATATTCATTTGTCTTGTTCAGGCCGTGTTTGTGTTCCTATTGATCCAAACCATTGCGAGGAATTTGATCCTACCACAGTGCCCACCCTTTCCAAGGTATGAATGTCCTGGAGAGAATTATCTACCTACTTCACTGCTTATCTTTGAAAAGATTTGTTAATTGTAGTTAATATCTGTTGCAACTGTCAATTTTGAACTGGATTGTAGACCTTGTAAGATGCATTATTGTCCTCTTATTACTGTTTTAACACAATTATATTCATCATACTAAGCCAGCACTTCTAGAAGACTGCTGGTAGTTAGTGAGGATTTTGATTTTTTTTTTTATCAATCTTGTCATTTCATTTTCATCTTTGCCATTTTGGAGTGGACGAATGCCGAATTTCAAGCTGACTTGTACTGTTATACAAATTGCTTATTGTACTTCTGTTATATTTAATTATTGATTATAATAAATTTCTTTTATTCATATATGCAGCTTCTGAGAGAGATTAACATGGGATTGAGAGCACAGGGTGATAATGGTATATTATCAGACTTGTAAAACTGAAGCTTTTCTATATTATATTGTGTTATCCTTTAATTTGTGGTAATTTTTAAAAACCTTTGGTGCGTTAATAAGTTGTTTTAGTGGTTTGCAAATGATGATCTAACAACTGTAATGCGATAATATCCTTGCCAAACCAATGTTCAGTTGGTGAAAGAGTTGGTATGTCTTTGTACTGTTGTACTTGTTTTCCAGTACAGCTAATAATCATTTTTTCCTCTATTTTTTTTCATTGTCGGATTACTTGATGGCAGAATTTGATGCAACCTCACTTGGACAATCAGTTAGATACTTCAGAGCAGCTTTCTTGCAGCCTTTGCTGAAGTCTTGCAAGGTAATTCACAATAACTGAACTTCCAAATCATTCTGTTTTCCCATAATGTCGTGTTTAATTAAGCTACATGGTTGTGTTTACAATGTCACGTACGCCTCAACTTACAACATTTGAGCTCATGATTGGTCCTTAGTAGGCCTAGTTTCCTTTTGTATAATTGGACTTTCCGCAAATCCCCTTTTAAAAGATGATCCAAGCCAAGCCTACGTCCCAACCATATCCTTTCATAAAAAAATGGGCCTTCCACAAAGGTCATCTTGTAATATTTCCATTCCAAGTCTATGTCAGACCACTGCAACAGGAAACATATTTCTTCCAGGCCTTGTAAATGGTCGAGTCCATCCTCCTGCTGTTGTTTTTCGACTCTTTCCGTCAATAAGTTCATAAATTGGGTACATATTATGTAAACCTCCAATTAAGTAGGTTTGTTTATTGTCAGTGATGTCATTTATTAAAATGGGCATAGTTATACACTTTAATTCTCCTCTGTTCAAACGTCTAAAAGATAATTTTCCAATGTAGTTTCTAATAAATAAAAGGAGAATTTAAAAGAGGGAATTAAAGTTCACAAATTCATGATTGTTGCAGGAGGAGATGGAAAGCTCCTACAATGCAAAAAATGAGCTGTCAAGGAACTCTCTGAGCTGGTAGTACTTTCTAGTTATCTCCTCAGGTCTCCTTTTATTTTCTTATAATCATCATGATCAAACTATGTATGTGATGAGAACGTTATGGTTTGGAGTATATGTCACCTTGCCACGCAAAGGTGAGAAAATTCAAATAATCATGTGTAAAGTATTATACTGTTGTCATAATATTTGGGATCAGAAGATGGATCTATAATGTTGGTCACTGGTATGCGAAGCTGTTTTGTGGTGATAAGAGTTCTTTAAACCATTGAAACATTAACGTGAGTTGTTCCCATGCTTTGTTGTTCTGAAAAGAATGTCCTCTGTGGATCATCTCATTAAATATTTCAGGGTAGAATATTCCGACTGGCAGGTAGGTGATAGCATTTAGTGTGCAACAAATGGCCTCTGGATAAGATTCTGGTTAGCTGCATTATATATAACACTGATTTTCTGAAAGGTGCCAAAGATGAGACATGCCTTGGTGGGCACTTGTTGCAGCTAGAGCTAGGATTCGTTGGGATATATTAAAGGTCAAAAGAGTCCTTTTGAATAGAGATCGAGATACTGTTTATTGCCCCCATAGACCCCCATTTGTTGATTCTTACATGCTATTCTCACAGGTAAGCTAGTGGATATTACAATATACTTTTAGGTTAGGTTTGTTTGCAAATTTTTGTTTTCAAATTTAGACTTGAGACTATTAATCTAGGATTATAAAATGACTTGAGATTATAATTATAATACCGGAATTATAATTCTAGCATTAATAGTATTGAAATTATAAAATTTTGGAATTATAATCTGTCTTGAGATTATAATCCCAAGATTATAATTAAAATGTTAAGACTATCAAGTCATTTTATAATTCTGACATTAATAGTCTCAAATCTAAATTTGAAAACAAATTAGACACTTAGGATTAATAATTTTATTCAAAGTATAATCTTTGTAAATAAACGTAGCATTAAAAGGTATTGAGCTTGGTACTTGGTTTACTTCAAACATTTTATTGGCAAATTATACCACAATTCGATGTTATTATGCACCAAGGATAGGCTGCAACTGACTTGTCATTCTTACACAGGGAAGCTAGTCTGAAGAGTCGTGCATCATTTACTTGTCAAATGCAAAGATAGAGATACGTTAACATCATGATTTAGGAGTTGCATCTTTAATCAGCTTTCATCATATGCAAAGAGTCGAGAGACAGATGCTTTCCAGGATTTTTCCAGTAACTTATAATTTGAAACAGGTCTGACAATAATACAAGAGTTTTGATAACAATACTACGTAATTATTTTCAAATAAAAAAAATTAGTATTCCTTCCGTCCTATTTTCAGTTAAATTGACCAAATTTTTTAATCAAAATATATGGAGTACTATTTTCTTGTAAATATAGAGGGAGAAATTATATTGAATTTACTATCACCAATTTTTATAAATTTAAAAATATAAATAAATAAACTTAATTCTTAATTATTAAATTTGTCAATTTAACCACAAAAGTCAAAGTAAACTAGTTTTTTTTAGGGTTGAAGGGAGTGTTTTTAAAAAAAATTAATTATGTGTCCCTTAATGTTAAAAAAAAAATTGTTACCTTTTTTTTTCACAAGGAAAAGTATTATTCCCTCTGTTTTTAAAAGATTATTGTTTTAAATTTTTTTTTTATTTATTTGTTGTTTATAACTTTTTAAAAGAATAAATTATTTATTTTATATATCACTTTTTATTTTTTATATCACCTAGAAATTTTTTTTCTCATTAATAGTATTATGACTTTTTTTAATTTATGTATAAAAATTTTAAAACAATCTTTTAGAGAGTTAGAGATAAGAAATTATTATGATTACGATTATTAAACTAATAGATAACCTTAGTTTGTTCAAGATCAAATTTTTATGATATGCGACCAACTTTAAGGTTATTTTAGATCCCGTGGATTTTATTATTGTATCGTCTCTCTTTGACGGTTTGAATTAATAATTTCTTCAGTCTTTTTATTATTTTTTAAAATAAAAAAAGAAAAAGAAAAAAGAAAGTCAGGTTACTAATATATTATTAGATCTGAACAAGACCTTGTATTACCTCCCTTTAAAGAAGAAAATAATATGGATATTGAAGTTTAATTATTCATCTATCTACCCTTTAAAGAATAAAATAATACGGATATTGAAGTTTAATTTGCCTCATCTATCTATTTATCTACCCGTGGCTATATTATTAGGGACAAAGACATTTTGTATTATTTCTTAATAAAAACTCTAAAAAGACATTTTTTGGTTTTAATAATTTTTTGTTAATAAAAGTTTTTATGTGTTTTCGTATTCTTTTAATTCTATTAATTCTTTAAAATTCCTATATAAAGATTTTTTATATTATTCTCTCACTGTTTTATCCATTTATATCAAATCCACTAGTATTCTAAGAAGAAAATTAAGAACAAAATTGATATTTCTAGGTTAACATAAAAAATGTAGCTATAGATCAGGTGAAAATATAAGTTAAAAGAACCTTCTGCCCCATGAAGGATTATAGAAAAACAGATTTGTATTTTGTAATACTCCCTCCCCTCCTAAATAAGTAATGTTTTGGAAGAAAAAATTTGTTTCAAATTATCTGTCGTTTACAACTTTCTAAGGGAATAAATTATTTATTTTTCTATATCACCCTTACCTTCTATCATTGTCTCAAGAAATTCCCGCTCTTAATATTAATAGTTTTCAACTTCCGATAAAAGATAGTGATAAAATTTCACATATATTTTAATTATTAAATAATAATATTAAATGACTTTCTTAATCCATATCACCGTCTGCAAAAATCTTAAACTTACACTTATGTAGGAATGGAGGGATTATTAAACAAAAAGAAGTGCAGGGCAACTATCAACTTAAGTCGGTTGATCAAGGAATACTTACTAAAATAAACATTTGAGAATGAAACTCTTCCTAATTAACCAGAACTTCCCAGATCAACTCTGGATCATACGATGGCATACGCGCAAGGGAGCAGCCTTCAAACTCCAGATCCTCCGGCACCGCAGCACACTCGCCGGAAACAGAGTATGTTGAGTTCTCTCCATTCCATAACCCATCTTCAGAAACACTTGACGAGACCACGTCGTTAGTCAAACAACTGCCACTACCAATCAATGAAAACGGAGAAGAAATCGACTCAATTTCCATTACTTTGTCACTCCCATTACAAGCCGAACCCCCACCACTTTTCTTGCTGCTCTTATAAGCTTTCTCTCTCTTCACTTTCTGGAAAATGGCTTGAATTTTGGCATCCACAGCACACTTCAAAGCATTCAATCTTGAACCATCCCCAAATCCCAACTTGCTTGGGTCACGAAGATTTGGAAAATTCAAGCGTGCATATTCGCCGCGAAGCTTATAGGCAGCACGATCATAAGCATAGGCTGCAGCTTCAGCTGTCTCATAAGTACCCAACCACACTCGCATTCTGTTTTGCGGGAATCAAATCTTAGCCACCCATTTTCCCCAATGCCTCTGTCTCACTCCTCTGTACAGCTTCTTCTTGGATGGAACCATATAGCTGTTTTTGTATACAGAATTCTGAAGTGGGTTGGAAAGAACTGTTTGTGAAACTGGGTTTCTTGATGGATTTTCATCGCACAACTTTTGGAGTAAATCTCTTTGTTTAAGATATACTGAAGAGCCTAATGGTTCAAAAACAGGGGTTGATGATGTGCCACTTGCTAATATGAGATTTGGTAGTGAAGACCGGATGTCAGTACCCTCATATTGTATGAATGGCATGTTAGTTTCTTCCATTTTTCTTGGAAATTAATTTTTGGGGTGTACTTAAAAAAAAGACTGTTTTGTTAAATAGAAACAGGGGGAAAACAGATTACTTAAAAAAAAAAATCCCTTTTCTTCTCAAAATGAGGATTTTATGATTGAAGAAGGTAATGGAAAATGGTTGAGGAGACGAGGACTGTCGTTGCTCCAAAAGCAAAGAGTGAAATAGAATTTTGGAAAAGAAGAAAATCTTACTGCAGCTAAATTCCAGTGATCCAGGGAGAGAGATGCAGATGAGAGAAATTGGTTCAAACATGAATTAAAAGACTTTTAAGTGGTTGGAGAAATGGAAGAAAAGAGGCAGGAAGTTATGTGGTGAACTGGAGAGAGAGAGAGAGAGAAATGGCAATTGAATATCTCTCTGTTTGGTGTGAAGAATGGGTCTGAATCATGTTTTGATTTATAGCTCTGAGATTTCTTCAAAAATACATTTTTATCGAAAGGTCACTGAATTTAAAGGAATCCAAAACCGTGATATTATATAGCCAAACATGGGACAGATTTTGATAATATTTTCTATGAATTTTTTTCATATCAAGGGAAACATAGTACAAGTCAAGTGGGATATTTATCGAGAAAGGCAATACTCTCCAATTGGGCATCTACAGAGTAGTCTGTGAAGAATTTTTGGTTGACTATTTTGACTCGTGTTGCACACACCACACAGCACAGCACAGCACATATTTGTCCGTTCTTGTAATGGAAAGGAAAACTGAAATGAAGCCTTACTTTTGCAATTTAATAGGAGTACCTTCAGAGAGCAGCAGACTCACCAGCTTTAAAGCTTTTGGTGATTCCTGAAAACCACTCTATGTTACTTATATACTACCTTACCTTACTTAACAATGTTAGAAGCATAACAATAAAAATGAAGAGCTTAATAAGTTTAAATATTTTTTGTTTTTTTTTACCATTTCTAATTCTTGAAAGTAAAGCTGTTTGGATCAAGATGTAATTGACATCGTACAAGAAATGAAATCAATTTAATTGTTGATATTGTTAAAATAAAAATAATGTTATCCAAATAAATATATGTATTTTTATTTTAAAATTTACTCTATCAGCATTTATTATTTGATGGAGACCATATATGGTGAGTGTTCCAAATGTAATGAAGCTAAAAAGACGTAAAGGTGGTATTGAAAAGGTTATGTATGTATCATGTGGAGACAGAGCTCGTGATGGGCCCCATAGCTTGCATTATTATCATCTTTCTTCTTCTTCTGCTGCTGCTTCATACTTGAAACTTGAAAGGCTACAAGACTTGAAAGTAACGGTAGAAAACGAATCAGCGGATTCGAGTATTGAGTTATTTAAATTTAATTTATAAAATTTATTAAGTATAAAATAAAATTTAATTGAAATTTATTTAATTATCGAATCGAACACAATTTCAAATCGAGCCCGAATAATTTAGACGTTTCTAATGAATATAATCCGAATATCAATAGAAAATCATAATTTGAGAAGATTCGAATAATTTATCGAATTTTAAAATGTATTCATATTTAATTCATTTATATTTCGAATTTCGAATCTAACTTTTTAGTAACGAGCATTTAATCAACTTCAATTTGCTCATTTTATAAATCCTTTATATATTTTCCAATTTAACTTGAATGAAATCAACCTAAGTTGTCCACAATGTCAAATAAAAAGTTATAACTCAAATTATTTATTCATTTTACCACAAAGTCAAATTAATTAAAATGAATGTGAAAAAAATTAGTCATAGAGTATAAAGTCTTGGAATTCATTTTTGTCAAAAGACAAAAATATTAAATTTCAGTTGAAATCCTGCTCTCTCGTCATTCTATGCCATCCATGCCATGCTATGTTGTTAATTGAGGCCGTCTTTATTTCTTGACCTTTATACCCTCACCTCAAATATTTAATTGCTAAATGTTGTGAAAACATTTTTGTCAAGTTTTCATGAAAGCTGATTGAAACAAAGAAACACCGTATATTATTATTCATAAAGCATCATGTGATGTATGCATGCAGGTAAGGAAAGGAAAGGAAATATGAATATGGTTAACAGTGGGAGCATTGTAATAGAACGTGAAGAATAAGGGCATTTAGGGGACTGAAGTTTCAAAAAAGGTTTGTTTTGGACGTATTAGACTTGGTCTTACCGGAGACGCCGACTATTGTGGTCCCTACTCCCAAAGCTCGACACGTTACTACTCGTCCTCAGTTCTGTTCAATCAATCATTCAGTTCGATGACAAGTGTGTGGTTTAGTTTCAGATCCATAAAATGTAATAATATTGATTACTAGCCGGGTCTTGTACCACCGCACTCATTGATAATTTTTATTGATTATATATACACTCTCATCCCCCATTCACCACCCCTCATCCCTCACCCCCACCCCCCATTCCACACCCCACCAAAACCTCATGGATTACTTAAAAAATTATGTTAATATATTTATTATGATTATATAAATATACATCAAAAAATAATATTTCGATTATATAACACCGTGACCCAACCCACCCCCAACCCTAACCCCAATCTCATAAATAATCTTTATTTCTCAAAAAAAGAAGGAAAGGATGAGCTCAATCTAGCCCAAGAAAATATTATTACTAAGATATAATTAATGATTCTATATACACTCCCCACCTCACTTTCATTAAAGAATCACATACTTATACCGACAAAACCCTTGGTCATAATCATACCAAAAATAAAATCACATTATTTATAAAAAAATGATCCTCGTCATAATCATATTAAATTACGCACGAAGCCAAAGATGACTTTCAAAGATAAGATGATTTTAAAATGTGCGACAATTTAGAGGGACAAAATGTCTTTCGGTCTTTGTTAAATAATGGAAGGAATAATGGAACCAATGCCGTGAATTAGAGCCAAACTAAATTTTTGTTCCGAGATTTGGGCTTATAATAAAGAATGGAATAACATAAGGATTTCACCAAGTATAGGTATGTCACAGATAAAGGTTATTCCAATGTAATAAATAAGAATGGAGTAATGTAAGTTCTCTTCATGAATAAGAAAAGCTAATAATTTCCACTGGCCTGATAGGCGTACCTATCTCAAATCCACACCATAATATAAAAAATATGTACCCCAACCCCAAGAAACCCCAACTCCAACTCCAACCCTAATCAACCCAACCCCAAAAATAATATTTATTGATTCTCAGATACACCCCACCCTACTTTTAAGAATATAAGAAAAATAAATTTTAGAGACGATTTTAAATAATTTGGAGGATAGAAATATCTTTCGATCTTTGCTAAGGAATCAGAATTAGTTGGCCTGATAGGCGTATGTAGTCATCTAGAATATTTATGGGTTTACGTTATGTTTAAGCCCATATTATTTGATACTATATGGGCATTGGGTTTTACTTTTTATATATATTTTATATGTGCGTATTGATACAACAAATTGGACATAAATAGTGCTCTCTTCACCCCTCAAAAATAATTTTGTTTGTAAATTTTAAGGATGTATATTTGTTTGGCAGGATAACGAAATTATAAAAATATTGTGTCATTTTATATTAATTATTATTAAAAATTTGAGAATATCATGTAATTAGTTTTAGTTTTGTGAATGTTTATTACATGTGTGATCGATGTATGTTGAATTATCAACCTATAAAGTTAGGAATAAATCTGAAATGAGTTAGTTTGAAAGATTGAAAGCTTCAGATTTGATTCACAAAATTTATCGATTATAAAATAAGATTTGATTAAAGCTCGCTTAGTTTATTCTGAGTGAAAAGCGACGATAAGAAAGTAGTTTGAACTTTTCGAACGAATATGATCCGAGTATCAATAGAAAATTATAATTTGAGGATATTCGAGTGAATTACAATCTTACATATATAAGCAAGTTCACATAGTTAGATGCCCAAAAGAAATAAAATAAAATAACAAGGCTCCGAATATAACAATATGTATTACACAAGATGTAGAAGAAAATTAATGGAAATCCAATTTAACACGATTTTGTAATTATGAGTGAGATAATTGATGTTAATTGTTAAATTCTTTGTACTTGTATATGTTAACCAAAAAATAAGGAATTAGAAGAAAGGAAAAACTCAATATTTATAACAGTTAAACATGCATTTACAAATAAAGTCAATTGCTAGATACCTAAACATACTTTTCATCATGTACAAAAGGTTATTATGCACAATTATTAATAACAATAAAACAGTCATTTACAGATTAATTCACTTGCTAGATACCTAAACATACTTTTTCATTATGTAAATTCAAGATAAGAAACCTCCCTCTTGGCGAGGAAATTTAATAATTTGAGAAAATATGGAATAGGAGAAAGTTTGATTGTAAGGTCGGAAACTTCTAAAATCAAAAAAAGAAAATAAAATCATGTCCCAATTTTTTTTTTTATAATGTACATGTAAATTCAAAATAAAAATAAAAATCATGTCTAATAAAAAATGAAAAAATGAAAAAAAGAAAAAAGAAAATAAGAAAAGAAAAAAGAGTTCTATTTCAATTTTAAAATAATTTGGTGAACCTGAAATATATATATATTTAGCTGAAATTACTTTTTGACCAAAGAAAATCGGAAATGAAATGAAATGAATTTGGCTTGTTTTGCACACCTTATTAGAAGACGCAGTGCCTCTGCCCCTCGCATTTTGAGAATCAATTGCTTCTTGCCGACGGCGAATTTTAGCAAACCAAGTAGAGAGATGGTGACGCTCGTGGTGGCAACCACCACTGACCCGGCTTCCATCGGCCCCGCCTCCGCCCTTTTAGCAATGCCCGGTTGGCACCCTGGTCCCTCCCTCCAGGTCTCACCATTTCTCTCTCTCTCTCTCTATATATATATATATATATTGTGTTGTAATATACATGTATATCTATCATCAGCTACAGGTTAAAAGATTATCCATATCACCAATAAGATAATAATTGAACAACAATAATAAGGGGGCAAAAGGGCTACTAACGAAGAAAAGACTAGGATCTATAGAAAAAAATAATCTGAGATAGTATTTTAAACAAACTATTATGAGAATCATGTGGACTGTGGGAAGTGGTTTGCGATCGAGTTGTATAACTTTGATTTTGATATTCGTTAGTTAATTCTGACTTGATTTTTGGTTTGATTTAGGAGGACATGTCAAGTTTTGTGAATAAAGAAGTAAGGCTGCTAAAACATGATAACAGCATAGTGAAAGAGGATCACTTAGATAAGCGGTGGGAGGCCGCCACAGGCGAGGTTGTTGATGAAGTTATATTTCTTAGCAAGCACACTGCTGTCTCAAATCGTCCAGCTCTCACGGTTCATCCCATTGGTATAAGATTTTTTTTTCTTATAATTTATTTAATTATCTAATTGATGTTGTGTAATGTATCATTCATTCTTTATAATTACCAGGTAAAGAAGATGGCTAATTTTGTAATTTGTCTTTTGTTTCGAGTGTTGTTTAGGCGTGCCTCATTTACGTGAAGGTGATGAGTCTCCGGCAGGTGGAAAACCCGGTTGGGCTGCGCCTCCTAATCCTAGGATAGGACCATGGTTGAGGCTGCTGAGGAGTATTGCAGAATCTCATAATTTAACTCCTGAGTTTGAGGTAAAATATACTCTTTGTAGTGCCCTGTTCAATGAAAAATATTTGATGATTATTTCTCTGGTCTTTGTGGAATCACTGTCTCATTCATCCTTTTAATTGACGCTTTTTTTAACCATGTTTCTTTTTAACCATGATTTTGATTTTGTCATGTGTTGATTTTGCACACATAAGTTAGGATGTTATCCATGGACATGGTCAGCATATGGATCATTTAATATTTTTTATAAATAGCAATATTTTTGGATATGTTAACATTAGTAATTCTATAGTTTGTTTCCTTTAATCTTTTGTATTATGCGTGACCGTTTTTATCAAGTTTTTCCATGACTCTGCTAAATAAGTTAGCCAAATCCCATATGTCACTGGTGTTTCCAATAAAGAGTATGCATCTATCCATACAGACATACCTCTTCCTACTTTCCTTGCATCTTCTCAATCCTGATCATCTTCGTTAACTATCCATCTGACAAGTCATATTCTAACACCATATTATTCCAAGAAAGTTTTAAGGTAGCCCCAGAAATATAGAAGAATGTAATTACATCATGGGATATATGGACAATAAAGTAACTAAATTCAATCTGACTAGCATATCCTTGTTTCAGTTAATCCTTGATTAACGTGTGATTTGGATTTAGGTAACTTTTTATTTTATTTGTTTTAACATAGCATGCTTTTAATTCTGTATCACGTGTTACTCGGACTCGGGTGCAGGTATCGGGTGTGAGTCTAGGTGTCGGACACATGAAGTCAAAAAATAGAGGATACGCAGATACGAATACGAATCCTAATTTGGACACGTGTGCGGGGATACGTCATATAATATATTTTTTATATTTTAAATTTAATTTGTCAAATAATAAATATTTTTTACATTAAAAGAATGGAACATTTTTTACGGCTCTTTGATGTGCCTTTTGGCATAACCACTGATTTGTTTTGGAAGCAAAGTGATATGAAGAATTAATATTGCCTTTTTTTTATCTAGTCATATGCTGGTCAAACCAAATTCCAAATTACAAAACCATACAATTCGTGGTTAGATCAAACAAAACAACCAACACTAAAACGCGGACTAGGCCCAATAAAGCAACCCAGCCGTAAAATTAAGCAGCCCAGCCCACATGGCCAACAATAGTCCACACGAGTAAAGCATTTCCAGCAACCAAGATGCCCATAACCAAGTTTGAAAATTAAAATTGTGGGTCCCGATTGCATAGGTCACCCTCAACACTCGGCCCAAATTAAGTTGCCCGCAATTAAGTCGCCCACCCCCATGTGATGCATAGGACCAAGTGCTAATGACCGGCGAAAATTGAACAGAGCGGACAACTTCCATGGAAATTCTTTTTCTTTTCTTCTTCTTCTTCTTCTTCTTCTTCTTCTTCTTCTTCTTCCTCCTTTCTCGTCTCTTCTTCTCCGATGAACCACTCGCAAAAAACAACAGATCCGATTTCTCGTGGCCGGATCCATACGAATCCTCAGACATTCAGACGTTGTCGTGGTTGACACGGGTACTCCACCAAAAATGACGAGTCCGAGTAACACAGTCTGTATCTTGGTAAACTAATTGTAATGTCAGCTTAAATTTCAGATTAATAGCATTTATTTTTCTAATGTATATTTCTTTTTCTTGTATGAGTTTCAATTTTGGTGACATTGCATTTGGTATATATTTAGTTTTACTTTTATTCTTATTTATATTCTCTGTTATATAAGCTTGTGCGTGATGGGTTCTTTTCTACTTGTAGGTCACACTTGAGGCAACTCATCATGGACCTGAGCTTAATTCTCCCACAATGTTTGTAGAAATAGGTATATTTCTTCTTGCTAATAATGTCATTTCATCTCTTAACTTGATATATTTTTTTTGTATATAATTGCACTGGTTTCTGTTATTGTTATTCCAATAACTAATTTGTAACATCTCATTATTGGACACTCCATAGACAAAAGCTAAAAGTTCTCTTTTTTACTTTTGATTCTTATTTGAAGATTTTCCGGATCTCAGTTTTGCAAACTACTTTCACGTATTTATTGTAGGCAGTACAGAGGAGTACTGGAAGAGGCAGGATGCTGCACAAGCCATTGCTTTAGTTAAGTAGAGCTTGGATTGTATATTGATAACTCTTCTCTTACTGTAACACTTCTTTATGTGATGCTCTTTTTTCTTCTCATCTTGCTCCTTTTATCCCTTATTTGAGTCTCAAATACAGAGTTTACTGATAATGGAATTCAAAATCTTGTAACATGCTTTACTTGATATGTCATAGAATTTAAGGTAGTTCATTGCGTATGCAATGCCGTGTAGTTGGTTTAAAAATATCTTGCACCACACCACCATTCAACCCTTTTTAATTTCTAGTATTATTTACTGTATATATAGTTCTTCCTGTCATTGTTTGGGCGGTGGAGGGCAATATTACATGTTTTGAAGTCACTGTTCACTTTGTATATCTCTCTCTTTCCGTGCATCTAATTTCTGACCTTCACTTCTTCACTAGTGGCATGTTTTCACTGCTACAAATCTTCAAGCAAGAACTGGCTAATACTGGTATCTTGCTAAGAACGAAAACAAGAGAAAATGGCATGAGTTATTTTACACCAAAAGTTAGTATTTTTTTGGGGGGCTTGACAAAAAATCTTTTTTGTGGTGATTGAAGTTAGTTTGGGAAGGATTGGGGCTTGGAGGTGGTGTTGCCATTGGAGACTGGAGCAGGTATTGGTCAACATATTATTATTGTTCTTATTTTTTTGTGAAGTTTTTATGGAAGGTTTTAAAAAGAAATATCTAATTGGAATCTGCAATATGTTTAAAATTGCATTAAGTTACTCATAAAGTTGTTTTTCCTTGGCAATTGGTACACTAAGACTCACTTGTAGCCGTGGCCCTTAATAAGTTTCAAAAACCTTCTCTTGCTATAATCACTTGGTTAATGTGTTAATTTAATCTTGTACATCTTTTGTGTTTCGTTTTATCATTTCTATATGTATACAATCTCATATTTATGATTTGTCTTTAAGGCAATAATCTAATGCATCATATCTCATATCTTAGTCGTTTTTCTTTAATGAAGCTCTACAACAGCTTTACTCTCTTTTATTTATTTATTTAGTTTTTTTTTATCAAGACTTTCTAGAAAAGGATTATTTTCCTTTTTTCTTTAAGTAATTCTTCTCCGTTCTTATATGGCACTTCTATTAATGCTGTAGGAACAATGGCAAAAACAAAATTCTTCTAGGTATTGGTGGTGGACATTATGTACCTCGACATATGGATATTATTTTGTAAGTAACTTGATACCAAATTTTGACATTATTTAGTTCATACACGATGGGATTGGAGACACTGATAAAGAAGCTTCACAAGAAAGATCTATATTTTCATCACAGACATAACTTCCTGTAAAACACCCCCAATGAAAAAGAAAAAGAAAAAGCCAATTCATTGAGCCATGCTTAGATTTTGAATACCACCGTACTTGATTCTAGTTAGTTTTTAGCAGGGTTACAGTTTTGGACTATAATTCTGTTTACTTATGGGGGAGTCCTTTCCTAATTAGGGAAGTCAAGTTCAGTTGACCACCTTATGACAAGCTGCTTTAACCTACATATGTTGGCGCTTAACTGGTGTTTAGATTATCCGTCAAATGGTATAAATCTGAAGTGTGAAATTATTTGTTCGTAAGTAGAGTGAACGTTCTTAATCTTGTTTTCGCCCCACCTATTTCCAGATTATTTATACCTGTTTTACATGTTTATAAGTATCTGTCCCCCAAATTGTTGTAATTGGAGACTCGGCCTTTAAACTATCCTCCTATTTTACGACATGCATGGAAGTTAACGGGTCTGTTTGGAGGGAACTCCAGTGCTAACATTGACTTGTGAACTTCAGTGCTAACTTCAAAATTGACTTGCCCATGACGTGATTTTAAGTTTGGTTATGTTTTCAGGAAAGATGGTGCCTGGGTGGGCCACCTGCTTTCTGGGTATTCATTGCCAATGGAAGATCCTAAATCCAAAGCGGAGGCAAGTTTAGATGGAGTGGGTGGAACATGGAGGGAAGCTATCAAAGTTTCATTTGACACTACTAAAGCAGCTTTTCCTGGAGGAGATATTCTGGCACATCTTGATCACAAGTTAGTCCCCATGAAGTAGTTGCGATAGGATTTTATTCTGATACTCGGAATTATTTTTACGTTGGTTATTTCAATTCAACATTTTCTATCTAATAAGGTTGCCAAATGTTACCTACTGATGCAGGAGTTTCAAAGGTTGGCAGAAAAATGCCATTATGAGTTTCCTAGCTGAGCAGAATATAAAAGTTGGCAAGCCTGGTGACTTCTGCTGATTTTCGGCTGGCTGGCTGGCTGATTGCACAACATCAACATGATTTATACCGATCTGATACATTCTTCTAGCGAAATTCTGCAGTATAGGGTCAAATGAAACAACTACTTTCAGATTCAAGTTGTGGCCGATAGTTATTCAATTATAAATATAAAAGTTAGCTGCTAAATGTTAATCCTTGACATTTAAATTCTTAATTGTAGTTGTACGATTGTCATTATATATTTTGCCAACTTGTTTGAAAGCAAAGAAGATAAAAATCCTGGTGTGTTTTGCAGGGATTTTAATTACGTGATAGAAAGCTTCATATCAATGGAAATGTATTTGAGGATCAGTCTTCTTTATAATAATCTTTATAGCAATCTATACTCTTTTATAACCTTGTGGTGTGTTCTGACATGCTACTAATCCCTTCTTCTTTTTTTTTGGTGTGCTGCTGAAAAAACCAAAACAAGCAAAAGTTTTTGCCTCACATTGCAGTCTCTCTGCCTTCTGCCTTCTGCATCAAAGAGGCTAGAGTTTAAATTTATTTTTTTTAAATTTTTAGGAGAATAAATTATTTTGTCTTATATCACCCTACCTTTTTCGAAGTTTTTATTAAATACTAGTAATATTTAGTTATACGTATATTTCAAAGTGTCTCTTTGACCACCTTCTGTCTATTTATAAATACTAGTAATATTTATATACGTATCTTTCAAAGTGTCATCTTGACCACCTTCTGTCTTTATTTGGATCCGGGAGCAATAAATGAAATATAAACAAAATTAATGAAATATAAAAAAATTAATGGCTTAATTTTTATATATATAATAAATATTTAAGAAAAAAATATTTTTTCATAATAGGAAAATGTTGTAAAAGGTTATTAGTAAAATCGAGGAAGAATGTTTATCATTTTTTATTAATCATTCAAATGTTGGAAATTAACTCTTTTTTGTAAAGAAAGGATTATAGCAGCTTGTCCACCATGTAATTGGTTACCATTATAAATAATTACGCAAATCTAACACGGATCGGATATTTAACAAAATAGGATAAAATTAAAATTATCATATATTTTTTTCACTCTCGATTCTTACGTGAATGATGATGCTTAATTACTTGAGAATTCATAAATAGTCAGTCATGCAACGGTAGGTAGAGCCAAACTTAAATTCTAATATTTAAAATTAGATTTCATGAAATACTAAAGGACATGATTGGTTGGTTAGATAATTAAATCTTGAAGAATTTAATCATGAAAATTAAATAAATTTATTTAGGAATTAATAATTATTATCTAGGAGTAGGAGTGTAGTATCATTTAATGCATAATGATATATATATATATATATGTTCCTAGATTACGAAAAATGAGATTGAATTTTTGTAATTAATTTGAATGAAACGATGAGCTAGCAAACAACCATATTTAGTGACAGTTGCCTTGTATATCTCCACGTTTCACTCTCAAGAATTCATACTGGCGCATTATGTATGTGTGTGTGTGTGTGTGTGTAAAACGCAATAACTCCCATATATATTTTGATACTTATTATTTTTAAATTTCAAATCAAATTACAATTACAATTCCCCGGCCCTCTTAGATTTCTATAATCAGCTTTCTTCTGGACTTTTCTCTCTTATAAGAAATTAAATTAATTTTAAGAATGAGCACACCATCATCAACCATAACAAGGATGGTGAGGCGATGGAGTGTAAGAGATTTGGCGTCCACCTTATATTCATGCAGCTTTCCTATAGGTAAACATGCAAGTATTTCAATCATTTTAATTTAACCTACCTTGCAGGCAGCCAGGCAGGCTGTAAATTTCTATCTCATTATTAGAATTTTCTTTATTGATCATTTGATGTGATGAAAACATATATAAAATCATCTTTTTTTTCTTTTTCTTGTAATTTTTTATTATTATAAGATTTTTCAGATGAGGAAAATGAAGCTGATCATAAGTTCATGTGCACTTCAAGTGGTACTATGATTTTTAGCCAAAAGGGTGATGGGAGAATCCATAAGAGTATGGAAAAAACTTCGAAAAATAGACTGAAGAATTCGGCCGAGTCAAATTGGCCATCTTTTACCAATGAGGACTACATAGTCTTCTGCTTTAAGGACGATGGAGGCATCGATTTGGAGTTGCCGGTATCTTCTCCCAAGGTTGATAGGATGGAACCCACACACATTACTCCCAAGGTTAGTTTCATATCTATTTAAATGATTACAGTTTTTTTTGACTTGACTTGATAGATTATATAAATAGGTTTCATTTTTATCTTAAAGCAACTTATTTTTGGTGAGAATTCGGACGTCTTCCAATTTAGCCATGAGAACAAGGTGGAGGAAATTGACTATATCATTTCTGATAGTGATGTGAACACCCCCCCACCCCAAACACAAGAAAATAACTTTCCACTGCACCCAGATGGATTTGATGATAAAGCAAGTTTGTTTTTTCCTTTGGTGTATGTTTGTCGTAGGGGGAGGAGGAAAAAGAAAGTATACACCCATACCCAGAATTGCCTCCAGATGATGATGAGGATGATATCAAAGATATAACTGAGGTTGAGGAGACTATGGAATCGAAGCCAGTGCCTGCAGCAGCAAGATTGAGCAATTCAACTAACTCTGATAGTAGTTCAAGTTCTTTTGCTTTCCCAGTGTAAGGATCATCGTACTCCCCCCTCCCTGTTCCGAAATTAGAAATACATTTCTAAAATGACATCTTTAAAGAAAATTTTACATTTTCGAGCACTAATATCAGATACTGTAGCAGTGATGCACAATAGTACTCAATTTACCTTAATAGAACTTCATATCACCACTTTATACTCTAAAATTACACGTACACACGAACAAAAAGCAAAAACATCTCTAATTTTGGAACACAGAGAATACATTTTAACTCACTAAATCCTGATAGCACTCGACAAATGTCATATATACATATATCTCAGAATGAATTGGGAATGGAAAGGCAGTCCAGCAAGAATGCCAAAATTAGAAGAGCGAAGCAAAACAAGGAAGACTGGTGCACGAATTCCTTGTTGGAGATTTTAGAAGCTAGCTGTAGCATTGTTAGCTTGAGGCAGTAGTAGCCACAGATTCATTAGGTTTTTCCCTTGGGAAAAGACTTCATGCATTTTACCAACACAAACTCTCAGTAGATTCTAAAAGCTACAACATTGTTAGTTTAAGGCAGTAGGTGCAGCTTATTAGCTTTTTCTTTATACACACACAGTTCAGTTCTTTCCCTGTTGGATTGAGTAGATTATGAAATATTGTTGATTATTGATTTTATGAAGAATAGCATCTGTCTTTCATAATTTGCTCAATACAGTAATTTGATAACGAGTCAACTTGAGCTCAGCTTGGACTTTAATTTAGTTCAATGATTCCCATATAAAGTTATTTTAAACTAATGACTTGTAGATTCCATCCTAGTTCTTCAAGATAGTAAAAATCAGCCATCACTTGTATCAACAACAACATTTTGTAGCTATGGTTAAAATGGACCATCACTTGTACTAATATGGCTATAATTCTCAACATCATTTCATAGCTATAGTTATTCCGATAAACAGCTACATAATACCTCGAGTAACTGGTGAGTGGTGAGCAAGTGTTTCAGCAGCAGGTCTTGGTCAATAAGAGTCTCATAACTCGGGTCTCTGGACATGTAACATAACAACTACTTCCATATATATAGCACTCATATTTTTAGTTCTTAAACACAAACAATTGAAGATTTAACCTTGCACTTGCACTCCTGCGCTGCAATAGACTCTTCATCTTGATATTCTTTTGCAGCAGCAACAGCAGCAATGTAAGCTTCTTGTGCTTCCTCCATTTTCTGCCACTCCATCTCATCCAAACAATCCTGAGTTTAAACCAATTAGAATACAATATTCCCCACTCTCACCCTAAGAAGAAAAAAAAGGGAGAAAAAAGCAATAACATGAATGGAAATAGAAAATCCAGATTAATGTATATTTAGCAATCTGTTTAGATACCAGCAGTCTAATACGAGTTTTAGTCTTATTTGTTTACTAAATAAACTTGTTAAATACAAATTTTATACTATTAAAATGATAACCAATGGTGCAGCCAAGTGGTCAGTAGCTCACTATATCTGGTATATGATCTGAATGATACATTGTGACATCATAATCTTCACCAGATAAAGCGTCATTATTCTTTCTGAGGCCTTCACATAAGAGCATGAATGAAGACATCTCTTCTTGCATGGTGGTCACGTCTTCCCAAAGCTTCTCCACTTGTGTGTTAGAAGTCATTGCTTCCCATTGTAACTTTTCCAAGGCTGATTGTTTGTCAGCAAGCTTAATCTGTGGAAAGCACAATTATTAACAATGACCTGATCATAGTCCGAGAAAATCAAGCACAGAGAGAGAGAGGAACCAATCACATGGAAGTTTACCTTGTGCACGTGCTAATTATTTGAAGTGACAACACAAGATATTATCATGCTAGTAGAAGTGAGAGAAAACTAATCAACGGTCTTAAGAAAAGCATCTAGGGACAAGAACCTTAATCATGGCAAAGTGAGATGGTGATTGACACTTGACAGTATTACTGATCTGGAAAAACATCAGCAGTATTATGGATATGCAAAGGTAACTATCACAGAAAACAGCAGTGACATAGACTCTGCAAGAAATTAAAAACAAATCCAAGAAAAAAGGTATTAAAAAAAGGCTAGAAAAAAATATCAATAGCATAGTTCATGTGACGTAGCCAACTCATTTTCATTCACACGCATGCACTTTTCTCCCAAGTATGATTGTAATAGATCTCATAACCACTAATAAAGTAAGGTTTCCCAGTAATATGATGAAACCTACAGTCTACCTAAGCTACTAACAGAGAAAAACAAAGAGAAGAAAAACACTATGGTCTCCCTCTCATGCGAGATGTTATACAGGAATAATTGGTAATGAACATTTTGGTTAGAATTTAGGAAAGGTGATCAAAATATTATATTTAAGCAATGTGACAATGAATAACTTTCTTTATTAAAGCTTCAAATTCATATAAAAGATTTAGCATTGATTTAGTGTCAACTGCATGAAAATTGTTCAACAAGGATCTGACCATAAGACTAACCTAGGGATCAGATGAGTTTGCCAAATAAAGGAGAAAAAGAAAAGAGTACACAAGCATTAAAGTTGTACCTTTGCATCAGAAAGTTGTAGTTGGATAGACTTCAATAAAGAATCCTTTTCGAAAACCTGGTGCTTCAATATTCATCAAACTTGGCAAGAGTTGAAGTCATCTGGTATTTCGAAATTTCAGCTGATTTCAAAAGTTCATCTTTCTCTAATAATTTCCTAAGTAGATCTTCCACTTGATTTCTCATTACAATCAATTCTTCTCTGTCCTTCTCTGTTGGTGACGTACTTGAGGGGGAAACTGAGAAGCTGTTGCCACATCCATCTTGGTTATTGCTACCATGCTTACCTTGATCCTTGTCTCCACGAGTCCCTACGTTTTTTTGTTGGAATCAATTGAGTTGCATGTCTTCCTTTCGCTTCACTTGTCTGCCAAAATCCAATATCAGTGTCACATATAATCCATCAGTCAGTTTACTTGCATGGAAAGGAAACCATAAGTTGAGTGAAGAAGCTGATGATTTTAATCTTAGATCGTCACTTTTAATGAGAAAAGTTTTGTGGACCACATCAGAACCATACCAAATCTTTAGCCATTTTAACTGAAGTCCAAAATGTAACGCTGAAATTAAGCTAACAAACCAATTGTTTTGTTTGCTCTTCTCTCCTCCTATAATGTAAAGAGTTTCTACGCGGGTTAGGAGGAGCTTTAAGAAAGCTCACAATCACAAGAAGTGTTTTTAGTGTATAATCTTTTCAAGTAAAAAGTAAAAATGATGAGAGGCTGCTAGGGATATGCTCGGGGGAATGAATAAACTAATTAGAAAGCACACCTGCACGGTTCCAAAAGGTATAAATTCGATTTCTCCCTTAAATTCATTAAATGCATTATAAGGTTCATATTTAGAATAACCTAAAACTCAATCATTATTCTCTTTTCATTCCCATTTAATTTGTTAGTTGCTCAGTGTGATGCGAACTCCATACTAGGTTGTAAGGAATAGTCCCACATCGGTTACAAATGCAACTTGATGTGGGTTGATATAGGTCTTAGCCTCTCCCCTTAGGTAGCTAGCTTTTCAAGGTGTGTCAAAGGGGCTAAGGTTTGTATCATTGGTGCTTTCATTGAGAGCCCTACTTACAAGCCGGGACGACGCCGGTTTTGCATACTAGGAGACATTGTGAAAGGGCTACTTGAGTGGTTGATATAATGTAGCAAGAAATTATAGTCTCTTGCACTAACTCCAGAAAAATGAGGGAGAATAGAAGAGATCTAGAGAAGATAGAGAAAAGTTTGGTTAATTCATTGATAACCCTACCTTGGTACATACTTGGCCATATATAACATTCTTTCTACATAAATCCTAACCATTCATATTATTATCATTTAGCCTAATCTCAACCCTTGGATTACTCTTACTACTTTTAATATACTTATTCTAAATAAACTTTGATATGTAACAATACTCCGCCCTTCAAAAACCACCTTGTCCTCAAGGTGGTATTGCAACTTGAGTGTAAGAATGAAAATATCCTCCTTAAAACTGGTCATCACAATTTGTAGAATAATAACGCAATTACGCCCCTTGGCATTGTGCATTGTTTCCTTTAAAGGATTCAGAGTGTTCTCTCCACTTGGTACATAACCCGAACTTAGCATACTTTTAATCTTGCTCAATTTTCTATCAGGGAAGATGAAATGTCCTTCAGCTTTCTTTGTTATGCTATTGTAGCATACTTTCATAGGCTTTGCAGTAAGAGCACAACAATGAAGAATCACCCATTCCATGCAAACCTTGCCATTCCAAGTGATGACATTTGTGAAACTCCACACTTCACTAAACGTCTTGACGAATTTCGGTACAATATCTAAACCCATCCAATCCTCATGAATATTAGATTTTGAATTGTTCAATAAAAACCTGTTGAAATCAATATCAAATGTGTAGGAAATAAACACCTCAAAATGGAGCATTAGAGATACCCATTTAAACATCAGGTCTGATCCCAA
This sequence comes from Panax ginseng, assembly GCA_020205605.1. Classification (NCBI taxonomy): domain Eukaryota; kingdom Viridiplantae; phylum Streptophyta; class Magnoliopsida; order Apiales; family Araliaceae; genus Panax; species Panax ginseng. The sequence continues at coordinate 100,639,528 of CM035150.1, forward strand.
TTTAAGTAACCACTTTTTGTTTCCTGCCCATGCAAGACCATATGTTACTCCCACTAGAAGTTTTCCAATTATTGTGCCATCCCCTTTGTTAATGATATGAACAATGAAGATCTCATCTCCACTGATGTAGTAATTGTCACTATGTCCTTTCATTCTTGTCACATAGTTCTTCAAGCTAATCATCTCATCTTCACTCTTTGTGAAGTGGCGTCTGAGCAATTCAGCAATCTCTGTCTTGTTCTGGGAGTCTTCATGGGTACCAAGCTTGTGTTTCTTCAAGAAGGCCTTGTAAAATTTACTGTAATTGTGGCACTCAGAGTGCTTCTTGATCAGATCCTTAAGTTTGCATTTTTCAATATTTCTGGCTGGTCTTCGTTAAAATAGAGAACAATCTCGGTACCCCTACCCAGTACCTCACCAGTAGTGTCTCTGATTATAATGAAAGAACCACCAGCTTGGGACTTCCATAAATACTGTTCATCACCATTTGTTGAGACAACTTTTTTCTCAGCAATTAAGTAAGCAGAATAGAAACCCACACCAAACTGTCCAATCATGTTGACAACAACACCAGCAGTAAGGGCTTCCATGAATTCCCTAGTTCCTGATCTTGCAATGGTACCTAAATTGTTATCCAAGTCAGCATTGGTTATGCCAATTCCACTGTCAACAATAGTCAATTTATTGTTAGTATTGTCATAATCAGAAATGCTCAACTTGTTTGATGACCTTATCTGTTCACAACTTCCTTCTATAGTTCTTTTCTCACTGGTACCATCTAGAACAACAAGTTCTTCAGTTTTAACCTGGCCTCCAGTGAGAATAACAAGATCCTGAAAATTAGCCTTTTTGTTCTCTCCAAACCCAAGAGTTTTGATTGCACAGACCTTGACTCCTGTATGAAGCTTATTGAGAATGACTTGGGCACGTGCTTCACTTTCCACATCTTCAGCAATAGTCAGAAAGGGCATTTGTCTCTTCAATGCTAATTCTAGTACTTTCACCACAACACTTATACTTGAGATTTTATTTTCATGGATTAAAATGAGAGTCACATATCCAAAGGGAGGAGAAATGCAATTTAATTTCACATCCATAATAGTCCAGATTTCATGAAATCTAGTTAGAACTTCAACCCAAGTAGCAGTATAGCTAATGAGAGAGAGATTTAATTCTTCAATCCTTCTTATTGCTACAAAATTCCAAACATGGTATTCATGGGAGTAAACATTTCTCTTGGGAATTTCATCAAACATTTTTAGCCAATTAGTAAGAAGTATTGTAGTGGGTTGCTTCCCACTTCTACAATGACATTCACTTACAGCCACATATTGAACAAAATGTAAATTAATCATGTCATATGCATACCGAGTTAGCTTTCCACTATAGTCAAGAGTGTAATTGGTGATGACTCCGAACGGAAGCTGAAGTAACTTTCATTAGTAGCTATTACTGTATTATAATCATCTGGTGGATCGGGATTAAGCATGTCAATGTATCTATTTTGTTCCGGACTTTTGTCAAACACCTTGCACACAACAGCAACTCCCTCATCATTATCCCAAACTTGTTGAATTAGTTGGCTGGAATCATCAATTTTTGCCTGAAAGCACTTATTATCACCAACCTTCGTGACAAATGGATTATCAAATGGTTCAATCTGAATCAACTGATCGCCAACTTGATAAATTGGTGGGTTTGAATTTTCAAGTTTCTCCAGAAAACTCTCATGATCTTCAGCCTCAAGAACAAATAGGTCAACATCTCGCTGGATTTTCAATTGATTTTGATGGCCTTCTTCCTCGTTAAAATCCTGAACCATATCATCTTCATCGCTATCATCTTGGTATACCGACTTTATGGCATCAGTGGCTTCACACAAGCCACAAATAAGCAATTTTCAATGAGGTTTTAGGTGAGCTTGATTCTTCAATTGATTATCATTATGCTCTGTAGGAGTGTTACGAGCTTGTTTCATAACCTCTTGTACGACCGTGGTCATGGTAGCACAAAATTTGTCTGCAAATTGGGCAAAAATTGCCTCGATAGAATTGGGATAGGCCATTGGAGCCCTCTCAATGAAAGCGCCAATGTAGCAAGAAATTATAGTCTCTTGCAATAACTCCAGAAAAATGAGGGAGAATAGAAGAAATCTAGAGAAGATAGAGAAAAGTTTGGTTAATTCATTAATAACCCTACCCTACCCTACCTCAGTACATACTTGGTTGGCCATATATAGCATTCTTTCTACATAAATCCTAGCCATTTAGCCTAATCTCAACCCTTGGATTACTCTTACTACTTTTAGTATACTTATTCTAAATAAACTTTGATATGTAACACAGTGCTGCTATAACTTAACAACCAAAAAGCTCTGCGTCGATCTTCAGCCCCTTCAAGTTGGCCACAGGGCACTAGCATGGTCAAGGCTTAAAGGGTGGTGGTTAGAGTTCATCTAAAAGGAAGGAGCAAAGAGGAAAATGAGATAGCAGCAATGTAGGTTCCTATCTAAGGTTATGCATTACATAACAAACAACCATCCTCATAGATCCCTTTCCTTCGGCAGAATTCATTAATTTTTCCCATTTACTATGTGGAAGTGTTACTCAGGTTAAATCTACTTTAATAGCACCCTTCAAGAAGAATTAGCTGAAAGCTTGCTTGTCCCTGTCAATCCATGTACTCTAACCATCAGAAAATGTGGACTTCAATGAGCTTCAAAAGGCAAAGTTGGTTGTTGGACCAATTCATAGAGGATTAAATTCTAGTTGTAAAATTAGTTTCAGAGACAATAAAACAGGTTTCACAATCCTTGTTAGGATACCGAACCTAAAACGTTATTCTTTTATAAGTGATATCAAACCTAAAAAACAAATGAAAACCTCATCTGTGTTCAATCAAGAAACTCTTAAGAGAGACTAACAAGCAAATAGAATCTTTTAGCTTTAAAAAGTAAAAGGTAAGTCTTAATGATCCATAAATTCAACATATATTGGCACATACCAGCACAATTAAGCAAAACAAAAATACACACATTTTGAGTCTATATATTATTCTGCCTGTTCATTGTCTCTCTCTCTCTCTCTCTCTCTCTCTCTCTCTCTCTCTCTATATATATATATATATATATATATATATAGATTATACATATACATATTACATATGCTTAAACAGAAAAAATTTAAATGAGAATTAGACCTTGGACAGGGATTCTCGAAATGGATTCTTTGTGTAGATCATGGAGGCACGACGAGTAAATAAAGTGTTTGCCTTCCTATCCTAACAAATTCCATATATACAAATAAATTAAACTCAAACTAACATACAAGAGAAAGTGATTAAAGTGAATGAAATTCAATGAACTAAAAGTGATTTAATGTAAGAGAAAGGAGAGATTACGATTAATGACTGAACAATTGGAACAATCTCGACGAGGTAATTGAAGAGGTTACGGTCGAGGTTGCTTGGAGGAGTGCCGCTAGCGGCGGTGATGGCGTTAGAGAAAGAAGATTGAGTTCGCCAGAGAATCGGAGATGAGTAATCTTGTCCGCCAGCAAGCCATGAATTTGCCTCTGCTCCGAAGCCGTCGGCGTTGTCCTGTAAATGTATGAAGTGTTGGGGAACAGCTCGTACATTTTGTTTTTGATGATCAAAAATTGAAACACACAAATGAAAGAAAAATATTTGAATTTTATGGTGTGCTACTCGGGGAGACTTTGGGAACTTCAATTTTGAAGATTGCTTAGGGATCTTACAACGGAGGGGAAAATGGGGATGCTGTGACCGTACTCCCAACTACCAAATTATTTGATTTTTTAAATGCGGGGTTGGGATATTTTTAAATTAAAAATTTATATAAAAAAATTAACACTAAATTATATAATTAGTAGTATTTATAGATACTAAATTATAAAGCTTTTTTTATCATTTGATTTTTAATAAATGTGAACAAAAAATATTTAAAGTAACTTTTTTTAATCATAATTCATACGTAAGCACGTCTCTTAACTTAGTAGTTAAGATTGATGTGTTATGATCTTTAGTCTTAGATTGGATTCTCACTTTGAGTTTTAAAAAATCAAATTGAGATATTTTTAAATTTAAAAATTAAATATTTTATAGTAATTGTCAAGTAATTTTTTAAGTTAAAATGTTATTTTATTTAAATTTTTTAATTTATTAAAATCTATTATATATACTAAATCACAGTATATGGCACCATATATTGACAAATGTCTTTCTACAAACTCAACACTTGTCCATTTTAAATAGTTTTAATTATGTCTCAATTATCTTAATTATATCATATCCTTTTTTAAATTATGGATAAATAATAACAAATCAATTATCTTAATTATATCTTATCCTTTTTTAAATTATGGATAAATAATAACAAACCAAGTAGAATTTAATCTCTTCAACAACTAATGAGCACAATTTTATATGGATAAAACTTCCTAACTGAATTAGAGTTTGAAATAATATTAATGATCACCTGACCTAATTCTCAATGCATATACATACATATATATACGTATATTAATCAGGCTAATTATTTATTCTCATAAGTGAATAGCAACTATGGCTTCTTCTTCTTCTTTCACGGTCAACTTTTCTCCTCTTTTCCATTTTGTCTCTCTGTCTTTCTTCTACTTATGTCATTCACATTTCGCACGATGGAAGAGTCATTATATACATACATTATTACTTACAGGTTACTGCATATAGGTTACTGCATAACCCAGAAGCAGGTGGAATTATTTCATTGGTTTGCCTATTTTCTAAATTTTTAGATATTATGTGTTAAAATTTGAGATTATTGCATTTGCATTTAGTTGCTGATATACGAAATAATGTTTGCAATTGATTTGATTGATCTGATATTTGTTTAATTGAAAATTTTGGTGGGTTTTCAATTGGAAAGTTTGTGTTTAGATTAGAGCTATTCACGTTTCTTATATCAACAGTAAGGAACTGCGTTTATTTCTTAATTTGATTATTTAGTATTTTTATTTTAAGTCTGTATTTTGGTTTTATTAATATTATAAATAAACACAAACATGTAAGTATGCATGTAAATGACGAGGACATGAGGTATTTTATTGGTATGGCCTTTAGAGTTTTGGTTCTAATCCACACTCCCGAGTCCTGTGTACAAATTTACTTTTTAATTGTTGCCTTTATTTAGTACAAATTTACTCTTTTAGACTTATTCGTTTTAAATATGTTATGGTCTTTTTTTTTTGACTTATCTCTAATCCGATTATACCATCTATTTAATCATCGCACAATAATATACTATTTTTTTATTATATTTTAATTTATTAATTGTACGTACATATTTATTATTAAAAATTTAAATAATTCCGCCACAATGCGAGAGTTTGTATCTAGTATACTAACTATTCAAATGTTGATTTTTGACCGGGGTGAAAGCATGGAGCAGGTGAATGAGCAATTGAGCGTGACTTTTTAACTCTGTTTTAATACCTCAGTTTTAAGTAGAACTCCCTCCGTCCCTGATAAAAATTTCGGTGAATTTTTTACGTATATTAAGAAGATAAATAAAATGATAAAATTATTTATAATAATATTATTAAATATGAAAAAATAATTAGAATAAAAAAAGTATGAAATATTTAATGCTCTGGGTATAATAAGAAAATATGTGTAAAAGTTTGGTTATTAAAGGAAAATAGACATTTAACATGAGACTACCCAAAATAGTAATAAAGACTTTTATATAGGACGGAGGAAGTATATTTTAGACTTTTAGTAGTAATCTTTTGAAATCAATTGTTATAAATAATTTTAAATTAATTTAATTTTAAAATTTGTTAACTATTTAAATAACATGACAAAAGGGAGGTGAGAAACATGGATATAATTGGGTAAATTATCACTCAAAAACAATGTCGTTTCTTCTTAATTGTAGTCAATTAAAAACAATTAATCTAAATAACACTAACTACTAAACAATCTTAGACACACATAAAATTTAATCTAGTAACAACTTTAAGTTCGATGACTAAATAACACAAGAGCACGTGATTGTATTTAAATTAGTTGTATTATGATCTGCAGTAAATTATTAATCTTAATTGCTCAACAAATTAGAGTGATTAAATAATTACGAATTTAATATTTAATTCAACTATGAATTGCAACAAATAATAAACTAGTAGTATGCAATCAAGCAATTAAACGAAACAATCATAAAAATTAAACACAATAAAAATTTACTACACATGGTCATGAAAAATATTAAAAAATAATAGAGAGAAAAGTTTCTAAATTCAATCCAATATACTAAATTGTGTCTCATAGCATGTATTTATAGGCTAAATAATAAGTCAATAATTTTAGGAGGAATACAAATCCAATTTTTGAAATCAAATTTACAGTTAAGATGCGTCAAATCGTGACTAACTGTTTTCTTAAATTATTAAATTCACAATAAAAATTGTTATTTTCACAACAAAAGAGTCGATATATATTTTTAACATCGTTATACATCTACAGCGACACTTTACCTTCCAAATCATTTCTAAAGTTACATAATTTCTTAATTGCACCTAAAATAATAAATATATTTAAACACAAAATAAATACAAAAGATTAAGTATTGAGAAATAAAAACACAATGTATTTTATTCTCATCAATTAAGTTTCAAAACTTAAATTTTATTTTATACTTTAAAACGGAGGAAGTACTTTTCCATTCAACATAAAAGAAGAAAAGTCTCTTTTATAAATTATAATTTATTTTTTTACAAAAACAGTTTTATTTTTATTAATAAAAGTATTAAATAATAGTTTTGATTAAGTTTTAACCCTCCAACAATAATATCGCACCTATAATATTAAACTAAACAAATCAATATAGCCAACAATTAATAACCATGAACTAAAATTTAGGAGACTGATACTTCTAAGCGAACGTGATGTTTCTCATTCCAACACAAATGATGCGAGACACAATTATCATGTATAAAAGGTAGAATACTTAACTTGGAATAAATAATATTATCTTCGTTCTTAAAAAGTTGTCGTTTAATATTTTTACACATAGATTAAAAAAATTATTTAATACTAGTATTATTTAACAATTAAAATTTATTTAAAATTTTATCACTTCCTTTCCGTTCCTAAAATATTGTCATTTTAGAAAAAAAAAATTATTTCAAAATATTTATCGTTTAAAATTTTTGACGAATTTATTTTATTATATTACTCCTATTTTCTCTCCCATAAAAGAGTAATGGTAAATGATCTATGTGCAAAAATCTTACACAATAATCTTTAAAACACGGAGATAGTATTGTGCGTAAAAAGGCGGGAGTAGCTATTCGCAACAGCTAGCTAGCTAGGTAGAGGGGTCTATTGATAGAGTAGAGTAGAGTAGAGAAGGAGAGCACTAGTGCACATGCAGTGAGAGGGGTCGACGAAGAAGAATAGGACGTAGTCAATCATGACCCCACCACCTAGGCCCCCACACTTAGCCAGCTGAGCTTCCCATCTCATTAATACTACATCATTCTTACTTCTTTCGTTTCTTAATATAAAATTTTTTAGAGTTGTATTTACATATTAAAGAAAAATTATATAGTATTAATTATTATTTTTATATTTAAAAAAAATATTATTATTTATTGAGTATAAAATAATAAAAAAAATTAAAATTATATTTAATACTCAGAATAATATTAAATAATTAATAATTATTTAAAATTTTAAAACATCATATATAAAATAATATATAAAGGCATTAAGACGGATCCAAAACTCACTACTCAATTGTAAAATTTATCCCGTTAATTGAAAAATTCACACGAGTCCATCTTCCGTAACAATCAATTCCCGTTCCGTTAGTTTTGAAAATAAGTTCTTCCCTCACTTTCTTTCTTTGATGATGATATTACGTTGGTGATGAGCTGACTAGATCTTTTTCCCATAGCATGTATTTCATTAATTCCCCTTGATTTTGGAAAAAGTTATTCCCTCACTCTCTCTTTTAAATCAATAAATTAATTATTAACTTTTTTATACGAGTACCATACATACATGTAGTATTAATTAGTAGTTTTCAAATAAGATATACATATTGATAATAATTAACGTAATAAGATAAATTAAATTAAATTATTATTATTATTATTATTATTTATTTATGTATATGCATTGTAATTATAAATGGAGTATCACGAGAGAGAGATAAGTATGGGTAGTAACCCCTACCTGCACTACACGTAATAGTCCCACCTCACCCCCCATGTCATTACCATCCCCATCACGTCCTTGACACTACTTTTCATGAATTCGAGTCTGTTGTCAGAGACACACACATACAAATCAACAAGAGTTTAGGTAATTTCTGAGAAAGTTAAATAATAATACTATTTTAATTTTATAAAAATAATCTCATATTTGTTAAAAATTAAAAGTAATCAACGGTTTAAATTTATCATCATAATTTTATTTTTACTACTACATGAATAAAAATATATTTTTAATAGTATTTTAAAAGTGAAATTCTTTTTATAATTATTAATTTATGTCAATTTAAATTTTTACAAATTACTAACTAACTAATTTTGTTGGACAAAGGATTGTAATACGACAAACCGACCCTCCTACTACTACTACTACTACTACTCTTTCGTGTAGGATAGGGAGTCGTCTTTGCTCCTCCACTACCCCCCGCCAATGAGCGGTCCCCACGTGGAGTAATGATCACGCATGGGACTTCCACCACCAACCCAACCACATGCAAATATATGCTAATTCCCGGCCTCCTCCGGATAACCGATTAGGATGAAATTTATTTATAGATAAATAAAAAATGTGTCAATATTTTATTTATTAATTAATTAACTTACTAAAAAATAAAATTTATACCAACCGAATCCTTCAAATTCCATTCTACTCAACTGAGAAATAGTATTGTTTTTCAATAATAATAATAAACAGAATGAATTGATATTTTATGTGATGTACACTCATTTTCCTTTTTTGTGAAGTTTTTTTTGGTGAATTAATATTTTTGTCTTTTATATACTCTTAATATTATAATAATAATAATAATAATAATAATAATAATAATAATAAAATTATATTATACCCCATAAAACTTGCATGACAACAAAAAAATATGGGCAAGGAGAGATTAAATTCCAGTGTTTGTCGAGAGAGCTTGCTTGATTGCTCATGCAAATGAAAAGACAGAGCTTCAAATATGTATGGATGGATTAAGAACAGGCCAAAAGCACTCTATTAAATTACATATATAGTAAAATCCACAATTACAATAGGAATCAAATCAAAGATATATATAATCTATTTTAACCAAACCAAACCAAATCAAACCGGTTAGCTTCAGATTAACACAGAAACATTATAAAAAAGCCGAAAACATTTTCCAAAATCACTCCAAATCTACATGGGCGACAAATCATTTTTATGCATAATTTTTGTCTTCAATAATATTTGAATTTTTCTTTTTGGGTTTCTTAAAATCACTTGTTTGATGTTTTACGGAAGGTAATGAAGTGAGTGATCGTTATGATCCGGCCACTGAGTTTGACTCCAGTATGCTTGATCCACGGTCCCCGTTAAATCAAACATGCCTTGATCTTGATCTACCCCATCAGCTTGCCAATCCACTCTCGCTAGTCTACCGTTTGCCAGCTCCTGCATCTGATTGTTTGAGCTCTGATTCTCCACCAGCTGCCCCTGATTCTGCAAACGGTACGACGAGATTTCGGCGATATTAAAACCTAACGGCGACGGATCGTGCGATGACGTTATCAGGCTGGTGAAGGTTCCGGTCTCGGGAAAGATTGATCTGCCGTCAGGCGACTGATCGATCAACGGCATATTGAAGTTATCGTTTCCGGCTTGAGAAATGAAGAACTGGGATTCCGGTGGGAAATTGAACAGGGTGTGAGCAGAATTTGATGAGCTGCCGCCGGAGACTACTTCCGCGGCGGCGGCGGCGGCAGTTGTTGTAGTGGCGGTGAGGCTGGAGCTCTCACTGCTGGAATGAGAGTTGGACTTCCGAGGAGCAGCAGTTGCGTCGGAGGCGGATGAAGTGGATTGTTTAGGCTTGGATGAACGTTTGTTTTTACGGCAGCCACCTCCGACGGGAACGTTACGAAGTACGCCGCCTTTGGTCCAGTAACGGCGGCAGCCCTTGCAGAAGTGGCGAGGCTGAGAGAGGTTGTAATTGTTGTAGTAGCAAAATTTGGTGTTGAGAGATTCGCAGCGTGGGCACTTGAGGGCTTGTTGGTGGTTCAGGATGTTGTGCGGCCGAAGTCTCCGGTCCACGCCGTACTGCCGGCTTCCACCTCCGCCTCCGCTGCTGCCTAGTGAATGTATATCTTGCATTTCCAGCAACAAATTCACAAAAGCAACAGTAAAACTTACAAAATTTTAAATTCTAACTCGAAATTGGGAGAGATCAGCGCCAGGGAGTTCTCAAAACAGAAGTTTCCGGCTATATTCCAAGTGAAAGTTCACATTTGCCGACTACTACTACTCTCCCTCCTCATTTTCTCTCTCTAAACATACGGAGCCTCTTAACTGACAAATATCCCCTACATATCTTGTAAACGTCTTGAGTCTATTTCTAAGATACAGTAAACACCAAATTACACATATGACCCCATACATACACATATGAACCCATTGGCCTTTGCTAAGTTAGAATATAACTTCAAATTACAAATATAACCCTATAAGAAGCTACAGCACCTCCCATATTATTATTAATTTGTTGAGGGTTGTAATGTTCATGTATAACTTCTACTACTACTTTCCATTGTTCTTTAAAAAATGTATGAAATCAGTTTTGAAGAAAATGAATGAAATCAAAATATAAACATTTATTGAAATGGGTATGAGTAAGGCCGTAAAATGAGCAAATATTTTGGGTTCGATTCGTATTCGTTCGATTAAAAATTCGATTCGAAATTTCTAATTTAAAATATAAATAAATCAAATATTAAATTTTAAAGTTCGATAAACTACTCGAACCTATTCAAATTGTAATTTTCTATTGATACTTTCGGATCATATTCGCTCGAAAAGTTCAAACCGCTTCGGGCTCGATTCGAATTAAAATACTTTCATTTTAAGTTAATTAAACGGAATTTCAATCAAACCTTATTTTATACTCGATAAATTTTGTGAATTAAATCTGAACAACTCAATACTCGGATCGACTCGATTCGTTTACACCCTTAAATATAAGTAGTGGCGGCTGGCAAAGGAGGCCAATCCGGTCGAATTTGAAGTAGAAATCAAACTTGGGATTAATTTTTTAAGTTCGAATCAAATTAAAGTTATTTGTTAATAACTCAATTTCTTATATACTGAATCTTTTGATATGGATTAGAGTGTTAACATGGCACCACCCGGATTTTGGAAAATTTCACTTGGTCCTCTAAATTCTAATAAAATTTCACTTGTAACCCTTCCAAATTTTTCAATTTTGATCATCCTAATTTCTTTACTATATCCCCGCATTCAACTAATAACTTAATATTTTAAGAGTTTATGTGTGTGAACACGTTTATCTTCATGTTGTTATTTGAGTTTATAAAAAATAAATAAAAAATTAAGTTTCACATTTAAATGACTAAATGTTTTCTTTATATAAGATTTTCTTATGTTATTTTATTTCCTTTCAAATTAATCCATTTTTAGACGGAAAAGGTTGGTAAAAAAAAGTGGCTCAATAACAAAAGATCGAATTGGGCAGAAAATTAAATTATTTTTTTAATGTCTATTTTAAAATTCATTAAATTTGTATTACGTATAAATATTATGTTTAATTGAAACATTTATGTTTGTACTACAGTAGTACTGGAGAGGGGGTGGTATTTTCTAGTATCTCCAAAATCTACTACAGTACATATAATATAGTACGTACAAAAGGACTACTACATAGGGGTGTTCAAAAAAAACGATATTTTCAATTTTTAAAGAAATTGATCCGGTTCAAATCGGTCGGTTTGGTACAAAGAGGAAGTGGTTCGGTTTCGGTATACGGAACCGGTACATACCGGGTTTTTGATACCGGTTTCGGTAGGGGGTTTGGTTTGGTCGGTATATACCACACCGAACCGGTGTACCGATTTATTTAATAATATTTAAAAAATAAAAATATCTGAGTGTATAATCTTCAGCCTTCAGTATATCTTCAGTCTCATTTAATAAGTATATCTTCAGTCTTTTACTCTTCTTACTTTATTCCCAAACACGCCAAACCTTTCTGACTTTCTCTCCCATCTCTAAGACTCTAACAGTCGAACCCAACCCTCTGAGTCTCTGACCCTCTCCATCTCGAAGTCTCGAACAGTTGAACTCGAACCCAGTCCATCCATCTCGAAGTCTCGAATCACCTCGACGATCCATCCATTTACGTCATCAAGACATCGCAGAGATTCAGCGATCGCCTCCCGTCTCCAAAACTCCAACTCTAGATTCCAGAATTAAAATTTTCTTAGATAATTTTGAGATTTAGTTAATTGATTTCTCTCTATTTATGTCGATTTGTCTATATATGGCATATGGGTGTTACACTGTTATTTTTTACTTTGTTAGGGCTTCTTTTTTTCCCGGTGGTTTGTTTATTTTGGTGTTTTGTATATTTTTTTTTGGGTGTTTGTTTATATGGGTGGTTTGTTAGGGCATATAATAGTGATTTTTTAATAGTGATTTTTTATATTTATAATAGTGATTTTTTATATGGGTGATTGTTTATTTTGGTGGTTTGTTTATTTTGGTGGTAATTTTTTAATAGTGATTTTTTACTGATTTTTTAAATAATAGTGATTTGCAGAGAGTATTATTTGGTTTGTTTGAAATAATAGTGATTTTTTAAATAATAGTGATTTGCAGAGAGTATTATTTGTTTTGTTTGAAATAATAGTAATTTTTTAAATAATAGTGATTTGCAGCTTGATTTGTTTGTAATTTGAGCTTTTCCATAATCTGTGTCTTTTATCCTCTGGTAGACAAGTTTATTTTGGTCCTACTTTAGCAGCAAATGAGGTATTTATTGTAGTTTAAAAGCTCTATTAATATTCAAATTAAACTTAGATGTTTTATGTCCTAAACATTCCTAGTTTTAGCAGCAGAGAGTTTTATTATTTTTTTAATATTTTTATTTAGTGTCTAAAATAATTTATTTGTGTTTTTAACAGTTTGATGAAAAATATGGATAATGATTTACCAATATCATCCAATACAAGCCAAGTCCCAAATGATGGAGGAGACAATAGAGGATGTGAGACGCAAAATCCAAAGGAAGTTGAAGAGATCGAGCAAATAATTGGTAAGACTCGTGCTATTATATGGGAACATTATATAAGATTTAAGGAAAATAATGAAATAAAGGCAAAGTGCAAGTATTGTGGTCAAGTTTTAAAAGCCAACTCGGAAAAGAATGGGACAAGTGGTTTTAAGGAATCATAATGCAAGATGTAAATTGTACCCTCCTAATATTCAATTAAAAGAAAGAAAATAAGCACTATTAAATTTTTCACCATCAAATATTAGTGAAGGAGGTCAAAAGTTGGAAGGGGAATCAACCAATAGTGTTTGTTTATGGAAATTTGATCAAGAGTTAATTAGGAGGCAATTTCTTTTATGATAATTGTAGATGAACTTCCTTTTAGCCATGTGGAGAATGTGGGCTTTAGATACTTAATGTCAGTTGCATGTCCAAAATTGAATGTGCCTTCACGTGCCACCATAACTAGAGATTGTTTGAAGCGTTTTTTAGAGGAAAAATTGAAATTGAAAGCTTACTTCAAAAATACATTGTTGGGAGAATGCATATTATGATTTGATGTTTTAATGCATGTGTTCATGATTATTTGTAAGGTCCTTTAAAGAATATATGTACAAGGACTTAGTGATAGATCAAAATTGTTAGGTTGATCTAAGCTTTCGGCGATGTATCATTCTCGTTTAGAATGTATAGATAGAAAGATCAAAAGCTCAGGTTGATCTTGAGATGTAATAGATTAGTCTTCAAGAAATCGTAGTGCATCAATCTCGATCAAAATTGCGAAGTCAAGCGCGTAAAACGTAGAGCACGAAGATTGTAGTGTAGGCAGCCTACCTTAAAAGGGGACTCTTTGGAAATCGTAGAGAGTGGTCCCAACATTCACCAAGTTTAACTCCACGATCGTAGTGTCTTTGAAGGAAACGTGAAGTTTATAAGTCAACGATCGTAGTGTGCTCTCTGGAGCGTAGAGTCAACAACACGAGCAAGAGAAGATCGTAGTGCATGAAAGTTTAAGAGAAATCGTAGTGTTCTCGATCGATAAGATCGTAGATGCAAGTCAAAGCCACTACGATCTTAACAAGTAGAACATCACGATCCAATCGTAGAAAGATCATCTGTCTCTACGTCGTAAAACGCCAAGCCTCATGAGTTGTTAATTCAACATACGAGGAATGGATCCCAGGATGTCTTGATCTTTCATCGGTCCCGAGAATATATGAAATATCCTTAGTATGCAACAAAGAAGCGTATTGAAGAAGCTAAGGATAATACTATGGATAAGAGGGACAAAACACCTTTTCAGGTGGTAGGTGAGAAAGCAACCTACATTGTCGATTGAGCCGTAATGCGAGAATTCGAGAGATGTGCGTAAATGTCTCCATCGCAAAGACGTGAAAGTTCAGAAGCATTTAATGACACAACGGATGGATCCAACGGATAGTTTTCAACATCACATATATACAGATCAGACAGATGAGAGAAAATAAACAAGCAAGCAATCAAACATTCAACGTGAAGAATTCTCTAAGGCTCAACTCTACAATCGAGATATTGAAAAGCTTTGCTCATTACTCGCCTAACTTAACCAAAGGCTTACACAAGAAATCGAAAGTAAAGAACCTTCCGAACGCAACAACAACAACCATCAATCAATGAAGAAGAGTACCAAGTCTGCTTTGGACTTGAAGAGTTAAAAGTGAAGCGTAAAGAAAGTCAAGTTTCTTTGGACTTGAAGAGTTCAAGAGTGAACTGAGAAGTTCCAAGATCTGGCTGATCAGTAAGGAATCATGTGATTAGTAAGATTATAAAAGACATCCTTAGTGGATATCCTACCGTTGAGTAGAAGAGTGGACTAGGAGCTTTGAGTGCTCAACCACTTAAAACAATCTGTGTCATCTATATCTCGCTTATAATCGCTATATTTGCTATAATCGCTATATCTCGCTTATAAATCGCTTTACTACTGCTCATAACTCCATTTCTTAGTTAAGAAGATTAAAACAAATACTAATTCCGCTAAGTTTTAATCACTATATAAGAACAAGTTTAAAATAAAAAGATTTTCAAATATCTATTCAACCCCCCTTCAGATAACTTCAGGCCTACTAAGAACTAACAATTGGTATCGAAATGGGTTCTATTTTACTGACTTTATACGCTTTTAAGTAGATCAAATGGCACTTTCATCAAGCGAATCCAGGATCGGGAGGCAAAGAAGCCACCAATGTGCAACAAGGATAAATTTCTTAATCGGAAAGTTAAGATGCAAATTACATGGACTCGATAGATGAAGATCTATTTGAGATCATTTTAATGGGCCCTATATACCAACAAAGCCAGACCAACCATTG
This sequence comes from Panax ginseng, assembly GCA_020205605.1. Lineage (NCBI taxonomy): Eukaryota > Viridiplantae > Streptophyta > Magnoliopsida > Apiales > Araliaceae > Panax > Panax ginseng. The sequence continues at coordinate 100,655,176 of CM035150.1, forward strand.
ATTTGAGCCAAACAAAGTACAAATCAAAGTGAAAGAAGAATGGACGGACATGTAGAAAGAAAGCCGTCTAACTTGACAAAAAGGCTAAGAACATCCTGTTTCTAATCTTGGAGGACGATCTGTTTGACAATGTTTAAATCGCAAAAAATGCAAGGAAGTCTGGGAAGCATCATTGATCATGCACGAAGGAACAAGAAGAAGTTAGAGAACAAACATTTCTTCTAACACAAAGAAGACGAGATGTTCGCTTTCGTGTGCAAAGCGAAAATCTAAGCGCCACTTATGAAAGATTCAACATTCTCGCTTAACTCTCTGCGAACATATGGAAAGATCTATCCTAACAAAGATCGACCATAAAGTTCATGAGAGCCTTACCGAAAGCAAGTGGGATGCCAAGACCATCGCAATAAGAGAGTCAAAGAATCTTAACGAGATGACGATTCAACAACCGTATGGCAATCTCTCGACATACGAAATGGGTGACCCAACGCAAAAAACCTTTTCGAAGGAAGAAGGAAGGAAAAGGGTGTCGCTTCTCAAACCAACTGAAAGTGTATCAAAAGTCATCTTCGAGATTGAATCGGCGATGATGAAGACGATGATGACGATCTTGCCATGATGGTAAGAAAACTAAGAAGGTTCATGCGTCAAGGCAAAGTAATCCAAGCAAAAGAAGGTCAAGAACTATTCAATAGGAGGAAAGAAATAAATGATTTATGCTATAACTGCAAGAAGTTCGGGCATTTCATTGCCAATCGCAACAAACCCCTAAGAGAAGAACTAAAGAAGAAACAAAGATGGAAAGAAGGAATACAAAGGAAACAAGAGGCCTCATAAAAGAGAAAAAGGTCTGGTAGCTGGAGGATCATGGAGTGATTCAGATAATGATTCAAATACTGACTCTGGAGATGAAGAAGAACCACAAATGGCCAATCTGTGCTTAATGGACAAACATGCAAAGGACAAACAAAGCCTCAACATTCACAATGTAAATCTCGATGAGGTATTTGATTTCAACTCACCTGATATAGATATGAATGACTTAAGAACTGCACTGCGTGGCATAACCAATTATCTAAATCAATACATGAAGTGGTTCAGAGTGTTGTCCAAGGATCATTCATTTCTTCAAGATGAGAAGAAGAAAGTTCAAGAAGAGCTTGAAACAACCCTTCTAAGTACTGATCTTCTCTACAAGCTCTTCGTGAGAATGAAACTTTAAAGCAGACAAACACACATCACGCACAAAAAGTAGTCTAAGTTTAACCTCTAAAATTGAGGATCTGAGAAGACTATCTCTGCATGGAATAAATCCTCATCATCCATGGATTTACTTTCGCTTCTCTCAGTCGAGAAGCACATTCGATGTAACAGAGCTTAGGCTTTGGGGAATCCATCTCGAGCTAAGTGTGGAAAAGACAATGGAAACTAGCTCTGGTAATGCCTCAGGCTTTAGTAGAGGCATTGCTTTTGTTAAATCCTCACGAGTTGGAAGAACCGGCTCAACCTTTTTCTATCGATTCTAGTTATACTCGAGAGAAGTAAAGGATCACATCGCTGTCCTGGTTTCATCAAGGAGAAGAAGAATTCCAACCTCTACCTACCTCCTCAAGAATCGTAGAGTCAAGCAAAACTAACTCTACGAATCTACTGGGAAGGTACAGTAGAGGTAAGGCTCACTCATCACTATTTATGAAACCTAAGGACACGTGGAAGAAAGAGAATCAGTTCAACAGAAGGCTAACTAAGGAACCACACAAGTCCAAGTGGAGGATGAATCACACACACACGTAATGTATCATAATAGATGATGTCGTATGTGATAAGTATGGTCATAAAGCTACGAAGTGTTATTATAACTTCATGCATGTGAGACCCAAGACTAGACAAGTTTGGGTTCCCAAAGGCACTAACACAGAAGGACCCATGCAAATATGGGTACCAAAATGAAGGTTAAAATGTTTTGACAGGAAAAGAGCTCCACGACCTCAACATGGTATCTAGGCGGTGGATGCTCAAGGCATATGACAGGAACAAAGCTCACCTATATAACTATGTAGAAAAGGAGGGTCCTCGGTCATCTTTGGAGATGCTTAACTCGGGCAAGACAAGAGGATATGGCTCTGCTTTGGTAATGGTGTAATATCTTTCGTAAAAAGTAGCCTATGTGGAAGGACTTCAACACAACCTTCTAAGCATCACCAACTCTGCGACAAAGGGTCATCAAGTAACATTTCTCAACAATCAATGTCAAGTCGAAATCGAAGACATCCGCCATAAAGCTAACCTAACAAGAGAAGGAAATGTTTATACTATAGATCTTGGTCGATTAAGCTACGATGAAACAATATGTTTTTACGGAAAAAGCATCCGAGGAAATGAGTGGCTATGGCATGTAAGACCATCCCACTTAAACTTTAAAAACATGTCCAAACTAAAGCATCAAAGGATCCGTGAATTTGGTCTACCCAAGTTCAACTTTGTGAAGGAAAGGCCATGTAATGCCTGCTGACTTGAAACCAAACCGAAGCTCATTCAAGAGCAAGATCGCTAACTCCATCGACAAACCCCTGCGGTTGCTCCACATGGATCTCTTTGGGCCAATCCCAACAACCGATCTTGGAGGAAAAGATACTCTTTAGTCGTAATAATTTACTACACCAGATTCACATGGGTATTTTTCCTAACTTCAAAGGATGAGACAAGCTTCAAATTAATCATGATGTTCAGACTGGTGATGAACGAAAAAAGGAGAGAAAATCAAGGCCATAAGGAGTGATCATGGCGAGAGAATTCGATTTCTCGAAATGGATCGATTACCTCGCATGACAATGGCATCGATCATAACTTCCGACTCCACGAACTCCTCAATAAAATGGAGTTCTTTGAAAGAAAGAACAGAACCACGATAATTTGGAAGGACTCTACTAACAATGCAATTTCATCCGCTCAATACTTGGCGAAGTCATCAACACCGCATGCCACACATGAACAAATCATTAATTCACTCTACGATCAAGAAGACACCTACGAACCGTGGAAAGGAAGAAAGCCAAGTGTCATTTATTTCCATATATTTGGTACGTCAAGCTATATTCTCAACAACGGAAAGCGATGTCGACAAAATTCGGCCCAAGTCGGATGAAGGGATCTTTCTTGGCTATGCCACGACATGAAAGCTACTGAGTGTTCAACAAGAAGACATTGAGTGTCGAAGTCTCAATACATATCTCTTTGATGAAACCGACTTAGACAAAGCATTGCCTCAAGACACTACTTAATCGATAGCAAGGAATACTTACAAATGAAGTCGTCGAGCTAAACACTACGATCGTAGTGCGGATAAATGAAATCGTAGAACGTGATAATGAGATCGTAGAGAGGTCCATTCAAGACAATGAGCCTCCACTCCAAGAAGAGAGAGACCTTGAAGACTTAAGGCGAGGAAGGCATCGAGCGGATATCCCAACCGGAGAAGGATGGGCGAGATCACACTCAGGATCTAATCATTGAAGATCCGAGTGCAAGAGTCAAAACAAGAGTCTGCTACTCGGAATGAATGCTTCTACCTAAGCTTCACATCGTCAGATAGAGCCAAAGAAGATAGAAGATGCTATGGAAGACTCCAGGTTGGATAGAAGTTTATGCGGGGAAGAACTCAACCAATTTGAAGCGAAGCAAAGTGTGGAGATTGGTACCAAGACCAAAGAGTTATCCCGCCACAGGAACCAAGTGGGTCTTCGAGGAACAAAATGGATGAAGATGGGGTCATTATAAGAAACAAGGCAAGATTAGTGGCAAGGGCTATTCTCAAGAAGAAGGCATTGACTATGATGAGACATTTGCACTGTTGCCGCACTAGAAAAAGTTATCGAATCTTTTCTTGCCTTTCACGCTTTCACATGAAGTTTAAAGTCTTTCAGATGGATGTCAAGAGTGCATTCCTAAATGGAGAGCTTCAAGAAGAAGTCACGTAGAACAACCTCCGGGTTTCATCAATCCATCTCTTTCCAATTATGTCTATAGATTAGATAAAGCTTTATATGGTCTTAAACAAGCACCCAGAGCATGGTATGAAACACCCACTAACTTCTTAATAGAAAATGGGTTCACTAGAGCAGAGAGTAGATACCACATTGTTTCTTAGAAAGTATAAGGACAAAGTCTTATTAGTTCAAATATATGTTGATGGTATCATTTTTGGTTCTCTTGACGAAAAGTTATGTAAGAGATTCTCAAAATTTAATGCGAGTAAGTTTGAAATGAAGCATGATGGGTGAGTGAATTTCTTCCTTGGACTGCAAGTGAAGTAGACTGATGAAGGAATATTTATCAACCAAGCCAAATACATCAAAGACTGCAAGTGAGGATGAGAGCAAAATTAGATAAATATTGGGGGAATGTTGAGAAGATGAATAAATTATTATACATTGCGGTTGTTTTAGATCCTAAACATAAATTTGCCTTTGTGGAATTTAGTTTTAATTCAATATATGGGAATGGGACTGAAATGGAAAATAAAATGATAAAATCTGTGCGTGATGTGACGCCCCCAAAATAGGTATACAACACCCATTCTGAGTTGTCAAATACATGGTACAGAAAGTAACTACAACTTCAATAATACAATTATCGTGCAAAATACGACAACAAATACTTTGAGTTTAAATACAAATATTGTCTTCTAGACAATATCCACACTCAAATAAGTCCTCGTTACAATTATTCAAACACTATTTTACGAAATAGTGAGGGACGCTAAAACATCTTTCTGAACCATCACTTCCGTACTCGATTAGTTCCATTATGTTCTCACCTTCCGAGAACAAAAGAAAAGGTGAGATCAACTAGCCCAAATAAAAAATATTATGACTAAGATAATATAAATCAAATTATCGTTAATCTTCAACAGAAAAAATCGATAAAATATAATACCCAACAAGTTTTAGATCAACATTGCGCAATGGAAATAAAGAATCCATTAGAAGAGTCAAGTATAGAATGAGTTCTACTATCTTCTAAGATTTAAAAGTCCATAATCAATATTTTATCCTCAGAATAACAATCAATATACATCTTTAATCAAATATTCATCTTTGCACTACAGCCAAAGATATTCATTTATATCACCAGATTGGTCAGTATTCATCTCAACACACATTCATTTGCACTACTGGTAGAAGATATTTAGTAATATCATCATTTAGATTTGAGGATGATGAAAATATTTTAAAGCGAATCCGATTGAAACGGAAGGACAAATAGTGAGGATTAAGTATAGCAGTTTATCCAAGATCAATAATACTTCATAAATACCAATTTTGAAGCGAATTCAAAACTAAAGATCAAAACATGGATACAATCAAAGATAGTAACCATAATAGACATTTTGGACAAAAAAGAAGAAAATTTCATTTTTCGGTGAATAAGTGTAAATGATTCGTGAATAGTCTTAGTATCGTGAATAGTCAGATATCGTGAATAAGAACTCCCAAACACAAAAAGTTCCAAATTTGATAAAAAGTTCATACCAACATTTGATTATAATGATATTGAAGAAAATATCATTTTAAGAAGAATATAACACCCTTACCTCAAAATATCAGTCTTACGATCGGAATATCGGTATAAAAGGTGAAGAAAACTTGCAGACCGATGAATAGAAACTCACAAAGTATCTAAATACTCATAAAATACACTCAATAATCTAGAGAGAAAGAGAAAACTTGTTTACGGTGTGATTTTCAATTCTAACTTAGCCTCTATTTATAGGAAAATGTTAGCAGACTTGACCTGCAGAACTAATGGCTTTTACTCGCTACTATTCCCACCCACCACATTTGAAATAAATTCAAAGACATTTCTTCACCAACCACAAGTGGGGCCCACTCAATTCTAGAATTTTCCACCAAAATCATTTATAAAGCTAATTTCTGAATCAGTCACCTCTTAAAATTCATAACAAATCATACGTTCATTTTTAACGGTTCAAAATTTGTGGACATTGTAAGACCCCGACTTTTTATTAATAAAATGAAATTTTCTCTATTTATTATTTTGAAATAGTAAGGGTTGATTTGATTAATGTGGATAGTTATGGGTAAAATACGCAAGTATTTCAAAATAAGTAAATGGTTATAAAATATTCATTGTTGTCGGAGAATATTAAATGTTTGGGAATATTAAGACGACGACGATAGCGATCGCCGTATGGGCCCCATAACGTAAAAAGCGATTGGAGGAAGAAAACGACAAATATAAGTTGTTTAAAAAATAACAGCGTAGTTGTTATTCATTTAATCGTTGGAATACCCGGTGGTTAAAACACATGAATACGCGTTGTCAGACAAGAAGACATCAGTATTGCACAAATTATTGACTTTACGTGAAAGAAGGCACTACTCAATAATGGTTACGAGAATTATCGCTCAAGATTTTATTGGTTCAATAATTGTGTTGGTTGATATTTTATATTATCATTGTTTCAATAATTGTCATTACACGTATTTTTCATTATCGGCTAATAATTCATATTATCTGAATAATATTATTAGATAACATTATTGGTAATGTCTAGAAAGTTACATCTAAGGAGAGGTTTGGTCACCTAATTCATGCCGCCAAAGAAGGAGAAATTCTTATTGAAAACTCCTCTTTTCCTGAAGCTGCAGGGTTGTCAATATTGTGATTCGTAATATTATTTGTGAATAATTAATTATTAATTTATATGATGAGAAAAATATTGATTTTATGTGGATATAGATGGAGAAAATTTTAATGTAACAATTGTTGAAAATTGAAATTTTATCTTTTTCTCGATAAAATAATTATTTAAATATATTATTATATTTTAATAATATAATAATGGTGATATTTTTACAACGAATGTGGGATATATGAGTATACTGAGGAGGAAGAGTATTTTTGTTGCAATAAATGTTTAAAACATGTTAAACATGCTTCATGGACCCCATTTATTGATCGAAATTTGATTATAGCCTCTAAAATCACCCGTTTGTGGATTTCTTGGTCCATTTCGCTTGGAATTTGGAAAACCTTTCTTCTGCAAAGTTGTAGAGAATTGAATTTCCTATAAAAATTAGAGAGATTCGTATTTTTTGACAAAAGGGCTATTTATTGTGAATTATTGAAGTCCCGGAGTTCTGAAATAATTGATTTTTGGAAGTTTTAATTGTTTAAAATTACAAAAATGTTTTTTCATTGTTGGGACTCATTTAACATGTGTTAGGATGGTGAATTCAGATTTCTAGTATGCGTAGGAAGATGTGGAAAATTAATATTATTAATTTATTAAATTTTTCTCTTTGGTGTTCTAAGCATTTTCCTATAAATAGGTGCTTAGGTTAGAATTGAAAATTATACCGTAAAATCAAGTTTTCTCTCTATATTATCGAGTTTATTCTTGTGAGTATTTTGATTATACTTTGAGTATTGCTATACGGTCTGCAAGTTCAAGTTATAATTTATATCCAAGATTCCATTCGGTAAGATCATTTGCTTTTCCGAGGTAAGGGATATTTTTTTTTTCGTAATGATATTATTTCTTCAATATCATTATCTTTGAAATATTGATCCAAGTATTTATCAAATTTGGAACTTTTGGTGCTCTGAGTTACTTATTCACGATACTATGGATTTATTCACTTAATCACGGTATCAAGACTATTCATCTAAAAATAAAAATTTTTCTTTTCGTCTAAAATATCTATTCGGATACTATCTTTGATTGTATCCATGTTTTGATCATTCTTGAATTTTTTCACCACTATGATTATTTTTGAGGTATTTTGGACGTGGATAAAACAAAGTACCTAATCTTTAATCCTTAATACTTGTCATTTTGTTTCACTTTGGATTCGCTTTTAAAATATTTTCATCATCCTCGGCCTTAAATGATGATTTATGATGAATATCTTTGGCCAGTAGTGCAAAGATGAATGATTTCGATGAATATCTTTGGCTAGTAGTAGTAAAGATGAGCAGTGTTTAGATGAACATGACTAATCGATGAATATCCTCAAGCATGTAGTGCAAGGATGAATATATGATTCCAGATATATATTGATTGATGTTACAGGGATAAAAATATTGATGACGGACTGTTAAATTTATAGATATTAGTAGATTTCATCCTCTACGTAACTCTTCTATGAATTATAGATATTAGTAGATTTAAAACTTGTTGTCAATTGTATTCTATTATATTTTTCCCTGTTGAAGACTAACGATAATTTTGTTGTATATTATCTTAGTCATAATATTCTTTACTGGGCTAGTCGAGCTCACCCTCTTCCTTTTTGTTCCATTTTTCTTCTCGTGGAGGCGATAATATAATGAAAGTATTTAAGTGGGGTATGGAATGAAGGTTCTAGGGAGAGTTGTTTAGTAGTCCTCACCATTTTTGTAAAATAATGTATCAATAATTATGATGAGGATTTATTTGTATGTGGATATTGTCTCAGATGGCAATATCTCGTATTTAAACTCACAGCTTTTCTTATTGTAATAATAAAGTTGTAGTTGTTTTTGTAATGCGTGAATCGACAACCGTAATGGGTGATATATACCTATTTTGGGGTGTCATGTATATATACTCAATTTATATATGTATAACATATCCAAAAAAATACAACGATCCAACTATCGGATTAAAAATTATAACTCACACAATATATCTCAAAAACACTTGGTTTAATTTTTAATACCTTCATTCGGCTAAAAATATCGATAAAACACCTCAACATTAACTCCTTCATTTTTAACCACAATAAATATATCCAACATTTATATCCACATAAAATAAATATTTTCTTATCATATGAATCAATAATTAATTATTCACAAATAATATTACGTAATCACATTTATGACAACCGGTAGCCGCTCCTCAGGAAGAGGGCTTTCAATAAGAATTTCTCCTTATCAGCATGCAATTAGGTGACCAAACCTCTCCTCGATGTAAATTTCTAGACATTGCCAATAATGCTATCTAATAATATTATTCAAATAATATGAATTATTGATCCGATAATGGGAAATATCATGCGTTGACAATTATGAAACAACAATAATATAAAATATCAATGCAAAGCAATTATTGAATCAATAAATTAAAATATTGAAGCAAGAATTCATCAGAATAATCATCGAAGAAGGCCTTTACGTAAGGATCAATAATTCATCAATATCGCATGCATCCACGCCAGACATCAGTATTTTAACCATCGGGTATTCCAACAATGTTAATTCGTGAATAACTACGCCTGTTATTTATAAAAACTCAAACTTGTTGTTTTTTTATCCCACAGTTATTCTCATTATGGGGCCCATAAATGATCACACTGGTCGTTGCATTAATATTCCCCAAACAACAAGAATATTCCACGACCAAATGAATATTCCCCGACAACAATGATTATTTTTTAACCACTTGCATATTTTATAAAATTTGCACATTTCACCCATAACCAGAGAATTATATCAAGTTAATACCTTATTATTCATAAATATAATTAGAGAAAATTCGATTTTATTTATAATAAGTTGGGGTCTTACAACGTGATGCCATTGAAGAATTGTTTAGATGTTATAGTCTCAAATATGCATCCCAAAATGCGCAATCATCCCAAAGTGTGCAATCTAATGTGTCTAGTGATGGTTTTGATGGGCATGTAATTAGAATGGGCAAGGAGGAGGAGGATGGAAAAATTTGGTCAACACATTACGGATGTTCGAGGAGGGATAATAAGAATTAGATAAGTATTTGAGTGAGCATGTTGATCAAACAACTTGAAAATATAATGTTTTGAGTTGGTGGAAAAATAATTCTCCTAGATTTCCCATTCATGTCTCAAATACCTAGAGATGTATTCAAGGCCTTCTATGTCAACCGAATTGCTTGAGAGTCGACATTTAGCACCGCGAGAGTGATCGTAGTACTTGATCCATTTAGGAGTTCTTTAACTCCTAGAATGGTACAAGCTCTTATTTGTGCTCAAGATTGGCTTCGTTCAAACAAACAACCAATGTCCGTAGAGGAGAACTTAGATTCACTTGAAACAATTGAGAAAGGTGATCCTTAATTTTAAATTATATAGCTTTCATCTATAATGTTTATATATTAATGACTTTCTTTAACTAATTTTATTTTATTTTGTTCTTCTTAGAATTTGCGGAAGTTTTAGATATGGATGTCGGAATTTAATCGAGATATGGCAGTTGGCACGGGTAAGAATATGAAATTGTTTATTTGTAATGAAATCTCTAAAGTTTTGTTAGCAGATTTTTATTTTCAAATGCATAGCTCTTCCTGACTTGCAATTTATGGGAATTAAACTTCTGTCATTGTTTATTTTCTTGAGTCAAGATCGATTTGCAATAGAAGCCCCGGGCCAATGGCTAGTATTCTTTTACATGTATGATGGTGAAGTGTGTTTGAAAATGTAAGAGAGATCAAATTTTCATTTAGTCTTTATTCCTAAATTGTCATTTTAATTACTGTTGGAGTTGGAGTTCAATTGACTGTAAAGATTAGTTTGTTTGCAATAGAACTGGTCATGTATGTTTGTTTACAAAGCTAACATTTGGGATTTATGCTTTGCGGCAATGGTGGATCATGCTTCCCTTAAATCTGAATGGTGGCTTTGAATCGCTTTTTGTCGATGACATCGACATGTTGTCGCTTCACTTCTTCTTGAATTCATGAAAAGGCCGCTTTTATTACTACTATAATATTGATGTTTTATTGTTTTGTTTTGATGTTATGTCCTATTTTGGATAAGTATTATATTGTATAATATTGATGTTATGTCTTATTTTGGAGAAGTCTAGTTGTATTGATGTTATGTTCTATTTTGGAGATGTTAACAGGCTTATTGTGTAAGACCCCGAATTTTTTTATAAATAAAATGGAATTTTTTTTATTTATTATTTTGAAATAGTAAGGGTTGATTTGATTAATGTGGTTAGTTATGGGTAAAATGCTAAATTTTACAAAATAAGCAAGTGGTTATAAAATATTCATTGTTGTTTGTGAATATTCATTTGGTCGTGGAATATTAAATGCTGTTTGAGAATATTAAAGACGACTGTAGCAATAACCATGTGGGCCCCATAACGGAAAGCGATTGGAGGAAGAAAAGCGACAAATATAAGTTGTTTAAAAATAACTGCCAGTAGTTGTTCTGCTATTAATCTTGTTGGAATACCCCGGTGGTTAAAACACAAGAATATTACGCTGTTGTTGACAACAAGACACCAGTATTGCACCAATTATTGACTCTTACGTAAGAACACACTACTCAATAATAATGGTTTACGATAATTACTGCTCAAAGTATTTTATTTTATTGATTCAATAATTCTTTGCGATTGATATTTTATATTATCGTTGTTTCAATAAATTGTCATTACACAAGATTTTCCATTATCGAAGCTAATAATTCATATTATCCCGAATAATATTATTAGATAACATTATTGGCAATGTCTAGAAAGTTCTGGCTTCAGGAGAGGTTTGGTCACCTAATTCAGCGCCAAGAAGTGAGAAATTTTATTGGAAAGCCTCCTCTTTCTTGAACCGCCTGTTTGTAAATATTGTGATTCGCGTAATATTATTTGTGAATAATTAATTATTGATTCATATGATGAGAAAAATATTGATTTTATGTGTATATAGATGGAGAAAATTTTAATGTGACAATTATTGAAAATTGAAATTTTATCTTTTCTCGATAAAATAATTCAATTAAATATATTATTATATTTTAATAATATAATAATGATGATATTTTTTACGATGAATGTGTGCTATATGAGTATATGTGGAGGAGGAGTATTTTTGTTACCAAAAATATTTAAAACATGTTTTTCATGTCATTGGACCCCATTTCTCGATCGAAAATTGATTATAGATCGTAAAATCGCTTGCTTATGAATTTTGGCCAATTTCATTTGGAATTTGGAAAAACTTTCTTCCGCAAAGTTGTAGAGAATTGAATTTTCTATAAAAATTCGCGAGATTCAATTTTTTCGATAAAAGGGCTATTTATTAGGAATTATTGAAGTTCAAGCTCGAAATAATTGATTTTGGAAGTTTAAAATAATTTAAATAAGAAAAACGTTTTTTAAATGTTTGTGGGCATCTTTAACATGTGTTGATGGCTAAGATCAGATTGTCTAGATGGGCGAGAGAATTTATTAAATATATTAATATTATATTAAATTTTTTTTTTAATTGGTGTTCTAAAGAATTTCTATAAATAGGTGCTTTAGATTAGAATTGAAAATCACACGTAAACTCAAGTTTTCTCTCTATATTATCGAGCGTATTCTTGTGAGTATTTTGAGTATTGCTATATCACGATGCAAGTTCAAGTCATGCTTTATATACGATTGTTTCAATTAAATCTTGTCTTTTCGAGGTAAGGGATGTTATTTTATTCGAAAATGATATTATTTCTTCAATATCATTACGCCGAAATATTGGTTGGAAATTTTATCAAATTTGGAACTTTTTCACGTCTGAGTTACTATTCATGAAGATTATTATTCACGAGTCTTATTCACGAAGCGTGAATATGTTTTTTTTTGTGAAATTTCTATCTTTTGGTGCTTGAGTTATTTATTCACGATATATTAATTATTCAAGTATACTGACACTATTCACTTAATACAAGACTATTCAATCATAAAAATAAATTTCTTCTTTTTGTCCAAAATATCTATTCGGATACTAGCTTTAATTGTATCCATGTTTTTGATCATTCTTGAATTTTACTCTACCGATTACTTATGAAGTATTTTTGAACTTGAATTGTTTAAAATACTAATCCTTAATATTTGTTCTTTTGTTTCCTTCGGATTCGTTTCCTTTAAAATATTTTTCATCATTCTCATTCTAAATGATGATATTCTTGAATATCTTCGGCTGTAGTGCAAAGATGAATGATTTTATGACGAATATCTTTGGCCAGTAAGCAAAGATGAGCAAGTGTTGAGATGAACACGACCGATCGATTAATATCTTTGGCCCATAAAGTGCAAAGATGAATACGTGTTTAGATGAACATAATTAATCGATGAATATCTTTGGCACGTAAAAGAGATGAATATTTAATTCGAGATATATATTGATGGATGTTACAGGATAAAATATCGACGATGAACTTTTAAATTCATATATGTAAGATAAGTAGTTGCATTTCTACTTAACTCTTTTAATGAATTGTTGTTTAGATTGCAGCTTGTTGATTTAAAACCGGTTGTCTATCAGATTCTATTAGATTTTTCCCTGTGAAGACTAACGATAATTTGTTGTATATTATCTTAGTCGTAATATTCTTTCTTCGGGCTTAATTGAGCCCACCTTTTCCTTTTGTTCTATTTTTCTTCTGGAGGCGAGAATGTAGCGAAATCTTAATGGGTATGGAATGAAGGTTACAGAGAGTTGTTTTGTAGTCCTCACCATTTTATAAAATAATGTATCAATAAATGTGATGAGGATTTATTTGGGTATAGATATTATTCTGAAGATAATATTTGTATTTAAACTCACAGTTTATATGTTGTAATAATAAAGTTGTAGTTATTTCTGTACCATGTATTTGGCGACTCAGAATGGGTTGGATAGAATGGACCTATTTTGGGGGCGTCACATACTGCCTTACTTGTAAGTGGTAAGGTAACTGCCTTGAGTGTAGTTGTATTGATACTATGATCACTTTATGTTTAATCACTATGGTGTCAACTGTCATGAATGGAAAATGGGTTCATTATTAACTGCTCAGGTACATGAATAGGAATTAAGGGTGTTTTATACATGAACATAAATGTGTTATTTACTGTCCAAGTACACATGAATGTGTTATTTTTTTTCTTACATATAATCGGTACAAACCATGTATAAACCGATATCGAACCGGTACCGAACCTAGTAATCGGTTCGATTTACTGGTTTAATCGATACCAGTATCGGTACATGAAATTGACTACTTTCAATATTCGATTCTGTTCGATTCGAATCAATTCGGTACGATTTTTTACCGATGAAAACACCTACTACTATTACTATTTCTCTATATTCATATTCTTAGGAGTTGTATTGTATCTGTATGTATATATTTTCTCTCTCTCTCTTTCTCTAAAGTTATGGTGATTCAAGGACCGTACATGTCCGTGGCGGAGGATGAACCGTCCGATTGTGATTCGTGTACTGTCCGCAAATCAGTCCCTGTGGCCTTGTCGGCCATTATCTCTTTCTTCGTGCCAGCTACATTTGGTTCTTATGTTGGCACGTTGCTTCTTCTAATTGGTCGGTTATGAGTTACATCATCAGAATTCAGAGGTGTGGTAGGATGATAATATGGACTAGTCTATTAGTACTATGAGTCTATGATCCTGACCTGCCGCCATTAGTAACAGCGTAGAGGGGCGATTGAGGGAGGGATTTTGAATTTTGATCATGCATGCATGCATTCATTCATTTGAGCGAACAAATACACATAAAATAGACATTAATTGTTTCTAGTATTAGTATTAGTTATTGAATCATGTCTACTTACATTTGATATGTCACCTACCTTTTGGAATAATGGTGGTACGTACGTACTTGTCGATCTGTGTGATTAATTTATATGTATGTGATTTGTCAAGTCTTGAATAGTAACTAGTTTTTATCATGGTTTGTATTTTTTTGCCTTATTTAGTTACTTTGATGGGACAAATCTGGAGTTTCATTAAGTTCCAGTAGCGCACGCCACGCATTGTGTTAGCTACTGCTAGTATATATATATATATATATATATATAAATAATCATCCAAAACAAGACTTACTAGCTCGTGCATTACAACATATGGCAAACTCTGTTTTGATATACTAGCGTACAACTTAAGAATTATAATCACCTCGAGAGTCTTCATTTTATATATGATTAAATGTGATATTGGATATATGGGAGGCTGCTGCGCTTAGTGAGTAAGTAGATTGCTCGAGTGAACAGGTACTTAGCCTGATTGGAACATCTCCACATGCACATGGGACGCTTGGTTGGGGCTCTAAAATTTAGGTCATCTGGTACTTGTCCCCATCCATCTCTCTCTCTCTCTCTCTCTCTCTCTCTCTCTCTCGTACAATTCAAAACATAAACTAGTGATTGGATGGATTACGTATTATTAATTCGTTCAAGGACAGTTAGTTTAATTTTGAGATTGAAGATAGTTATCGTAAACAAATATAGCCGCAAGGGAACTTAACTTATATATAAAAGTACTACTTTCGTACAAATACTTGATGATCCTAATTAGTTTGGACTTTGGACGGAGAGTAATAGTATTACATACATATGTACAGTGTACATATATATTTATTTATTATACATGTACAAGTAGCTAGAAATTCAGTTGTTTGGCAATGGCAAGGTTCCATCCCATCCCATCCCATGGTGTTTCTCATCCATCTCAATCCCATAGATTGGAAAAGATAGGGTAAATATCAAATACTAGGGGAAACCAGCACTACTAATACTCGTGTGTAATTATTTAATACCTAAAGATGAATCTAAATAAAAAATGTGAGTTACAATATTTAAAGAGTATATATTTGATAAAAATTAAAAAAAAATTGTTATAAATAAGAAAATTTCTAATCAAGATAGACATCCCACCCAAAACAGAATACTTTATTAAACTTATTCTATAAATAGAATATATTATATTTTATTATGCATAGTGTTTGCAGATAAATCTCAAGATAATGTTTTAGATAGTAAAAATCTTTTTATATAAATAGAATATATTATATTTTATTTAAAAAATCTCTTTAAATATGGACCGTCAGATTAAAGTAAATCAATCTGGACTGTTCATGGATTAATTCTTACGCATTCCATTTTCCTATAAATAGAAGCTCATTCCTTCATTATTTTCATTTAATTCACTTTGAACTCTAGAGAGAAACTATAGAGAGAGACTATAGAAGCGATAGAAGAAAAGTTTTCTCGCTACTTCACTACTCTTATATCAAGTATTATTTTTACTAAGAAAGAATATTATTTTTTTTGTATTCACGAAGAGATTTTACGTTATTCCATTCTTTATTATTCTCTAGAATAACCAAAGATAATGCTTTGGACTACCCTATACTTGGTGACAATCTTCTATTATTACGTCTTTATTATTACGCTCGTAATATCTCGTTTTGTCTTATCGCCTGGGACTGGTTCCATTTTTATTATTCCGTCTTTATTATTCGGCATTTAATATCCTCGTCTGTATCTATATGGGACTGGTTCCATCATTTATTATTCGCATTTATTATTTTGTTGGAACATCCGCTTGATTGTGAATTTCACGACCTGGTTAAGTTATTATTATTCTATTGGAATAACAAATACATGTAAAAGTACCACATGCATGGTGATATCTTTTGTTATTCCATTCTAGATTATACTCAGTTGATTAAAATTTTTACTTCTATACTCCATGAAATTAGTGGAATATCTTTGATATTTGCGCTTCATCCAAAGATATTTTCATGAAAATATTTTTCTCGAAAGCATTCTTAAATTTTATTCTCTAAAAGAAGTATCATGTTGACAATTTGGGACGTTATTGGTTCCCGGACAAATTAATTCTTGAACTTGTTTGATTGAATTTTTATATCATTGTCATCATCCTCATGTTTATGTTATGTTGAAAGTCATTTTCATATTTTGTAGTGTATAGATGGACTTGGTATGATTATGATTGTGGATTATTCGCAGATAATCATAACTTAGTAATGTTACAAAATGATGTGAAAATTAAAAGTTCTCATTGGCCGTAGTGCGTTGATGGGACGATTTTTGGTATGATTATGGCTATGGATTCTCTTCTGACCGAGGAGCAAAGATGAATTGTTTTATGGCATGATCGGGGACCAGTTGATGAAAACACGATTATCTTTGATGCAGAGTAGCATGGATAATTCGTGGTCGTGATCTTAAAGAATATCCTTGGCCCATGTAATGCGATGTGGATGATTTAATGATGTGGATTATTTATTGGTGAGTCTCAACGATAAAAGTGATGAAAACTTTTTAAATCATAAAAGATAGTAGATTCTATTATCCGTCGATTTCTTTTAATGGATTGCTTGTTCACCGCAGATTAAACTTGATGTCTATTGTATTTTATCGGTTTAACATTGTTGAAGGCTAATGATAATTTATTACGCATTATCTTAGTCATAATATTTCTTCTTGGACTAGTTGAGCTCACCCTTTTCTTCAACGCTTCTTCGTGAAATGAGAATATAAAGTGGGACGAGTCGAGGAAACAGAGTGATGGTCGAAGGATAAGATTAGTAGTCCTCACTATTCGTGAAAAATAGTGTGATAATAATTGTAATGAGGACTCCTTTTGAGTTTGTATAATCTCTAGTAGATAATATTTGTATTCAAACTCACGGTTTATGTTTTGTCGTATTGCATACCGATGTTGGTATTAGTAAGTTGTATTTGAATTTCGTATCATGTATCCGACGACTCAAGAGATGGGTGATGTATACCTAATTTTGGGGGCGTCACAATAAATATATAATTTTCTTTTAATTTAAATAACTCATTAAATTCTTTAATTTAATTGATCTCTCTTCAAATAAAACTAAAATTAGTAATATAACATATGAATATATGTATGACATGTTATATTATTAATTTTGTCATAATACCTCAACATTAATAATGAAAATTATTAATATTTTTTTTTTCGACAAGTTTATATTTTTTTGTATTCAAATATATTACATATATTATTAAAATAAAAGAAATTTGGGTAAATTTTGAATTCGAAGTTATATATTTTTATAATAAGCACAAATAAAAAAAATTAAAATTCATAAAAATAAATTCAAATTTCAAAAATATAACTAAACTATTAAAACACTTAAAACATCAATATTATTATTTAAAATCCCAAAACATTAACAATTTAAAACCTTCTTCTTCTTTCTCTGTTAAATCTCCCAAACCAGATCTGAAAAATCTCCCGATTCGATCTGAAAAAACTCAACAATTTAAAACCTTTTTCTTCTTTCTCTGTTAAATAACTTAAAATTTTAAAATCATCTTCTTCTTCTTCCGATTTCATCTTCTTTGTACATCGGTGCGGCGATTTTAAAATTCATTTGTGTTCTGGGAGGAGGAGGCAAAATGGAGCGGTTTAGGTCGGCGTCGGAGGAGGTATGGCTCATCGAGTCGTTGCCATCGTCGTGGGAACGAGGATTAAATGATTATAGATGAAGGTCAAGACTTCGGATCTCATCGTCAAAGTCGATGGTCAACAATAATAAGGATATTGTTGGAAGTGGAGAGCCCATGCATTATTGATGCTCTTAATGAGTGTAAAGGGGTTGTATATTCGTGGCTTTCTAAGAAACTCTCGTGAGATGAGGAATTAGATGATTACGGAGATGAGGGAGAAGATGATGATGGAGGGAAGATTTATGTTAGATCTGAAAAAAATATATAACAAATATGTTATTATGTTTAATTAGATTTTAGATAATTAGATTTTATTATGTAAATATTATTAGTTTTAACTTTACAAAATATAGGTTTAACTTTACAAAATATTAAAATATATTTTTAAAAAAAAAATTTAACAAATATTTTTTAAAAATTTTTCATGACTTTTTAAATATTTCTTCTTGATGATATTTAGGATTTTCAAGAAATAATAATAATAATAATAATAATAATAATCCTTTAATTTCAAAATATTAGACCCTTTTTACAAAAATATATCTTTTAAAAATATAAATATAAAATATAAAAAAATATATTTTTTAGTAAATAAAGTCTTTGACAACATTAATTAATAAAATAGAAGTACATAATAATACAACAATTTTAATTATATATTTAATCCATGTAAAGATATATCTTTAATGTATTTTAATTATATATCGCATTTTCTTATTCACACGTTAGTTTTCTCGTTAAATGGTTAATGTACATAAACTAGCTTTTATCACTTTTTGTAAAAAATTTGTAGTTCAATGAGTTGACCGTAAAAAAATTTAGTTCAGTGATGCATTTATAAACCGAGATCTAGTAGAGTGGGGAAAAGTTTATTTAACCCCTTAATGTTTACAAAATTTAAAACCTATAATTCTTTTTATGGATTAGAGGGAGTATGTATAACTTATTCTCAACTTGTAAAATTATTAAGCGACAACATACTATAATAGTTTGTTTGCCAACTTATACTTATTTTTCGGAGTCCAGCCCAATGTTCAAAATTTTTGGTTAATTTAGATTTAGAGCCTTATCCTACATAGTCATAAAAATGGATTTTAAGTTCTCTCTTACGGTTCAACTATTGAACGTGTTTGATCAGAAACTCAATTCCACCCCTCCAAACGTAGACCACTTAAAGTTAACTTGTGCCGAGACGCATAATCTCTCACAAAATTTCAGGCAGCCATGGATATCTGGCACCGAGCTCGAACATTCGCCGAGGATGTGTGATCAGCTATTGAGCATTTAAATAAATGATATTACAGCTGGAATATAGGAAACAAGAATAGGCGGGAAAGTTAGTTAGTAGTGTTGGTCTATAAAAGGAGAGAAAAGGAGAGAGGAGGGTATGTAATTTTTGAGAGTTTCTATTCTGAGTTGCAACTTAATTCTGTAAACTACTTCTTATCAATTCAAATCTTTCCACCATTTTCTGTTTTTTTCCTCTGTTCCTTCTAATTTTCCTTTGAAGTTCACAATTTGTACTGTTAATCATAACAATTGGTATCAGAGCTATCGATCCTTGGCATTAAGAACTCATCAATGGCGGCAGGAACTCGTTCGAAGGAGACATTGGAGGAAGGTCTGCGAAACACTGATTCACGTGTACGAGAAGGCGATGAATAGTCATCATCAATTTGCGTATGCATAGTAGAAGATGTTAATGAAGGAATGAAGCAGATGCAAAGTACTATGGAGCTTATGATGGCAGAATTTCACCGAAATCTCAAAGGTAAAGGTCCTACTCATGATCAACATTCTGAATCTTCTGGAGAAATGAATATTAATGTTGGAGGAGGTGTAGAAACTAATTTAAATGCAAATCAAAGGAATTTTTGTCCTTGATTCGACTTTCCAATTTTTAATGGAGTAGATGTTAAAAACTGGATCATGAAATGCGAGCATTATTTTCAAATTCATCCTATGAATGATATGATGAGACTAAGGAGTGTAGCTCATCATCTGGAGGGGGAGGCAGGGCCTTGGTTCCTAGCATATTTTAAATCTAATTCAAATTGTCTTGGAAACAATTGATTGAAGATGTTGAAACCAGATTTGGAGATATTTCCTGTAACAGTGTATTGGTTGAATTCAATAGACTAACTCAGATTTCTTCAGTAAGTCAATATCAGAAGAAATTTGAATACCTTCGAGCTTTGGTTGAGGCTGAACATCCAGGATTGGATGAAACATATTTTGTAAAATGCTTTGTAGGAGGATTAAGGGATGAAATAGGTGGATTTGTCGAACTGCTTAAACCTCAGAATTCGATGAAGCTATCTGCAGTAGCCTAGAGTCCATGAGATGACTGTTGAAGCTATTTCCAAGAGGAATAAACCTAACTCAACCTTCCACAGACCTGTAAAGAACAATGGAGAAAGTAGTACTGTGAGCAACAAAGTGGTCAAGCCACAGTTTCAAGGAAATAACTATAATATGGGAGGGGGAAATCTAAAAGGCAATATTGGTGGTCAAATTAAAAAACTCACACACAGTGAAATGCAAGCTAGGAGGGAAAAAGAATTATGTTTTAATTGTGATGAGATTTACAGACAAGGTCACAGGTGCAAGTTTAAACAGATCTATATGATCATTGGAGATGATGAGTGGGAAGAAGAATACAAGGAAGAACCAGATATTAAAGTAAGCAATGACAGTGTAGAGCATCAAACAGAAATGGCTATTTCTTTGCATGCCTTAAATGGAAATACCTCAGAAACCACACTAAGAATTAAAGCAACTGTAAAAGGAAAGGAAATTATACTCCTTATTGACACTGGTAGTACTCATAATTTCTTGAGCGAAGAAGACAATTTGAGAAGTCAGATTGCACCTTAGAGAGAGGAAACTCTATGCAAGTCAGTGTGGTAGATGGATATAGAATGTTGGGCACAGAAAGATGTAAGGAATTTGAATGGATTTCACAAGGACATAAGTTCTATACAGATATGAGGCTGATTCCATTGAAAGGGTGTGATGCTGTTTTAGGGGTACAATGGCTAAAAACTCTTGGTGATTGTGTGTTTAACTTTAATAAACTAACCTTGAGTTTCTCTGTGGGAAAGGACAAGGTTATATTGATGGGAAACAGTGACAAGCACTCACACCGCGAGTGTCCATGATGATCTTTGTTAACTTACTGAGGATGCTTGGAAAAGGACCCACGGTGGCATTATTAGCATGTATATTTGCGATCTGTTCTGAAACAAAGAACACATTCCACCGCAGATTCAACAAGTTTTACATACTTTTGAAGATGTGTTTCAAGAGCCAAAGTCTTTACCTCCTTAAAGAAATCATGACCATCACATTCCATTGAAGACTGGATCAGATCCTTTCACCATTAGACCATACATATATCCTCACATAGAAAAAGCTGAGATTGAGAAAATTGTTCATGAAATCTTTAGAAATTTGGGATCATACTGACCAAGTCGAGTCCTTTGTCATTTGATTTTATTTAAAAAAAAGATTGAACTTGGAGGTTTTATATGGACTTTAGAGAGTTGAATAAAATCACAATTAAGGATAAATTTTCTATTCCTATAATTGAGGAACTGTTGGATGAGTTGAAAGGTTCAACAATCTATTCAAATTGGACTTAAAATTTGGCTACCACCAAATAAGAATGTACCCACCGATGTTCCTAAAAAAGCGACTTTTAGGACACACATAAAGCTACTTATGAATTTATGGTAATGCCTTTTGGCCTTACAAATGCTCCTGCATCTTTCCAAGCTCTCATGAATCAGGTGTTCTCTTCACATTTAAGAAAATTTATTCTTGTTTTCTTTGATGACATCCTAATCTACAGCCCTAATCTGTCATCTCATGTGCAACATTTGACTATGGCACTGTCCATCCTTAGAAAGAATACATTGTATGCCAAGCTTTCAAAATGTTCTTTTG